>CM038676.1:84135953-84735953 GCA_021605205.1 Aegilops longissima | reverse complement strand
TCAGTCGACGTGTATGTACATATATACGGTGGATGTAGAGGCGCGCGACGTGTCGTAGTAGAGGCGCGTCGTGTCGTAGTAGAGGCGCGACGTAGCATGTACACGCACGCACATCGGCGAGGTGCAAGAAAGAAAATACGCACGTATGTGTACATCTGGCGGGTCTCGAACGCCTACTCGCGCATACGTCTGGCCGGGGCTCGTGTACATGGCTGGGTGCGAGCGGAGAAACAACGTCTTCGTCGTGTTCATGGGGAGGCAACGGAATGCGTCGTGTTCATGGGGAGGCAACGGAACGCTCGTGTTCATCGGGAGGCAACAGAACGCGTGGGGAGCCAACCGGCTGGGTCGGAGCGGAATGCGTGGTCGTGTTCATCGGGAGGCTTGGGCGGAACAGGAGATGGAAGCGAGGCTGGCGTATCGCAGAAGCGGAGAAGCGGACCTCCTACGGTCGAAGCAGGGGTCCTATTGATCGGGAGGGTGTGGCGTATCGCAAAATGGAGAAGCGGACCTCCCTACGGTCAAACAGGGGTCCCGTTGATCGGGAGGGTGTGGCGTACCACAAAGCGGAGGAAGCAGACTTGTGTTGGGCGCTACGGTCGAAGCAGGGGTCTGTTCATCGGGAGGGTGTGGCGTGCCGCAAAACAGGACTCCACGGATCTGTTCATCTCCACCGTCGACCTCCTCCAGCCTCCACGGGCTACCGTCGACCTCCTCCAGCCTCCATGGGCTCCTGTTCATCCAGCCTCCACCGCGCGCTACTCCACCGGCTATTGTTCAACCACCCCTCCACCGTCTACTGTTCATCCAGCCCTCCACACCACGGGGTCCTGTTCAACCACCCCTCCATTGGCACCCCTCCATCGTCTACTATTCATCCATCCCTCCACACCACGGGGTCCTGTTCAACCACCCCTCCACGGGCGCCCCTCCACCGTCTCTTGTTCATCCAGCCCTCCACCACACCACGGGTCCTGTTCATCCAACCCCCCGCAACGCCACTGTTCATCCCATCGATCGGCTTGATTAGCAGCAGATGGCGAAGAATCGCTCGATCGGGTTACATTAACAACCATCGATCGATCGCTCGGGTTCGATGTCGTAGCTTTGTAGTGCAATCGCCGGGTTCGATTAGAGCCCAACGCCTCGCTCAGGTTCGATTAGAGCCAACGCCTACACACGCCAGCGTCGTGTAGAGAAACACACATCGCTCGCCCCGACCTCCCACCGTAACCGGAACTCCCGAAATTTTCCTCCCCTCGTTTCTACCATGGTTTTTTCCATCATGGACGGCCCAAAGAATGTCATGCAGCTGCGTCTTCGGCCCGCCCAGGACGAAAAGCCCATTTTCTGTCATGATTTTTTGTCATAGAAGTAGGAGCCCACCACATCTATGATGATACCGGGTTTTGTCACAATTATCGTCATAGAAGTGTCATATGTATGACAGATAAAATTTTCGTTCGGCCCAAAATGTCACGGATGTGTCTTTTTTTTGTAGTGGGGCGGGGCGCCATACATTATGTGATAAACACATTATACATATGATACATGGTTTAGATTATGAAGATCTAGCTAGATCTTGAAATGTACTGTGATTTGAAATCAACATAAAGTGGATTGAAAAAATCGAGTTCGAGTTCATATAGTACACATAGTTCATATCTAATTCGAGAGCAATCATGTGGTGTGTTATGAAGATAATACACAAACGATGGTTTAACTTGACAATAATGATGATTGTAGATATTATTAAAATAGAGAAACGAATTCAAATGGTTTGACTTCACAACAATCATCATTGTAGATATTATTCAAATAGAGAAACGAATTCAAATTTAGTTCATATTGAAGTGGTAGTATATATGTTTGGAATGCACTAAAACGTTCATTTGAGTAGCAGGTCGCATGCATTATACACGTAGCAAAATATTTTAATTGAACATAACGTGAATTCAAAGTTTTGAATGACATTTGTAGTGCGAATTGATTTGGTACAGTACACGAGATAGACTCTCTTGTGTGCTGCGAATTGATTTCTTTTTGTTTTTTCATCGACGGAAGTGCGAATTGATTTGGTACAGTACACATTGGGCTTGTCCGGAAATTTCAACCCATGCCTTGTTACCCCGAAATAATTAAGATATATCTTTGTCTCGTTGTGCTCCGACAACTCCCTCCATCTCAACCCGCGCCTTGCTATTCCAAAATTACAACGTGCGCGAAAACTCCAACCTCCTGTGAAATCCCGACATGCGAAATGCCCGTGATACCCCTGAACCAAAAGAACCGCCTAGCTCAAATCGGTGGGCGTAATTTCGTAACTTACCCCACATTTCGGACAAGCACGTCCCTAAGCCATGGTTCCCCACTCCCATCCCATCCGCCCACGCATTCGTACACCAAGGCCGCGAAAACCCGCGAAGACCCACACCCTCCTTCCTCCGCCACCCAGCCGGAGCCTCTTCCCCGACGACGTCATCCACAGCAACACCTCGATGTCCCTCATCCACCGTACCGGATGAGGACCCGTCGTCGATCTCATCGTCCCGCCGGTTCAGCCACCCCGTCCTCCACCTCCAAGGAGTTGCCCCGACGTTCCCCTCGTCTTTCGCGCCACCTCCATTCCCACACCGCCAGCTTCACCTGCACCACCGAAGAGCATCATCATCACCATTTCCTCGGATGAAGTTGAGGCCTAATTGGCGCCACCAAAGAGGTTGTACACTAATCGCCGCATTTTCTTCTTGATTCGATCTCACGGTGCTGCCTGCGCTCAGTCCCGAGTCGACACGGCGCGGCTCCATCCACGGAGGCGTAGCCGGCCACTTCGTCCCCGACGTCACTCCCTTGGCGGTGACGTCCACATCAGTAGGAGCTGCTGCTGCTTTAGCTCTCGCTCGCGCTGCTACTCTACTCTTTCTCTCGGTCCCCTGCTTGGTCTACTCTTGCTATTGTTCTTGCTCTTGCTCGCACTGCTGCTCTCGCTCTTGCTCTTGCTTGCGATGCTGCTCCGATTTAGCTACACTTTAGTCGACTGAATCAACTTTTGGGTCAGTCGATTTTCAAGGGATGGGGGCTCGCCGGAGTTAAGGAAGAACCAACCGCAGCGGGGAGTGGGGCTCACCGGAAAGGTACCCTACTATCTACCTTAGGGTTCAGGGTGGGGGCAGTGGTCGCCGGCGGTGGTGGGGCGGTGGCGTGGGGACCGCCGGAGAAAAAGCTCAGAATTGGGGGGCCTAGAGGGATGGCCTGGGTGGCGGCGGACCGGCGGTGGGGAGTGGTTTCGGGGCGGGCGGGGCGGCGCACCACCGTTCGCGGGCGGCGGAGGGTGGCAGTTTGGTCGGTGGAGGCTGGCGGCTCAGGGGGGTGGAGGTTGAAGTTGAACTGCAGGCCCCTGATTTCGTATCCAACGGCTAAAAAATCGACTGACCAGAGATGAAAAATTCAGTCGACCGGCTCTCGCATGTGCTGCTGTTGCTACTGCTTTTCTGCTACTAGCTTGTGCGTTTAGTTTCGACAGTAAAATTCAGTTTCGACAGCAAAATTCAGTTTTGACAGTTAAGTTCAGTTTCGACAGTTAAATTCAGTTTTGGCAGTTAAGTTCAGAGATAAACGGCTGATGTATTTTACATCTAGCACTTTGTGGTTATGTATTTTATGTAATCTATTGGAGATGCTATTAGAATTCCACTTAGGTGAACGTTGTCTCTCCTGTCCTGCTTCAGCCTCGGCGTCGTACAACTCACGGGAGCTGCTCCAACGACGAAACCCTCCTTCACAGCGGAGCAGTACCCCAGGCTCCTACTCAAGATGCCTAAGATAATCTTCCCCTCCTCGACAGCCAAGTCAGTCGGATCATCCTCACCGACCAACCCAATCACACTGAGATCGACATGGCTTCGCCACAAAGGTTGTACACTTGTTGCATCTCTTTTTTACTCTACATGTTATATATATTGTCCACTAAGCACACGCAGTAACGTGAAATATGATTAGTTTCTCCTACTATATGACAAGCAGTGAGGTACCAGGCAACTTAGCTATCTGTGATGGACTCTCTTGAACGCCATCATTATTTATCTCTGCGTGTTTGAGCTGTGCATTTGTCGATGGGCCTGGGAGTTGAGCTAGTACGACAGTGGCCTGGGTCCAAAGTAGTAGAAGTAGGCAAGTAGCACAGAAACATTTTTTGAGTGTAGCTTTTCCTTGCTCAAGCCTGCCTACTAGAATCGCCAGTGCTTGAAAGGAAAAGTGAAGGAAAAACATAGGAATTGGAAAGTTTCCTATGGTACTACTATTCATGCATATGGTTCAAAGGAATGGAGCAAAGGAAAAATGTAGGATTTGTTCGTTTAGTGTCTCTGAGGGAGTCCTGGATTAGGGGGTGTCTGGATAGCCGAACTATCACCGTTGGCCGGACTCCTGGACTATGAAGATACAAGATTGAAGACTTCGTCCCGTGTCCGGATGGGACTTTCCTTGGCGATACAGATATGTAGATCTCCTACCATTGTAACCGACTCTGTGTAACACTAACCCTATCCGGTGTCTATATAAACCGGAGGGTTTTAGTCCGTAGGACGAACAACAATCATGCCATAGGCTAGCTTCTAGGGTTTAGCCTCTCTGATCTAGTGGTAGATCCACTCTTGTACTACCCATATCATCAATATTAATCAAGCAGGAGTAGGGTTTTACCTCCATCAAGAGGGCCCGAACCTGGGTAACAACATCGTGTCCCTTGTCTCCTGTTACCATCCACCTAGGCGCATGCGATTCGGGACCCCCTACCGAGATCATCCGGTTTTGACACCGACATTGGTGCTTTCATTGAGAGTTCCTCGTGTCGTCATCCTTAGGCCCGATGGCTCCTTCGATCATCAACAACGACGCAGTCCAGGGTGAGACCTTTCTCCCCGGACAGATCTTCGTATTCGACGGCTTTGCACTACGGGCCAATTCACTTGGGCATCTGGAGCAGATCGAAAGCTATGCCCCTGGCCATCAGGTCAGATTTGGGAGTTTGAACTACGGCCGACATCCGCGGAGACTTAATCTTGACGGATTGAGCCACAATAGCGCGCCGCCTTTGTCTCGATGGGCACGATCTAGCTCTGCCGCCGAACAGTGCCCTAGAGGCCGCACCAGCGTCCGCTCCAACCCTTAGCTCGGAGCCGACTCCGCCGATCGAGGACGAGTGGTTGGACACCGCCTCGGGGGCTACGATATCTATGGCGATTGAGCGAACTCCATCCTGTCGCTGCGAACCGTGACTCCAAGGTGCCGGACTCCGAACCCTCCGCGCCCCTGCCAATCGAATCCAATTGGGCGCCGGTTATTGAGTTCACTGCCGCAGACATCTTTCAGCACTCACCCTTTCGCGACATCCTGAATTCACTAAAGTCTCTCTCTTAATCAAGAGAGCCCTGGCCGAACTACGGTCAGGAAGGTTGGGATGCAGACGACGAAGAAATTCAACGCCCACCCACCGCCCACTTTGTAGCCACTGTCGAAAGCTTAAACGACGTGCTCGATTTTGACTCCGAAGACACCGACGGTATGGACGACGATGTAGGAGACAACCATGAACCAGCACCTATAGGATACTGGACAACCACCTCATCCCACGATGTATACATGGTGGATACACCTAAAGGAAGTGACGACAACATAAATGCCGCACCAAGTCCCCCCTCGACAAAGACGGCAGCCACACAGACCCAGCGATAGAGCAGGGCGAACCGGTGGAGGACGAACATGCTATCGAGCAACCGTCTGAACAGGACAACTTGGATAAACAACCCGTCCCCGGCGAAGATAACAGTTCAGACGATCTCACGCCGGACAAATTGTTGGAGCATAAGAACCTCCACAAAAGGCTCGTCGCCACTGCACGTAGCCTGAAAAAGCAGAAGCGGAAGCTCAAAACAGCGGAAGATGCACTCAGAATCAGATGGAGCAAAGTACTCAACACCCGCAGAGAAATCGGCGACGATGCGCCAAACAAAGACTACCCGAAGCACAAATTACTGCCCGAATTCGATGAGGAGGCCATAGAGCCCCCGCAATCAACGAACAAATAGGCCGCCCGGTCGGATAGACGACCACATGGCAAACATGGAGCGGCAAGTGGCACCGCACACAAGCCGGCACGTGATCCGCATAAGGATTCGCATCAAAAGGATGGCCCAGTTAGGTCCATCTATGGGCCGAGAAAGCAAGCTCTTCCAAGCAATGCAACACGCCAAATATCTGAACATCATGGCACACCCAAGTATAGGGGTGCCGCACACCTGTGTTTCACCGATGAGGTCTTTGGATCACGAATTCCCAGTGAGATTCAAACCCGTAAACATAGAGGCATCTGACGGAACAACAGACCACAGTGCGGATTAAGGATTGCATCCTCCACATACACATGGCTAGAGGAGATGATCTCCACGCCATAAAATACTTACCCTCAAGCTCAAAGGGCCAGCCGGCATTGGCTCAAAAGCCTCCTGAAAATACCATTGGAAGTTGGGAAGAGCTCGAGGATGCTTTTGGGAAAAATTTTCAAGGGACTTATGTCCGTCCTCCGGATCTGAGCGATTTAAGTCACATAACTCAACAACCCGAGAGTCAGCCTGCAAATTCTGGAACAGGTTCCTCATCAAAAAGAACCAAATAGTCGATTGTCCGGACGCCAAGCCTTAGCAGTTTTCAAACACAACATCCGAGGGCGAATGGCTCGCGAGACACCTCGGCCAGAGAAGCCGAGAACAATGGCTGCATTAACAAGCCTCATGACCGCTTTTGCGCGGAGAGGATAGTTGGCTGGCAAGATCAGATACCAGCGCCCAAGTACATCCAAGTCGGGATGTAAATGAAAAACCACGACGCAGCAAGGACCAGCGTCGGACAAAGGGAAACAGCCCGAAGAGCACGACAGTCAACGCCGGATTCAGAATCTCCCGGCAGAATCATAAAAAACTGCCCCTCAAGGACAACAGCGATGAGCTATCCAACCTAAACAAAATCTTGGACAAAATATGCCAAATCCACAGTACTCCCGGGAAGCCTGAAAACCATACCCACAGAGATTGTTGGGTCTTCAAGCAGTCCGGCAAACTCAATGCCGAACACAAGGGCTCGACACACCAAGCGAGGGCGATGACGAACCCCACAAGCGAGCACCGGAAAACAAAAGAATTTCCCACAAAAGTCAAAAGCAGTGAACTCAGTTCAAGTGACAAAAGGAAAAAACAGAGCGGCGCCCATAGAAACACGCGCCGCACGGTCTATCCCAGCAGAGTCCCAACGATAGTTGTCAAAACCAATCACCTTCGATCATCAGGACTATTCCGGAACGCAGGATGGACTGCCTAGATATTAGATCCTATAATCGACGGACTCCAATTTACACAGGTCCTAATGGACGGAGGTAGCGATCTAAACCTGCTATATCAGGACACAATCCGCAAAATGGGGATAGACCCAACCAAAATTCGACATAGCAACACCTCCTTCAAAGGGGTAATGCCAGGCCTATATGCACATTGTACGGGCTCCCTACTGCTAGAAGTTGTGTTCGGGTCATCCGACAACTTCCGCCGAAAAGTTAACCTTCCACATCGCCCCATTAAAGTAGCTATCAAGCACTCTTGGGGCGTGAAGCTTTCGCCGCTTTAACATAATACCGCATTATGCATCTCTTACACTTAAAATGCCCGGTCCACGCGGCACCATCTCATTAAAAGGGAGTATCAAGTGTTACTCGAGCACGGAAGAACATGAGACTGGCTTGACAGCCCCACACTAATCCGGCTCCGCTAATCAAAGCACCTGAATAGGTCATTCAAACCCCGGACATGGCTAGACGAGTCCGTCGCAAACATATAAACGCCTACTAGCGGCATACCCCCGTGCAAGGGGCTGCACACACGTACAACAAGAGACAATAAAGCTCAATTTTATTCACTTTTCGAACCGTACTCTGTTTATTTAATATAAAGTACTTTTTTCGCACGATCTTTTTTCTTTTCAACTAAGTTCTTCTCTTTTACAGATGAACACCATGCTACACCCGTCTAGGATCGGCTGCGGAGACACATGCGCAGGCGTGCGGTAGGGACCCGTTGCAAGGATTCTTTTGATTAAGACCTGCGTAAACCTTTTTACTGTCTCTTGTTGATACACATCCCGGTTTCTTGCTATAACCGAGGAGGAGGCTGGCGTTTGGCATCGGCCGCACCAGAATTTTTGCGCGCACTGGACACGGGGCTTAGGGCATTATTCTGCCCGTTTTCATAAAGACCGAATACCTTAGGGAGTGTTCGGCGTCTCGAGTTAGGCCTTATATGCATCAGCTCTGAATCATGTCTTTGGTCAAATGTTGGGTTTGCCCGGCTCCTGTGGCTTGCTGCCTTACGTTCCGTACTATCGGCTAACACGGCACTAGGAGAACTACTGCGATTGTGCCCCGGTTCGTCCAGGTGAGCACCTCAGTAGAGAAAGCCGAAAACTGACTATCATGATATAGCGTGAGACTGGTCAACCACTCGATGACCCACCGGAATGTTTAGAATTCCCCTACATTAACGAAGGACCGTTTCCCGGTCAGGCACATACGTGCCCCGAATTCGGGAGAGCGCGGTGCCCCTAGGGGCTATATAGTAGCCCCACCATCGAACTCCTATGGCTAAGTGAAAGTGATAGAGCATTATAGCCTGGTTGCCTAGTTTGCTACGCTATCACCTCCTTTACCGGACCAAGACGTTGGATTAAGTGTGAAAATGCGCCTTTTTGCAAACACCCCCGCACTATGTGCGTGGGGGCTGAAGCCGAAGACTGCCATCTTTCAGGTTATATACACATATACATCAACGGCTGCACAGGAGGTGTTTTAATACTTGAACGCACAAGTATAAAAAGCTCTTATATTATATTGAAACATTGTTTTCACAAATCATACATGTCATTAAAACATAATATCCTTCGAGCACTGCGTCTCTATTAAACGAGCGCCCTGTAGGACTTCCTCAAAATGGTGCTCGGTGGGTACTCGGCTTCTGTTCGAATCTTGGGATGCAACGTCGGTGGCCTTCATCTCCGCCCAGTATGTCTTGACATGGGCAAGAGCCACCCGCGCACCCTCTATGCATGCTGACCGCTTCATTGCATCGATATGCGGCACCGCACCAAGGAACTATTGCACCAAGCCAAAATAACTCTTCGGCTCGGGCCTTTTCGGCCACAAATGAGTTACGACAGCCTTCATGGCAAGTCTGGACAACCTATTCAGCTCAGCCCATTCGGCCAAACGACCGGTTAATGAAAGTGGATGCTCCGGACTATGGAACTGCGACCAAAAAAGCTCTTCCATTCCGTGATCCTTTTGACCTCGGAAGTGTTCGGCCGCGTCTGCGGCACTCGCCGCCAAGGCCAGATAAGCATCCTCCGCACCACACATCCAGTCCAATTGAGCGTACTTAGGATCCGTGAATTTCCTCCGCATCAGAAAGGGCTTCCCAGCCGCAATATCTCCGGCCTGACGTAGCTCCTCCTTCATAGCTCTCATCGTAGAGCGAGTATCCTTGGCCTCGGTGGCGGCCTTTTTCAGGTCCTGTTGTTTCGCTCGATCTTCTTTTCAAGAAGCTCGCATAGCGGTCGATAGCATCCTTCAATTTCACGGCCATCTCGGCCATTTCTTTCTTAACTTGGCGGTGAGCAACCTGTTCGCTTTTAGCTCTACGGCCGCCTTCAAGGCAGCCACATCACTTTTTCTGGCTTGCTCCTTGGCTCGGGCGAGCTCCGCCCGAAGGTTCTCCATAGCAGCGGCACCATCTGCATTAGGCATACATGTTGTAAGGCATGGGCGTCAAGCACCCTTACCAGGTGTCCACAGAGAAGTTGCATACCTTGTGGCTCGTCAAGCCGCTTATTAACAAGCGTGATGTCCGCATCCGCCATGTCAAGTTGCCGCTTCAGTTCAGAAAATTCATCAGCCCGGCTAGCCACCGGACGCTTCGCCACCTACATAGGAAGAGCACATATTATACCTGGGGTTATGATCCTCGGCGCGCCGTCATTTTTTGACAACGCACCAAGTCTCAGGGGCTACTATCTATACAGGGCGCATTTTGTATGCAAAACTGTCAGAAGGTACATCATTTTGCGTACCTCAAAACCCGTCAGTAAACTTACGACGGCTTCATGCAATCCGCTCTCAGCGGATGAAATCCTTTCAATCACCGTACCCATTAACGTGCGGTGATCTTCCGAGATAGACGCTCGCCCGAGCAGATCCTTCAGCTCCTACGACCTTACACCCGTTGGTGCCGGACTCGTCTGGTGGCCTTTTTCGAAGGCCGGGCACGGAGGGCTTTGAGGGGACATATGGCTGCCTTCTGGCCCCGCCAGATTTGGAGACGCCCTCCGCGACGACACCTCAGGGTCATCCACCTCGCATAACGGTACGGTAGGCGGAGGCGTTTCGCTCTCCATCATCTCGGACCAAGATCCCTCAAGGCGAGCTCTGCTGTGAAGGGCTGAGATCCGAACTACAAGGTAAACTTTCGGTTACCTTGAGAAATAAAGCAGGGATGTCTCTCTTTTGAAAAAACCGCCCCCCTTTACTTACGGCTCATTTGGAGGCTGATCTCCTTGGGAAATAGTGCGGCGGGGCATCTCCACCGCAGGACCCTCTGGTGAAGATTTCTTCCCCGCTTGAGGCTTTGGTCTCCGGATCTTGAAGCAGTCCTCTTCTCCCCTTGGAGGGAGGATTCTCGATCCCCTTTCTTGATAGCCTCCTTCACGGAGGTGGTAGTTCCTTGTTCCCCCTTCGCCTTCTTCAAAGGGCACAACCTCCGACATCTTGGTTATCTGAGGATCCGGCGTGGTCTCGGGGAGGGCGGACACTGATCAGTTTTGCTTTTGCTATCCACTCTGTTTAAAGGATAGCTCTTTTAAGGGCAAGTTTATGATAAATATTCGGATAGCATGTCCGGGTACAGGACTACTTACTTGAGTATCCGGGCGATTGCAGCTCAGACCTACGTCCTCGGTTAAGTCCGGACACATTGCTTGTGATCCGAAGAACATTTGGTACATCTCCACGAGCGTTACGCCCATAAAATGTTGGAGAGCTCGTGGTCCCTTCGGATTAAACTCCCACAGGCGGAGGGGGCGACGTTTGCAGGGCAAGAATACGGCCCTGCAACAGAGGTACGTCCTTGGACGGTCCCCAGTCGAGCCCTTTATTGACCCATGACGCCCGCCGCAGTGGAGGACCCAAGCGGAAGGCAGGTGGCGCCGCCCATTTGGTGCCCCTGGGAGCGGTGATATAAAACCACTCATGTTGCCATAAATTGAGCTCCTCTTGAAAAGAGCCCTCGGGCCATGGAGCGTCTGCATTCTTGCTTATAACAGCCCCTCCGCACTCTTCCTGATGCCCCTTGATCATTTTCGGCTCCACTTTGAAGGTCTTGAGCCACAATCCGAAGTGAGGGTAATGCGGAGGAAGGCTTCACATCGACAATGAGCGACGAGATGTGGAGGATGGACTCGGATCAAGTCATGGAATTCCAGCCCATAATAAAACATGAGCCCCCTCACAAAGGGGTCCGTCGGGAAGCCTAAACCCCGAAGGAAGTGAGACACGAATACCACGCTCTCACCAGGCTCGGGAGTGGGAATAACCTACCCTTAGGCAGGCAGCCTATGCGAAATTTCGCCGGTTTGATACCTGGCATCTCTCAGCTTTAGCACATCTTCTTCCGTGACGGAGAAAGACATCCACCGGCCGTGCAGGTCGGAGCCGGACATCGTTGAAGGTCCGAAGCGCCTAAATCTGGAGCTTTGGGTGTTGGAAAACTCGAGGCGAGGGGCAGATTCGATTGAGATTGAAAGAAAGGAGCGGGCCTTGGTCTCGTTTTAAAGAGGTTGAATACCAAGAGCCCTCCCCGTGACCGTTCGGTACTCGCCTTCGATGGAGGAGGCGTGCCAACGGGCACGATTGGGTTACCCACGCCCGTATTGATGAGGATCAAAGAATATGGTGGGCACGATCTCCGCTCTGATAAGACGTGCCGAAGAAACCGCCTCACTAAACGCGCTAAGATGGGACAGTAAAAACGATTCGTATAAAGGCCTGGCCGTGGTGTGATGTCACGCCACGGGATACATCAGCAGATCTGTGCAAAGGTTATTCTCTCTATGGTGGTATGTGGAACTTGTTTTGCAGAGCCGAACACTATCCTTGTGTTCAAAATCTTCTATGAAGTATTCGGAGGAGGAACCCGCCTTGCAATGCGAAGACAATATCTTGCGCCGGATTAAATGCGTCATTCAAGCCTGGTTCGAGGGCTCTTGAGGAGTCTGGATTAGGGGTGTCCGGATAGCGAACTATCACCGTTGGCGGACCCACGGACTATGAAGATACAAGATTGAAGACTTCGTCCCGTGTCCGGATGGGACTTTCCTTGGCGTGGAAGGCAAGCTTGGCGATACAGATATGTAGATCTCTTACCATTGTAACCGACTCTGTGTAACCCTAACCCTATCCGGTGTCTATATAAATCGGAGGGTTTTAGTCTGTAGGACGAACAACAATCATACCATAGGCTAGCTTCTAGGGTTTAGCCTCTCTGATCTCGTGGTGGATCCACTCTTGTACTACCCATATCATCAATATTAATCAAGCAGGAGTAGGGTTTTACATCCATCGAGAGGGCCCAAACCTGGGTAAAAACATCGTGTCCCTTGTCTCCTGTTACCATCCGCCTAGACGCACAGTTCGGGACCCCCTACCCGAGATCCACCGGTTTTGACACCGACAGTCTCCTTGAAAGAAAAACCGTACGGATTTTAATTTCCACTTGTCCTCCTTTTCAAATTCCTATTCATGAAGGACACGACTAAGAGACATTTTCTTGTGGTTTGACTTAATCTCGTCATGCTTCTTTGCATCCCATGATCTTCCAATTCTTGTGAACCAAACACCCAGATTGGCAGAAATCCTGTGTTTTAAAATTCTCTATTTTGCACGTGCATTCCTATCCTATTACTGTGTATTTCCTATCCATGCGTTGTTAGAATCCTCCAATTCAAACGAGCACGTACATAATTACTTCTCTTACATATAGTTGTCAACGAAAACCTTGTGTGGTTTGTCCCGCTCCTGCTGTGCCGTCGTCCACCCAAGCTCAGCTGCTCCAATGATAGAAGGGTCCAGCACAGCAGGGATCCGGCCTCCAGATTGTCTTTCGCCGCCTCAGATCTTCTTCCCTGCCGCCGGCAGCCATGACAACTACATTACCATCATCAACCAAGCAGATGACCTCGAGGACTACACGGGTCCGCAAGAGAGATCCGATACGTCTCCGTCCTATCTACTTTTCCAAACACTTTTGCCCTTGTTTTGGACTCTAACTTGCATGATTTGAATGGAACTAACCGGATGACCTTTGTTTGAGAGAATTGCCATGGTGTTATTTTGTGCACAAACAAAAGTTCTCGGAATGACTTGAAACTTCACGAGATTATTTTGGAAAATATAAAAAATCTTGGCGAAAGAATCAAGGCCAGGGGCCCACACCCTTTCCACGAGGGTGGGGGCGCGCTGCCTCACGTGTAGCGCGCCCACCTCGTGGGCCCCTAGAGCTCCACCGACCTCAACTCCAAGTCTATATATTCGTGTTCGGGGAGAAAAAAAATCAGAGAGAAGGATTCATCGCGTTTTACGATACGGAGCCGCCGCCAAGCCCTAATCTCTCTCGGGAGGGCTGATCTGGAGTCCGTTCGAGGCTCCGGAGAGGGGAATCCGTCGCCATCGTCATCATCAACCATCCTCCATCACCAATTTCATGATGCTCACTGTCGTGCGTGAGTAATTCCATCGTAAGCTTGCTGGACGGTGATGGGTTGGATGAGATTTATCATGTAGTCGAGTTATTTTTGTTAGGGTTTGATCCCTAGTATCCACTATGTTCTGAGATTGATGTTGCTATGACTTTGCTATGCTTAATGCTTGTCACTAGGGCCCGAGTGCCATGATTTCAGATCTGAACCTATTATGTTTTCATGAATATATGTGAGTTCTTGATCCTATCTTGCAAGTCTATAGTCACCTACTATGTGTTATGATCCGCAACCCAAGTGACAATAATCGGGACCACTCCCGGTGATGACCGTAGTTTGAGGAGTTCATGTATTCACTATGTGTTAATGCTTTGGTCCGGTACTCTATTAAAACGAGGCCTTAATATCCCTTAGTTTCCAATAGGACCCCGCCGCCACGGGAGCGTAGGACAAAAGATGTCATGCAAGTTCTTTTCCATAAGCACGTATGACTATATTCGGAATACATGCCTACATTACATTGATGAATTGGAGCTAGTTCTGTGTCACCCTATGTTATAACTGTTGCATGAATAATCACATCCGGCATAATTCTCCATCACCGATCCAATGCGTACAAGCTTTTCATATATTGTTCTTCGCTTATTTACTTTTCCGTTGCTACTGTTACAATCACTACAATACAACTACTGTTACTTTTGCCACCGTTACTGTTACTTCCATACTACTTTGCTACTAAATACTTTGCTGCAGATATTGAGTTATCCAGGTGTGGTTGAATTGACAACTCAACTGCTAATACTTGAGAATATTCTTTGGATCCCCTTGTGTCGAATCAATAAATTTAGGTTGAATACTCTACCCTCGAAAACAGTTGCGATCCCCTATACTTGTGGGTTATAATGGTCACATTCTTTCATGTCTGCTTACGTTATGCATCGCTTAATATTACATGCTACTTTATCGTCCTGATCACCGATTAGACTCAGCTCCAAACTAATGGTCAAACTTGAGTTTTTAAATGGTTGTGGGGTACATATCGGGGCCGCAATCAATAGTATCTATCTACTATCTGGTTAATCTCTGGTGTCTACTATGAGTTTCATGTTGGGTGGGAAACAAACAATAAAGAAGTCATTATCTATATTTTTTAACTGAAGCCATTATCTGCCTGCTATCATTGGTTTGGGTCTATCCACAGGTTGCTACCATCACTCTGGATTTCTGCATGCAATCCTTACATAATCTCACTATGTTTTATTCCTATGCATGTCAGTTATTGTACACAATGGAACTGAACATGTAGAGCAAAAGAGACGAGCCTTGTGTGGCAATAAAATTTGGTGCAGACGTCGCTCCATGGTAGGCGCAAAGGCAGCCCCCCTCCACCCATTTCGGATTGTAATCGAGAGGAAGATATCTGTTCTGAGGGGGTTTCAGAAGGAGAAGACCACTCCTATTTACTCCCTGAGGTCTTCGCTCTAACTTGGCATGCTGATGTTGGTTATATCATGCATATGGTGCCTTGTATTGCTTACTTTATACATCAAATATGTCAACTGCTTAGTTCAGACATGCTTTGTATGAATGCCATATGTTTATTTTATTCATTGTTTATGTGAATTATGCAACGCCATCTTGTTTAGCCAGGCATCATATATGTGAATTTTGCAATGCTATCCTGCTTAGCCAGTCATCTTATATGTGAATTATATCAGGCCATCCTTTTTTGTTACGTATTACATTTGTCAACAATGTTAGTACATTCAACTACTCTTCGTGTGCATCAGCCATTTGACACGGTGATGGAAAATTCTGGAGTGAAAACAAGGTCTTCAGAGCAGACTATGCTATCTGATGAAGCGCATATCTTGCTGGTTACGGATAGCTCCTCAGAGGAGGATTCAGAGACAGATGACCAGTCCTATTCCCACCCCCCCTCCGAGGTGTATGCTCTAACTTGGCAGGGTTATGTTGCTCATATCGTGTGTATGGTGTCTTGCATTGCTATGTCATTTGATTAGTTTAGACGTGCTTTGTGTGAATGCCACCTGTTTAGTGTCTAATTACCATATATGTGAATTATGCATTGCCATCTTATTGCAAGACATTATATATGTGAATTATGCAATGTTATCTTGTTGCAAAGGCATTCTATATGTGAATTATGCAATGCCATGATGTTGAGCCAATCATCATGTATGTGAACTATATCATGCTATCATTTATTTTATTACGTGTTCCATTTGTCCACAACGTTTGTATATTCAACTACTCTTCATGTGCATCAGTCATTTGAAGCGGTGATGGAAGTATCTGGAGTGAAAACAAGGTATTCAGAGCAGACAATGCTACTCTTTGAAGCAGACATCTTGTGGATATAGAGAGCTCCTCGAGGAGGATTCAGACCCATGACCAGTCCTATTTCCCCGAGGTCTATGCTCAAACTTGGCAGGGTTATATTACCCATGTCATGCATGTTGTCTTGCATTGCTTAGTTTTTACATCATATATGGATTGCCATCTGCTTACTTGCTTAATATATAAATCATATATTTGAATTATATCATGCCATCATGTTTACATACACAGCATCTATCTGAATTATGGCATGGCAACCCATTTAATAAATACATCATATAGTTATATCATCTCATCCTGTTAGGTGCTTACAACATCATATTTTGAATTATGTCATTCTATCAAGAGAATTATATCATGCTATCATGTTTCCATAGGCGGCGTGTATGTGAATTATGGCATGCCAACCTATTTAATAAACACATTATATAGTTATATCATGTCATCCTGTTTACATAGTCATCATATTTTGAACTATGTCTTTCCATCTTTTTTAGTTAGCCATCATAATGTGAAATTGTGTCATGCTATCCTGTTTAGTTAGCCATCATATATGTGAAATTGCGTCATGCTATCCTGTTTGGTTAGACAACATAAATGTGAATTATTTCATGCCCTCTTTTATTCCCCACTATCCATTGCACCTCTCTATCATAAAATGTCTGTACATTCAATTACTTTTCTTGTTTATCAGCCATTTGAATTGGAGAGGGTGATGGCAGTATCTAAGGGAGTAACAACACGGTCTTCAGAAAAGATAGTGCTACCAGTTGATGCATATAGAACCACGGTTGTACTTGCCCAAGAACCAGCCCCACCACACATAACCCAAACTCTCACAGACTGTACCCCTACCTAGTTGGACAGAGAACCAGCTACACCCTTCTAACCCCAACCCCAGCAGATAGTAACCCAGTTCTAGTTGACACAGTACCGTCTCCATCACAGAGCACCCAAACACGAGCAGTTAGTAAGGGAACTGCAGTGCCCAAAGCACGAGGACCACCACTCTGAATCCCAATTCAACGCTTAAAGTAGAAGAAGAATAGTTCTCAGGTCAGGTTCTGTAGCTATGGTTTGTACTCCTTTGCTCTTGCATCACTGTATTTACTCAGACCAACTATTTTCAAATTTGAAGGATGGAATTGAAACTCCAATGGCGCAACAAGTATGTTTTAAACCTGTTTCTTTAACTGGTTTGCTGTTGTAACTTGCTCTATGTTGATTTCAGTTTCAGTTGAACAAACAGTTATGTTCTCATGTCATGCACATTACAAGTGTTGTTATTGCTCTATAGTTTCCCACACTTATATTCTGTCTATTCTACTTTGTCTTGAACAAATATTATTTAAGCTGTGTCTCTATCTTGATTTGGCAACAAAAACTAGAATGATATAGACCATAAAGTGACCATGTAGATAGATATATGTTTGTTTCATGTTGTTATCCTATGCACTTTACTACTGAACTGATTTATCAAAATGAGTTTCATATACAACATGGTAAACCTGTGATGTGTCTGCTCGTTTCTATTTTAGAATGCAGACAAAATATTGGAGAATAGTACCCCGTTATGCAATGGTAAAGGAAGTAATGCAGATAAGGTTCAAGATAGTGAGACATCCCTGTTGGTCTCCAAGAAAGCTGATAAAAACTACCTTGACAACAGTGAGAGAACCCAAAGTCCTGTCTTGATGTAGTGTTCGATTCTTGGCCCACTCTGCTGGCACAAGCTCTTGAACTCGCTGCCTGAATCAGTTCGTCTTCTTGAGTCTCAACTTCAAGTTGAAAGACATCGATCAGATGTGCTGCGACAGGAAGCTGAAGGACCGAGGAAGTCCCTGCAGAATTCAAATGCATACTTTCTGGTGCAACAGCAAGCGCTGGAGGATTTAAGCGCCAAGAGAAATTTAATAAGCTCGCTAAGCATCTTGCCAGCATTATGGGTACCCAGGATATTGTTTCTTGAGATCTTCTGAAGTGGTTTCAGTTCTGGACTTGTTTTGCTGCTGCGTTTATTTGCACTGGTCGCCAACTTTGACAACCAGTGTATATGATATGCTGCTTTGCTTTGTTCCCTATATTTGCACTGGTGGCGAACTTTGATGCCCGGTGGATGTAATATGTGTAACTAGCAATCATACCCGCGCATTTGCACGGCTAGACCTCCTATATATTTTATCTACACTTTTATTTTTCTTGATTCGCTATTACTTCTGTTTATAAATATAATAGATATTTCTGAAATATGCATTTTCGTAACAACATGATTAGATTTGGGAACTCAGTAAAATGTGTTACATATCCCATTGTTTGTATAACCTTATTGATGATGTATCCAATTTTTTCATTTTCCCCGTCTTATAATCCCTACTCATTTGTATTTGCCCCCATATTTTATACGGGTTCTTTTACCAGGAAAATTAAAACATTGTTGATTTTTGTTGCGTTGAGTTGTAGTTTGTAAAATGACAATTTGCATACTTCAAAGGATTGTTGCATCTAGGTATTTGGTTAAAACAATCTCTATCGCTCACCATGTTGCGTTGAGTTGTAGTTAAAACAATCTACAGTCGGTGTCAAAACCGGCGGATCTCAGGTAGGGGGTCCCGAACTGTGCGTCTAGGCGGATGGTAACAGGAGACAAGGGACACGATGTTTTACCCAGGTTCGGGCCCTCTTGATGGAGGTAAAACCCTACGTCCTGCTCGATTGATATTGATATTGTGGATGTTTACAAGAGTGGATCTACCACGAGATCAAGGAGGCTAAACCCTAGAAGCTAGCCTATGGTATGATTGTAAGGGTTGTTGATGATGTTGTTCTGATAGTCCTACGGACTAGAGCCATCCGGTTTATATAGACACCGGAGAGGGCTAGGGTTACATAGAGTCGGTTACAATGGTAGGAGATCTACATATCCGTATCGTCAAGCTTGCCTTCCACGCCAAGGAAAGTCCCATCCGGACACGGGGAGAAGTCTTCAATCTTGTATCTTCATAGTCTTGGAGTCCGGTCGATGATGATAGTCCGGCCAATGATAGTTCGGTGATGATGGTAGTCCGCTATCCGGACACCCCTAATCCAGGACTCCTCGGTAGCCCCCCAACCAGGCTTCAATGACGATAAGTCCGTGGCGTATGTTGCTTGGCATTGCAAGGCGGGTTCCTCCTCCGAATGATAGAAGATTGTGAACACCAGGATAGTGTCCGCTCGCAAAATAAATTCCACGTTCCACCGTAGAGAATAATAATATATACACAAGTTCAATCTGCTGACGTTTTTTGTGGCATGACGTCACACCACTACCAAGCCATTACTTGAATTGTTTTTTACTTTACCACCTCAGCGCATTTAGCGAGGCGGTTTCCTTAGCACGTCTTTGTTGAAGCAGAGATTGTGTTTCCCCTTAACCCGGGATTCTCATCAATACTGACGTGGGTAACACAACGCGCCGTTCGCCACCCCTCTATCGGCGAGTCCCAAGCGGTCACGGAGGCGGCTCTTGGTATTCTCCTCCTTATAACGGGACCAAGGCTCGTTTCTTTTTCTTCAATCCTTCATCGAATCTTCTCCCCGCTCCAAGTTCCAGCACCTAGAGCTCCAGATTCGAGCGCTGTGGACTTCTAGCGATGTCCGGTTCCGACCTCCGGGGCGGTGTATGCCCTCCTCCGTCACGGAGGAGGGCGTACTAAAGTTGCGGAGGCCAAGTACTGTCTTACGATTTCGCACAGGTTGCTGCCGAAGGGCAGGCCATCCCCACCCCGAGCCCGGCGAGTATGTTGTTTTCAGATCCCACCTCCGTCGGGGTTTAGGCTTCCGATGGATCCTTTTGTGAGAGGGATCATGTTTTATTATGGGTTGGAATTCCACGATTTGGCTCCGGAGTCCATCCTCCATATTTCCGCATTTATTGTCGTCTGCGAAGCCTTCCTCCGCGTCACCCCTCACTTCGGCCTGTGGCTGAAGACCTTTAATGTGGCGCCGAAGATGATCGCGGGGCGTCAAGCGGAGTGTGGCGGGGCGGCCATAAGAAAGAGGGCCGATGCCCCGTGGCCCGCTGGCTCCTTCCAAGAGGAGCTCGGCCCGTGGCAGCAAGAGTGGTTCTATATTACCGTTCGAGGGCGCAGAGAAAAGCCGCCGCCCTATTCCGCCGGGACCTCCACGACGGTTGATGTCGTGGGTCAACCAGGCTCAACGGGGGCCGTCAAAGGACGTGCCCCTACTGCGGGCGGATTCGAGATCTCCAAGCGAGGGAGATCGATATGGTGGTGGTGATGCAGGTTATGCTGATTAGGCGTCTCCTGCCCTGCAAACGCCGCCCTCTCCGGCTATGGGAGTTCAATCCGGAGGGTCCACGGATTCTTCAACACTTCATGGGCTTGACACCTCTGGATATGTACAAATTATTCTTCGGATCGCAAGAGGTGCGTCCGGAATTGACCGAGGATGCTGGACTAAGCTGCAATCGCCGGATACTCAAGTAAGTAGTTCGAGTCCGGACATACTGTTTGTTTGCCTTCGATGATTAGCCTTATGACCAATTTCCTTCTACAGGAGTGGATTGCGGAAGCAAAATTGATCTGATGTCCAGCCCCCTCCGAGACCGCGCGGATCCGTGCTGGTCCGGATGCTTGAGGTTGCGCCTTCAGAGGAAGACAAAGGGGAAAACAAGGAAGCTACTGCCTCGCCTAAGGAGGCTCTTGAAAGAGGGGGGATCGAGAATCCCTCGCCCCAAGGGGAGAAGAGGACTGCCTCCGAGGACCCGGGGGCAAAAGCCCCTAAACGGGGGAAGAAATCTTCGCCAGAGGGTCCTGCGTCCGGGGAGGCCCGACCGCACAATCTCCCTTAATGAGTCAGCCCTCCAACGAGCCGTAAGTAGAAAGAAAGGAGTTTTATAATAAGGGACATCCCTATTTGTGCTTCTGAGGATAACTAAAGTTTTTACCTTGTAGTTCGGATCTCCGTCCTTCGCAGATGAGCTCGTCTTCGGGGGACCTTCGTCCGGAGATGATAGAGAGCGAGGCGCCTCCGTCCGGGCGCCGTCGGATAGGGCGGATTTAACCTGAAGTGTCATCACGGAGGAGCCCCGGGTTTGGCAAAGCCGATAGTTCGGCGCCGGCGGTGTACGGTGAAGGATCTGCACGAGAAGGCGTCTATCTCGTAAGATCAGCATGCATTGATGGCGTGGTGATTGAAAGGATTGCGTCCGCCAAGGCGGTTGTGCGATGCCGTCGGGAGTTTGTGGCGGGGTTTGAGGTGCGTAAAAATAACACACCTTTTAACAGTTTTGCATATAGAATCGCCCTATAGATAGTAGCCCGGAGACTCGGTAGGTTGTCGAAATCGACGGCGCGTCGAGGATCAAAATCGCAGGTTTAAATTCCCGTCATGCCGATGCAGGTGGCGGGTCGTCCGAGGCCAGCGGATCGATGGAGTTGCCGAACTAAAGCGGCAACTCGATGCTGCGGATGCGGACATCACGCTGATCAACGAGCGAATTGATGAGTCGCAAGGTAAGTGTTACTGCGCTGTCACTTGGTAAGGGCGCCAAGCCATCCCCTTACAACATGTGCCTGAAATGCGATAGTGCCGCTGCCGTGGAGAGCCTTGAGCGAACTTGCTCAAGCCAAGGAGCATGCGGAAGAGTAATCTGGCGGCCTCGAGGGCGGCCGAGGAGTTAAGCGGCGAAAGGGTCGCTGCACCGCGAGCAGGGAAGAGATAGCGAAATGGCCGTGAAGTTAAAAGATGCTACCGACCGCAATGAGGCTCTTTGGAAGGAGCGCCTAAGCGGGCAAGAAGACCTGCGGAAGGCCACCGCCGAAGCCAAGAATGCCCGCTCTGCAATGCGGGCTATGAAGGAAAAACTGCGCCAGGCCGGGATATTGTAGCTGGCAAGCCGTTTACGCTGCCGAAGGTTTACGGATCAAAATATGCTCAGCTGGGCCAACTGTGGTGTCCGGAGGACCTTATATGGACTTAGCAGCGAGTCGCGGCGGATGCCGTTGTGCATTCGAAGCGGAAGGATCACAAGACAGAAGAGCTGTTTTGGTCTCAATTCCATAGTCCGGGCGTTCACTTCCGCTGACCGATCGTTTGGCTGAGTGGGCTGAGCTAAATAGGTTGTCCGGGCTTGCTATGACGGATATAGTGACTCATATCCGGCCGGATAGGCCCCAGCCGAAGAGTTATTTTGGCTTATTGCAGCAATTTCTTGGGGTGGTGCCGCATATCAAGGCGATGAAGCGGTCGGCCTGCATAGAGGGTGCGCGGACAGCGCTCGCCCATGTGAAGACACATTGGACAAAGATGGATGCCATCGCTGTTGCGACCCCGGGTTCGGATGATAACCGGTTACCCGTCGAGCAATATTTTGGCGAAGTACTGCGTGGTGCTCGTGCAATAGAGTCACAGTGCTCGAAAAATGTTACGTTCGAATGAACGTTTATTATGATGTAAAGAGATATGTAAGCGCCTTTTATACTTGTGCGCTCAAGTAATAGAATATCTCCTATGCGGCCGTTTATGTATACGTGTGTATAACCTGAAAGATGGCAGTCGTCGGCTTCAGCCCCCACGCACAAGGTGCGGGGGTGTTCGCAAAAAATAGCGCGTTTTCACACTTAATCCAACGTCTCGGTCCTGTAAAGGAGGTGGTAGCGTAGCAAACGAGGCAACCGGACTATAATGCTTTATCACTTTCACTTGGCCATGGAGTTCAAGGGTGGGGCTACGACACAGCCCCTGGGGGCACCGCGCTCTCCGAATTCGGGGCGCGTATGTGCCTGGCCGGGAAACGACCCTTCGTCAAAATGGAGGAATCCTAAACATTCCTATGGTCGATCGAGTGGTTGACCAGTCTCTGGCTGTATCATGATCAGTTTTGACTTTCTCTCTTGAGGTGCTCGCCCGGCCGAATGGGGCACAATCGCAGAGTTCTCCGGGCAGCGTTAGCCGATGATCTGGAACGTAAGGCAGCAAAACACAGGAGCCGGGCAAACCCAACATTTGACCAAAGACATGATTTGGAGCTGATGCATATAAGGCCTAACTCGAGGCGCCAACACTCTCGAAGGTGTTCGGTCTTTATAATAGCGGCAAAACAAAGCCCTAAGCCCCTTGTGTCGAATGCACGGCAGGTTATTCTCGGCGCGGCCAATGCCAAAACGCCAGATCTCCACTCTGGTTATAATGATAAACCAGGGATTATAGCAACAAGAGACAGAAGAAAGGTTTACGTGGGTCTTAGTCCGAAAAGAGTCCTTGCAGCGGGTCCCTCACTGCACGTCTGCGCTGTGTCTCCGTTGTGCCGTATCTGGGCGGGTGTGCACGCTGTTCATCTGAAAAAGAGAAGAACTTGGTTGGAAAAGAAATCGATGCGAGAAAGTGCATAAAAAATTGAAATATAGATTAAGAAAGCTGAGCCTATGCTAGCTCATTATGGCTTATATGTGCAAACCCTTGTGAAGGGATGTGCGGCTAGGTAGCCCCTAGCTTATTTATTCCGGACTCGTCCAACCGTGTCCGGGGTCTCAAGCGACCTTTTAATGAAATGATGCCATGTGAACCGGGCATTTTAAGCGTAAGAGACGCGTAATGTGGTATTGCATTGAAGCGCATTTAAAGCTTCCGTCCAGTGATGCTTGATAGCCACTTTTAAATGGGGCGACATGAAAGGTTAGCTTTTCTCGTCGGTAGTTGTCAGGTGACCCTGACACAACTTCTAGTAATAATGAAACTGTGCACCTGGCGTAAGGGCCTGGCGCCACTCCTTTGAAGGAAGTGCGGCTATGCCGAATTGTGGTAGGATCTATCCCAACTTGCGGATTGTGTCCGGAAATAGCAGGTTCAAGTCACTGCCGCCGTCTATCAAAACCTACGTTAATTGCAGTCCGTCTATTATGGGATCCACTATCAGGGCAGTCTATCATGCGTTCCGGATACTTCTGGACTAATCCAGATGGTCGAAAGTGATTGGTTTTGACGTCCAATCTCGGTCCACTGGGGTGGATCGTGCGACACTTGTCTTAGCGAGTGCCGTGTTGGCTTTCCGTACTATCACGTGAAGCGAGTTTACTGTTTTGACTTCTTGTGGGAAAGTCTTTTGACTTTCGGTGCTCTGCTGGTGGGGTTCGTCATCGTCCTCGCTTGGCGCATCGAGCCCCTTGTGTCCGGCGTTGAGTCTGTCGGACTGTTTAAAAACCCAACAATTTGGTTGGTATGGTTTGCGAGCCTTCCGAGGTATTGTGGATTTGACATGTCCGATCTAAAATTTTGTTTAAATTTGATAGCTCGCTCTGTTCTCCTTAAGATGCCATGTTGTATTGTTTGGCGCGAGCTTTTGAATCCGCGCGTGACCGCCGTGCCCTTTGGGCTTTTTTTTTATTCGGCTGGTCTTTCTGCGCCGTGATCGTCGTTCCATCTCTGATCTCGGATGTACTCGGGTCGCTGGTGCTGCATCTTGCTAGCCAGCTGTCTTCTCCTGTGCAAAAGCGCGTCATGAGGCTTGTTAGCGCGGCCATTGTTCTTGGCTTCTCTTGGCCGAGGTGTCTGGCGAGCCATTCGTCTCGGACGTTGTGTTTAAAAGCTGCTAGGGCTTCTGCGTCCGAACAGTCGACTATTTGGTTCTTTTTGGTAAGGAACATGTTCCAGAATTTGCGCGCTGATTCTCCGGGCTGTTGGGTTATATGACTCAGATCGTCTGCATCCGGAGGGCGGACATAAGTCCCTTGAAAATTTGCTCTAAACGCGTCCTCAAGCTCTTCCCAACTTCCAACAAGATTTTCGGGAGGCTTTTGAGCCAATGCCGAGCTGGCCCTTTGAGCTTGAGGGTAGGTATTTTATGGCGTGGAGATCATCTCCTCTAGCCATGTGTATGTGTAGTATGTAATCTTCTATCCGCACTCCGGGTCTGTTGTGCCGTCGTATGCCTCTATGTTTATGGGTTTGAACCCTGCTGGAAATTCATGATCCAGCACCTCATCGGTAAAACATAGCGGGTGTGTGGCGCCCCTGTATTTGGGTGTGCCGCTGTCTTCGAACACTTGTCGTGGTGTGTTACTTCCTGGGGTCCTCTTTTTTGGCCCGTAGATGGACCTAGTTGGGCCGTCCGTTTTCCCCGGATTATAATTCGGCTTGTGTGCAGCCCCGCTTGTCGCTTTGGGCCTGTCATCTGGCCGTCTATCCGGCCAGGCGGCCTCTTTATTTTTTGACTGTGAAGGCTCTATGGCTTCCTCGTCAAATTCTGGCAGCAACTTGCGCTTCGGGTAGCTCTTAGTTTGATGGCCATTGCCGTATTTGTCTGCAGTCTTGAATACTTTGCTCCACTTCATTACGGCGTGTCTTCGCTGTTTTGAGCTTCCGTTTAGCCTTCTTCAAACTTCTTGCAGTGGCGGCGAGTTTTTTGTGTATGTTCTTATGCTCGGTGTTGTGTCCGGACTGTTGATTGCTCCGTGAAGGGTTGATTATCCGGCTTGTCCTGTTAAATCGTCCGCTGGTTTGCCCTGCTCTATCGCTGGAGTCGTTAGGAAGGCTGCTTTGATCGGCGGGACTTAGGGCGGCGTCTCGTCGCCGTTTTGGTTCTTTATCGGCGAGATTATCCTCTGCCGCGTCCCGTTGTTCCTCGTTATCGCTTCCCTTTGGGGTGTCCACCATGTATATGTGGTATGACGAGGTGGTCTTCCAGTGTCCTGTAGGCACTGGTTCTTGGTAGTCTCCGGCATCGTCGTCCATACCGTCGATGTCTTCGGAGTCGTAGTCGAGTATGTCGGTTAGATCGTCGACGGTGGCTACGAAGTGGGTGGTGGGTGGGGTCTGAATTTCTTCGTTGTCCGCATCCCAACCATCCTGGCCGTAGTTCGGCCAGGGCTCTCCGGATAGGGAGAGATGCTTCAGTGAATTTATGATATCGCCGAAGGGCGAGTGCTGAAAGATGTCCGTAGCGGTGAATTCCATGATCGGCGCCCAGTCGGATTTGACTGGCAGGGGCGCAGGAGGTTCGGAGTCCGGCAGGGAGTCCGGCACCTCGGAGTCATGAGCTTTATGCGGGACACGGTAAGTGTTCGGCTCTATCACCGTAGAAGTTGTAGCTCCCGAGGCGGTGTCCAGCCAACCGTCCTCGATCCAAGCGATCGGCTCCGGACTATGGGTCGGAGCGGATTCGTGCGGACCTCAAGGTGCTGTCCGCGGCGAGTTAGGTCATGCCCATCGTGACAGCGCGCACGCTTCGGCTGTGGCTCGATCCATCGAAGATCAAGTCCCCGCGGATATCGGCCGTGAAGTTTAGGCTTCAAACCTGACTGACGGCCAGGGGCATAGCTTCGATCTGCTCCGGATGGCCAAGTGAGTTGGCCCGCGATCGAAGGCGCCGAATCTGAAGATCTGTCCGGGAGAAAAGTCTCACCCAGACTGCGTCGTTGTTGATTGAAGAGGCCATCAAGCCTATCGGTGATGACACAGGGAACTCTCAATGAAAGCACCAATGTCGGTGTCAAAACCGGCGGATCTCGGTAGGGGTCCCGAACTGTGCATCTAGGCGGATGGTAACAGGAGACAAGGGACACGATGTTTTACCTGTGTTCGGCCCTCTTGATGGAGGTAAAACCCTACGTCCTGCTCGATTGATATTGATATTGTGGATGTTTACAAGAGTGGATCTACCACGAGATCAAGGAGGCTAAACCCTAGAAGCTAGCCTATGGTATGATTGTAAGGGTTGTTGATGATGTTGTTCTGATAGTCTTACGGACTAGAGACATCCGGTTTATATAGACACCGGAGAGGGCTAGGGTTACATAGAGTCGGTTACAATGGTAGGAGATCTACATATCCGTATCGCCAAGCTTGCCTTCCACGCCAAGGAAAGTACCATCCGGACACGGGGAGAAGTCTTCCATCTTGTATCTTCATAGTCTTGGAGTCCGATCGATGATGATAGTCCGGCCAATGATAGTTCGGCTGATGATGGTAGTCCGGCTATCCGGACACCCCCTAATCCAGGACTCCCTCACCGGTGTTAAAAACCATTCGAATGTCATCGATATTTTTGTGAGTACGAAGGAATAAGAAGATCATCATCAGATGACTATGAATATCAATCGAAAATAACTATTTCTGAGCCAAATGAGAAAAAGTTGTCCCTAAACATTTTTATCGCTCAATTTTATCTCCATGTTATTTCGCGTCAACTTAAATTTTAATACAAAGGTAATGTATTTCTTGTTTATTTGTACTTCCATTACATGTCGAGCTTTGCAGGTTAAAATTTGTATTTCAATATTGTTGTTAGCATTGACACACACCTCCTCTATAAAGAAATATCAGCTTTTTAGATCACTACTTTAGTGACCTAAAAAGTTTTGTATTTCTCTTTATAGAGGGAGTACAAATCAAGTTTATTGCTAAAAATGTTGATTATTACGAAACATACAAACCGAGTTTTATTTTTATTCACACAGAAAGAAATGCATATCTTGATTTTTGCTAAATGGACAAATACGTTCAGCTGGTGGCGTTGTGTGAGTCAGATGTTTTGACATGCTTGTCATACGGTAAATGTGCATGTGGAATGCATGTAACACGTCTCTATGTCCAATAGCCTATTTTTTCTCTGAGAGGCTAAACTCTATACATGATCGATTGGCATGTTTGTTGCTACCCTAAAAAATACATGTTTGCTTGCTTGAGTGCATATGATTATTTTTCCACATGGTGCACATTATCTTGTTTAATATGTGACTTACCTTTGCAATCCATGTCCGGCCCGGGTAAACTGCCGTTTGGGCTTGCTTCTTCGGAGCAGAGTTCTTTTGTAGTTTGACATGGGAAACTGTTTTGCATAGCCGTACTGGAGTTGGACTCTCAACTTATATTATTTTTTCTTGGCTGGCTGACAACATATGGGAACATAGCCATAATTGGTAGATAGCCGTATAGGACTTGGACTCTCATTCAAGGCTTATTTGCTTTTGTAGGCTGGCCGCAAACATACATATGGAGACATGCATATTTACTTTTTTAACAAATCACAGCCATTCTTTTGAGCTTCTTTTTGTTTCTAAAATCTAAGCCGCTCGTTTTCTGTCATTTTAATAATATAATAGATAGTCATGATCGTCTAGCGTAAGTTGCTTGCTTATCTATTTCCTTCTTGTCTTATTTATTTGTTTGCTTGTAGTCAATGTTGTTCTTTTTCCGCAGTTTGCTAGTGGCCGCAATAACCTATTTTTTAAAACTAGGCCACAATAACCATGAGCTACATATTTAATGTAGTTACCATGGGCCTCCTACGGGCCGTAGAAACAATGGGCCTTCTTAGGGCCGTAGAAAAAATGGGCCTTCTACGGGTCGTAGCATCAATGGGCCTTCTACGGGCCATAGCATCAATGGGCCTTCTACGTGCCGTATGATCGATAGGCCAAACATGGGCCAATAACAGACCACATTATGGGTCGTAAACGGTCTAGATTTGGAATCGCCCGTTCATTGGCCGACAATAACATGTCGTCGTTAATCGGACGTATTTGATGACGTTATGAAAACGGCCCAACGGAGTAACGGGCTGCAAACAGGGCGATTGTAACTGCGGGTTGAATTTTGCCCACAGGGAGAAAAGGCCAATGACGGGCCATAAGTAACCGAATGATGGAAATGAGCAAAAGAAAAACGGGCCCTGAGAAGGCCGAAAGATAACACAGTTTGGAAACAGCCCAATGGAATAATGGGCCGTTAATGGGTATAAAGGGGTACACTGTTCATTGCGGGCCAGATTCACCATGGTCCGTTAATGGGCCAAGAGTTACAAATGGTCTCGTATGGGCCGAAAGACATCATGGGCCGGAAGTTACAACGGGCTGGAATCATATTGGAAGGCCCAGATGAAGCTATTGGGCTTAATTCGGATAGGCCGTAATGGGCCGTGAGTTAGCGGGCCGTAAATGGGCTATATACGAACATGCCGTTAATAGGCTTTCCGCGGGCCGGCCCATTACCTTTTGACCAAGTCAAATGGGCCAGCCTTTTCACTGGAATGGGCCTCTGTTGGGCCGTGCCACGTGTCGACGTATCATAGGCGCCTCCTGTCCAATGAATGGATGACATCTGCCCAACGGTGAGCCAACACGTGTTTCCTCCGGCCAATGAGAATTTTACATGTGGAAAATCCTCAATGGTCTGGGCCACTAGTAGAAAAAGGGTCAAACGTGAAGCACATTAGTGCCAGTTTGTATTAGAGCTGGCACAAATGTATACATTAGTGCCGGTTCCAACGGCTATCCTTTAGCACCGGTTCGTGCCACGAACCGGTACTAATGAGGGTGGTGGCAGGATGTTGTCAGTCTGGGCCCCCTCCAGCACCTTTAGTACCGGTTCGTGCCACGAACCGGTACTATAGGTCCTCCTGCATATAAACCCTTCGTCCAGCTCGCTCTGTTCTTCCCCTTTCCCTCTCCTCTCCTCTCTGTTCTTCCTCTTCTCCCTCGAGCTCATCACACATTTTGCCCAAAATTTGTCAAGATTTGAAGGCCCCATCCATTCAAGTGATCACAAAGGTTAGCAACTTTGTCCTTTCATCTCTCATTGCTAGATTAGCTCTTGCATTGGTTTATATAGTTATTAATTTGTGAGTTTAGTAATTTGGGAGGAAATATATATATGTGCTAGTATTTGATTTATATGCAATTTGAGGTCAAAATAACACTTAGTTTGCATATGTAGGTGTGGTTTACTTAGTGCCTTCTAAATCTCTGTCGTAACCACCGTCGATCGCCCTTTTACCGTCCGTCACTGGCACCACCTTGTGGTGAGCCTCTTGTTCATGAAATTTTTATAAAAATTGATGTTTGTGTGATTTGGATATATAGTTACTCGTATAATAATTATCTTACCTGTACGTTGTTTGTTATACATAGTGCCATGGTTTTGATATCCGTCCCGTCGGCCCTCGTCCTTGTTATGATTCGGATGTGGTATATTCTCTTTTAAAACTATTTGTTGCATTTCGTGTTTATGACAAATTATGCCCATCAAGTTGACATAGATATTTTTATCTAGGAGGTATGTGAACGGAAATTCCAACCGACCCTATTGTCGAGAGGTTAAATTTAGTTGAAAGAGAAATGAGTACTTGAAAGAAAAATTGAAAAGAATTGAGGGGAGAAGATGGAATTGGAGTTGCATGTTGCCGATGTAAATCGATGATCACAAGATCAAGATGGAGAAAATGCGCTTGAAGATTAGAAAGATTAGAAAATATGCCATCGATAGTGAGGCTTGGTATCATTATGCTGTTGGATCAATTGTTACCTTAGTTGCGATCTTGATCGCATTTGTTGTTGCATTTAAATGCTTTAGCTAGAGAGTTATTTGTTTGTTGCATTTAAGTGTTGTATGAACTTTATGTATGAACTTGTATTAATTTGGTCTATTGATTGTTGTGTAATGAAGATGAGCCGCAATGGATGTACGATGACCGATGCTCTCCCGTTCGTTGAGGCGTGCATACTTTTCTGCTTGCGGCTGAGGCAAACAAGCGGCGGATGGTTTTATGCCTTGTCCATGTGCTGGCTGTAAGAATGGTCGCAATTACTCTCGTCAAGAACCATTCCGTCCACTGTTTGAGTCGGTTTCATGCCCCACTATAATGTTTGGACCAAGCACGGAGAAAGAGGGGTTATGATGGAAGACAATGAAGAAGAAGAGGACGACGATAGCTATCCCGGCCATGGGTTCCCTGAATACGATGATACAACAATGGGGAAGAAGCTGAGCGGTAATGCGGAAGAAGCTGGGCGGCAATGCGGGAAGAAGCTGAAGAAGAGGCATCATATGAGCCGTTGATGATCTAGGTCGGGCCATTGCCGATGCAAAGAGAAACTATGCAAGTGATTTGGAGAAGAAGAAGTTGCAGCGCATGTTAGAGGATCACAAAAATTGTTGTACCCAAATTGCATAGGTGACAAGAAAAAGCTGGGCACCACTGCTGGAATTGCTGCAATGGAAGGCAGAGAATGGTGTATCGACAAGGGATTTGGAAAGTTCTTGGTAATGATAAAGGATATGCTTCAAAGGACAACGAATTGCCCGAGAGTGCGTCTGAAGCAAAGAAGGTTGTCGCCCTCTAGGGTTAGAGGTGCGAAGATACATGCATGCCCTAATGATTGCATCCTCTACCACGGTGAGTACGAGGATTTGAGCGCTTGCCGGTATGTGGTGCATTGCGCTATAAGATCAGCCGCGATGAGCATGGTGATGTCGGGGCGGCGCCCGGAAGAAGATTCCTGCCAAGGTGATGTGGTATTCTCCTATAATACCACGGTTGAAACGTTGTTCCAAAACAAAGAGCATGCCAAAGCGTGCGATGGCACGAGAAGACCGTAAGAAAGGCGGAAAGTTGAGAGTACCGGTGACGGGTCGCAGTGGAGAAAAATCGAAAGAAATGCGGAAGGAGTTTGCGATGGCGCAAGGGCGTATGGTTTGGTCTAAGCGCAGATGGCATTAATCCTTTTGGGGAGCGAGCAGCAACCATAGCACCTGGCACGTGACTCTATGTTTGTATAACCTTCCTCCTTGGTTGTGCATGAAGCGGAAGTTCATTATGATGCGGTGCTCATCCAAGGCCCTAAGCAACCGGCAACGACATTGATGTGTACCTAAGGCCATTAGTTGAAGAACTCTTACAAGCTGTGGAATGGAACATGTGTGCGTCGCGTGGGATGAGCACATGGGGAAGAATTTGACCTAAAGGCGTTGCTGTTCGTGACCATCAATGATTGGCCTGCTCTCGGTAACCTTCGGAGACGGACAAACAAGGGATACCGCGGATGCACGCACTGTTTGGATGATACCGACGATATATATTTGAATAGTTGTATGAAGAATGTGTACAGGACATCGTCGATTTCTTCCGAGCAGGCATTCCGTAAGAAAGAAAGAAAGCATTTCAAAGGTGAGGCGGATCACCGGACGAAGCCTCGCCACCGTACTGGTGCTGATGTACATGATATGGTCAAGGATTTGAAGGTGATATTTGGAAAGGGTCTGGCGGACAACCTGTTCCAAAGGACGCCGACGGACGCGCACCCATGTGGAAGAAGAAATCTATATTTTGGGACCTGCCATATTGGAAAGACCTAGAGGTCCGCTCCGCAATCGACATGATGCACGTGACGAAGAATCTTTGCGTGACCCTGCTTGGCTTCTTGGGCGTGTATGGGAAGACAAAAGATACACCCGAGGCAGGGAGGACCAGCAACGTATGCACGGAGAAGGCGGCATATATCGTGGTCATGCAAGCTACGCTCTTACCAAAGAAGAAAGGAAATCTTCTTTGAATGCCTTTCGATATTAAGGTACCGTCGGCTTCTAAATCGAATATAAAGGGAATAATAAACATGGTAGAGAAAAAGTTCCAGAACCTAAAGTCTCATGACTGCCACGTGATTATGACGCAACTGCCGATTAACGTGATTATGAACCTAAAGTCTCATGACTTTATAGGCTTCTACCGGAAAACGTTCGATTAGCCATTGTGAAGCTATGTGCATTTCTCAATGCAATCTCTCAGAAGGTAATCGCTCCAGAAATCATACTAAGGTTACAGAATGATTTGGTGCAATGTCTTGTCGATTTGAGTTGGTGTTCCCACCATCCTTCTTCAACATCATGGCGCGTCCTAGTTCACCTATCTTGAAGAGATTAACGTTTTGGGTCCTGTATTTCTACACAATATGTTCCCCTTTGAGAGGTTCATGGGAGTCTTAAAGAAATATGTTCATAACCGTGCTAGGCCGAAGGAAGCATCTCCAAGGGCCATCAAAATGAGGAGGTCATTGAGTTTTGTATTGACTTTATTCCTGACCTTAAGCGATTGGTGTTCTGAATCGCGGCATAAGGGCAGATGGATGGAAAAGGCACGCTAGGAGGGGAACAAATAATATGTATGGACGGACATTCTCTCTGAAGCACACTACACAGTTCTACAGAATTCCGCCTTGGTGGCTCCGTATATGGATGAACACAAGAATTTGCTACGCTCCAAACACCGGAGCGGTCGATGACTGGATTACACGTGAACAAACCAGGAGTTTCGCCACTGGTTGCGAACACGTACCATGCATGACACCTCTATTGAAGATGACCTGTACTTGCTGTCCCGCTTACCATCTTGAATATAATGACTTTCAAAGTGTACGAGATAAATGGTAATACATTTTACACGATCGCCCAAGATAAGAAGAGCACCAACCAAAACAGTGGTGTCCGCTTTGATGCGAGAAACCAAGGCGGAAAGGAAACATATTATGGTTATATACAGGACATATGGGAACTTGACTATCGACGTGGTTTAAAGGTCCCTTTGTTTGGTGCAAATGGGTCAATATGACACGAGGCGGGTAACGGAAGACCCAGATGCGGAATGACAACAGTGGATCTCAACAATCTTGCGTGTGCGAGCAGACCATTCGTCCTAGCCAATGATGTGGCACAGGTTTTCTATGTGAAGGACATGTCTACCAAGCCAAGAAAAAGAAAAGATAAGGAAGCGAATGCATCGTACGATGAGCCAAAGCGGCACATAGTTCTTTACGGGAAGAGAAACATCATGGGAGTGGATGACAAGACAGACAAGTCGGAAGATTATGAAAAGTTTGATGAAATTTCTCCATTCACAGTGAATATTGACCCGAGCATCCCGTTAAATGATGAAGATTTTCCATGGTTACGGTGCAAAGGGACACACGCTGAAGAAAAAGTTTCACACCCAAAGATCTGGATGTGATCGGCTTCACTATCATCACTTTCTTCATGTTTCACACCCGAGGGGAATCTCTGTAATAGTTAGGGTAGTTATGTGTTTTGGCATTTGAAGCGAAGAAATTTTATGTGCAAACAAATTCTTTCATGCCTTTACTGATTTTTAAAGTTAAATTATTCACAAACTAGTGATTCACACTAATTTCAAATAATTCAAAATTTAAACTATTCAAATTTGAAACTACGGGCACTAACAGAAAGTTTGTAATTTTTGTACCTAAAGCAAAAATATTCACAAAGAAACTCTAAATACACAAAAAACAACACAAAAATAAATAAAGCAAAAAAAAGCCGCCTACTAGGCCGTGGCGGCCTGCATCGACTAGAAACCCAACCTGTTGTTGGGCGGGATGCAGGCCCGCAAAGGCCAAGTGGGCCAACAGGCAACAAAGAACACGTAGGCCCAGTGGGCCTGCTTTGGAGAGGAGCTCGAGAGAGCGACCGCATGAGGTTTATAAACCAGTGCGGTCGCCCCTCGGCTAGCGAGTGGGACTAAACTTGCCGATCCACACTGCGCACAAGACTTTTTAGTACCGGGTCGTGGCACAAACCGGTACTAAAGGGGGCCTTTAGTACAGGTTTGTGCCACCACCCGGTACTAAAGTGGGTCGCTTCCCGCTGCTTGGGCTGGCCAAAACAGACCTTTAGTACCGGTTGGTGGCTCCAACCGTACTAAAGGTGCCTTCTATATATACAACACTTGAAAATTTCATTCTCCTCTGTTTCTTCCTCTGTTTCCCCATTGAACCGCCCGCCCGATCGATCGACGCCACACCGACCCCATCGCCGTCGCCGCCCGCCCCGTCGCCGCCCGTCGCCGTCGCCGCCCGTCCCGTCCCGTCGCCGCCCTCGTCTCCGTCGCCGCCCGGGCCCTTCCCGTCGCCGTCCCTGCGTCTCCGCCCGGCCGTCACGCCCCGGCCCGTCGCTGCCCCCGGTCGTCGCCTCGCCGTCGCCGTCGCCCCGCTGTGAGCTCTCCCCCTCTAACCCCTCTCCCTCGCCCCCGGCGGCCACCATGGGCGCCGCCCCTCCCCGAGCCCATACACACACACAAGCATGATGAACACACACACACATACACATATATATTTAATTAGTTTAGATTTTGTATGTTTAATTAGTTTAGATTTTTTAGATTATTGTTTTTTCACTAGTATATATGTATGAATGCATGTTAGATGGATATAATTAGTGTTTAATTAGTATGGAATTTTTTTATATAATGTTGTTTTTCTGTTTTTTAATGGATGTATAGAAATTGTTTTTTCTGTTTTTAGTGTTAGATGCTTAATAAGTATGAAATAGTATATAGATTTTTGAAATAGTAGAAATGTTAGAAATTTTAGTTATCAAAATCCAATCATTAAAAAAATATTATTTTTTGCGGGCATATAGCTAGTATTTGTTATCGACGATGCCCGGCCCGCATCCTCGTCGTCGACCCGTCATGACGACGTCCAGCCGCCCATGTCCGGACTGGGCTCCTGGCTGGCACTGGAGGTACTGCTCGGAGGGGCGCCGCTTGATGAGAACCCGGCCCGGGTCCCGTCGTCGACCCTGATCTCGTTTGGTGGCGTTCGCGTGGGCCAGTCTCGGTGCGGAGGGACCCGGCCCCGCCGGAGGAGGTACGTCGCCGTGTCAGGGAGGAGGACGAGCACGTCCATCGCTACATGGTTGCGTTAGAGGGCGGCAGGTTCTCCAATACCTAGCAAGTATCTTGAGGATCTCACATCAGCTATGATCCTGTGAGGTTCCTTCTCTTTGTGTGTCCACCGCCCATGACGCAGGAACCACGAGTGTCCTAGATTCTTCCAGTAGTATTCGATCTTTAATTAGCTAGCCATGATGTACTATTCAATATTATATATTATTCGAGACGATGTATTTGAGATTGTATCTATTATTCTAGACAAAGTATTCGAGATTATATCTATTATTCGAGACGATGTAATTTGAATACTAAATTGTTTTATATTTCTTTTGAATTAGTTAAATAAAAGCTATGGCGCACAATACCGACAGAGAGGAGAACAGACCATGTTCGATATGATCACGCGCGCCGATGATAATCGAATGAAGAAGATTATGACGGCTCAATTTCTAAACAACACGGAGAGGGTGATATGATATTCGATCGCGACGACCGAATTGATGAAGTCATGAACTACGATTATGACGATGATGAAGAACATGTTGATCCTGAAACAACAAAGACCGCGAGGTATATATATTTATATAAGCAGGTTTCGGTGATCATCACATGTTTTAAATGACTTGAAGATATATTAGCGAATCGATCTTTGTTCTTTCAGCCATCCGGATCGAGCAAATCTTGAGCAAAAGGATGAAACGAGGCCCGAACAAAAAGTTGAAGGAGGCGTAAAGTACAATATCGAGGCGATCAGACCTAATGGCGAACCATTAGCGCCTAAGAAGATTTCGGACAAGTTCATTCGCTCGGTCACGGAGTTCTTGTGAAGGACCAACTCCCGATCTCCTTCAAGAATGGAAGAGCCAGCAAAAGACAAAGGACAAAAGGCAAAGAGGACGCTGCTCCACGTCCGGATGTTACTTTTGTCGACAAGAATCAAAAATATCTGCTTTGGGATACTCTCATGGAACATTTCACCCTACGGATCATTTCACGAAGCGGATGTGCGAGAAAGTCAAGGACGCTGCTCTTAGGAAGATGGCGGTTGCATTCAAGAACCACAAGAATCGTGAATGGGACAAGTACGTCAAGGAGGAAGGAAGACTCCAGATTCGAGGGAACACTAGAGAACCAACGTGCTCATTGGGACGATTTACGTGAAATTCAAGGATTCGAATTAGCTAAGGAACGGTCGAGAATAAACAAGAAGAATGCGAAAAAAGGATAAGTTCCATAAGCTGGGGCCGGGGCTATGCGGTGGCAATGCCTAAGTGGGATAAGTCTGAGAAAGAGATGGAGGATGCAGGTGTCACTCCGGATACTAAGAGCTGGCCCCCCAGGTGCAGGACTTGGTTCTATGTGCATGGGGGGCAGTTGGACCCGAAGACAGGAAAAGTTTCGACGAAGGCATGTCTGAATGGAGGCGACGATGCGATACTTGTTGCAATAGAAGAGCCACGATCGGGGGTGTTCCAGCCCAACAGAGAGAACGACGAGCTTCGCGTGCCTCGGGAAATCCTGAACACCCGGAAGAACACGAGGCAAGGGCGCTATTCCGTGGTATGAGGGTTTTCAGATGGAACAACGACTACGAACCCGTGCGAGAAAGAAGATTGCGGAGGAGAAGAAGAGGAAGATGGAGGAGGAGCAGAGGAAGCGGGACTATGAACGCCTTCAAGGCCTAGAAGCAAGTCAAGCGGAATTGGCGGTCAAATTCCAGCGGCAGCAGGAGCAGATCGACTCACTTAGCCAGCAAAGGGGTCTCGGCAGCTGCAGCAGCTAGCGGATGATCCAGCATTGGTAGCACCGCCCCATCCATGCAGAGAAGCAGCGTGGGTTCCGCCCAGACGGCGCAATGCTGGGTAGATACCCGTGGATGACATCACGGAGAACACTAGCTGCGAGCTACACGTCAAAATGAAGAACATATCCATGAAGGTGGCGGACGGAGAAGCTTTTCGATTACCCCAAAGCAACCTACCATTGCATCCCGATTCCAGAGGGCTATGCTCGTGTCATGGTTGACGAGGTGGTGCAGCCATATTCGGGATAGAGCTTGACATTCCGGAGGTGAGGACGAGCGCTTTCTCGGAGACGCCAACCATCGTATCATCCTATGGAAAAAGGATTGCATCATCTTTGAAGGCCACCGACACGCGTCATCGACTCCTCGTCAAGTCCGCCACCGAGTCAGCAGTCTCCGCTCCTGCAAGTCCACCAAGTCCGGCAAAGTGTCAGCCCTCCTCCTCCAAGTCCGGCAAAGTGTCGAGCCACCTCCTCCTCCAAGTCCGCCACAGCGTCAGACGTCCTCCTCCTCCAAGTCCGCACAACCTCAGGCCCTCCTCCTCCAAGTCCGGCACATCTTGAGCGCCCACTCCTCCTCGTCCAACTCAGCCCGTCGGCCGCGCGTCTCCGCCAAGAATCGCAGAAGAGACACCCGCAGCTATGGTGCGTGGCGGTGCGAGTCGAGGTAGTACAGGAAATACAGGCGGAGGCAAGCGATATAAATATGGTCCAAGCCTCACGCCTCTTCCGCAGAGGTCTTATGACAGGTCCGGGAGGAAATCACAGCCATATCAAGTCCGAGGTGGAAGCCCATTTTGCACCGAAACCGCCACCGCCGCCAAGGGAGAAAGTGCCTAAGGAAGCGATTGACCACTTCATTCGTATGGCTCAACCACCAGCTCCCAAGCCTGTTGACACAGACTATGGCGCCACATCGGGAAGTTAAATCGAGCACGTCTACGTAAGGAGGCGAGCTCGGGATCGAGCAAACAAGAAGCAGCTGTCAAAAATGCGGAAAACCATTCCCCACTGGGAGAACAGTGGCGAATCGATCCCTCGCTTGTTGTGCCAACAACACGTGATCTGACGCGCCCAATATTATTGTGGGCAAACAGTTTACGTTCTGAGGTGGGCAATGTGGTAATAACGGAGGACCATATAATGCAGGCTGAAGTTCTCAAAATCATTGTTGGACAACTCCTCGAGATCGAGCCCATGCACGTGCTTAGAGAGGATGAAATAAAACGGAAATATGTCGGGGCCAACCTTTGGTCCATCCGCACAAGGTCAAGAACCTCCCAACGAGAATGTATGAATTGCATCAATGGTACATGAACATTACCAAGATTTCGATCGATTGTCCCTCATGGTGAATGTCAAGGAGGAGCATTACTTCCATGAGAAAGCTGTGTCCGTTGAGTATTCTGAACTGTTTCAGTTATACAATCAAGACACACTCGACAAATCTATCGTCGATTGCTATTGTACGTAAGTGATTTCTTTCTGTAATTTAAGTCTCAAGCTAGCTGTCTTGATCCTTTTGATCAATCATTACCTGTAATTATCCTCACTATATTCTTTTACGTGGTATTATATGCAGGATGAAGATATATGAAATGAGAAAAGGTGGACGCTTTGGCATCGGGTTCATTGACCCAAACACCGTTAATGAATACACATGGAAAATAAATGCACATCATCAAAAGGCCATAGAGGACAACATGCTAGAGTTCTTGAAGCGCCTCAAATACAATGAAGATATACTACTTCCTTACAACTTCCAGTGAGTCACACTGTCTTGTACTACAAATTCTCTGTTTTTGCCTACTAGCTAGCTACATGTTTTTGCTTTACATATGCCCGCTTAATTAAGACATGCAAGCGTGTGTGCATGCAGATATCACGGTCTTGTGTATCATTAAAGTTGGCCTTGAACAGTTGAAATCTCGGACTCACTACTCAAGAAAAAACTGACCATAACATCTTGTTTGGGATAGTCAATGTAATTTCAATCATTATTAACTATATATCTCGGCCTATTTAGTTCGTCATTTTTCATGATATGAACTATTTAATAACTCCTTTATTCATTTTCTTTGTCGGCGGGCAGGGCTTGGGCAAGGTTCATCAGCGTGACCCCATGAGAATGGAAACAAAAGCTTAAATGGTTTCGACCCAAGGTAAGTAATTAAGTAGTACTAGCTAGCTAGCTAGCTGCCATCTCTTTAATTATCATGCTTGATTAATTATTATCTGATCAAATTCCATTCTCGTAAAGGACCTGAAGCGGTAGCGGGTCTGATCTGTGCATTCTGCGTTTGCGAGAACATTCACATGATGGCGTCCAAAGGAGCAGATCTCAAAGACAGGAATGGGTACGCTTGTCAAAACACTATTCACAATGTTTACACCATTATCGATATCTAGTCACACAACTAATACACATGCATATTGATCTCCTTCTTAACAGTTCACGAGAGGTGCGGAGAAGCTCCTAGAAACGGAGCGTAGAAGCACTTCAAGAGGAAATAGCGGGATTTTTGCTCGACCAGGTCATAAATCCAAAGGAGAATACTATTACCGCTACCGCCTCCATCGTGCTCAAGGCACCAATTAGGCTAATGCCACTGGCTCAAGGCAACATGCATATGTAGGAGAAATTGTATGTAGCTATACATGTGTGTATGTGTGAATTAATTAATATGATGGTTTGTGAGACATTGATGATATATATATATATATATATATATATATATATATATATATATATATATATATATATATATATAACGTGTACAATGTGTAGTATCGTAAAATACCAGAGAAGCGAAAAAGAATTAAATTGATAACACAAATTTAATTGAAAAATAAAAATAAAACAAAACCCACAAACATTTAGTACGGTTGGTGTTACCAACCGGTACTACAGGCTCCGGCCCACAGCTGGCTCGTGCCACGTGGTTGGCCTTTAGCACCGGTTCGTGCTGAACCGGTACTAAAGGGGGGGGGGCCTTTAGTGACCACACTTTAGTGCCGGTTGTGGAACCGGCACTAAAGGGCCTTACGAACCGGTGCTATTGCCCGGTTCTGCACTAGTGGGCTGTTAGCGGGTTATCGGATCGAAAACCGGACCTGATAGCTTAACGGCGTTCCCTTACGGTGGATGCCACGTGTCGATCACGCTTGACGAAAGCACTTCCATGACGCGCGATTTATCGTCATGGAAGTGGACACTTCCGTGATGATAATTTTGGTAATGTCATGGAACACTTATATGACTACACAGGTATGACTATCTTGATTTTGTCATAAATTTGTCATGGATGTACATGCATGACAGAAAACGTGACCTATTGTGACAAACACGTATCATCACGGAAGTGTCTTTTTTTTGTAGTGTCCCCGACCCTTGCCTCGTGTTTTTCGCGGGCGGCTTGTTCCTTTGCTGCTCTTTTCTGGGCCTCGGCCAGCGCCTTCTTGAGGGTCTCCACCTCGGTCGCCGCTCCTACGAAATATCATGGAACTATGGTCAACACAAATCATTCATACTTTTTGGATCAACCAAAGGTCATTGCATACCTTTCTTGTCCTCCAGCTGTTTTTTAACACGGCCGAGCTCTTCCTTGGTCCGCTCCAGACTCTGCTTCAGTCCGGAGACTTCGGCAGAATGGGAGGTCATAGCCAGCAACGACGCCTGCTTATTCACATAGACATGAATGGTTAGTCTCCTGCAAAAATTATTTGATCCTCTGTCCGGCTTTTCTTTCCGAACACCGGACTGAGTCTCAGGGGCTACTGTCTATACTATGACATTCTTTTTGCATAATTACGCGGCATACCTCAAAGCCTATTAGAAGGCTGGTGCAGGCTTCGGTCAGTCCGCTCTTAATGGACTGAACCCTCTCAACCACCGTACCCATAAAGATACGGTGTTCCTCAACAATTGAAGCGTTTTGCAGCGCTTCCAGTAGAGTATCCGGTGCCTCTGGATGGACAGAGGTCACCGGCGGAATAGGCGCACCTCCTTCTTTTGAAGGAGGCTGCTCGCCTAATTCCGGAGCCGTATAGGTCTCCGGAATGGTATTCGGCTAGGGGCCGAATTGGATATGGCCCCCATCGCCAGTCTCTAGGGGGATTTGCTCCCCCATGTATACGGCGGCCGAGGCATCACCCTCTGGCGCCACCCTGATGGCCTCCTGCGTCTCTACCTGGCCTGGAAAGGTCCTTCGGGACAGCACCTCAGCGTCATCCGTGGCCTTAGGGGAGGAGGCCGCCTGGAGTGACCCGCTGTCCATCGCATTTGGATCCAGCGAACCCCCTGAAGATGAGGATCTCTGGGGGCTGTCATGGGCCGGACTGTGGTGCATGATTTGGCACATTAAAACCACAAAGTAAGGAAGTCGAATATGTGTTCATAAGTGCCTTTGAGTACTTACGATTCGGCCAGGGGCTTATCCCTGGGGCACCATTAGGAGTTGCTGTCAGTTCCCAACGCAAAGTTGTTCGCAAGGGAGACCCTCCCCTTCTTGGACGCCTCGGCCTCTAGATCCATGGAGGCCGCCCTTTTCATCCTTCCCCCCCCTTGGGGGGCAGTTGCTTTCCTCCTCCTCCTCCTCATCGGTGCCAGGAGAGGAGTGGGTTTCGGCATCTTCGGACGTCACGTCTGAAGTGCCTTTACGACGAAGACCGCTTATTCCTGCCTGGCCCTTCTTCTTGGCCTTCTTCTTCGGCGTCTGGTAGGGCACCAGAACTAGCATCTTCGTCAGAAGCGGGATAGCTGGGTCTTCGGGCAGCGGAGTCGGACATTTGATCTGCTCCGCCTTCTTTGTCCAGCCCTAAAAAAGCAAATGGGGAAGCTTGGACATCTTCCTTGAGTATACAAGTAAAGGATATACTTTGAAATACGAAAAACTTACTGGGCTGGCGGGATGGGTCAGGTTGTACCCACGGTCGTCTTCGGCCACTCTCATTAGCCTTGAAAAGCACCTTCCAGATGCCTTCGTGCATAGTGCCGAAGAACTGTTGCAAGGTCTGGTGCTTGGCCGGATCGAACTCCCACAGATTGCAAGTCCGGCTTTGACAAGGAAGGATCCGGCGGAAGAGCATCACTTGGATCATGTTGACGAGCTTGATGTTCTTGTCCACCATGCTCTGGATGCGCGTCTGCAGCGCTGTCAGCTTGTCCGACGAGGCCCAGTCCAGGCCCTTTTCTAGCTAGGAGGTAAGCCGCATTGGGGCCCCAGACTTGAATTAGGGAGCCGCTGCCCAGGAGGCGTCGTGGGGCTCTGTGACGTAGAACCACAACTTTTGCCACCTTTTGGGTCTCCACAAAGGTGCCTTTGGTCCATGTGACGTTGGACATCTTACTCACTGTCGGTGTCAAAACCGGCGGATCTCGGGTAGGGGGTCCCGAACTGTGCGTCTAGGCGGATGGTAATAGGAGGCAAGGGACACGATGTTTACCCAGGTTCGGGCCCTCTCGATGGAGGTAAAACCCTACTCCTGCTTGATTAATATTGATGATATGGGTAGTACAAGAGTTGATCTACCACGAGATCAAAGAGGCTAAACCCTAGAAGCTAGCCTACGGTATGATTGTTGTTGTTGTCTCCTACGGACTAAACCCTTCAGTTTATATAGACACCGGAGGGGGCTAGGGTTACATAGAGTCGGTTACAAGGAAGGAGATCTACATATCCGTATTGCCAAGCTTGCCTTCCACGCCAAGGAGAGTCCCATCCGGACACGGGACGAAGTCTTCAATCTTATATCTTCATAGTCCAACAGTCCGGCCAAAGGTTATAGTCCGGCTGTCCGGATACCCCCTAATCCAGGACTCCCTCAGTAGCCCCTGAACCAGGCTTCAATGACGATGAGTCCGACACGCAGATTTGTCTTCAGTATTGCAAGGCGGGTTCCTCCTCCGAATACTTCATAGAAGATTTTGAACACGAGGATCGTGTCCGGCTCTACAAAACAATCTCCACACAACACCGTGGGGAGAATTATATTTCCACAAATCTATTCTGCTGACGTATTCCGTAGCGTGACATCACACCACAACCAAGCCTTTATTCAAATCATCTTTTTACCCCCCCCCCCACCTCAGCGCGTTTAGCGAGGCGGTTTCCTTAGCACGTCTTGTCGAAGCAGAGATCGTGTCCCCTTTATTTACGGGATTCTCATCAACACGGACATGGGTAACCCAATCGTGCTAGTTGGTATGTCCCCTCGACCAAAGGTAAGTCCCGAACGGTCACAGGGAGGGCTCTCGATATTCAACCTCTTTATAAAGAGATTGTGGCCTTATTCTTTTCTTTCAATCTCAATCGAATCCGCCTCCCGCCTCGAGTTCCAGTACCCGAATCTTCAGATTCTGGCGCTTCGGACCTTCGAATATGTCCAGATCCAACCTTCAAGGCCGATGGATGCCTTCCTACGTCATGGAGGAAGACATAATGAAGCTAAGGGAGGCCAGGTACTTGACCGGCGAAATCCTGCACAGGCTGCCTGCTCAAGGGCAGGTTATTCCCACTCCCAAGCCCGGTGAGAGCGTCGTGTTCGTATCCCACTTCCTCCGAGGTCTAGGCTTCACGCCGGATCCCTTCGTGAGGGGGCTCACGTTCTATTATGGGCTGGACTTCCATGACTTAGCTCCAGAGTCTATCCTCCACATTTCATCGTTCATCGTCGTTTGCGAAGCTTTCCTCCGTATTACCCCTCACTTCGGATTGTGGCTCAAGACCTTCAAAGTGGAGCCGAAGATGGTCGAGGGACCATACCCAGAACTCCGATTAAGAAAAAAATGGAACCGCCTGTAGTATACAAAATAAACTTTGTAGCTGAATATAGACGCCTCTTCCCCCCCCCCCCCCCCACATGGATAAAAAGTAAACAGGAATTAATTCAGGCGCTGTAATAACCAAAAATGCTAATGTCCCATGGCCCGAGGGCTCCTTCCAAGAGGAGTCCAGCTTATGGCAACAAGAGTGGTTTTATATCATAGCACCCAGGGGTACCAAGTGGGTGGCTTCGCCTGCTTTTCGCTCGGGTCCCCCTGCCACGACTAACGTCATGGGTCAACAAGGGGTTAGACTGGGGGCCAGTAAAGGAGGTGCCCACTTTACATAGTTGCATCCGAGATCTCCTGGAGAGAGATGTCAGCCTAGTCGTGGTGATGCAGGTCATGCTGATTCACCGAGTTCTGCCCTGCAAACATCGTCCCCTCCGCCTGTGGGAGTTCAATCCAGAGGGACCGTGAGCTCTTCAACATTTCCTTGGCATGACGCCCTCGGAGATGTACAAATTGTTCTTTGGACCACAAATGATGTGCCCGGACCCTACTGAGGACGCAGGTCTGAGCTGCAATCGTCCGGATACCCAAGTAAGTAGCCCTGTGTCCGAACACGTTACCTGTTTATTTATCGCCACATCGCCCTTAAAAAAGAGATGTTCTTGAACCAGGAGTGGGTAGCGAAGGCAACGTTGATCAGGTGTCCGGCCCCCCTTCCTGAGACCTCGCCAGACCCCGTGTTAACCAGGATGCTGGAGATTGCGCCTTCGTTAGTAGATGAAGGGGGGAACAAGGAGGCTACTGCCTCCAAGGAGGAGGTCGTCCGGAAAGGAGGAATTGACAATTCCTCTCCTCAGGGGAAGAAGAGAACCGCCTCTGAAGACCCGGAGACAATGGTCTCAAAACGGGGGAAGAAATCTTCACCAGAGGGTCCTGTAGCGGGAGATACCCCGGCCGTACTATGCCCTCAAGGGGATCAGCCCTCCACCAAGCTGTAAGTAAAAGGGTGTTTAATAATAAGAAAAAACCTTGCTTTACTTATGAGGAAAATAACCGAAGCATTTATCTTGCAGTTCAGATCTTAGCCCTTCTCAGCAGAGCTCGTCTTCGGGGTATCTTGTTCCAGAGATGATGGAGAGCGGAACGCCTCCCCCTGCCATACCGCCTCATGAGGCGGGCGACCCCGAGGTGTCGTCGCGGAGGGTTTCTCCAGATCCGGAAAGGCCAGAAGGTAGTCATATGGCCACCCGAAGCCCTCAGTATCCAGCTTTTGAAAAAAGCAATCGAATGAGTCCGGCACCGTCTGGTGCACGGTTGGAGGCACTGAGGGATCTGCTAGGGGGAGCGTCTATCTCAGAAGAGCACCGTACGTTGATGGGTACGGTAATTGAAAGGATTTCGTCCGTGGAGAGCGGGTTGCATGAAGCTGTCATGAGTCTACTGACAGGTTTTGAGGTACGTGAAATGGTGTACCTTTTGATAGTGCCGCATGCTTTAAGATGCGTCCTATGTAGATAGTAGCCCCTGAGACTCTGGGTGCTGTCGAAGACGACGGCACGCAGAGGATCATAGTCCCAGGTATAATTTTGCCGCCTCAATATGCAGGTGGCGAAGTGTCAGTGGCCACCGGATGATGAATTTGCGAGTTAAGCGGCGACAGCGTGGCGAGATGCCTACATCATGCTTGTTAACAAGCGGCTTGACGAGGCACAAGGTATGTGATTTCTCCATAGACACATGGTAAGAGGAGCATGATGCCAGTACCTTATGACGTGTGTGCTGATGCAGATGGAGCTGCGGCCATGGAGAACCTTCGGGCAGAGCTTGACCGAGTCAAAGAACAAGCCAGAAAAAGTGATGCGGCTGCCCTAAAGGCGGCTGAGGAGCTAAATGCCGAACAGGCTGCTCACTACCAAAGCAAGGAAGAGATGGCCAAGATGGCTGTGAAGTTGAAGGATGCCGCTGACCGTTGCAAGCTTCTTGAAAAGGAAGACTAGGCGAAGAGGACAGACCTTGAGAAGGCCGTGATGGCGGCCAAGGATACTCGTTCTGCAATGAGAGCGATGAAGGAGGAGCTGCGTCAAGCCGGAGATATCGCGGCTGGGAAGCCCTTTATGCTGCGGATGAAGTTCGGAGATCCTAAATATGCTCTTTTGGACCGGATGTGGAGTTCTGCGGACGCATATCTGGATTTAGCGGCGAGTGCTGCTTATGCGGCCGAACACTTCCAAGACCAAAAGGATCGCGAAGTGGAAAAGCTGTTCTAGTCACAATTTAACGATCCAGAGCGTCCGCTTCCATTGCCTGATCGGCTGGCCGAGTGGGCCGAGCTGAATAGGTTGTCCGGACTTGCCATGAGGTATGTCGTGGATCATCTGTGGCTGGAAAGGCCAAAGCCGAACAGTTATTTTAGCTTGGTGCAGCAGTTCCTTGGTGCGGTGCCACATATCAACGCGATGAAGAGGTCAGCATGCGTAGAGGGTGCACGGATGGTCCTTGCCCGTGTCAAAACATACTGGGCAGGGATGGAGGCCACCGCCATTGCAGCCCAAGATTCGGACGAAAGCCGAGTACCTGCCGAGCACTACTTTCAAGAAGTTCTGGAGGGCGCTCGTTCGATAGAGGCGCAGTGCTCGAAGGATATTATGTTCGAATAACATGTATTCTCATTGAAAACAATGTTTTGCTGAAATGTAAAAGCTATTTTATACTTGTGCCTGCAAGAATTATAATACCTCCTGTGCGGCCGTTTATGTATATATGTATATAACCTGAAAGATGGCAGTCGTTGGCTTCAGCCCCATGCATATAATGCGGGGGTGTTCACAGAAGACGCATTTTCACACTTGATCCAAAGTCTTGGTCCATTAAGGAGGTGATAGCGCAGCGAACTAGGCAATCGGACTATAATGCTTTATCACTTTCACTTAGCCATAGGAGTTAGACAGTGGGGCTACTATATAGCCCCTGGTGGCACCACGCTCACCCGAATTCAGGGCGCGTGTGTGCCTGGCGAAAACGGCCCTTCGTTAAGCGAGAGAATCGAAGATTCCGCTAGGTCATCAGTGATTGACCAGTCTCACGCTATATCATGACGATCAGTTTTGGCTTTCTCTACTAAGGTGCTACTTTGGCTGAACCGGGCACAATCGCAGTAGTTCTCCAGTGCCGCCTTAGCCGATAAGCGAGCGTCGGGCAGCAAAACACAGGAGCCGGGCAAACCCAACATTTGACCAAAGACATGATTGAAGCTGATGCATATAAGGCCAAACTCATGACGTCGAACACTCCCTAAGGTATTCGGTCTTTGTGATTTCGAACGAGCTGAACAGCGCCCTTTGTAATAAGCCCCTGGTGTCGTGTCGTGCAATATTCTTACGTGGCCACATGCCAAGACGCCAGCCTCCTTCTCGGTTATCTTTGAGAATCCGGGGATGTGTATCAACAAGAGACAGAAGAAAGGTTTACACAGGTCTTAATCTAAAAGAATCCTTGGAGCAGGTCCTGCTTGCGTCTCGCTGTGTCTCCATTGTGCCGTATCCTGGACGGGTCTAGCACGATGGTTATCTGTAAAAGAGAGGAACTTAGCCGAAAAAGTAGTCGTGCAAAATGTGTGTTATACTAAATAAACAAAGTATAATTCAAGATGGATAGAATTGAGCCTTATTGTCGCCTGTTTACATGCGCGGAGCCCCTTGTATAGGGGTACATAGCCATCAAACCTTGATTGATTATATGGTTGCGCCGGACTCGTCTAGCCTTGTCCGTGGTCTTAACGACCTGTTAGGTGCTCTGGTTGGTGAGGCCGTTTTAGTGTGTGGCTGCCAAGGCAGCCGCACAGTCTTCCGCGCGCGAGGAGCGCTCAATATTTCCCTTCAATGAGATGATGCCTCGTGGGCCGGGCATCTTAAGCGTGAGAGACGCATAATGTGGTATTGCGTTAAAGCGAGCGAAAGCTTCGCATCCCAGTAGTGATTGATAACCACTTTTAAACGGGGCGATGTGGAAGGTTAGCTTTTCGCTACGGAAGTTATCGGGGGATCCGAACATAACTTTTAGTAGGAGGGAGCCCGTGCAATGGGCTTCTGGGCCTGGCATTACTCCTTTAAAGGAAGTATTGCTATGGCTAATCTTTGTTGGGTCTATCCCCATTTTGCGGACTGTGTCCTGATATATCAGGTTTAAACTATTGCCGCCATCCATCAGGACTTGTGTAAAGTGGTATCCGTCAATTATTGGGTCTAACACCAAGGCAGCCCATCCTGCGTGCCGGATACATGCAGAGTAATCCCGATGGACGAAGGTGATCGGTTTGGACGACCAGTGGCGGAACTCTGTTGCGATAGGCCGTAGGGCACGTATCTCTATGGGCGCCACTTTGTTTCTCCCCTTTGTCACGTGTAACACGTTTACTATTTTGACTTCTGGTGGGAATTTCTTCTGTTCCCCAGTGCTTTGCTTGTGGGGTTCGTCATCGTCTTCACTTGGTGTATCCAGCCCCTTGTGTTCGGCGTTGAGTTTGCCGGATTGCTTGAAGACCCAACATTCTCTATGGGTATGATTTGCAGGTTTACCAGGGGTGCTGTGGATTTGACATATCTTGTCCAGAATTTTGTTTAGGCTGGACAGTTAGTCCCTGTTATCTTTGAGGGGCAGCTTTTGCTGACTCCGCCGAGAGCTTTGAATCCGGCGTTTACCGCCGTGCTCTTCGGGCTATTTTTCTTATTCCGGCGCTGGTTTTTGCTGTGTTGTGGCTTCCCATTCCCATCCCTGACTTCGGATGTACTTGGGTCGCTGGTGCTGCATCTTGCCAACCAGCTGTCCTCGCCCGCGTAAAAGCGGGTCATGAGGCTTGTTAATGAAGCCATTGTTCTTGGCCTTTCTTGTCCGAGGTGTCTGGCGAGCGATTCGTCTCGAACGCTGTGTTTGAAAGCTGCTAAGGCTTCGACGTCCGGACAGTCGACTATTTGGTTCTATTTAGTAAGAAATTTGTTCCAAAGCTTTCGGGCTGACTCTCCGGGCTGTTGAGTTATATGACTTAAATCGTCTGCATCCGGTGGTCGGACATAGCTCGCTTGAAAATTTGCCCGAAAGGCGTCCTCGAGCTCTTCCCAACTTCCAATGGTGTTTTCGGGGAGGCTTTTAAGCCAGTGATTGGCTGGCCCTTTGAGCTTGAGGGGTAGGTACTTGATGGCGTGGAGATCATCTCCTCGAGCCATGTGGATATGGAGGATGTAGTCCTCAATCCAGACCCCAGGGTCTGTTGTTCCGTCATACGCCCCTATGTTTACGGGTTTGAATCCCTCTGGAAATTCATGGTCCAGCACCTCATCGGTGAAACATAGGGGGTGTGCGGCACCCCTGTATTTGGGTGTACCGTGGTGTTCGGATTTTTGTTGTGTTGCATTGCTTGCTAGAGCGTGCCTTCTTGGCCCGTAGATAGATCTGGTTGGGCCGTCTTTTTGATGTGAGTCCTTATGTGGACCGTGTGATGGCTTGTGTGCGGCATCGTTTGCCGCTCTATGTTGGCCATGGGATCGTCTATCCGACCGGATGGCTGCTTTGTTTTTGGATTGCGGGGGCTCTGAGGCCTCCTAATCAAATTCAGGCAGTAGCTTTCGCTTTGGGTAGCTCTTTGTGTGGCGACTGCCGCCGCATTTGTCTGCGGTGTTGAGTATTTTGCTCCATTTGATTCTGAGTGCATCCTCCGCAGTCTTGAGCTTCCGCTTCTGCTTTTTCAGGCTACGCGCAGTGGCGACGAGCCTTTTATGGAGGTTCTTCTGCTCCAGGAGCTTGTCCGGCGTGAGGTCATCCGGACTGTTATCTTCACCTGAGATGGGTTGCTCGGTTTGATTATTCGTGTTGCCCTAGTCGGACGGTTGTTCAATGCCATGTTCGCCATCCGCCGGCTCACCCTGCTCTATCGCTGGTTCTGTATGACTGTTGTTTCTGTCGAGGCAGGGTTTGGAGCGGCGCTTACGACGCCGTTTTGACTGCTTTTCAAGGGAACAATCCTTCCGTGCGTCCTTCCATTCCTTGTCGTTGTTTCCTTTGGGTGTGTCCAACATGCATACATCGTGAGATGAGGTGGTTGCCCAGTGCCCGGTGGGCAGTGGTTTCTGTTTGTCTCCTGCATCATCGTCCATACCGTCGACATCTTCGGAGTCGAAGTCGAGCATGTCGGTCAAATCATCGACAGTGGCTACGTAGTGGTTGGTGGGTGGGCTTCGAATTTCTTCGTCCTCCGCATCCCAATCCTGCCGATCATAATCCGGCCAGGACTCTCCTGACAAGGAGAGAGCCCTGAGTGAATTCAGTATGTCGCTGAAGGGTGAGTGCTGAAAGATATCTGCGGCGGTGAACTTAATGATCGGCGCCCAATCGGATTCGATTGGCAGGGGCACGGGTGGTTCGGAGTCCGGAGGAGAATCCGGCGATGTGGAGTCACGGGCCTCGCGAAGGGTAAGGCTGGTGTTCGGCTCGATTGACGTTGAGGCTGCGGCGTTTGTGGTGGGGTCTAACCACCCGCCCACGGATGGCGCAATTGTCTCCGATTGGAGGTCGGAGTGGTTGCAGGTGCGGTCTCCGAACACTGTTCGATGGCAGAGCTAAATCTTGCCCATCGTGATAGTGCGATGCACTTGGCCGGGGCTCGAATCCGTCGAAGATCAAGTCTCCGCAGATGTCGGCCGTGTAGTTTAAGCTTCCAAACCTGAACTGATGGACACGGGCGTAACTTTTAATCTGCTCCAGATGGCCAAGCGAATTGGCCCGCAGTGCAAAGTCGCCGAATACAAAAATCTGTCCGGGGAGAAAAGTCTCACCCTGGACTGCATCGCCAACGATGATCGAAGGAGCCATTGAGCCTAACGATGACGACAGAGAGGAACTCTCAATGAAAGCACCAATGTCGGTGTCAAAACCGGCGGATCTCGGGTAGGGGGTCCCGAACTGTGCGTCTAGGTGGATGGTAACAGGATGCAAGGGACACGATGTTTACCCAGGTTCGGGCCCTCTCGATGGAGGTAAAACCCTACTCCTACTTGATTAATATTGATGATATGGGTAGTACAAGAGTTGATCTACCACGAGATCAGAGAGGCTAAACCCTAGAAGCTAGCCTATGGTATGATTGTTGTTGTTGTCTCCTACGGACTAAACCCTCCGGTTTATATAGACACCGGAGGGGGTTAGGGTTACACATAGTCGGTTACAAGGAAGGAGATCTACATATCCGTATTGCCAAGCTTGCCTTCCACGCCAAGGAGAGTCCCATCCGGACACGGGATGAAGTCTTCAATCTTGTATCTTTATAGTCCAACAGTCCGGCCAAAGGTTATAGTCCGGCTGTCCGGATACCCCCTAATCCAGGACTCCCTCACTCACCATAGCGCCTCCGCACTCTGCATGCTGACCACCCGCCACCTTCGGCTTCACATTGAAGAACTTTAGCCACAATCCGAAGTGGGGTGGGATGCGGAGGAAGGCCTCACACACGATAATGAATGACGAGATGTTGAGGAAGGAATTTGGGGCCAGATCATGGAAATCTAGCCCATAGTAGAACATGAGTCCGCGGACGAAAGGATGGATAGGAAACCCTAACCATCGGACGAAGTGGGGATGAATACCACCATCTCATGGGGCTCCGGGGTGGGGATGATCTGCCCCTTTGCCGGAAGCCGGTGGGCGATTTCCTGGGCTAAGTACCCAGCCTCTAGGAGCTTAGTGATGTCCTTCTCCTTGACGGAGGAAACCATCCACTTGCCCTGCGCTCCAGATCCGAACATGGTCGGAGTGCTTTTCTGAGGCGGAGAGGATGGGAGCTTGGGCGCTGGAGCTCGAGAATGGGTGGGGAGAGGGAAAGAAGGCGTGGGTGAAAGGGTGAATCCTTATCTCCTTATAAAGGCAGCGAATACCAAGCGCCTCCCCACTCGCCTTAAAAACTCTCCTATTCCCCAAGGGTCGTGCAGACGGCGCGGTTGGATTACCCATGCCCGTATTGATGAGAATCCCACAATAAGGGGACACGATCTCTGCTTCGACAAGACGTGCGAATAAAACCACATCTTGAAACATGGAGTGGGAGGCTAAAAAACGGTTCGAAATAATGACCGGGCAGTGATGTGATGTCACGCTACAAAAGTTGTCAGTAGATTGGACTCATGAAATATTATAGTCTCTGCGGGTGTGTGTGTGTGTGGTACTTGTTTTGCAGAGCCGGACACGTTTTCTATGTTCGAAGGCTGTTTTGGAGTATTCGTAGGAGGAACCCGCCTTGCAATGCAGAAGACAATCTACGCGCCAGACACGTCATCATTGAAGCCTGGTTCAGGGGCTACTGAGGGAGTCCTGGTTTAAGGGGTCCTCAGGCGTCCGGACTATGTAACATGGGCCAGACTAATGGGCTATGAACATACAAGACAGAAGACTTCTTCCCGTGTTTGGATGTTACTCTCCTTTGCGTGGATGGCAAGCTTGGTGTTCAGATATGTAGTCCTTTGTAAACCAACTCTGTACAACCCTAGGCAACTCCGGCGTCTATATAAGCCGGAGCGTTTAGTCCGTAGAGGCAATCACAATCATACAGGCTAGAAATCTAGGGTTTAGCCATTACGATCTCGTGGTAGATCAACTCTTGTAATCCTCATATTCATCAAGATCAATCAAGCAGGAAGTAGGGTATTACCTCCATCAAGAGGGCCCGAACCTGGGTAAACATCGTTTCCCCCGTCTCCTGTTACCATCGACCCTAGACGCACAGTTCGAGACCCCCTACCCGAGATCCGCCGGTTTTGACACCGACTGTAGTCAACTCCTTGAACTTGTCGAAAACCTTTCGCAACAAGTCGATCTTTGTAGACAATAATATTACCGTCAGCGTCAGTCTTCTTCTTGAAGATTCATTTATTCTCTATGGCTTGCTGATCATTAGGCAAGTCAACCAAAGTCCACACTTTGTTCTCATACATGGATCCCATCTCAGATTTCATGGCTTCAAGCCATTTCACGGAATCAGGGCTCATCATCGCTTCCTCATAGTTCGTAGGTTCATCATGGTCAAGTAACATGACCTCCAGAACAGGATTACCGGACCACTCTGGTGCGGATCTTACTTTGGTTGACCTACGAGGTTCGGTAGAAACTTGATCAGAAGTTTCATGATCATCATCATTAGCTTCCTCACTTCTTGGTGTAGGAATCATTTGGAACTGATTTACGTGATGAACTACTTTCCAACAAGGGAGCAGGTACAATTACCTCATCAAGTTCTACTTTCCTCCCACTCACTTCTTTCGAGAGAAACTCCTTCTCTAGAAAGGATCCATTCTTAGCAACAAATATCTTGCCTTCGGATCTGTGATAGAAGGTGTACCCAACAGTCTCCTTTGGGTATCCTATGAAGATACATTTCTCCGATTTTGGTTCGAGCTTATCAGGTTGAAGCTTTTTCACATCAGCATCGCAGTCCCAAACTTTAAGAAACGACAACTTGGGTTTCTTGCCAAACCAGAGTTCATATGGTGTAGTCTCAACGGATTTAGATGGTGCCCTATTTAACATGAATGCATCCATCTCTAAAGCATAACCCCAAAATGATAGCGGTAAATCAGTAAGAGACATCATAGATCGCACCATATCTAATAAAGTACGATTACGACGTTCGGACACACCATTACACTGTGGTGTTTCAGGTGGCATAAGTTACGAAACTATTCCGCATTGTTTCAAATGAAGACCAACCTCATAACTCAAATATTCTCCTCCACGATCAGATCATAGAAACTTGATTTTCTTGTTACGAAGATTTTCCATTTCACTCTGAAATTCTTTGAACTTTTCAAATATTTCAGACTTATGTTTCATCAAGTAGATATACCCATATCTGCTTAAATCACCTGTGAAGGTCAGAAAATAACGATACCTGCCGCGAGCATCAACACTCATCGGACCGCATACATCAGTATGTATTATTTCCAACAAGTTTGTTGCTCTCTCCATTGTTCCGGAGAACGGAGTCTTAGTCATCTTGCCCATGAGGCATGGTTCGCAAGCATCAAGTGATTCATAATCAAGTGATTCCAAAAGCCCATCAACATGGAGTTTCTTCATGCGCTTTACACCAATATGACCTAAACGGTAGTGCCACAAATAAGTTGCACTATCATTATTAAACTTATATCTGTTGGCTTCAATACTATGAATATGTGTATCACTACTATCAAGATTTAGTAAAAGTAGACCACTCATCAAGGGTGCATGACCATAAAAGATATTATTCATATAAATAGAAAAACCATTATTCTCTGATTTAAATGAATAACTGTCTCGCATCAAACAAGATCCAGATATAATGTTCATGCTTAACGCTGGCACCAAATAACAACTATTCAGGTCTAAAACTAATCCCGAAGGTAGATGTAGAGGTAGCGTACCGACAGCAATCACATTGACCTAGGAACCATTTCCCACGCGCGTTGTTACCTCGTCCTTAGCTAATCTTCACTTAATCTGTAGCCCTATTTCGAGTTGCAAATATTAGCAACGAAACCAGTATCAAATACCCAAGCGCTAATGCGAGCATTAGTAAGGTACACATCAATAACATGTATATCAAATATACCTTTCACTTTGCCATCCTTCTTCTCCGCCAAATACTTGGGGCAGTTTCGCTTCTAGTGACCAGTCCCTTTGCAGTAGAAGCACTCAGTCTCAGGCTTAGGTCCAGACTTGGGCTTCTTCACTTGAGCAGCAACTTGCTTGTGGTTCTTCTTGAAGTTCCCCTTCTTCCCTTTGCCCTTCTTCTTGAAAATAGAGGTCTTGTTGACCATCAACACTTGATGCTCCTTCTTGATTTCTACCTCCATAGCCTTTAGCATTGCGAAGAGCTCGGGAATCGTCTTATCCATCCCTTGCATATTATAGTTCATCACGAAGCTTTTGTAGCTTGGTGGCAGTGATTTAAGAACACTGTCAATCACGCTATCAACCGGAGGATTAACTCCCAGCTGAGTCAAGTGATTGTGGTACCCAGACATTCAAAGTATATGCTCACTGACAGAACTATTCTCCTCCATTTTGCAGCTGTAGAACTTATTGGAGACTTCATATCTCTCAATCCGGGCATTTGCTTGAAATATTAACTTCAACTCCTAGAACATCTCATATGCTCCATGACATTCAAAATGTCGTTGAAGTCCTTGTTCTAAGCCGTAAAGCATGACACACTGAACTATCGAGTAGTCATCAGCTTTGCTCTTCCAAACGTTCATAACATCTGGCGTTGCTCCCGCAGTGTGTTTGGCACCCAGCGGTGCTTCCAGGACGTAATTCTTTTGTGCAACAATGAGGATAATCCTCAAGTTACGGACCCCATCCTGTGTAATTCATACCATCATCTTTCAACTTAGCTTTCTCTAGGAACGCATTAAAATTCAACGGAACAATAACACGGGCCATTTATCTACAACATAGATATGCAAAATACTATCAGGTACTAAGTTCATGATAAATTAAAGTTCAATTAATCATATTACTTAAGAACTCCCACTTAGATAGACATCCCTCTAATCATCTAAGTGATCACGTGATCCATATCAACTAGACCATGTCCGATCATCATGTGAGATGGAGTAGTTTTCAATGGTGAACATGAAGGAAATATGCCCAAGAGGCAATAATAAAGTTGTTATTTATATTTCCTTATATCATGATAAATGTTTATTATTCATGCTAGAATTGTATTAACCGGAAACTTAGTACATGTGTGAATACATAGACAAAACAGAATGTCCCTAGTATGCCTCTACTTGACTAGCTCGTTAATCAAAGATGGTTAAGTTTCCTAGCCATAGACATGTGTTTTCATTTGATGAACGGGATCACATCATTAGAGAATGATGTGATGGACAAGACCCATCTGTTAGCTTAGAACTATGATCGTTTAGTTTGTTGCTATTGCTTTCTTCATGACTTATACATGTTCCTATGACTATGAGATTATGCAACTCTCGAATACCGGAGGAACACTTAGTGTGCTATCAAGCGTCTGGCGTAATCTGGGTGATTATAAAGATGCTCTACAGGTGTCTCCGATGGTGTTTGTTAAGTTGGCATAGATCGAGATTAGGATTTGTCACTCCGATTGTCGGAGAGGTATCTATGGGCCCTCCCTGTAATGCACATCACTATAAGCCTTGCAAGCAATGTGACTAATGAGTTAGTTGTGGGATGATGCATTACGGAACGAGTAAAGAGACTTTCCGGTAACGAGATTGAACTAGGTATGATGATACCGACGATCGAATCTCGGGCAAGTAACATACCGATGACAAAGGGAACAACGTATGTTGTTATGCGGTTTGACTGATACGTCTCCAACGTATCTATATTTTTTTATTGTCCCATGCTATTATATTATCCATCTAGGATGTTTTATATGCTATTTTATATGATTTTTGGGACTAACCTATTAACCTAGAGCCCAGTGCCAGTTTCTGTTTTTTCCTTGTTTTTGAGTATCGCAGAAAAGGAATACCAAAGGAGTCCAATTGACATGTCAATTTTTGATGATTTTTTATGGACCAAAAGAAGCCCCCGGAGTAAAAGAGTTGGGCCAGAAGAGTCTCGGGCCGTCCACGAGGGTGTGGGGCATGCCCTACACCCCTGGGCGCGTCCCCTATCTCGTGGATGACTCGGAGACCCCCCCCCCCCCCTTGACGTGAGACCTACGCCAAAAATTCCTATAAACACATAAACCTCCGGAAAATAACCTAGATCAGGAGTTCCACCGCCGCAAGCCTCTGTAGCCACCAACAACCAATTGGGACCCTGTTCCGGCACCCTGCCGGAGGGGGGATCCCTCACCGGTGGCCATCTTCATCATCCCGACGCTCTCCATGACGAGGAGGGAGTAGTTCACCCTCGGGGCTGAGGGTATGTACCAGTAGCTATGTGTTTGATCTCTCTCTCTCTCTCTCTCTCTCTCTCTCTCTCTCTCTCTCGTGTTCTTGATTCGGCACGATCTTGATCTATCACGAGCTTTGCTATTATACTTGGATCTTATGATGTTTCTCCCCCTCTACTCTCTTGTAATGGATTGAGTTTTCCCTTTAAAGTTATCTTATCGGATTGAGTCTTTAAGGATTTGAGAACACTTGATGTATGTCTTGCGTGGGATACCCGTGGTGACAATGGGGTATTCTATTGATTCACTTGATGTATGTTTTGGTGATCAACTTGCGGGTTTCGTGACCTTGGGAATCTAGTCATAGGAGTTGGCACACGTTTTCGTCTTGACTCCCCGGTAGAAACTTTGGGGCACTCTTTGAAGTTCTTTGTGTTGGTTGAATAGATGAATCTGAGATGGTGTGATGCATATCATCTAATCATACCCACGGATACTTGAGGTGACATTGGAGTATCTAGGTGACATTAGGGTTTTGGTTGATGTGTGTCTTAAGGTGTTATTCTAGTACGAAATCTAGGATAGATCGAATGGAAAGAATAGCTTCGTGTTATTTTACTACAGACTCTTGAATAGATCGATCAGAAAGGATAACTTTGAGGTGGTTTCGTACCCTACAATAATCTCTTCGTTTGTTCTCCGCTATTAGTGACTTTGGAGTGACTGTTTGTTGCATGTTGAGGGATTGTTATATGATCTAATTATGTTATTACTATTGAGAGAACTTGCACTAGTGAAAGTATGAACCCTAGGCCTTGTTTCGAAGCATTGCAATACCGTTTGTGCTCACTTTTATCATTAGTTACCTTGCTGTTTTTATATTTTCGGATTATAATAACCTATATCTACCATCCATATTGCACTTGTATCACCAGCTCTTCGCCGAACTAGTGCACCTATACAATTTACCATTGTGTTGGGTTTGTTGGGGACACAAGAGACTCTTTGTTATTTGGTTGCAGGGTTGTTTGAGAGAGACCATCTTCATCCTATGCCTCCCACGGATTGATAAACCTTAGGTCATCCACTTGAGGGAAATTTTCTACTGTCCTACAAACCTCTGCACTTGGAGGCCCAACAACGTCTACAAGAAGAAGGTTGTGTAGTAGACATCAAGCTCTTTTCAGGCGCCGTTGCCGAGGAGGTTAGTGCTTGAAGGTATATCTTTAGATCTTGCAATCGAATCTTTCTGTTTCTTGTTTTATCACTAGTTTAGTCTATCAAAGAAAACTATAAAATGGAATTGAGGGTGCCTCATATGCTTCATCTTTTTAATGTCTTTCGTGAATATGATGGAAAGGAAAATTGTACTCAAGTGCTAGAAGAAGAATGCATTAGAATGCTTGGCGCTAAATCTTTGTATGATGAGCATGATTGCAATGTTGTTAGTATGAATTCCTTGAATAACCATGATGCTAATGATATGCAAAGCCACAAGCTTGGGGAAGCTATGCTTGATCAAGATGATATTTTTGTCCCCCAAGTTTTGATGAGCAAATCTATTATGATGAAATCATGCTCCTATTTATGATGATTATATTGATGAAAGTGAAATTGGAGAGGTCATGACTTTACTTAGTGATGAATCCACTATTTCGGAAGAGGTTCCAATTGCTAATGAGAACAAAGTTGTTATCAATGATGATTATTGTGATGACTTGTATGCTATTAAGAATAATGATAACCATGAAACTAGCATCATGATTTTAGTTTTCAATTGGATTATGCCTCATATGATAATTATTTTGTTGAGTTTGCTCCCACTATTATTCATGAGAAGAAATTTTCTTATGTGGAGAGTAATAAAAATTCTATGCGGGTAGATCATGAAAATAATGCATTATGTGATGGTTATATTGTTGAATTTATTCATGATTCTACTGAAAATTATTATGAGGGAGGAATATATTCTTGTAGGAATTGCAATAATATGAAGTTTCCTCTCTATGTGCTTAAAATCTTGAAGTTATGCTTGTTTTCCTTTCCTATGCTAGTTGATTCTTGTTCCCATAAATTTTTTGCTCACAAAATACCTATGCATAGGAAGTGGGTTAGAATTAAATGTGCTAGTCATATTCTTCATGATGCTCTCTTTATGTTTCAATTCTTATCTTTTATGTGAGCATCATTGAAATCATCATGCCTAGCAAGGGGCGTTAAACGTTAGCGCTTGTTGGGAGGCAACCCAATTTTATTTGTGTTCCTTACTTTTTGATCCTGTTAAGTAATAAATAATTCATCTAGCCTCTGGTTATATGTGGTTTTATGTTTTAATTAGTGTTTGTGCCAAGTAGAACCTTTGTGAAGACTTGGGTGAAAATTAATGTGATCTTGCTGTAAAAAAACAGAAACTTTTGCGCTCACGAGATTAGCTGCCATTTTGTACTGGAAATTGATTTTAGGTTGATTATTTTTTCAGATGATTAATAGACAAATTCTTCAGGTCCACCAATTTATTTCAGAATTTTTGGAGTTACAGAAGTATTCGAATGATACAGATTACTACAGACTGTTCTGTTTTTGACATATTCTGTTTTCTATGTGTTGTTTGCTTATTTTGACGAATCTATGAGTAGTATTGGAGGGTATGAACCACAGGGAAGTTGTAATATAGTAGATATTACACCAATATGAATTTAGGATGAGTTCACAACAGTACCTAAGTGGTGATTTGTTTTCTTATACTAACGGAGCTTACAAGTTTTCTGTTGAGTTTTGTGTTGTGAAGTTTTCAAGTTTTGGGTAAAGATTCGATGGACTATGGAATAAGGAGTGGAAAGAGCCTAAGCTTGGGGATGCCCAAGGCACGCCAAGGTAATATTCAAGGACAACCAAGAGCCTAAGCTTTGGGATGCCCCGGATGGCATCCCCTCTTTCGTCTTCGTTCATCGGTAACTTTACTTGGAGCTATATTTTTATTCACCACATGATATGTGTTTTGCTTGGAGCATCATTTTATTTTCTTTTGTTTTGGTTGCTGTCTTAATAAAATACCAAGATCTGAAATTCTTAAATGTTAGAGAGTCTTCACATAGCTGCATAATTATTCAACTACTCATTGATCTTCACTTATATTTTTCGGAGTAGTTTGTCGTTTGCTCTAGTGCTTCACTTATATCTTTTTAGAGTATGGTGGTGGTTTTATTTTATAGAAATTATTGATCTCTCATGCTTGACTTATATTATTTTGGGAGTATTTTAGAACAGCATGGTAATTTTCTTTGGTTATAAAACTAATCCTAATATGATGGGCATTCAAGATGGGTATAATAAAAACTTTCATATAAAGTGCACTAAATACTATGAGAAGGTTGATACTTGATAATTGTTTTGAGATATAAAGATGGTGATATTAGAGTCGTGCTAGTTGAGTAACTGTGAAATTGAGAAATACTTGTGTTGAGGTTTGCAAGTCCCTATCATGCACGTATGGTAACCGTTGTGTGACAAATTTCAAGCATGAGGTGTTCTTTGGTTGCCTTCCTTATGAGTGGCGGTCGGGGACGAGCGATGGTATTTTCCTACCAATCTATCCCCCTAGGAGAATGCACGTAGTGGTTGGTTTTGATGACTTGTTGATTTTTGCAATAAGTGTGTGAGTTCTTTATGACTAATGTTGAGTCCATGGATTATACGCACTCTCACCCTTCCAGCATTGCTAGCCTCTTCGGTACCGTGCATTGCCCTTTCTCACCTCAAGAGTTGGTGAAAACTTCACCGGTGCATCCAAACCCCGTGATATGATACACTCTATCACACATAAGCCTCCTTATATCTTCATCAAAACAGCCACCATACCTACCTATTATGGCATTTCCATAGCCATTCTGAGATATTTTGCCATGCAACTTCCACCGTTCCGTTTATTATGACACGCTTTATCATTGTCATATTTCCTTGCATGATCATGTCGTCGACATCGTATTTTTCGCAAAGCCACTGTTTATAATCATACATGTCACTCTTGATTCATTGCACATCCCGGTACACCACCGGAGGCATTCATATAGTCATATTTTGTTCTAAGTATCGAGTTGTAATTCTTGAGTTATAAGTAATTAAAAGTGTGATGATCATCATTATTAGAGCATTGTCCCGTGTGAGGAAATAAAAAAAGAGAGAAAGGCCAATTAATAAAAGAGAAGGCCCAAAAAAAAAGAGAAAGGCCAAATAAAAAAAGAGAAGGCCAAAAAAATGAGAGAAAAAGAGAGATGGGGCAATGATACTATCCTTTTACCACACCTGTGCTTCAAAGTAGCACCATGATCTTCATGATAGAGAGTCTCCTATTTTGTCACTTTCATATACTACTGGGAATTTTTCATTATAGAACTTGGCTTGTATATTCCAACGATGAGCTTCCTTAAAATGCCCTAGGTCTTGTGAGCAAGCAAGTTGGAAGCGCACCCACTTAGTTTCTTTTGTTGAGCTTTCATACATTTATAGCTCTAGTGCATCCGTTGCATCGCAATCCCTACTCCTCGCATTGACATCAATTGATGGGCATCTCCATAGCCCATTGATTAGCCGCATTGATGTGAGACTTTTTTTGTCTTCTGCACACAACCTCCATCAACAAATTCTGTTCTACCTATAGTGCTATGTCCACGGCTCGCGCTCATATATTGCGTGAAAGTTGAAAAAGTTTGAGAATACTAAAGTATGAAACAATTGCTTGGATTGTCATCGGGGTTGTGCATGATGGGAGCATTTTGTGTGACGAAAATGAAGCATGGCCAAACTATACGATTTTGTAGAGATGTGCTTTCTTTGACTATGTTATTTTGAAAAGACATAATTGATTGGTTAGTATGCTTGAAGTATTATTTTTTTATGTAAATATTATACTTTTGTCTTGAATCTTATGGATTTGAATATTCTTGCCACAATAAAGAAGATTACATTGATAATTATGTTAGGTAGCATTCCACATCAAAAATTCTGTATTTATCATTTACCTACTCGAGGACGAGCAGGAATTAAGCTTGGGGATGCTTGATACGTATCCAACGTATCTATATTTTTTATTGTTCCATGCTATTATATTATCCATCTAGTATGTTTTATATGCATTTATATGCTATTTTATATGATTTTTGGGACTAACCTATTAACCTAGAGCCCAGTGCCAGTTTCTATTTTTTCCTTGTTTTTGAATATCGCGGAAAAGGAATACCAAACGGAGTCCAATTGACGTGCCAATTTTTGATGATTCTTCTGGACCAAAAGAATCCCCTGGAGTAAAAGAGTTGGGCCAGAAGAGTCCCGGGCCATCCACGAGGGTGGGGGGCGCGCCCTACCACCTGGGCGCGTCCCCCTATCTCGTGGATGATTCGGAGACCCCCCCCCCTGACGTGAGAACTACGCCAAAACTTCCTATAAATACAGAAACCTCCAGAAAATAACCTAGATCAGGAGTTCCACCGCCGCAAGCCTCTGTAGCCACCAAAAACCAATCGGGGCCCTGTTTCGGCACCCTGGCAGAGGGGGGTCCCTCACCGGTGGCCATCTTCATCATCCCGGCGCTCTCCATGACGAGGAGGGAGTAGTTCACCCTCGGGGCTGAGGGTATGTACCATTAGCTATTTGTTTGATCTCTCTCTCTCTCTCTCTCTCTCTCTCTCTCTCGTGTTCTTGATTCGGCATGATCTTGATGTATCGCGAGCTTTGCTATTATACTTGGATCTTATGATGTTTCTCCCCATCTACTCTCTTGTAATGGATTGAGTTTTCCCTTTGAAGTTATCTTATCGGATTGAGTCTTTAAGGATTTGAGAACACTTGATGTATGTCTTGCGTGGGATACACGTGGTGACAATGGGGTATTCTATTGATTCACTTGATGTATGTATTGGTGATCAACTTGCGGGTTCTGTGACCTTGGGAATCTATGCATAGGGGTTGGCACACGTTTTCGTCTTGACTCTTCGGTAGAAACTTTGGGGCCCTCCTTGAAGTTCTTTGTGTTGGTTGAACAGATAAATCTGAGATTGTGTGATGCATATCGTATAATCATACCCACGGATACTTGAGGTGACATTGGAGTATCTAGGTGACATTAGGGTTTTGGTTGATGTGTGTCTTAAGGTGTTATTCTAGTACGAACTCTAGGATAGCTCGAACGGAAAGAATAGCTTCGTGTTATTTTACTATGGACTCTTGAATAGATCAATCAGAAAGAATAACTTTGAGGTGGTTTCGTACCCTACAATAATCTCTTCGTTTGTTCTACGCTATTAATGACTTTGGAGTGACTCTTTGTTGCATGTTGAGGGATAGTTATATGATCCAATTATGTTATTACTGTTGAGAGAACTTGCACTAGTGAAAGTATGAACCCTAGGCCTTGTTTCAACGCATTGCAATACCGTTTGTGCTCAGTTTTATCATGAGTTTCCTTGCTGTTTTTTATATTTTCAGATTACAAAAACCTATATCTACCATCCATATTGCACTTGTATCACCATCTCTTCGCCAAACTAGTGCACCTATACAATTTACCATTGTATTGGTTGTGTTGGGGACACAAGAGACTCTTTGTTATTTGGTTGCAGGGTTGTTTGAGAGAGACCATCTTCATCCTACGCCTCCCACGGATTGATAAACCTTAGGTCATCCACTTGAGGGAAATTTGCTACTGTCCTACAAACCTCTGCACTTGAAGGCCCAACAACGTCTACAAGAAGAAGGTTGTGTAGTAGACATCGTTGACCAATAAAGATCTTCGTAGAATATGTAGGAGCCAATATGGGCATCCAGGTTCCACTATTGGTTATTGATCGGAGATGTGTCTCGGTCATGTCTACATAGTTCTCGAACCCGTAGGGTCCACACGCTTAACGTTCGATGATGATCGGTATTATGAGTTTATGTGTTTTGATGTACCGAAGGTATTTCAGAGTTCCGGATGAAATCACGGAAATGACGAGGAGTCTCGAAATGGTCGAGACATAAAGACTGATATATTGGAAGACTATATTCGGAAACCGGAATGGTTCCAATGTGTATCGGGTATTTATCGAAGTATCGGGGGGTTACCGGAACCCCCGGGAGGTCTATCGTGGTAGGCGCACGGCAGATGACATGGGATGGCTAAATATAGGAGGAGGCTCAAGGGCACTGGTGGGCTCCGGAGGCAATGTCGGCATGAGCGAGCGCGGGACGCAAGACATACCCACGTTCGGGGCTCTCCAGAGAGATAACACCCCTAGTCCTGCCGAGTGTGGTTTATAAGTCACAATACAGAGTTGCTCCTGGAGCTGTATGGAGGAAGAAAGGGAGGCTGGCCAAGGCTTAGGCAGTTCCCTCTCCTTGGGTGTTACTTGCTAATTGTGTGAGTGGGTGGATGGGTGAGAGCATTGCCTCTATGCATGAGGGCTCCTGGGGGGGTTTATAGGTCAACCCCCCAGGGGTACAATGGTAATGTTACAAGGCCGTAGGGCCGGGTTGTCGATGTCGAGGAGCCCGCCTTTGGGACCCGCCGGTGCAGAGCCTCGGCAGGTTCCTCGGGCGCGGGCCCCATGCGCCTAGGGGCACTGTGCGTCGTCTTGTCGATCGTCAGGGTGTGGCCGAGTCGAGTCGGCTACAGTGGCGCTCTGTCAGGTCACCGCTTGCTGGCGTCATGGGTGACGATGATCGCATTGTTGCCATGCATGCCGGCCCCGGTTAGGGAGTAGGTGGGGGGCACTGTTGCCACGCCCGGCTGACCAGAGGCACGGGCGGGGAACTGTGGCTTCGGTCATTAGTTGGTGGAGACTTGTCCCATCGTATGGCCGGGATGGGACGGCCGCTGACCCTCGGCAGGGTTGGAGAACACGCCAAGGGTGGAGATGGCTTGTTGGGGAAGTCTTGAGTTGGTTGTTGGGGCCGAGTCGAGGGGCTTGGCCGGGTCGAGTGACCCGGACAAGTGCAAGCTAAACTGAGGGGCAATGCTGGCCCCGTTGTTTTTGAAAAGGATCCGGGTTCCGTCGCTTTCCTGGGGTTTATCCCCCGATAGGGTCAATGGGCCTTCATGTGCCTTAGTGGAAGAGAGGAGGAGGCGGCCAAGTGGTGGGGCGCACCCTCCAAAGCCCAATCCGAATTGGGGAGGGGGCCGACCCCCCTTTCCTTTCTTTCCCTCTTCCCTTCCTTCCCCCTCCTAGTTGGACTATGAAAGGGAGGAAACCTACTCCTAGTAGGAGTAGGAATCCCCCCTTGGGGCGCGCACTAGGAGGCCAGATGTCGGTGTCAAAACCGGCGGATCTCGGGTAGGGGTTCCCAAACTGTTCGTCTAGGTGGATGGTAACAGGAGACAAGGGACATGATGTTTTTACCCAGGCTCGGGCCCTCTCGATGGAGGTAAAAACCTACTCCTGCTTGATTGATATTGATTATATGGGTATTACAAGAGTTGATCTAGCACGAGATCGAAGAGGCTAAACCCTAGGAGCTAGCCTATGGTATGATTGTTGTTGGTCCTTCGGACTAAACCCTCTGGTTTATATAGACACCGGAGGGGGCTAGGGTTACACAGAGTCGATTACAAAGAAGGAGATCTACATATCCGTATTGCCAAGCTTGCCTTCCACGCCAAGGAGAGTCCCATCCCGACACGAGATGAAGTCTTTAATCTTGTATCTTCATAGTCCAACAGTCCGGCCAAAGGATATATAGTCCGGCTGTCAGGATACCCCCTAATCCAGGACTCCCTTAGTAGCCCCCGAACCTGGCTTCAATGACGGCGAGTTCGGCGCGCAGATTGTCTTCGACATTGCAAGGCGGGTTCCCCTCCAAACTCCGAGTACCTGTTAAATAGTGACCGACTTTTCATAAATGTTGCGCCTCTCGGCTTCTGCGCCCAATAATGGCAATCATCCACATGTCAAGCGAATGCGAGGAGCCAGGGCATTTTTACATTTACCACCCTAGCTATGTGAATGAACTGTCTATTAAAGACGAGGATTCTCAGATCCAAACCACACCATCCTCTCTCAGCGAGCATTCATCGGAGCGTGCCCGAAAAATCCATCCCAACATGGCCGGCCAGTGCAGCTCCTCTTCTCGCCCCGGCAGCCCTAAGCCCGGAGATTGGGAGAGATGTTCTATCTCGCACAACCAGTTAGTGAAGCTGCAGACCCAGGGATTTCTCCCCCCAGCGTATATGGTCCCGGTCCAAGCCGGGCTCACCACCTATAATGGCGGGGAGCAAGCAGAGAGCTTTCCCAACCCCTCTAAGGGAGAGCGGGTATGCCTAGTCCCTTATTTGTTAAGGGGACTCGGATTTCCAATCCATCCGTTTCTCTGAGGGCTTCTGGAGTTCTACGGCCTCTAGTTGCACAACCTCACTCCTGCCTCCATACTGCATATCGCTGGTTTCGTAGCCCTTTGCGAACTATTCTTGGGCTGCGAAGCTCATTTAGCACTGTGGAAGAAGTTGTTCTGCCTAGTGCCCCGTACACAAACGGATTAATATATCAAGTGGGCAGAGCCGAAGTATGGCGCGTCGCCGGGACCAGATATCTATCCGGTACCCCGAAGAAGACATCCGAAGACTGGCCTTCAGAGTGGTTTTATATGGAGGACGTCCCCCTTCCAGATCCTATTCGGATCAGCCTCCCTGAGTTTGGTGATGCTCCCCTGAAGAAGCGCCTGAGCTGGCGGCCATGGAGCCCCCAGAAGGAAGATGATAGAGACGTTCTCTACCTGATGGGCCAGATAAAGGTGTTGGCCCAATCCGGACTGACCATAACCGAGGTTATGTCAATATGCCTTATGCGGGGGGTGCAGCCGGTTCAATATTGGGGCCACCCTATGTGGGATTTCAACGGGGAAGATATTGCCCCCCGCTTCGGCCGCAAGGGGCCGGACTCGCCTGCTGCCCTAGCAAAAATCTTGTCCGGTCTGTACAAGGGAGAGGAAGAGGAGTTCCTTTGTATCAAACCACAGGATGGATTCTCCATGTAAAACCCTCCGAGCTGGGTAGACCGCCACTTTTTATGCCCACTAATTCCACATTTCTACGGTTAAGTATTTTACCTTGCAATTTCATCGCAGCAGCTGCGTAAGGCTGTAAGAGAGATAAGCAGCCCACCTCCACAACCAGAGGACCCTGAACGGGCCCTCGATCCTGGCCTCAGGGAGGATCCGGACATATTCGTGGAGCTGATCGATAGGACATTCTACCAATTGAGCTGCGATGACGCCATGGTGGCTATTATAGCCGACTATCTTGGGCTACTCGCAGCCTCGCAGGTAAATGAGACCAGAGTCCCAACCTTTGAAAAGGATTTTCTTTTACACACTTCACCTACCGTATACAAGTGGTTTTTTATAGGGGAGGCCCTCGGGACGCCATGCTGAGCCCGCGGCGATTCGCCAACAAGGGGCTCCAAAGCCGGGCAGGCTAAAAAGGAAGGCAGTCCGGACGGAGACGCCGGCACAGAGGTATGATGCAACATCTCTTTCCGCGGTTGTCGTCTTTAAAAACATAATAACACCCGTGTTTCCTAGAAGGAAGAATGCTCGCGGGATAATATCCAGAGATGTCGCCGACCACGCTTCTACCAGTCGGGCTCCAGGGCCGGACACAGAAGCGGAGGTTAACACGAGGCGCACACCGGATGCTCCTCCGACAGAGGACGCGGATAGAATGTCCGCCACAAATTCCGAAGTGGAGAGCACCATGAATCATAGGTGCCGCCGGGCCGTGCTCCGCGACGCTTGTTTCTCCCAAGAGGCTTTTGATGCCTTCAACTCGGGAGACGCGTACCTCCGTGCAGCTCAAAATGGTCTAGCCAGAGCCACGGAGCAGTATGTAAAGGATATACGGGTAAGAAAATTTGATGATTATACATAGAAGTAGCCCCTGAGACTTGAAATAGTTAGAATAACTGATTTAAGGGTCATTTATTGTGCAGGTTCTTGCAGAGAAGAATACCCAATTGTCTCATGAGCTTGAAGAGTGCAAGGCCCAGCTTCGGGCCGCACTTGCCGCAGAAGAGGAGTCCAAGAAGACTCCCTATGGTAACACATGTTTCAAAGAATGATAGGTACCATATAGAGTGCGGTATGTTGCCAAATCTGACAATAAATATTGCAGATGACGCTGGAGTGAATTCAGATGAGCAACATGTCGAGCGTGTGCTTGCAAAAGTTAGGCAGGAGAAAAATAATCTCCAGGATGCCAATACCAAGCTGAGCGTGGAACTAAAGGATGTTCGCGCCCAGCTATCGGACTCCGTGAAGGAGAATAAGCGGTTTCGACGCGGCATTTTCAGTAAGTGCTTGAGCGAACTTTTTTTAAAAAGAGTTCGGCGAAGAAGCCAGCTAACAGAGTTATGTCTATAGGTATGCTGACGGGTCGTCCCACGGGTGACATGCCCGGGTCTACAGGTGATCTTCTGCCAGAGCTCTCACAACTGCACGAACAAGTTCGGCAGGTGATGCAAGGTGTTGCCCAGGCCTTGTGGCCATCCGTCTCCTTGCCCGAAGGACTTGGAGAGCTTGCAGAGAAGCTCAAGGGAGCACGGCGGCACTTTGGATTATGGAAGATATCCGCCTACCGTCAAGGTGCCATGGAAGCCTCGGCCATGGTGAAGACATAGTATACTAAGGCTGACCCAAACCGCATGGCCAAGGTCGGACCTGTGGGGCCTGATGGGAAAGAGATCCCCGTTAGTTTAGTGTATGGGCAAGTAGCATTAGCCGCAAAATATTCCCAACAGGATTGTAGGCTGGACAGCCTGCTGGATGGTATAGAATAGGAATTCGGTCAGTCTAAATGACTATGTAATGAAAATGACATGTATAATGCCTTCTAGCCGGATTGTAGATCATTTGTCATGGCGGACCTTTTCGCTTCGACCTCGGGACCCGATAGTCCGGAGTGTATCCGAATACCCGCTTAGTTATATAAGAACCGGGGTATGCGTGGAAACCAGGCGTAGGGGTCATTAGTGCTTGAACAGACAAGTGCCCAACTAGTTATGTTACATTACATGGGTAGTAAGAAACATCTTCTAGGGAGAATAGTTCCGTTAAGGGTTCCTTTCCCTGGGGTACGCATGCCCTAAAGTGCATGTACGGACTGCGAAAAAGAAACTCAGAAAAAGAAACATCTGGGGGAACATATGGAAAATAAATAAAAATCATCTTTTTTTCACCGACCGAATATTCTCTTAATAATGCTAGCTTTCGGCTTCACCCATTCTGAGGTACACATCCGGCTGATCCGGCAGTAACAATCACAGAGGTGCTCCCCTTATGCCCTAGCCGAATTAATGGGAACGTAGGGCATAAATACAAGAGCCAGGCAACCCAGCTTGGCCAAAACTTAAGTCATATTGATGCATATAATGGTGAGGAAAAGGTACATGCGGAAGAATAACGCATGTGCGGGGCATAAAGCCCGGATAAGGAATTAAGCTTCTGTTTAAGAAGCCCCCAGGTATAATGAGCGCGGATAGTGCGTCAATAGTGTGCAGGCAAGGCACGAGTTGGCCCTTGAAGGCCTTGGTAAAGGAGAAAGGGAAGAAAGAAAGAAAAAAGAGATAATGTGTATGTAAAAAATGGACAGAGGAAGGAGACGAACATAGAGTCCGGCACTAGGCGTAGAATCTTAGGAGCCTGGCTGCGTTCCATGGTTTCGGCTCAAGTCGATTATCCGATGCATCCCGCAGACGGTATGCTCCGCCGGTCAGAACTTGGTCAATGATGAAGGGACCTTCCCATTTGGGCTCGAGCTTGTTATTTTTCTTCTCCGGCAGGCGTAGAACTAGTTTGCCAACTTATAAGTTTTGGCCCGTACTTCTCTGCTTTGGTATCTTCGAGCCTGTTGCTGATAGAATGCGGAAGGACTTTGGCCACGTCACGCTCCTCCTCCAGGGTGTCCAGACTGTCCTGCGGATCGAGCTCGGCTTCTCTTTCTTCGTACATACGCACTCGAGGTGAGTCATGAATTATGTCGCAGGGCAGAACCACCTCAGCGCCGTACACCATAAAGAAGGGTGTGTATCCGGTAGTGCGATTCAGCGTGGTCTGCAGCCACCAGAGTACGGAGTCGAGCTCCTCTACCCAGTGCGTGTTACATTCTCTAGGGACCGCACTAGTCTGGGTTTGATGCCGCTCATGATAAGACCATTTGCTCGCTCAACTTGACCGTTAGTTTGTGGGTGATAGATAGAAGCATAAGCATAATCGAGCTTGATGCCCATGTTGCTGCACCAGAGTTTTACCTCGCCGGCCGTGAAGTTCGTGCCGTTGTCAGTGATGATGCTGTGGGGGACGCCATAACGGTGTATAACCCCGGATATGAAGTCTATCACCGGTCCGAATTCAGCTGTTTTAACAGGTTTGGCTTCTATCCATTTGGTGAATTTATCCACCATGACCAGTAAGTATTTTTTCTTGTGGGTTCCCCCTTTAAGGGGTCCAACCATGTCAAGCCCCCAGACCGCGAAGGGCCAGGTAATGGGGATTGTTTGGAGGACGGTAGGTGGCATGTGGCTTTGGTTTGCAAAAAGCTGGCATTCGACGCAACGTTGGACCAAGTCCTGTGCATCTTCCCGGGCCGTCGGCCAATAAAAACCCGTACGGAAGGCCTTGATAACAAGGGCCCGGGCTGCGGCGTGATTGCCGCCGAGTCCGGCATGAATTTCTGCCAGAAGCTTCCGCCCTTCCACATCGGAGATGCACCTTTGAAGGATTCCGGTAGTGCTTTTCTTGTAAAGCTCTCCCTCATGGACCTTGTAGGATTTAGATCGCCGCACTATGCAGCGTGCCTCATTTTGATCTTTGGGAAGTTCCTGCCTAGTTAGGTAGGCCAGGAATGGTTCAGTCCACGGGGCGATGATGGCCATTATTATGTGGGCTGAGGGTGTTATTTCGGTGGCATGGCCTCTGATTATGTCGGGGTTTTCGGTATTGGGCATTGTGGCTGGGTCCAGATTGTTGTTACCGGCGTCCCCTTCCCATACCACGGAGGGCTTAAACAGCTTCTCCAAGAAGATGTTGGGTGGGACCGCGTCGCGTTTTGCGCTGATGTGGGCGAGGATATCCGTCGCCTGATTGTTTTCCCGAGCTACATGGTGGAATTCGAGCCCCTCGAACCGAGCTGACATCTTGAGTATGGCGTTGCGATAGGCCGCCATTTTCGGATCCTTAGCATCGAAGTCTCCATTTATTTGGGATATTGCAAGGTTCGAATCCCGACGCACCTCCAGGCGTTGAATGCTCATGGAAACTGCCATCCGAAGACCATGTAGGAGGGCCTCATATTCGGCAGCGTTGTTGGATTCTGTGTACATTATTTGGAGTACATATTGAACTATATCTCCGGTTGGGGATGTCAGGACGACACCAGCCCCCAGACCAGCCAGCATTTTGGAGCCGTCGAAGTGCATGATCCAATTGGAGTATGCGCCGTACTCTTTAGGGAATTCGGCTTCCGTCCATTTGGTGACAAAGTCGGCCAATACTTGCAACTTAATGGCTCGCCAAGGTCTGTATATTATGTCGAACGGGAGGAGCTCAATGGCCCATTTGGCAATCCGGCCCGTGGCATCGCGGTTGTTTATAATATCGTTAAGTGGCACTTCCGAGGCTACTGTAATTGAACACTCTTGAAAGTAGTGTCGCAGCTTCCGGGATGCCATGAATACCGCGTAGGCTATCTTTTGATAATGCGGGTACCGTGATTTGCATAGAGTGAGGACGGTGGATACATAATATACCGGCTTTTGAAGGGGGTATTTGTGTTCGTTCGTTTCTCGTTCAACGATGAGCACTGCGCTTACAACCTGATGAGTCGTCGCGATGTATAATTGCATAGGTTCACCGATGTTCGGTGCGGCCAGGACTGGGTTGGTTGCCAGTATGGCTTTTATTTCTTCCAATTCGGCTGTGGCGGCATCCGTCCACTCGAAGTGTTCGGTGCGCCGTAGGAGGCGATAAATAGGTAATGAATTTTCTCCTAAGCGGGAGATAAAGCGGCTTAGAGCCGCCACACATCCAATTAATTTCTGGATTTGTTTGAGATCTGTTGGGATAGCCAACTGTGACAGAGCTCGGATTTTGGCCGGATTTGCTTCAATTCCTCTATTGGAGACAATGAAGCCCAGTAGCTTTCCGGCTGGTACGCCGAAAACGCATTTTTCCAGATTGAGCTTGATGTCGTATGTTCGGAGCTTGTCAAACGTGAGCCTCAAGTCGTCTATTAGAGAATCGACGTGTTTGGTTTTAACGACCACATCATCTACGTATGCCTCCACTGTTTTGCCGATCTGTTTTTCCAGACATGTCTGAATCATGCGCTGATATGTTGCGCCGGCGTTTTTGAGCCCGAAAGGCATTGTGTTGAAGCATAAGGGGCCGTATGGTGTGATGAATGCCGTTGCAGCTTGGTTAGACTCCGCCATCTTGATTTGGTGGTAGCCGGAGTATGCGTCGAGGAAACACAATGAATCGTGTCTTGCGGTAGCATCGATAATTTGGTTGATGCGGGGGAGGGGGAAGGGATCCTTTGGGCAGGCCTTGTTGAGGTCTTTGAAACCGACACATAGGCGCCAAGATTTGTCCTTCTTTGGTACCATCACCAGGTTTGCTAGCCAGTCTGGGTGTTTTATTTCTCTAATGAATCCGGCCTCCAATAACTTGGCTAGTTCCTCTCCCATAGCTTGTCTCTTGGGTTCGGAGAAACATCGAAGAGCCTGCTTGACCGGCTTGAATCCTTTTAGGATATTAAGGTTGTGTTCGGCCAGTCTGCGTGGGATTCCTGCATATCTGATGGGTGCCAGGCGAATATGTCCCAATTCTCGCGCAGGAACTCCCGTAGTGCGGCGTCCATGGCGGGGTTTAACTGTGCCCCGATGGAGGCTGTTTTTGTAGGGTCCGTTGGGTGGACTTGGAATTTGATTATTTCATCCGCTGGTTTAAAAGAGGTGGACTTGGATCTTTTGTCAAGTATCACGTCGTCCCTATCCACTGTGGAGCGTAGTGCAGTTAATTCCTCGGCAGCAAGAGCTTCGGATAATGCCTCGAGGGCCAATGCGGCTGTTTTATTTTAGGCGCGGAGTGCTGTGTCCGGATCACTAGCGACAGTGAGGATTCCGTTGGGTCTGGGCATCTTGAGCTTCATGTATCCGTAATGGGGATAGCTTGGAAGATCGTGAATGCCTCCCGCCCTAAAAGGGCATGGTATCCGCTACTGAACGGTGCCACTTGGAATGTAATTTCTTCGGACCTATAGTTCTCCGGCGTGCCGAATACCACATCTAGTGTGATTTTTCTAGCACAGCGTGCTTCCCGACTGGGGATGATTCCTCTAAAGGTTGTGCTGCTTTGCTTAATGCGGTTCCAGTCTATTTCCATTTTTGAAGGGTTTCCTCATCGATGAGGTTTAATCCACTGCCGCTGTCCGTGAGTACTTTGGTGAGTCGAAAGCCGTCCACAATTGGACTGAGGACAAGTGCAGCTGGTGCCCGGGCTGTTCGGAATTTAGGTTCATCACTGACGTTGAAGGTAATAGCCGTGTCACTCCATTGATTTATAGTTGCCACATGGCAGATTTCGGCAAGGCTACGGAGTGTTCGCTTGCGCCTATTATTTGATGCGAAGGTCTCAAAGACTGTTAATACCGTATTGTTATCCCCGGGATGGTGCTCTGTGGCATCTGGGATTAGAAGATCCTTGCCACTTTTGGCCACCTGCCGGAGGATCCAACATGCTTTAAGGCTGTGTGTTGGAATGGTATCCACTGTACTATGAATTTTGCAGGGTCCGTTGAGCCATCCCTCCAATACGGTTCCGCGCCCTGTAGAGGGTTTTTGCTTCTTTGTAAGTAACTCGGGTGTCTTATGATAGTGCACCCTTTTACTTCGGACTGGGTGTATATTTGGAGCCGGATTATCCCAAAATTTAACCCGGTTTTCCAGGCGCTTTCCATCGCGCAGTACTTTCATACTATGGACGCCAAGTCAGCGAAGCGTGATATATCATGGCGACTTATGGCGTTAAGGATTCCCTTGTCCGTGCAATTATTGCAGAAAAATAGGATTGCGTTTTCCTCATGACAGTCCTTAACCTTATTCATCATAAGGAGGAATCTGGCCCAATAATGATGTACTGTTTCATGGGGCTCTTGCCTGATGTTGGAAAGATCGCTTATGCTTCGGTGGGTGGGTGGAATTGAGTCCGAACCCTTACCCGAACTGAGACCCAGGGGCCAAGGAGTTTCCAATCTTGGAAGTTCGGGTTCCGGGATGTTGTCCGATAAGTCTGGCCCGCTGCCTGACTCTAGGTTCAGGGCTTGGGTGATGTCCTCCCGTAAACGGGTGTCTGGCTCGGAAAACTCTGCAATCCGGACGTAGTTAGTCCTCAAGATGGAGGAAGAATCGCCGCATTGTTCCTCCACCACCACAATGTGGTGAGTGACTGGTGGAGAGTTAATCTCCCTTTGATCGGGTTTAAGCCCAATCCGATCATAGTCTATGGCGACTCCCAAGGCGGCAATGCGATCCAAGAACTCGTTTAGGGAGGAGAGCTCCATTGGATCCATCTGCTCGGCAAGTTCCGAGTTGACATGAAGGCTGTTTTCGATGACCCGAGAAGTCATCATCGGCGCAGCAGCCGAACAGGCGGTCATGACGAAACCGCCTAGCCGGAGGGTTCGGCCGACAACCAAGGTTCCCCCGGCGGTGATGTTGTCTTTAAGGACGAGACGAGACATCCTTCCTTGTGGCGACGGCACAGTGGAACTCTTGAAAGCACCAATGTCGGTGTCAAAACCGGCAGATCTCGGGTAGGGGGTCCTGAAGTGTGCGTCTAGGTGGATGGTAACAGGAGACAAGGGACACGATGTTTTTACCCAGTTCGGGCCCTCTCGATGGAGGTAAAACCCTACTCCTGCTTGATTGATATTGATGATATGGGTATTACAAGAGTTGATCTACCACGAGATCGAAGAGGCTAAACCCTAGGAGCTAGCCTATGGTATGATTGTTGTTGGTCCTACGGACTAAACCCTCCGGTTTATATAGACACCGAAGGGGGCTAGGGTTACACAGAATCGGTTACAAAGAAGGAGATCTACATATCCGTATTGCCAAGCTTGCCTTCCACTCCAAGGAGAGTCCCATCTGGACACGAGACGAAGTCTTTAATATTGTATCTTCATAGTCCAACAGTCCGGCCAAAGGATATAGTCTGGCTGTCCGGATACCCCCTAATCCAGGACTCCCTCACCAGCCCTCCCCCTCCTCCACTCCTTTATATACGGGGGAGGGGCACCGTATAGACACACAAGTTGATTCTTAGCCGTCTGATGTGCCCCAGTCCACATATTTCCACCTCGGTCATATTGTCGTAGTGCTTAGGCGATGCCCTGCGTCGGTAACTTCATCATCACTGTCAACACGCAGTCTTGCTGAGAAACTCTCCCTCGACCTCAGTTGGATCTAAAAGTTCGAGGGACATCACCGAGCTGAACGTGTGCAGATCACGGAGGTGCCGTGCGTTTGGTACTTGATCGGTTGGATCGCGAAGACGTTCGACTACATCAACCGCGCTACTTAACGCTTCCACTTTCGGTCTACGAGGGTATGTGGACACACTCTCCTCGCTCGTTGCTATGCTTCTCCTGGATAGATCTTGCGTGATCGTAGGAAAATTTTGAAATACTACGTTCCCCAACAGTGGCATCCGAGCCAGGTCTACGCGTCGATGTTATATGCACGAGTAGAACACAAAGAGTTGTGGGCGATAATAGTCATACTGCTTACCAGCATGTCATACTTTGATTCAGCGGTATTGTTGGATGAAGCGGCCCAGACCGACATTACATGATCGCGTTCATGAGACTGGTTCTACCGGCGTGCTTCGCATATAGGTGGCTAGTGGGTGTTTGTTTCTCCAACTTTAGTTGAATCGAGTGTGACTATGCCCGGTCCTTGTTGAAGGTTAAAACAGCAAACTTGATGAAAAATCGTTGTGGTTTTGATGCATAGGTAAGAACGGTTCTTGCTATGCCCGTAGCAGCCACGTAAAACTAGCAACAACAAAGTAGAGGACGTCTAACTTCTTTTTGCAAGGCATGCTGTGATGTGATATGGTCAAGACGTGATTATATAAATTGTTGTATGAGATGATCATGTTTTGTAACACAGTTATCGGCAACTGGCAGGAGCCATATGGTTGTCGCTTTATTGTATGAAATGCAATCGCTATGTAATTGCTTTACTTTATCACTAAGCGATAGCGATAGTCGTAGTAGCAATAGTTGGCGAGATGACAAAGATGCTTCGATGGAGATCAAGGTGTCAAGCCGGTGACGATGGTGATCATGACGGTGCTTTGGAGATGGAGATCAAAGGCTTAAGATGATGATGGCCATATCATATCACTTATATTGATTGCATGTGATGTTTATCCTTTATGCATCTTATTTTGCTTAGTACGACCGTAGCATTATAAGATGATCTATCACTAAATTTCAAGGTATAAGTGTTCTCCCTGAGTATGCACCGTTGCGATAGTTCGCCGTGTCGAGACACCATGTGATTATCGGGTGTGATAAGCTCTACGTCCACATACAACAGGTGCAAGCCAGTTTTGCACACGCAGAATACTCGGGTTAAACTTGACGAGCCTAGCACATGCAGATGTGGCCTCTGAACACAGCAACCGAAAGGTCGAGCGTGAATCATATAGTAGATATGATCAACATAGTGATGTTCACCATTCAAAACTACTCCATCTCACGTGATGATCGGACATGGTATAGTTGATATGAATCACGTGATCACTTAGATGATTAGAGGGATGTCTATCTAAGTGGGAGTTCTTAAGTAATATGATTGACTGAACTTTAATTTATCACGAACTTAGTACCTGATAGTATCTTGCATGTCTATGTTGTTGTAGATAAATGGCCCATGTTGTTGTTCCGGTGAATTTTAATGTGTTCCTAGAGAAAGCTAAGTTGAAAGATGATTGATGACCCACAAGTATAGGGGATCTATCGTAGTCCATTCGATAAGTTAGAGTGTCGAACCCAACGAGGAGCAGAAGGAAATGACAAGCGGTTTTCAGTAAGGTATTCTCTGCAAGCACTGAAATTATCGGTAACAAATAGTTTTGTGATAAGGTAATTTGTAACGGGTAACAAGTAATAGAAGTCAATAAGGTGCAGCAAGGTGGCCCAATCCTTTTTGTAGCATAGGACAAGCCTGGACAAACTCTTATATAAAGGAAAGTGCTCCAGAGGACACATGGGAATTATTGTCAAGCTAGTTTTCATCATGCTCATATGATTCGCGTTCGTTACTTTGATAATTTGATATGTGGGTGGACCGGTGCTTGGGTACTGCCCTTCCTTGGACAAGCATCCCACTTATGATTAACCCCTCTCACAAGCATCCGCAACTATGAAAGAAGAATTAAGGTAAACCTAACCATAGCATGAAACATATGGATCCAAATCAGCCCCTTACGAAGCAACGCATAAACTAGGGCTTAAGCTTCTGTCACTCTAGCAACCTATCATCTACTTATTACTTCTCAATGCCTTCCTCTAGGCCCAAACAATGGTGAAGTGTCATGTAGTCGACATTCACATAACACAACTAGAGGAAAAACAACATACATCTCATCAAAATATCGAACGAATACCAAATTCACATGACTACTTATAGCAAGACTTCTCCCATGTCCTCAGGAACAAACTTAACTACTCACAAATCATATTCATGTTCATAATCAGAGGGGTATTGATATGCATAAAGGATCTGAACATATTATCTTCCACCAAATAAACCAACTAGCATCAACTACAAGGAGTAATCAACTCTACTAGCAACCCACATGTACCAATCTGAGGTTTTGGGACAAAGATTGGATACAACAGATGACCTAGGGTTTGAGAGGTAATGGTGCTGGTGAAGATGTTGATGGAGATTGACCCCCTCCCGATGAGAGGATCGATGGTGATGACGATGGTGACGATTTCCCCCTCTTGGAGGGATGTTTCCCCGGCAGAACAGCTGCGCCGGAGCCCTAGATTGGTTTCGCCAGGTTCCACCTCGAGACGGCAACGCTTCATCCCGAAAGCTTCCTTCTGATTTTTCCCAGAAAAAGACTTCATATAGCCAAAGCTGGGCACCGGAGGCCTGCCAGGGGGCCCACGAGGCAGGGGGCGCGCCCAGGGGGGTAGGGCGCGCCCCCACCCTCGTGGACGGTGGGTGGCCCTCCTCTGGTGCTTTCTTCGCCCAATATTTTTTATATATTCTAAAACTGACTTCCGTGGAGTTTCAAGACTTTTGGAGTTGTGTTGAATATGTCTCTAATATTTGCTCCTTTTCCAGCCCAGAATTCCAGCTGCCGACATTCTCCCTCTTCGTGTAAACCTTGTAAAATAAGAGAGAATAGGCATATGTATTGTGACATGTGTAATAACAGCCCATAATGCAATAAATATCGATATAAAAGCATGATGCAAAATGGACGTATCAACTCCCCCAAGCTTAGACCTCGCTTGTCCTCAAGCCGAAGCCGATAACGAAAAATATGTCCACATGTTTAGAGATTGAGGTGTCGATAAAATAAAATACGGACATGAGGGCATCATGATCATTCTTATAATAGCAACATATATATATATATATATATATATATATATATATATATATATATTGTCATATGATTTCTTATGCTAAAGTAACAATCTATTCACAATGTCAAGTATGAATCTGAAACTTCATTGAAAACTAACAAACTATGATCTCGGTCATTGAAGCAATTGCAATTTATCATAACATCAGAAAGAGTAAATATATGAGCTTTTCAGCAAGTCCACATACTCAACTATCATTTAGTCTTTCACAATTGCTAACACTCACGCAATACTTATGGGTATGGAGTTTTAATCGGACACAGAGAAAGATAGGGCCTTATAGTGTTGCCTCCCAACCTTTTACCTCAAGGGTACACTACAAAAAAAATACACTTCCGTGATGATACGTGTTTGTCACAGTAGGTCGCGTTTTTTGTCATGCATGTACATCCATGACGATTTTATGACAGAATCAAGACAGTCATACCTGTGTTGTCATAGAAGTGTTCCATGACATTACCAAAATTATCATCACGGAAGTGTCCACTTCCATGACGATAAATCGCGCATCACAGAAGTGCTTTCGTCAAGGGTGACCGACACGTGGCATCCACCGTTAACAGCCCCGGCCAATGGGGATTTTCCACACGTAAAATCATCATTGGCTGGAGGAAACACGTGTCAGCTCATCGTTGGGACATATGTCATCCACTCATTGGACGGAAGGCGCCTATGATACGTCGACATGTGGCACGGCCCAACAGAGGCCCATTCCTGTGAAAAGGCCGGCCCATTTGACTTGGTCAAAAGGTGGAGGGCCGGCCCATGGAAAGCCTGTTAACGGCATGTTCGCATATAGCCCATTTACAGCCCGCTAACCCAAGGCCCGTTACGCCCTATCCGAATTAGGCCCAGTAGCATCATCTGGGCCATCAATATGATTCCAGCCCGTTTTCGCCGGCACATGTATGGACCATGACGCGTTTCGGCCCATATGAGGCCCTATGTAACTCTTGGCCTATTAACGACCCATGGTGGCGGCCCGTAATGAACAGTGTATCACTTTACACCCATTAACGGCCCGTGGTGAAACTGGCCCGTAATGAACAGTGTATCACTTTATACCCATTAACGGCCCATTATTTCGTTGGGCTGTTTCCAGCCCATGTTATCTTTCGGCCTTCTCACAGCCCTTTTATTCTTGGGCTCATTTCCAGCATTCGTTTACTTATGACCCGTTACTGTCATTTTCTGCTTGTGGGCCAAATTCAGCCCATGGTTACAGTCGGCCCGTTTGTGGTCCGTTAATACGTTGGGCCGTTTTCATAGCGTCATCAAATACGGCCTATTAACGATGGCCCGTTATGGTCGACCCATGAGCAGACGATTCCAACTCTAGCCCGTTTACGCCATAATGCGATCTGTTTGTCCCATGTTTGTGTCGATCATCATACGACCCGTATAAGGCCCATTGATGATACGGCCCGCAGAAGGCCCATTGTTTCTATGGCCCGTAGAAGGCCTATTGTTTCTACGGCCCGTAGAAGGCCCACTGTTTCTACGGCTAGTAGGAAGCCCAGTGTCACTACAGTAAATATTGGCCCATGTTTATTGTGGCCTAGTTTTAAAAAATAGGTTATTGCAGCCACTAGCTAACCGCGGAAAAAGACCTGCAATGACTACAAGCAAACAAATAAATAAGACAACAAGGAAATAAATAAGCAAGCAACTAATGCTAGGCTATCACGGCTATTACACATATTACATCCACTAGGCATCAAAGTTCGCCACCAATGCAAATATAGGGAACAAAGCAGCATATCATATACCTTTGGTTGTCAAAGTTGGCGACCAAGCGCAAATAAACGCCAACAAAACAAATCTAGAACTGAAACCACTTGAAAGATCTCAAGAAATAATATCCTGGTACCCATAATGTCAAGCGAGATGCTTAGCAAGCTTATTAACTTTCTCTTGTTTGGCTCTTAAATCCTCCAGTAACTTGTCACAATTCGAAAATATGAATCTGAATTCTGCGGGACTTCCTCGGTCCTTGACTTCTGTCAGCCTTTGTCGATCGATGTCTTTCAACTTGAAGTTGAGACTCAAGAAGACGAACTAATTCAGGCAGCGAGTTCAAGAGCTTGTGCCAGATGAGTGGGCGATGCTTCGAACACTACATCAAGACAGGACTTTTGGGTTCCCTCACTTGTCATCAAGATAGTTTTATCAGCTTTCTTGGAGACCAACAGGATGTCTCACTATCTTGAACCTTATTTGCATTACTTCCTTTACCATTGGATAACACGGTACTGTTCTCCAATATTTTGTCCGCATTCTAAAAGAGAAACAAGCAGACACATCACATGTTTACCATGTTGTATATGAAACTCATTTTGGTAAAGGAGTTCAGTAGTAAAGTGGACAGGATAACAACATGAAACAAACATATACCTATGTACCATGGTCACTTTATGGTCTATATCATTCTAGTTTTTGTTGCCAAATCAAGATAGAGACACAGTTCAAATAATATTTGTTCAAGACAAAGCAGAATAGACAGAATATAAGTGTGGGTAACTATAGAGCAATAACAACACTTGTAATGTGCATGACATGAGAACATAACTGTTTATTCAATTGAAACTAAGATCAACATAGAGCAGGTTACAACAGCAAACCGGTTAAAGAAACAGGTTTAAAACATACCTGTTGCACCATTGGAGTTTCAATTCCACCCTTCAAATTTGAAAATAGTTGGTATGAGTAAATACAGTAATGCAAGAGCAAAGGAGTATGAACCATAGCTACAAAACCTGACCTGAGAACAAATCTTCTTCTCCTTTAAGCGTTGAGTTGGGATTCGGAGTGGTGGTCCTCATGCTTTGGGCACTGCAGTTCCCTTACTAACTGCTCGTGTTTGGGTGCTCTGTGGTGTAGACGGTGCTGCGTCAACTGGAACTGAGTTACTATCTGCCGGGGTTGGGGTTAGAAGGGGTGTAGCTGGTTCTCTGTCCAACTGGGTAGGGGTACAATATGCGAGAGTCTGGGTTATGTGTGGTCGATCTGGTCCCTGGGCAAGTACAACCGTGGTTCTATCTGCATCAATTGGTAGCACTATCTTTTCTGAAGATCGTGTTGTTACTCCCTTAGATACTGCCATCACGCTCTCCAATTCAAATGGCTGATAAACAAGAAAAGTAATTGAAAGTATAGACATTGTATGATGAGATGTGCAATGGATAGTGGGGAATAAAAGAGGGCATGAAATAATTCATATTTATGTTGTCTAACCAAACAGGATAGCATGACACAATTTCACATATATGGTGGCTAACTAAATAGGATAGCATGACACAATTTCACATTATGATGGCTAACTAAAAAAGATGGAAAGACATAGTTCAAAATATGAGACTATGTAAACAGGATGACATGACATAACTATATAATGTGTTTATTAAATAGGTTGGCATGCCATAATTCACATACATTCACGGATAGAATGCCATAATTCAAAATATGATGACTGAAAACACTAAACTGGATGAGATGATATAACTATATGATGCCTTTATTAAATGGGTTGCCATGCCATAATTCAGATAGATGATGTGTATGTACTATGTAAACATGATGGCATGATATAATTCAAATATATGATTTATATTGTAAGCAAGTAAGCAGATGGCAATCCATATATGATGTAAAAACTAAGAAATGCAAGACAACATGCATGACATGGGTAATATAACCCTGCCAAGTTTGAGCATAGACCTCAGGGGGGAAATAGGACTGGTCATCAGTCTTTGAATCCTCCTCCGAGGAGCTCTCAGTAACCAACAAGATGTCTCGCTTGTTGAGTAACATTGTCTCTCTGAATACCTTGTTTTCACTCCAGATACTTCCATCACCGCTTCAAATGGCTGATGCATAGGAAGAGTAGTTGAATATACAAAAATTGTGGACAAATGGAACATGTAATACAAAAAAATGATAGCACGATATAATTCACATACATGATGATTGGCTAAACAGCATGGCATTGCATAATTCACATATATAATGCCTTTGCAACAAGATAGCATTGTATAATTCACATATATAATGTCTTGCAACAAGATGGCAATGCATAATTCACATATATGGTAATTAGACACTGAACAGGTGGCATTCACACAAAGCATGTCTAAACTAATCAAAAGACATAGCAATGCGAGACACCATACGCATGATATGAGCAACATAACCCTGCCAAGCTAGAGCATACACCTTGGGGGGGGGGATAGGACTGGTAATATGTCTCTGAATCCTCCTCTGAGGAGCTATCCGTAACCAGCGAGATATGTGCTTCATTAGATAGCATAGTCTGCTCTAAAGACCTTGTTTTCACTCCAGAATTTGCCATCACCGTGTCAAATGACTGATGCACATGAAGAGCAGTTGAATGTACTAACATTGTTGAAAATGTAATATGTAACGAAAAAAAGGATGGCCTGATATAATTTACATATAAGATGACTGGCTAAGCAGGATGGCATTGCAAAATTCACATATATGATGCCTGGCTAAACAAGATGGCGTTGCATAATTCACTTAAACGATTAATAAACTAAACAGATGGCATTCGCACAAAGGATGTCTAAACTAAGCAGATGACATATTTGATGTATAAATTAAGCAATGCAAGACACCATATGCATGATATAACCAACATCGGCATGCCAAGTTAGAGCGAAGACCTCAGGGGGTAAATAGGAGTTGTCTTCTCCTTCTGAATCCTCCTCGGAACAGATATCTTCCTCTCGATTACAATCCGAAATGCGTGGAGGGGGGCTGCCTTTGCGCCTACCATGGAGCGACGTATGCATGAAATTTTATTGCCACGCAAGGCTCGTCTCTTTTGCTCTACATGTTCAGTTCCATTGTTTACAATAACTGTCATGCATAGGAATAAAACATAGTGAGATTATGTAAGGAGTGCATGCAGAAATCCAGAGTGATGGTAGCAACCTGTGGATAGACCCAAAACCAATAATAGCAGGCAGATAATGGCTTTTGTTAAAAAATACAGATAATGGCTTCTTTACTGTTTGTTTCCCACCCAACATGAAACTAATAGTAGACACCGGAGATTAACCAGATAGTAGATAGATACTATTGATAGCGGCCCCGATATGTATCCCACAACCATTTAAAAACTCAAGTTTGACCATTAGTTTGGAGCTGACTCAGAGTCTAATCGGTGAACAGGACGGTAAAGTAGCATGTAATATTAAGTGATGCATAACGTAAGCAGACACGAAAGAGTGCGACCTCTCTTGCGGACCCGTGTAGTCCTCGAGGTCATCTGCTCAGTTGATGATGGTAAAGTAGTTTTCATGGCTGCCAGCGACGGGGAAGAAGATCTGAGGCGGCGAAGACAATCTAGAGGCGGATCCTGCTGTGCCGGACCCTACATCATTGGAGCAGGTGAGCTGGGTGGACGACAGCAGAGCAGAGCGGGACAAACCACACAAGGTTTTCTTTGACAACTATTTGTAAGAGAAGTAATTATGTAAGGGCTCGTTTAATTGGAGGATTCCAACAATGCAGGGATAGGGAATAGACAGGAATAGGATAGGAATGCACGTGCAAAACAGAGAATTTAAAAACATAGGATTTCTGCCAATCTGGGTTTTTGATTCACAAAAATTGGAAGATCACAGGATGCAAAGAAGCATGGTGAGATTAAGTCAAACCACAAGAAAATGTATGGTTATAATGTTATTATGCTACTATCTCTTAGTCTTGTGCTTCATAAATAGGAATTTGAAAAGGAGGACAAGTGAAAATTAAAATTCCTGTGTTTTTTCTTTCAAGGAGACACTAAAGGAACAAATCCGTATGCTCAGTGGACAATATATATAACATGTAGAGTAAAAAAGAGATGCAACAAGTGTACAACCTCTTTGGCGAAGCCATGTGATCTCAACGTGATTGGGTTGGCCGGTGAGGATGCTCCGGCTGACTTTGCTGTCGGAGGAGGGGAAGAAGATCTTAGGCGTCTGGAGATGGAGCCTGAGGTACTGCTCCGCTGTGATGGAGGGTTTCGTCGTTGGAGCAGCTCCGGTGAGTTGTACGACGCCGAGGCTGAAGCAGGACAAGAGAGACAACGAACAAAGTTAACCTCAGTGGAATTCTAATAGCATCTCCAATACATGACGTAAAATACATAACCACAAAGTGCTAGATGTAAAATACATCAACCGCTCATCTCTGAACTTAACTGTTGAAACTGAACTTAACTGTCGAAACTGAATTTTGCTGTCGAAACTGAACGCACTAGCAAGGTGAGGCTACACGTCGGTCGACTGACTTTTTCATCTCTGGTTAGTCGATTTTGCAGCCTTTGGATACAAAATCAAGGGCCTGCGGTTCATCTTCAACCTCCACCCCCCTGAGCCGCCAGCCACCACCGGCCAAACAGCAGCCCCCGCCACCGCGACGGTGGTCTGCCGCCCCACGCCAAAACACTCCCCACCGCCGGTCCTCCGCCGCCCCAGCTATCCCTCTAGCCCCCCCCCTGTGCCGAGCTTTTTCTCCGGCGATCCCCACGCCACCGCCCCGCCACCGCCGGCGACCACCGCCCCCATCCTGAACCCTAAGATAGATAGTGGGGTAGCTCTCCGTGAGCCCCCCCCCCGCAAGCGGCTGGTTCTTCCTTCACCCAGCGAGCCCCCCCCCCCTGAAAATCGACTGACCCAAAAGTCGATTCAGTCGACTGAGGTGTAGCTAAATCGGAGCAGCATCGCAAGCAAGAGCAAGAGCGAGAGCAGCAGCACGAGCAAGAGCAGACCAGGCAGGGAACCGAGAGCAAGAGCAGAGCAGCGGCGCGAGCGAGAGCTAAAGCAGCAGCAGCTTCTACTGATGTGGACATCGCCGCCAAGGGAGCGACACCGTGGAGGAAGTGGCCGGCGACGCCGCCGTGGATGGAGTCGCGCCGTGTCGGCTCGGGACCAAGCGCCGGCAGCACCGTGAGATCGAATCAAGAAGAAAATGTGGCGATTAGTGTACACCCTCTTTGGTGGCGCCGATTAGGCCGCAGCTTCATCCGAGGAAACGGTGATGATGATGCTCTTCCGTTGGTGCAGGTGAAGACGGGGTGTGGGAATGGAGGTGGCGTGAAAGACGAGGGGAACATCGATGCAGCTCCTTGGAGGTGGAGGACGGGGTGGCTGAACCAGCGGACGATGAGATCGATGACGGATCCTCATCTGGTACGGTGGATGAGGGACGTTGTCGGTGTCAAAACCGGCGGATCTCGGGTAGGGGGTCCCGAACTGTGCGTCTAGGCGGATGGTAACAGGAGACAAGGGACACGATGTTTACCTGTGTTCGGGCCCTCTTGATGGAGGTAAAACCCTACGTCCCGCTTGATTGATATTGATATTGCGGATGTTTACAAGAGTGGATCTACCATGAGATCAAGGAGGCTAAACCCTAGAAGCTAGCCTATGGTATGATTGTAAGGGTTGTTGTGATTGTAGTCCTACGGACTAAAGCCATCCGGTTTATATAGACACCGGAGAGGGCTAGGGTTACATAGAGTCGGTTACAATGGTAGGAGATCTACATATCAAGATCGCCAAGCTTGCCTTCCACGCCAAGGAAAGTCCCATCCGGACACGGGTGAAGTCTTCAATCTTGTATCTTCATAGTCTTGGAGTCCGGTCGATGATGATAGTCCGGCAAATGATAGTTCGGCCGATGATGGTAGTCCGCTATCCGGACACCCCTAATCCAGACTCCTCAAGAGCCCTGAACCAGGCTTCAATGACGATAAGTCCGCATGTATATTGCTTGGCATTGCAAGGCGGGTTCCTCTTCCAAATGATAGAAGATTGTGAACACCAGGATAGTGTCCGCTCGCAAAATAAATTCCACATTCCACCGTAGAGAGAATAATAATATATACACAAGTTCAATATGTCGACGCTTTTCCGTGGCATGACGTCACACCACTACCAAGCCATTACTCGAATTGTTTTTTACTTTACCACCTCAGCGCATTTAGCGAAGCGGTTTCCTTGGCACGTCTTGTCGAAGCAGAGATCGTGTTTCCCCTTAATCCGGGATTCTCATCAATACGGGCGTGGGTTACCCAACCGCGCCCGTTCTCCACGCCCCCTCTATCGAAGACGCGTCCCCAAACGGTCACGGAGACGGCTCTTGGTATCCTCCCTCTTCATAACGGGACCAAGGCTCGTTTTTTTCTTCAATCTCCCATCGAATCCTCTCCACGCCCAAGTTCCAGCACCTAGAGCCCCAGTTCGGCGCTTTGGACCTTCAACGATGTCCGTTCCGACCTCGGGGCGGTGGGCGCCCTCCTCCGTCACGGAGGAGGACGTGCTAAAGCTGCGGAGGCCAAGTACTGCCTTCGAGATTTCGACAGGTTGCTGCCCAAGGGCAGGCCATCCCCACCCCGAGCCCGGCGAGTATGTCGCCTTCAGATCCCACCTCCGTCGGGGTTTAGGCTTCCCAATGGATCCTTTTGTGAGAGGGCTCATGTTTTCCTATGGGTTGGAATTCCACGACTTGGCTCCGGAGTCCATCCTCCATATATCTGCATTTATTGTCATCTGCGAAGCCTTGGCGCCGAAGATGATCGGGGGGAGTCAAGCGGAGTGTGGCGGGGCGGCCATAAGTAGGAGGGCCGATGCCCCGTGGCCCGCTGGGAGGAGCTCGGCGTGTGGCAGCAAGAGTGGTTCTATATTACCGTTCCGAGGGGCCGCAGACAAAAGCCGCCGCCCCTATTCCGCCCGGGACCTCCACGACGATTGATGTCGTGGGTCAACCAAGGAGCTCGGCGGGGGCCGTCAAAGGACGTGCCCCTCTGCGCAGGCCGGATTCGAGATCTCTTAACGAGGGAGATCGATATGGTGGTGGTGATGCAGGTTATGCTAATTAGGCGCCTCCTGCCTGCAAACGCCGTCCTCTCCGGCTATGGGAGTTCAACCGAGGGCCCACTGATTCTTCAACACTTCATGGGTATGACGCCTTTGGAGATGTATAACTTATTCTTCTGGATCGCAAGAGGTTCGTCCGAATTGACCGAGGATGCTGGACTAAGCTGCAATCGCCCGGATACTCAAGTAAGTAGTTCCAAGTCCGGACATACCGTTTGTTTGCCTTTCGATGATCCGCCTTATGACCGATCTCCTTCTACACAGGAGTGGATAGCGGAAGCAAAATTAATACGGTGTCCGGCCCCCCTCCCCGAGACCGCGCCGGATCCCGTGCTGGTCCGGATGCTTGAGGTTGCGCCGAGAGGAAAGCGAAGGGGAAAGCAGGAAAGCTACTGCCTCGCCTAAGGAGGCTCTTGAACGAGGGGGGATCGAGAATCCCTCCTACCAAGGGGAGAAGAGGACTGCCTCCGAGGACCCGGGGAAAAAAGCCCCTAAACGGGGGAAGAAATCTTCGCCTGAGGTACCTGCATCCGGGGAGGCCCCGGCCGCACAATATCCCTTAATGAGCCAGCCCTCCAACGAGCCGTAAGTAGAAAGAAAGGAGTTTTATAATAAGGACATCCCTATTTGTGCTTCTGAGGATAACTAAAGTTTTTACCTTGTAGTTCGGATCTCCGTCCTTCACAGATGAGCTCGTCTTCGGGGGACCTTCGTCCGGAGATGATAGAGAGCGAGATGCCCCCGTCCGGGGCGCCGTTGGATACGGCGGACGAGCCTGAAGTGTCGTCACGGAGGGAGCCCCCGGGTGTGGCAAAGCCAGATAGTTCGGCGCCAACTGGTGTACGGCTGAAGGATCTGCTTGAGAAGGCGTCAATCTCAGAAGATCAGCACGCATTGATGAGCATGGTGATTGAAAGGATTTCGTCCGCCGAAGGTGGGTTGCATGATGTCGTCAGGAGTTTACTGGCGGGGTTTGAGGTACGTAAAAATGACGCACCTTTTAACAGTTTTGCATATAGAATGCGCCCTGTATAGATAGTAGCCCCTGAGACTCGGTAGGTTGTCGATATCGACAGCGTGCCGAGGATCAAAATCGCAGGTTTAAATTCCGCCGTGCCGATGCAGGTGGCGGGTCGTCCGGGGCCAGCCGGACTGATGGAGTTGCTGAACTAAAGCGGCAACTTGATGTGGCGGATGCGGACATCGCGATCAATCAACAGCGACTTGATGAGTCGCAAGGTAAGTGTTATCGCAGCGGTCACGCGGTAAGGGAGCCAAGCCAACTCCTTACAATATGTGCGTGAAATGCAGATAGTGCCACTGCCGTGGGGAGTCATCGCCGAACTTGCTCAAGCCAAGGAGCAGCCGAAGGAATAATGCGGCAGCCTCGAGGGCGGCCGAGGAGTTAGCGGCGAAAGGGCCGCACACTGCGAGCAGGGGAAGAGATAGCGAAATGGCTGTGAAGTTAAAAGAGGCTACCGACCGCAATGAGGCTCTTGGGAAGGAGCGCCTAGCGGGCAGAAGACCCGCGAAGGCCACCGCCGGTTAAGAATGCCCGCCTGCAATGCGGGCATGAAGGAAGAGCTGCGCCAGGGCGGGAGATTGTAGCCGGTAAGCCTTTTCGCTGCGCCAAGGTTCACGGATTCAAAATATGCTCAGCTGGGCTAACTGTGGTGTCCGGAGGACCTTATATGGACTTAGCAGCGAAAGTGCGGCGGATGCCGCTGTGCATTTTCGAAGCCGGAAGGATCACCAGACGGAAGAGCTGTTTTGGTCTCAATTCCATAGTCCGGGCGCTCACTTCCGCCGACCGATCGTTTGGCTGAGTGGGCTGAGCTAAATAGGTTGTCCGGGCTTGCTATGGCGGATATAGTGACCCATATCCGCCGGATAGGCCCCACCAAAGAGTTACTTTGGCTTATTGCAGCAATTTCTTAGGGTGGTGCCGCATATCAAGGCGATGAAGCGGTCGGCCTGCATAGAGGGTGCGGATGGCGCTCGCCCGTGTGAAGACACATTGACGAGATGGATACCACCGCTGTTGCGACCCGGGTTCGGATAATAACCGGCTACCCGCCGAGCACTATTTTGGCGGTGCTCTGCCGGTGCTCGTGTAATAGAGTCGCAGTGCTCGAAAAATGTTACGCTCGAATGAACGCTTATATGATGTAAAACGATTTTTATGATGTAAGCGCCTTTTATACTTGTGCGTTCAAGTAATAGAATATCTCCTTTGGCGGCCGCTCATGTATACGTATGTATAACCTGAAAGATGGCAGTCGTCGGCTTCAGCCCCACGCACAAGGTGCGGGGTGTTCGCAAAAAATAGCGCTTTTTCACTTAATCCGGCGCCCCGTCCTGTAAAGGAGGTGGTAGCGTAGCAAACGAGGCAACCGGACTATAATGCTTTATCACTTTCACTTAGCCATGGAGTTCGAGGGTGGGGCTACGACATAGCCCCCAGGGGCACCGTGCTCTCGAATTGGGCGCGTATGTGCCTGGCCGAAACGGCCCTTCGTCCGCGAGGAATCCTAAACATTCCCAAGGTCGATCGAGTGGTTGACCAGTCTCTCGCTGTATCATGACATCAGTTTTCGGCTTTCATCGAGGTGCTCGCCAATTAACTGGGGCACAATCGCAGATAGTTCTCCGGAGCGCGTTAGCCGATGATACGGAACGTAAGGCAGCAAAACACGGGAGCCGGGCAAACCCAACATTTGACCAAAGACATGATTCGAGCTGATGCATATAAGGCCTAACTCGAGACGCCGAACACTCCGAAGGTATTCGGTCTTTATAATAGCGGGCAAAATAAAGCCCTAAGCCCCTTGTGTCCGTGCGTGCAGGTTCTTCCGCGCGGCCGATGCCAAAACGCCATCTCCACTCTGGTTATACTGAAAACCAGGGATTATAGCAACAAGAGACAGAAGAAAGGTTTACGAGGGTCTTAGTCCAAAAGAGTCCTTGCAATGGGTCCCTCACGCACGCCTGCGCTACCGTCTCCGTTGCCGTATCCTGGGCGGGTGTGCATGCTGTTCATCTGTAAAAAGAGAGGAACTTGGTTGGAAAAGAAATCGTGCGAGAAAGTGCATAAAAATTGAAATATAGATTAAGAAAGCTGAGCCTATGCTAGCTCATTATGGCTTGTATGTGCAAACCCTTGTGAAGGGGTGTGCGGCTACGTAGCCCCTAGCTTATTTATTCCGGACTCGTCCAGCCGTGTCCGGGGTCTCAGGCGACCCTTTGATGAAACGATGCCACGTGGACCGGGCATTTGAAGCGTAAGAGACGCAGAATGTGGTATTGTATTGAAGCGGACGAGAGCTTCCCGTCCCAGTGGTGCTTGATAGCTGGCTTAAGGGCCTGGCGCCACTCCTTTGAAGGAAGTGCGGCTATGCCGAATTGTAATAGGGTCTATCCCCACTTGCGGATTGAGCCCGGGTATAGCAGGTTTAAGTCACTGCCGCCGTCCATCAACACCTGCGTTAATTCCAGTCCGTCTATTATGGGATCCGATATCAGGGCAGTCTAGCTGCGCCCGGATCGTCTGGACTAATCCGGATGGTCAAAAGTGATTGGTTTTGGCATCCAACCTTGGTCCACTGGGTGGATCGTCCGACACTTGTCTTGGCGAGTGCCGTGTTGGCTTTCCGTGTTATCACGTGAAGCGAAGTTTATTGTTTTGACTTCTTGAGGGAAAGTCTTTTGACTTCGGTGCTCTCTGCTTGGTGGGGCTCGTCGTCGTCCTCGCTTGGCGTATCGAGCCCCTTGTGTCCGGCGTTAAGTCTGCTGCACTGTTTGAAAACCCAACAATTTTAGTTGGTATGGTTTGCAGGCCTTCCGGGGGTACTGTGGATTCGACATATCCGATCTAAAATTTTGTTTAAATTTGATAGCTCGTCTCTGTTGTTCTTAAGAGGCCATGTTTTATTGTCTGGCCGCGAGCGTTTGAATCCGGCGTTGACCGCTGTGCCCTGTGGGCTTTTGTCTTTATTCCGGCGCTGATCTTTCATGCGCCGTGACTTTCCGTTTCCATCTCTGATCTCGGATGTACTCGGGTCGCTGGTGCTGCATCTTGCTAGCCAGCTGTCTTCTCCTGCGGCAAAAGCGCGTCATGAGGCTTGTTAGTGCGGCCATGTTCTTGGCTTCTCTTGGCCGAGGTGTCTGGCGAGCCATTCGTCTCGGACGTTGTGTTTAAAAGCTGCTAAGGCTTCCGCGTCCGGACAATCGACTATTTGGTTCTTTTGGTAAGGAACCTGTTCCAGAATTTCTTGCGATGACTCTCCGGGCTGTTGGGTTATATGACTCAGATCGTCAAGATCCGGAGGGCGGACATAAGTCCCTTGAAAATTTGTTCTAAACGCCCTCAAGCTCTTCCCAACTTCCAACAAGTTTTTTTCGGGAGGCTTTTGAGCCAATGCCGAGCTGGCCCTTTGAGCTTGAGGGTAGGTATTTTATGGCGTGGAGATCATCTCCTCTAGCCATGTGTATGTGTAGTATGTAGTCTTCTATCCGCACTGGGTCTCATTGTGCCGTCAGATGCCTCTATGTTTATGGGTTTAAACCCTGCTGGAAATTCATGATCCAGCACCTCATCGGTGAAACATAGCGGGTGTGCGGCGCCCATATTGGGTGTGCCGCTGTCTTCAACACTTGTCGTGGTGTGTTACTTCAGGGTCCTCTTTTTGGCCCGTAGATGGACCTAGTTGGGCCGTCCGCTTTACAGGATTATAATTGCTTGTGTACAGCCCCGCTTGTCGCTTTGGGCTCGCATCGGCGTCTATCCGCCAGCGGCCTCTTTATTTTTTGACTGTGAAGGCTCGATGGCTTCCTCGTCAAATTCTCGCAGCAACTTGCGCTCGGTAGTTCTTAGTTTGATGGCCATTGCCATATTTGTTCTGCGGTCTTGAATACTTTGCTCCACTTCATTCTCGAAAGCGTGTCTTCGCTGTTTTGAGCTTCTGCTTTAGCCTTCTTCAAACTTCTTGCAAGTGGCGACTAGTTTTTTGTGTATGTTCTTATGCTCTGGTGTTGTGGCCGGACTGTTGATTGCTCCGTGATGGGGTTGATTATCCGGCTCGTCCTGTACGTCGTCCGCTGGCTTGCCCTGCTCTATCGCTGGGTCGTTAGGAAGGCTGCTTTGATCGAGGCGGGACTTAGGGCGGCGTTTGGTGTCACGCCCAAGATGCGACCCTATCATAAAGGAACTCGAAGGTCCCACCAAGGATAGAAGCGCATCTTGAAGACGCTTTTGCAAGGTGGATATCATGACATCAACATTACATAATAGTGGGGATACATCCAAGACATACAATGTCACATGAATACATCAATACAACATACAAGATCAACACCCGACTACGGATGAATCATAAACAGAAACTCAAACAATATCCACCCTGCTAGCCCAGGCTGCCGACCTGGAACCTATCCCCTGATCGAAGAAGCAGATGAAGAACTCCAACACAAATAAACATCGCTCTCGCGTCATGATCATCGCATAACCTATACCTGCAACGGTGGTGTAGTAATCTGTGAGCCACGAGGACTCAAAGAATCCCATTACCATGGGTATCAAGACTAGCAAAGCTCAAATGGGAAAGGAAGGGGTAAAGTGGTGAGGTTGCAGCAGCGGCTAAGCAATGTATGGTAGCTAACTTATGCAAATAAGAGCGAGAAGAGAAACAAAGGAACGGTCGTCAACTAGTAATGATCAAGAAGTGATCCTGAACTCCTACTTACGCCGACATAACCCGAAACCGTGTTCTCCTCTCGATCAACCCGAAAAGAGACACTCATGATTACGCTACGGTTGGTGTATTTTAGAAGAGTTTGCTTCAAGTTTACTACAACCGGATATTAAAAATTCCCATCTGCCACATAACCACGGGCACGGCTCTCGAAAGTTTATACCTGCGCAGGGTGTCCCAACTTAGCCCATGATAAGCTCTCGCGATCAACGAAGGATATTTCTTCTCCCGGAAGACCCGACCAGTCTCGAATCCGGCTACAAGACATTTCGACATCAATAAAACAAGACCAGCAAGACCGCCCGATGCGCCGACAATCCCGATAGGAGCTGCACATATCTCGTTCTCAGGGCAACACCGGATGAGACTAGCTACGAGTAAAACCAGACCTTGAGTTTCTCCGAGGGGGCCCCGCAGGCAGCTCGGTTCAGGCCAGCACTTAGAGAAGCACTGGCCCGGGGGGGCTAAATAAAGATGACCCTCGGGTTGGCCGACCCAAGGAAAGGTGTAGGTGGTGGTGAGGAAAATGGTAAAACCAAGGTTGGGCCTTCTTTGGAGGAGTCTTATTCAAGCGAACTGTCAAGGGGTCCCATAAACCACCCAACCGCGTTAGGGACGCAAAATCCGGGAACATAATACCGATATGACGGAAACTAGGGCGGCAAGAGTGGAACAAAACACTGCATAAGGCCGAGCCTTCCACCCTTTACCAAGTATATATATGCATTAATTAAGTAAGATATATTGTGATATCCCAACAAGTAAACATGTTCCAACAAGGAACAACATCTCCATGTTCCAACAAGGAACAACCTTCATCTTCACCTGCAACTAACAACGCTATAAGAGGGGCTGAGCAAAGCGGTAACATAGCCAAACAACGGTTTGCTAGGAAGGGTGACAACGGTTAGGGGCTTTCATGCAATTTGGGAGGCTTGAGCAGCAAGTGGTAGGTAACGCAGCATAGCGATAGAACGAAGCAACTAGCATAGCAATGATAGTAATGAGATCCAAGGTGACGGTCATCTTGCCTGAAATCCCGCTAGGAAGAAGAACGAGTCCATGAAGAAGATGAACGGGAGTAGTCGAACGAATCCTCACAATCGCAACATTACCGGAACCGAGAAGCAACACCGGAAAGAAACAAACAACATGGTAAATGCACAAGCATAATCATGGCATGATGCACAATCAAGTATGATGCATGTCCGGTTTAATGAGGCATGGCATGACAAAGTGCAACAAACAATACTACAAGTTAAGTGGAGCTCAATATGCAACGAGTTGCATATTGACTAAAACACCACATTCGAAAGTTATTTAGTTCACTCGCTTAGGCACACAACAATATTAAATGTTGTTAAACATGGCAAGAGGTGAGGCAAAAGTAAACTATCTATTTAGGCAAGTTTAAATGAGGCCGGAACAACAAACAACAATTCCGGAAAATCCCCATATGCATATTTTAGATTCGGTACTGTTCTGCCCTAAACACAATTTTAATGTTGTTAAACAGAAAAATAAAGTATACCATGTTAAACTAGGCATTTTTCCACCCCATTTACATATAAAGTTTATTAAGTTTGGAGCTACGGTTATTTAGTTATGAAATAAATCATTTTAACATGGCATTTATGCAAATTAAAGCAAACAGCAAGTTAAACATTTTTAACATGAATGAAAGTGGCATATTATGAAACTAGATGAAATTCTAAGCACTTTACATGTTTAAATCATTTTAATCCGATGCACGGTTTGTGAGATATTAAAAACATGATGTAAGAGGGTTTTTCTGTAAAACTGGTAAATCACTGGATAATTAGCAAAACGTCCGAACAGGAAAAAAAATGATGCGGGCGAATCTGGATCGAACTGGGTTGGCTGGGATGCTCACCTAGCTGGGCTCGGCCCAGGTCGGTCTGATAGGCTAGGCAGGCCGTTGGAGGAGGCGAGAGGTGGGCGCCGGGCCTTGGCGAGGCAAGGAGGCCCACGCGCGACGCGGTCAACGAGCGGGCGAGCTGCTCGTCTTTCTGAAGAACAAAAGCAGCAGCATGCGCGACGAGGAGCCGGTTCAGGCGAGCGAAGCAGAGGCGCAGGACTGAGCGGGCGGCGCAGATGGCAACGGCGGCGGACCAAGGCGAAGCAGGGGAGGTCCGGCAGGGGCGCGGGAACTCGATTTCGTCCGGATCCGGCCGGAGTTGGTCGCGGATGGCGCTAGGATGAGGAGGACGCCGGCCTTGGCGCGATGACGACGAGGCGGGCGACGGCTGGGAAACCCGGCGTGGACGAGCCAAATCCGAAGGCCGACGAGGACGCCCGGGGAACGAGGCAAGCTCAGGCGCAGCCATGGCGTCGCTGTTCCTGTCCAGGAGAAGAGAGGAAGAGCAGGGGGTCAGAGAGAGAGATGGAGAGCGTAGGGAAGGAGAAGCAGAGGGATGAGGGAGAGGCATGGAGCGGCTGCTGGTCACTGGAGCGGCGCGGGCTGGAGGTAGCGCCTCGATCCATTCGGGATCGAGCGCTCGGGCTGGCGGCGTGACGGTCCTGACGAGGACGGCGGGGATCGGACCGGAACTCGCAGGTGTGCTCGGGAGCCCTCGAGCGGGAGAGGCTGCGGGCGCGACGGGGTCGAGCTCTCCTCGATTTGGAGCGCGGAGGGAGCGGGAGACGCTCGGCTGCGGGCTCGGGAAGCTCGGGGGCGAGGGAAGCCGGATCCGTTCGGGAACGGGAAGGGGCGGCGACGGAGGAGCTCTGCTCCAGCGAGCTGGTGGTCGAGGCGACAGTCGCGGTCAGGGACGAGGGAGAACCGCTGCTGCTTACAGCGGCACTCGAGGCAAGCGCGCGCGATGGCATTGGAGTCGGCCTCCTGTGAAGGGGAGCGAGAGAGAGATTAGAGCAGAGGAGGGAGTAGAAGAAAAAGAGACGGGAGAGAAGGGGAAGGTCAGGAACGGCCTGGTGGTGGTATGATCTTATCACCGGTGGTGGTCGCCGGTAGCAGGTCGAGCTCCTGCTTGAGGAAGGAGGCGCGCGAGGGGCTGGGCTGCTTGGTTGGTCGGGGATGCAAAACGAGGAGGTGGTTCGTAGGTTGGGGATGGATCCCGAGGGGGGGATTTGGTAGAGAGTGGCGGCGGCGGCGGAATGGGAAGGATGGGACAGCTCCCCTAGATTTTAGGGTTGCTCTATTTATATAGCAAGTGGAATTTGGGTAGGGGTTATTAGGTCCCTCCGATCATAATCGGACGGACGAGAATAAATAGGCTAGGTAACCCAAATAAGAAAATGGAGATAATTTTTATAGATGTTAGGAGATGATCTGAATGCAACGGTGATGACTGAGCGGTTCGGGTTTGGGGCAGTTTTCGAACGCACGCAAGAGGGGGTCGGTGGTTGTGCAGAGAGGTTGCGTAGGCAGACAAATAAGAGGGCAACGAAACTCGGTTGGACTAGAACGACCAACGAAGGCAAAGCGGTCCGAGGAGGTCAACGAGGACAAGGGGCCTGACAAAATGACAACGGAGGCAAAGAGAGAAAGGGCAACTACGAACGGCTACGAGTTTTATGAAAATATGCAAATGCAATGTGCATGATGCTATGAGATGAGATGCCTAACATGAACACAATGCAAAACAACAGACAAAACCCAACCACAAAGGAAATATCATATCGCATCTTCGGAAAAGGCAAGAGTTGGAGTTACGAATATGGAAAATTGTATCCGGGGCGTTACAACACTCCACCACTACGAGAGGATCTCGTCCCGAGATCTAGGATGGCACCGGAGGGAAAAGGAAGAGGAAGATAAGAGGTAAACTAAGTTGCTTCTTTGACGAACGAGTGAAACCACGAACCTTGAGAGGTTGAGCAATTTAAAAGAAAGAGTACAACAGAGATGAACGAGATTGCAAACAACCCGGTAGAAAAGAGGAACAAGGAGTATTACGAGAACTTGAAGGTTGAAAGACATGGAAATAAGAGCTTCACAAACGGAAAGAATATGATCACCTCGGTATAATGAGATAGCCAAGGAACAAGAATGACAGAATTTGGACAGCACTCCGGTAGAAAAGAGAAGAAAACTTGATGAGATGAAAAGATATTGACGAGATGATACAACACTCCGGTTAAATGGATAAGCAAGAAAAGAACACGATCCTCACAAAACGAGGTGATTGGTGAAGAGCACAACATCACAATGCCTCCGTAACGAAAGAATAGAAGTTAGATCATTGAAATAAAAGAATGGAGAAGAAAATGCCAACTTCTGCCACAAATGATCTTGGAAAGCACCTTGCAAAGAAGAATTGAACGGAGTTGTTGGAAAATCAACAACGTAAAACACAAGCTTGTTATGGGCTTATGGCAAACATCTCAAAATGATGAGGTGACAACCCGCCATTAACAGAAACAATTGATTGGTTGAGATCAATGAAGATAAGAGAAACTTCTTCACCGAGATGAGAAGGAGAAAATTGGATCATTGATAAGCACCACAAATAGCAACATTCCTTAGGGAAGGCTTTAGGTGAAATATGACCCAAGATAACTCCAACAAAGGGATTGATGGATTTAAAATACCTCATTCTTGACAACAATATGAATCATGAAAAATGAAGGAAATTGTCAAGAGTGACATAACACCACCTCAAAAGATAAGGTAGAACGAACTGCACTTCGGAATGCAAGATGAAGAATGCTTGAACTCCTCAAAACAAAACATGTGTTGAACACCATGTTTATTTTAGAGTATAGCTTGGCGGATCATAACTTCGAGAGAAATCTTGAAGAACAATTGAAGAATGAAAAGAATCCTTGACGAACCACCATGTAGAACCTCCACGAAGAACTCCGTAATAAAAGGATGATAAAAGAAAGAGAAGTTGAAAACACAGGTGAAACCTTGCAATGATTTAGATGGAGCTTAGCGATTATATAACCGAGAGGACTTGGAACTCCGGAAAAGAAAAGATGAAAACACTTAACTAGAATTACTTCATCATGAACAATCTCCTAAGAAAAGAATTAATCAACTCGAGGAAATAAGAATAAGATTTATTGTATGCTTATCCTTCATCAAATTAAATTGATGACAAGCAATGGATTTGGCATACTACTTATTCCCGTAGAAAGGATTAAGAGAGATATAGCGCAAACTTGAGAAGGTATTGATGGAACCACCGGTGAAATTTGGAAACAGCGAATGAATTAATATGATAACGAAGGAAGTGAAATCTTGAACGAACCACCATAAGAATTGAAAATGAACGTAGCAAAGGCACAATTCACCGGGAAGAATTGGAGAAAAAGAAAACAAAGATACTTGAGAGGATTTAGATACATGAGAACGAAGAGATCATGAACTGATTAGAGGATATTTGAACGATGCACCATTAAGATTTGGAGAACGATAGCTACACGCTGATAATGAAGAATTATGACATGATGGCCTTCGGAGGAAAGAAATGGAAACAACTCATGAAATGCTCCGGATGGTAAGAAAAGAATTGTCACAATCGAAAACAATTATGAGAGAATGGCATCAAGCTAGAACCATGAATCTTGAAGAGAATGGAGCAAGGTTTAAGAGAAACTCTTCTTCGGTCTTCACATGCTGAGAATGACGAGGAGAAACACCACCAAATTGTTGAGAAACTCCGGAAGGATTAAAAGAGGAAACGTTGAGCCAGAGATGAAAAGATTTCGAAAGCGGCCTAGGAGAATGCATGTGACTGATGAAAATTGATTCTTACGTCAAACTTTGAATTGAATTTGAGAATAGTTCCGGGAAAATTAGAAGAGTCAGGTAAGATCCTGGGAAAGACCTGTGGGTTAGGGCCCACTAAAAGAAAACACCATTGGAAAGGGATGTTGAACAGATAGATGATGCACCGGAACAATTGAAATATTTGAATGAGGTGACATCCTCGAATTAATTGGAACACAAACGAATCTTCTGAGATGTCTTCCAAACTCCGGAATTATTGAATGGCGAGAGGCAACGAGCAAGGAGAACACTTGATCCAAGGGAAAAGAATATGATGAACCCGAAAAACTTGAATTGAGTGCACCGGAAAAAGAAAGGGATGAAGAAAGACGAACGAGACGAGAAATCACAGGTTGAAATAATTGAGGAAGGCGAAGAGGCTCCGTCACGAATGAAATTGATGCTCAAATAGACTCGAGACTCCGGGAAGAAGAGGGTGGGAGGAAGGAAAACAAAGGCAACTTGGGGACGGATGAAACAAACACCGTGAGAAAACTTAAAGTTGATCTTGCGGATGTTGAAATGATCGGATCCACTTGAAGAGAAGCACGCCGGTATTGAAAAAGAATTGACATGACGATCTCGATAAACAAGAAGGATTAGCACTCTCATAGAAATATGAGAACACCGCTTGAAAGGTATGGAATCAACACTTGACATTGAAGCAACTCGAATACCACAACTCAAAACAAAACAAAGGATTTGGCTTACAGAATAAGCCGGAACAAATACATATGATAGAGATTTACCCAATCTCATATCATGCATTTGTCGGAAAGATATTCTAGGAGCTACTTGAACTCCCACCTATAAACTCCCGAAACTTTCTGGTTATGCAATCTGGTGTTGGGGATACAGGGGACACAAAATATATCACCCAAACTAACAATACCTAGATCCAGCTGTATCCATCCGTCAACACATAACCAAGAAAACTCCGGAAATCGTGTACCTCAACCTTCGAAAAGCATCCGTTATACAAGTTATGGCAATACTCCCGAACTCCCGAAGATCGGGTGACGTCGAGGTTATCTCACCAACAACTGCATAAAAGAGATTTTCGATGTCGGCAAAACTCGGTATTCCAAAACTGCAACGATAAAATTGTGACGACAACACCTCGGAGCTCAACTCCCGGGACACCGCCACAACCCCTAAATGTCGAGGCACCAAGAACAATGTTCTCGTCACAAGACTATCGGAACGATCCCAAGATACCAGCGTGATCCTAAAAAAATTTCGTGAAATTTGAGGAGAGGAAAGACAAAACATCTACGCCGGAGGCCTCACCAGAGCGATTTAAGGGACCGAGGAGTAAAAAAATCCTACTCTCCGATATATATAATCCTAAGACTCAAAATAGTTTTTTCTAGACTCAACAACGGCCAACAATCAAGGGGGCTCCTATGGTCGGTCGAGGCTCTGATACCAACTTGTCACGCCCAAGATGCGACCCTATCCTAAAGGAACTCGAAGGTCCCACCAAGGATAGAAGCACATCTTGAAGACGCTTTTGCAAGGTGGATATCATTACATCAACATTACATAATAGTGGGGATACATCCAAGACATACAATGTCACATGAATACATCAATACAACATACAAGATCAACATCCGACTACGGATGAATCATAAACAGAAACTCAAACAATATCCACCCTGCTAGCCAGGCTGCCGACACGAACCTATCCCCGATCGAAGAAGCGGATGAAGAACTCCAACACAAATAAACATCGCTCTCGCGTCATGATCATCGCATAACCTGTACCTGCAACTGGTGGTGTAGTAATCTGTGAGCCACGAGGACTCAGCAATCCCATTACCATGGGTATCAAGACTAGCAAAGCTCAAATGGGAAAGGAAGGGGTAAAGTGGTGAGGTTGCAGCAGCGGCTAAGCAATGTATGGTGGCTAACTTACGCAAATAAGAGCGAGAAGAGAAACAAAGGAACGGTCGTCAACTAGTAATGATCAAGAAGTGATCCTGAACTCCTACTTACGCCGACATAACCCGAAACCGTGTTCTCCTCTCGATCAACCCGAAAAGAGACACTCACGATTCGCATACGGTTGGTGTATTTTAGAAGAGTTTGCTTCAAGTTTACTACAACCGGATATTAACAAATTCCCATCGCCACATAACCACGGGCACGGCTCTCGAAAGTTTATACCTGCAGGGTGTCCCAACTTAGCCCATGATAAGCTCTACGCGATCAACGAAGGATATTCCTTCTCCCGGAAGACCCGATCAGTCTCGGAATCTCGGCTACAAGACATTTCGACAACAATAAAACAAGACCAGCAAGACCGCCCGATCTTGACAATCCCGATAGGAGCTGCACATATCTCGTTCTCAGGGCAACACCGGATGAGACTAGCTACGAGTAAAACCAGACCTCGAGTTTCTCCGATGGGGGCCCGCAGGCAGCTCGGTTTAGGCCAGCACTTAGAGAAGAATTGGCCCGGGGGGGCTAAATAAAGATGACCCTCGGGTTGGCCGACCCAAGGGAAAGGGTGTAGGTGGTGGTGAGGCAAATGGTAAAACCAAGGTTGGGCCTTGCTGGAGGAGTCTTATTCAAAGCGAACTGTCAAGGGGGTCCCATAAACCACCCAACCGCGTTAGGGACGCAAAATCCGGGAACATAATACCGATATGACGGAAACTAGGGCGCAAGAGTGGAACAAAACACCAGCATAAGGCCGAGCCTTCCACCCTTTACCAAGTATATAGATGCATTAATTAAGTAAGATATATTGTGATATCCCAACAAGTAAACATGTTCCAACAAGGAACAACATCTCCATGTTCCAACAAGGAACAACCTTCATCTTCACCTGCAACTAACAACGCTATAAGAGGGGCTGAGCAAAGCGGTAACATAGCCAAACAACGGTTTGCTAGGAAGGGTGACAACGGTTAGGGGCTTTCATGCAATTTGGGAGGCTTGAGCAGCAAGTGGTAGGTAACGCAGCATAGCGATAGAACGAAGCAACTAGCATAGCAATGATAGTAATGAGATCCAAGGTGACGGTCATCTTGCCTGAAATCCCGCTAGGAAGAAGAACGAGTCCATGAAGAAGATGAACGGGAGTAGTCGAACGAATCCTCACAATCGCAACATTACCGGAACCGAGAAGCAACACCGGAAAGAAACAAACAACATGGTAAATGCACAAGCATAATCATGGCATGATGCACAATCAAGTATGATGCATGTCCGGTTTAATGAGGCATGGCATGACAAAGTGCAACAAACAATACTACAAGTTAAGTGGAGCTCAATATGCAACGAGTTGCATATTGACGAAACACCACATTCGAGTTATTTAGTTCACTCTCGTTTAGGCACACAACAATATTAAATGTTGTTAAACATGGCAAGAGGTGAGGCAAAAGTAAACTATCTATTTAGGCAAGTTTAAATGAGGCCGGAACAACAAACAACAATTCCGGAAAATCCCCATATGCATATTTTAGATTCGGTACTGTTCTGCCCTAAACACAATTTTAATGTTGTTAAACATAAAAATAAAGTATACCATGTTAAACTAGGCATTTTTCCACCCCATTTACATATAAAGTTTATTAAGTTTGGAGCTACGGGTATTTAGTTATGAAATAAATCATTTTAACATGGCATTTATGCAAATTAAAGCAAACCGCAAGTTAAACATTTTTAACATGAATGAAAGTGGCATATTATGAAACTAGATGAAATTCTAAGCACTTTACATGTTTAAATCATTTTAATCCGATGCACGGTTTGTGAGATATTAAAAGCATGATGTAAGAGGGTTTTTCTGTAAAACTGGTAAATCACTGGATAATTAGCAAAACGTCCAGAACAGGAAAAAAACGATGCGGGCCGAATCTGGATCGAACTGGGTTGGCTGGGATGCTCACCTAGCTGGGCTCGGCCCAGGTCGGTCTGATAGGCTCGGCAGGCGGTTGGAGGGGAGGCAGAGGTGGGCGCCGGGCCTTGGCGAGGCAAGGAGGCCCACAGCAGCACGCGGTCAACGAAGCGGGCGAAGCGGCGAACTGCTCGTCTTCTCAAGAATAGAAGCAGCAGCGAAGGGGACGAGGAGCCGCCAGCGAGCGCGAGCGGGCAGAGGCGCAGGATCGAGCGGGCGGCGCAGATGGCAACGGCGGCGACCAAAGCGGCAGGGAGGTCCGGCGGGCGCGGAACTCGATTCGTCCGGATCCGGCCGGAGTTGGTCGTGGACGGCGCTAGGATGAGGAGGACGCCGGCCTTGGCGCGATGACGAATAGGCGGGCGACGGCTGGGAAACCCGGCGTGGACGAGCCAAATCCGAAGGCCGACGAGGACGCCCGGGGAACGAGGCAAGCTCAGGCGCAGCCATGGCGTCGTTGTTCCTGTCCAGGAGAAGAGAGGAAGAGCAGGGGGGTCAGAGAGAGAGATGGAGAGCGTAGGGAAGGAGAAGCAGAGGGATGAGGGACAGGCCTGGAGCGGCTGCTGGTCACTGGAGCGGCGCGGGCTGGAGGTAGCGCCTCGATCCATTCGGGATCGAGCGCTCGGGCTGGCGGCGCGACGGTCCCGACGAGGACGGCGGGATCGGACCGAACTCGCAGTGTGCTCGGGAGCCTCGGCGGGAGAGGCTGCGGGCGCGACGGGTCGAGCTCTCCTCGATTTGGAGCGCGGAGGGAGCGGGAGACGCTCGGCTACGGGCTCGGGAAGCTCGGGGGCGAGGGCAGCCGGATCCGTTCGGGAACGGGAAGGGGCGGCGACGGAGGAGCTCTCCTCCAGCGAGCTGGTGGTCGAGGCGACAGTCGCGGTCAGGGACGAGGGAGAACCGTTGCTGCTTACAGCGGCACTCGAGGCAAGCGCGTGCGATGGCGTTGGAGTCGGCCACCTGTGAAGGGGAGCGAGAGAGAGATTAGAGCAGAGGAGGGAGTAAAAGAAAAAGAGATGGGAGAGAAGGGGAAGGTCAGGAACAACCTGGTGGTGGTCTGATCTTATCGCCGGTGGTGGTCGCCGGCAGCAGGTCGAGCTCCTGCTTGAGGAAGGAGGCGCACGAGGGGCTGGGCTGCTTGGTTGGTCGGGGATGCAAAACGAGGAGGTGGTTCGTAGGTTGGGGATGGATCCCGAGGGGGGGAATTGGTAGAGAGTGGCGGCGGCGGCGGAATGGGAAGGATGGGACATCTCCCCTAGATTTTTGGGTTGCTCTGTTTATATAGCAAGTGGAATTTGGGTAGGGGTTATTAGGTCCCTCCGATCATAATCGGACGGACGAAAATAAATAGGCTAGGTAACCCAAATAAGAAAATGGAGATATTTTATAGATGTTAGGAGATGATCTGAATGCAACGGTGATGACTGAGCGGTTCGGGTTTGGGGCAATTTTCGGACGCACGCAAGAGGGGGTCAGTGGTTGTGCAGAGAGGTTGCGTAGGCAGACAAATAAGAGGGCAACGAAACTCGGTTGGACTGGAACGACCAACGAAGGCAAAGCGGTCCGAGGAGGTCAACGAGGACAAGGGGCCCTGACAAAATGACAACGGAGGCAAAGAGAGAAAGGGCAACTACGAACGGCTACGAGTTTTATGAAAATATGCAAATGCAATGCGCATGATGCTATGAGATGAGATGCCTGACATGAACACAATGCAAAACAATAGACAAAACCCAACCACAAAGGAAATATCATATCGCATCTCCGGAAAAGGCAAGAGTTGGAGTTACGAATATGGAAAATTGTATCCGGGGTGTTACATTTGCGTCGCCGTTTTGGTTCTTAATCGGCGAGATTATCCTCTGCCGAGTCCCGTTGTTCCTCGTTATCGCTTCCCTTCGGGGTGTCCACCATGTATATGTCGTATGACGAGGTGGTCTTCCAAAGGTCCTGTAGGCACTGGTTCTTGGAGTCTCCGCATCGCCGCCCATACCGTCGATGTCTTTGGAGTCGTAGTCAGTATGTCGGTTAAATCTTCGACGGTGGCTACGAAGTGGGTGGTGGGTGGATCTGAATTTCTTCGCTCATCCGCTGTCCCAACCGCCCCGCCGTAGTTCGCCCAGTGGCTCTCCGGATAGCGAGAGATGCTTCAATGAATTTATGATATCGCCAAGGGCGAAGTGCTGAAAGATGTCCGCAGCGGTGAATTCCATGATCGGCGCCTAATCGGATTCGATCGGCGGGGCGCAAGAGGTTCGAATCCGCAGGAGTCCGCACCTCGAGTCATGGGCTTTATGTGGGACAAGGTAAGTGTTCGGCTCCATCACCGTAGAAATTGCGGCTCCCGAGGCGGTGTCCAGTCATCCGTCCACGATTCGAGTGATCGGCTCCGGACTATGAGTCGGAGCGGATCCGGGTGCGGCCTCCAAGGTGCTGTCCGGCGGCAGAGTTAGGTCATGCCCATCGTGACAGCGTGGCACGCTCGACTGTGGCTCAGATCCATCGAGGATTAAGTCCCCACGGATATCGGCCGTGAAGTTTAAGCTTCCAAACCTGACCTGACGGCCAGGGGCGTAGCTTTCGATCTGCTCTAGATGGCCAAGCGAGTTGGCCCGCAGTACGAAGCCGCCGAAGATCTGTCCGGGGAGAAAGGTCTCACCCAGGATTGCGTCGTTATCGATTGAAGAGGCCATCACGCCTATCGGTGACGACACAGAGGAACTCTCAATGAAAGCACCAATGTCGGTGTCAAAACCGGCGGATCTCGGGTAGGGGGTCCCGAACTGTGCGTCTAGGCGGATGGTAACAGGAGACATGCCAAATCTTACATTGAAGGCGAAGCTTGTATGTTATTGAACCAAATGATGAAGGGGAAGAACAAGTGGAAGAAAAACAAAAATCAACTCCCGGTGCTGTAATGAAGCACTGGAACTGTGATGACACAAGTAATGATATAGTTTTGCATCTTAATTTATTGCTATGGCTGGAACGAGCAATTGTTTTGCCACTGATTTGATGCCACTCTTAATGTAATATGTAATTATCTCTACTTGTGCAAACAGGGATCTTCTTTGAAGATACCATATATTCTAGTGGAACTGCACAAGAAGATGTTGGAAACATTAAACTAATCGAGGAGTATATAGTAAGCATGGCCACCACCGTAGATAGGAACAGATGGTTCCGGAGAAGTGATTCATCTGTATGCTCTACACAATAAGCCTCCTGACAAAGGTTGGTACTCGCCCACTGATTTCATCCATATGATTGAGCTTTGTCATCTCTATTGGTGTTGTGCTACTGTTTAGATACTGTCATGAAAAAGTGGTATTGTCCTTGAGAAGTGCTTCATCTGTGTTGTTTTAAATATTTCCTTTCCTTCTTTTCGAGCAAACAGGGATGCTAGCATTTAGTATCCCTCTTGTCTTTGCACAACAGGATCATCTTCCTCTGAAGAAGAATATGGAGTACGTGAAGTGACTAGTTCTGATTATGCCAAGATAAAGAAGCCCTGTCTATCTTCTCATCAGAAGGGGCAGTTGAAGGATGGTTACATTACTCCCCACAAGACCAAACTAACTTCAGCTCAGAAGGACTGACAAATCTCCATTTTTTTGCTGTGATGCGCAAGTACAATGTTGTTCTAGGATTCTTTCTGGTGAGTTCCATTTTTATAAAAGTGTGCCCTACATGGACTATGTATGTGCCTGTTGAAACTGTCAATTCACAGTACAGTTTGCTTTATACTAATCACTTTTTTGTATTTGTGCAAACAGGGGTGCTCAGCTTTATTTCAATGGGAACTGCACAAAATGTTCATGAATACATCAAATCATTCATTTCCACCACAAGAAAGGAGGTGCCGATAAGTTCAAGGTGTTGCAACATATAAGGGCGAAAACATACAAGCTACGCGCGAATTTGGTTAATTTTGGTGGAACTGCACAAAAAGAACAGCTGGTTTATTTAGCACGAGGTGCCATGTCAATGTCCGAACTGATGGCAAACCCTGCCCATTCCACAATCATAGGCATTTGATAATTTGGAATGGGACAACCTTGTCAAATTTTGCTCATTGATTTTAGCAAGACAAGTGTTTGATATTTTTGAATGGGACGCCCTTTGCTGTCAGCAGCGTCGATCAATTTTTCTTTATTCTTTAGTTGTGAAGTAAATATTGCCTCTGACATGTGAGTCACTGAGATGCATAATCATCGATTGTTTTGAATGTTCTCTATGAATTGCCAGTGCTGTGTGTTTGATTGCAATGTATGAAACACTAAAAGCTGCTCAAACTCTTTGTACTCCTTCTGCTCCTTTTACTTTGCACATTGTGAAAGTGCATAATTTTTTAGATAAGATTGGTCAAAGTAGAGATACTTTGACTGCAGACAAAACTTGTATGCAGACTAGAAAGGACCGGAGGGAGTACATGTGAAACTGCTGCAAACAAGGTGATCACCACAGGAATAATGCTAGTACGTATTGTTTTGCATGTTCATCCAATGCCGTGATACAGAATTGAACTAATCAAATAAATTCATTCATACACGGTCGGATTTCATATAAACATGCCGGATTTCATTACATTTCATACATTCTTCAACTAAAAAGGTGTGCTGGAGGTATAATTAATTAACCGGCTACCCACATGTGTCCCGTTGAGCCGACAGAAGCTTGAAGACTTATCTGCAGTGCGAGTTCTGAAACCGACATGTGGCCTGTTGGGCCCACATGTCGATCACCAACTGCACCAGCAGTTAAGTAGAAGCAGCGTTCTTCTCCAATGCAGCTCTCCAACTCCACGTCGCTGCCAAGAAGCTAACCGGCCGTCAATGGTCAACCCTCCTAGCTTGGCTTCAACCAGACGGTAGCTGCGGTGGCCTTACTTGGACCCGAGCGGCGGCGACCTACCGTGTTCTACTCTTCCTCGTTCTCTATGTGGCGCGGCCTCGTTGGCAGCGGGGCGGGGCCTCGGCGGAGCCGGCGATGTCCTTTGTCTCGTTGCCGGCGGGCGGCGCCTCAGCGGAGCGGTGGAAATCCTCCCCCACGTTGTCGGCAGGGTGGGGCCTCGGCTGAGCCAGCAATGTCCTCTGCCTCGTTGTTGGCGGGGCGGGGCCTCGGCGGAGCCGACGGTGTCCTCTGCCTCGTTGTTGGTGCTGCAGGGCCTCGTCGACGCCAGCGGAGCGGGGACTCGTCAGAGCCGGCATTGTCCTCTGCCTCGTCCTCGGAGTCGAGCAGCGCCTCCTGCTCCGCCCGCTCCATGGCGATCTGCTCCTCCGCCTGCAGGTGCTCCTGGAGGAGATGGTGGTTGTAGGCGGCGTCGGCCTGCGCCTCCCGGAACTGCTCCTCATGCATCTGCCTCACCCTGTCCATATATTGGGCACGGGCCTCGGCGATGGTCATGGTGCAATGCACCAGCGAGGATGGCGTGGAGGAGGGGGTTGGCGCCGGATCGTCGACTACTTTGTTCTCCATTAGGACGTCGTCGTCCTCCGGCTGCCTGCCAGCCAGCCGGTCGGCAGCAATGGCTGCCATCTCCTTGTGGTCCGTCGTACGCACGTCCCGAAGAGCGCTGGAGCGCGAGGAAGCCATGGTGGGCAGTAGTGGTGTGGACAGGAGAAAGGGAACGAATGCGGATGACTGCGGCTATGGCCGGCGCAGCAGTTTATATAGCAATGGTGGGCGGGCGGAGGGACGGACGTGTGGCGCCGGAGTAGCCGCCTCGGCAACCGCGTATCATTAATGTGGGCGGCAGATGGACGGACGGACGGCACTTGTGTCGTTTGAAGGCGAAGCAATCGCCTGCACCGAGAAGCGGGCGGCAACGCTGATTGCTTTCAAGCGAAGGGCAGCGGCGAGGAGATGACTTTACTTGGAGAGGATGACAACAGGACCCACCAGTCCATAGCCTCACGCACGCAAGTGCCTCCTTATTATATATATATATATATATATATATATATATATATATATATATATATATATATATATATATATATATATATATATAACTATAATTTATTTTGCTTCCTCCTGGTTTCTCGACATCACGGTCCCACACCATTGTCAACCTATGTAGTAGTCAATAAACGAGAGAATTGCACAAGAAGCGGCCGACAGCTGGGACCAAGCAGCTCGAGTAGTATTTATGTTTTTGAGGTGTGAGCACTGCAGAGTTTTTTGATGTTTAGCCCAGATATTAATTTTTCTCCTCTGAAAAACAACGAAAACATCGCTGCAGTATTAATCATGGCTGTGGCCCGCCTAGCCTGCAGATATCTAGCAAAGATAATAATTTTTTCAAGCTGAAAATGGCTAGCCCAGCTATACTTTTTAGGAATACCCAGCAAGGTCAAGTTGTTATTCTCCATCACTGGGCTGCAAATCTTTCCTAGGAGGGATGCATTAGGCTTAACAAGAAAATGGGCTTTAAGAAATAATAAATGGGATGTAATTATAAAAACTGGGTAGTAACTATAAAAAATGCACCAAACACGTGATTACTTTATAAAATATTATTTTTGGATATTGAGAATTTTAATTTAATTAATTGTTCCGAGCGCAATGTTTTGTTGGATTTTTACGTAATATAAGTTTATATTGAAATTGTATTTAATCTGACTAGAAATTTCAGGATAAAAATATTTCGGATCCCATCAAAATGTGGGAAATTTTATTGAATTCTGTTTTGAACGGTTGGTTGAAATGGGATATACTTTTAACAAACTGTAAATGGGTTGTAGTATATTCCATTAGAATTCAAAAATGGGCTACACATTCTTACAAATCTCAAATGGGCTATAAGTTCTCGGATATTCTAGCTTCACCCGCCCAAAAAATGATTCCTCCCCCTGACATCTGGGGTGCACCGTTTCGGAAGCTGACCTGTGGGCCTACTAAGTTGGCGTACCAAGGGCTTTGTCAACTTAGTCAATATAAACGATTCTAGCTGCAGTGACCGTACGATGTCCATCCAACGGCCGTCGTGCTTCTTCAACCTCTGGTCTTCTTGCTCCAACTGCCCAAAGCAGCGCCGGTCGTGCCGCCTGCTCCTGCCTCCCATGGCCGGCTATGCTGTCGCGGAGGCCTCACCTCCCCTACTACTCCAACCGCTGGCCAGGCCATCCCTCCACTCACTCTCACCCCCTGTTATTCTCAAGGGCGACGGCAGCAAGAGCCGAACCAGTGAACCTCGTATTCTCTCCGCGTGTGCATCCACCGCGTCTTCTCCGCTCCGCGATCGTCCCCTTCCTAGGCCTCGCCGTCGTCCACCGCCTGGTGCTCTCGGCGTAGCATGGTCAACGTGGTCAAGGAACGACTTCCCTCGACGTGGATCGACGTGGAGAGGCCGATACCGGGTCCATGGCAGCCACAAGGAAGTGCCTCCTTATTACGCCGCAAAATAATTATTCCTCCACCGACAGCGGGGATCCACCGGACGGGCCACCGTATTTCGCGAAAAAACGTTTCCCCCCTGACTGTTGGGACCCACCAGCTACACCTTCGCACGCAAGGAAGTGCGTCCGGGCAAAAAAACAAAAAACAAAATGATTCGCCCCCTGACTGCTGGGACCCACCAGCTACATCTTCGCACGCAAGGAAGTGCCTGACAGTCGGGACCCACCTGGTTGAAGCGAACGTGTACGTACATACTAGTTGATGTAGAGGCGTGCACGTGTCGTAGTAGAGGCGCGCACGTAGCATGTACACGTACGTACAGCGGCCAGGGTGCAAGAAAGAAAATACGGCCACGTATGTGTACATACGGCGGGTCTCGAACGCCTACTCGCGCATACATACGGCCAGGGCTCGTGTACATGGCTAGGTCAGAACAGAGAAACAGCATCGTCGTCGTGTTCATGGGGAGGCAACAGAATGCGTCGTGTTCATGGGGAGGCAACGGAATGCGTCGTGTTCATCGGGAGGCAACGGAACGCGTGGGAGCCAACCGACTGGGTTGGAACGGAATGCGTGGTCGTGTTCATCGGGAGGGCTTGGATAGAACAGGCGATGGAAACGAGGCCTGGCCTACCGCACAACGAAGGAAACGGCCTTGTGTTCGACCGGCCAAGTTCGAAACGGGATCCTGTTCATCGGGAGGGGTCTGGCGTACCGCAAAACGGACGAAACGGACCTCCTACAGTCGAAACACGGGTCCTGTTGATCGGGAGGGGTGTGGTGTACCGCAAAACGGATGAAACGGACCTCCTACGGTCGAAGCGGGGGTCCTGTTGATCAGGAGGGGTGTGGCGTACCGCAAAACGGCCGAAACGGACCTCCTACAGTCGAAACACGGGTCCTGTTGATCGGGAGGGGTGTGGCGTACCGCAAAACGGATGAAACGGACCTCCTACGGTCGGCGGGGTCCCGTTGATCGAGAGGGTGTGGCGTCGCAAAAAGCGGCAAACGGACCTCCTACGGTCAAACGGGGTCATGTTCATCGGGAGGGATGTGGCGTGCCGCAAAACGGGACTCCACGGGATACTGTTCATCTCCACCGTCGACCTCCTCCAGCCTCCACGGGCTACCGTCGACCTCTTCCAGCCTCCACGGGCTCATGTTCATCCAGCCTCCACCACGCGCTACTCCACCGCTCTTGCTCAACCACCCTCCACCATCTACTGCTCATCCAGCCCTCCACACCACGGGTCCTGTTCAACCACCCTCCACGGGCACCCTCCACCGCCTACTATTCATCTAGCCTCCACCACACCACGGGTCTTGTTCATCCGAGGCAACGCCACCGCCACTTGCTCATCCACCCCCCGCAACGCCATTGCTCATTCATCGAGGCAGCATCGATCGGCTTCGATTAGCAGCGAAGAGCGAAGAATCGCCGATCGAGTTCGCCAACAGCCATCGATCGATCGCTCGGGTTCGATGAACGCGTAACTGCGGTCAATCGCTGGGTTCGCTTAGAGCCCAACGCCTCGCTTGGGTTCATTAGAATAACGCCTACACACGCCAAGATACGTGTACGAGAGAAACGCGCATTGCTCGGCCCCCGACTTCCCACCGTAACCGGGAACTCTCCAAAATTTTCCTCGCCCTCGCTTCTACCACGGTTTTTTCTGTCATGGACGGCCAAAGAATGTCATGCAACTGCGTCTCCGGCCCGCCCAGGACGAAAAGCCCATTTTCTATCATGATTTTTTGTCATAGAAGTAGGAGCCCACCAGATCTATGATGATACCGGGTTTTGTCACAATTATAAATCGAGAAGTGTCATATGTATGATGTAAAAAAATTGCTCGCCCAAAATGTCACGGATGTGTCTTTTTTTGTAGTGGTAACGTCAACAATAATAGTTTATGATAACTTACATCCAATTGATATATATATATATATATATATATATATATATATATATATATATCATGATCTTTCCAACACAATGTGCTTGCCAAAGGATAAAATGTAAAAAGGAAAGGTGAAGATCACCATGACTCTTGTATCAGGTATAAGACAAGAATAAAAGATAGGCCCTTCGCAGAGGGAAGCAGAGGTTGTCATGTGCTTTTATAGTTGGATGCACAAAATCTTAATGCGAAAGAACATCACTTTATATTGCCACTTGTGATAGGAACCTTTATTATGCAGTCCGTCACTTTTATTGCTTCCATATCACAAGACCGTATAAAGCTTATTTTCTCCACACTAATAGATCATACATATTTAGAGAGCAATTTTTATTGCATGCAACAATGACAACTTACTTGAAGGATCTTACTCAAACCATAGGTAGATATGGTGGACTCTCATGGAAAAACCGGGTTTAAGGATATTTGGAAGCACAAGTAGTATCTCTACTTGGTGCAAATAATTTGGATAGCATGAGGGGGAAAGGCAAGCTCAACATGTTGGATGATCCGTGACAATATACTTTATTTCGGGTATAAGAAAGCATAACCCATTACGTTGTCTTCCTTGTCCAACATCAACTTTTTAGCATGTCATATTTTAATGAGTGCTCACAATCATAAAAGATATCCAAGATAGTATATTTATATATGAAAACCTCTCTCTCTTTATTACTTCCTATTAATTGCAACGATGACCAAAACTATGTTTGTCAACTCTCAACAACTTTTATTCATCATACTCTTTTATATGTGAAGTCATTACTCTCCATAAGATCAATATGATCTCTTTAATTCTTTTTATTCTTTCTTTTATTCCCTCAGAATCATAGCAAGATAATCAAGCCCTTGACTTAAAACTAATCTTTATTATATATAGCTCACGGACTCGGTTACATAGAAGGATCATAAAGCAAAACTCAAAACTAGATCATACTAAAACTATATTCTGCTGGATCAAGATATTACCAAAAGGGTCGAACTAAGAAAAACGATAAATATAGAAGTGTGATGGTGATACGATACCGGGGCACCTCCCCCAAGCTTGGCAGTTGCCAAGGGGGTGCCCATACCCATGTATTTATGTCTCTTTCTTCGAAGGTGGTGATGTGATATTCTTGGCGATGATGCCCCTTAGGATACGATTCTCTTCCTCGAGCTTATTGACTTGTTGCTTGAGGTCCATTATTTCCTTACGGAGCTTACCCGTGACGGCTAAAGCTCCTTTCACCCATGGATGTTGCATAGCTGTGGCACCCCGGCTCAGAGCGACCGGTTTACCCTGCATTGCCATCCCAGAGACCATGTCTTCTGGCAACACACAACATCTTGGTATAGAAAACAACCGCTTTATTGATGCTAGCGGATCAGAGTTTATATTACAACAGATGTCGAGGCCAAGCGGCACGAACGGTGCGGCTGAACAATATGTACATTATTTAGTGAACATAAAGGGGCCTCGATCATGACAACTACGCGGCAGCGGAACAACGTCGTAGCGGAAGCTCCATAGCACAAGGAAACCGATGTGGACACGATCTAGACCCGTACAACACTCCTTTCCAACGATACTTGAATGTACTTGCAAGCTCACAATAGGCATAATCATAATCTGGCATGATACGCCAGGTCAATACATTGAATGTACTTGCAAGCTCACAACAGGCATAATCATAATGACAAACAATATCATGATAATGAACCAATTAATAATAATGCAACACCATATGTCCAACATGCTATGATCATGCTTGAACGTCCCTCGGGACTGACTTACCAACCATGATCATTTACAGATCACAAACAAATCACCATCATGGTCTTGACAAGAGTAACTCGTGATCCTTACGGCGATCACAACCACGACCAATATTTGGTCTCGAACATCTCGATGGCCTTTCCGCCATCATCAACAGTGCAAACTTCATAACTTAGTGTGCAAATTTATTAAACGTTGACTCATGGTGGGACCTACTACAAGGAGTCTGTGACCGTGGACTTGGCTATCGATAGATTATACACTCTGCAGAGGTAGCACACTGTACCCACACCACGGAACCCATGGCCTCGCACTCCCATTCGGGTGGACCAACGGCATTCCGACGAAACCCCTCCATTTCCATGACACTCTCCCGGCCACTCCGACCCAATCCCCAACGGGCTAGTCCTGGGTGGCCCTGTGTCTACCAAAGACACAACGACCACCGTCGTGGCCAAAACGATCCCACTCAGGGACCCGGTACCATAATCTCAACAACGGGCACACAAGATTATTCCTGCTTACCGGGCCAGGGTAAGCATGCCCATAACCTTCCCTAGTTGGAGGCACCGACCAGAGGCATGTCAATGGACCGAATCAAGGCCTTCCCACAAAGACAAATGTGGTTGCACTGGGAAAAACTCAATTCAGCGGCACCATAACCCAGTCAACGATATATTCAAGTTGAGTTATATTCAGATTCAACTTAAAATGAAAATGACCGGTGTCATAGCATGCCATGAAATGCAATACTACACATGCATCACATATTAACAAAAATGACTGATGTCAACCATATTCACACTAAGCATAAACATCAACAACTTATATTACTTTCCTAGTCACGTAACTCTCACTTTAACAAGATATTTTGTAGCAAGTTTTATTATTTTTCTCATGCAAGAAAATAACTTCGATTAATTTCTCATATGCATAGCAAAAATTATACTATCATCACCACAAGCAAATCCTAATTTCTTTACCAACCAAGTTAGGTTCAAACATTCTATAAATCAAGCAAAATGGGTAAACAAGCACTTAACAGAATATTTTCTAGCAAATTTTACTATTTTATTTGTGCAAGAAAATAACTTTAAGTAATTATTCATATGCATAACAAATCATTTTATCATTACCACAAGTAGATCTTAGCTTCTTTACCAACTAAGCTAGTTTCAAACATTCTGTAAAATCCAGCATAATAACTAACAAACACTTAGCGGAATATAAATAACATAATAGTTATTTAAATGCATGGATTAATCATTTCATTCAAGTAAGAAAATCATAAATATTGAAATGACACCATGAAAATGTTGATGTGGCTTGCCTTAGTGCAGATGAGGTTCACATGCCTTCTGGTGATCCTAAAGACAAGCCTCACCCTCTGAAAATAATTTTAAATACAAGAAGAAGATATCAAGAACACTTCTGAAAATCACCTGAAAATCTAGGCAGCACAGAAAAATCTCATTTTTGGTGAGCTGCTAGATTTCTTTGCAAAGAAAACAATGCAAAAAGAATCAATTCATTTGGACTTATGGTTGAAGAGTTATGGCTGTTTGAAGCTTTCTATAAATTCAAATGAATTTGAATAAAAATAAAACAAACTAGGGGGTGATGTCGAAGGCGTAAAGCCCAGGGGCGCCACCACTCGTACCGCTTCGCGCGCGTACAGAGTGGCTGACTAGCGGGCCCCGCTAGTCAGGTGAGGAGGAGGGGGAGAAGGAAACAGAGGTGGTCGCGGCTTCGCCGGAGCTCTTGTCGGCGACGAGGGCTCCTTGGCCAAAACAAGAGGGGGGATAGAGAGAGGGGACGGAGGTGCACCTGCCCGTACCCATAGCATAGATAGGGGTGGTCGGACAGCGTCGGAATCGACCTCGCAAGCGGAGGAAGAACGCGGTGGTCGCCGGAGATGAGGAAGACGGCGAGCAGAGGCAACTCCAGGGGCTTCAAGTGGTTGGAACAGCTTCACCGACGAGAGGCAGAGGCTCTGGAAGGGTCGCCCTGGCCTGAGAGGGGCTGGAGCTACCGCGACGACCAGAGGGGATAGCCGGTGAGCTCGAGCTCGGGGACGGCGGCCCGCGGCCTGCCCGGCCGGTCTACGGTTGCCTACATGCTAGAGGAGTGGGTGGGAGTGGTGGATGGTGCTCGAGGAGGCTCGGGGCGGCTCCATTTATAGGCGAGCAGAGAGGGGGGGTTTAGGCTCCACCGGTGGACACGTGTCCACGGCGCCCGGCGATGAGTGGCGTCAGTGAGAGGGGGAGAAGGCGACGCAGCTCACGCGGCGACTGTTGGTGAACGGGGACGAGCACAGGCGCGAGGAGAAGGCGACGAGCATAGTGCGCACCGCACTGTTGTGTTGGTCGAACCGTGCCCGTGCTCGCTGCGGCGAGCTCCGGCGTCGGCGAGCGCCAGGGGGGAGTTAATGACGTTGAGACGAGGATGGTGGCGAAGTTTGGCACGCTCGGGCAGACGGGGGAAGCGAGCACGCGCGAACAGAGCGCTCGGCGGCATTCAGAGCGCGTCGACACGCAGGCATGGCATGGTGGACACGCGTGGTCACCGCGCAAACTATTCCCTCAGGCCAGCCTACGTCCAAAACTCATGTCTGGCTTGTTGTTCGTGGTGGTTTTGAATTTTACCATGCTTTGGTTTGGATTCAGGTGCAGTAGGGGAGTTTTTACAAGCCAAGTAAGTTTCTGATCAGTAACTTTGAGAGGTTACTGAGGTCAAATAGCTGGGAGTTGGGGGTTGTGCTTTGGAGGTTAGCCATGATCTACTAAGGTGAAGATGCACAAGAAAATCCAGGCACAATGGAGCAAGTAAAATGGTAGTTGCTGTAGAAACCACCATTTCTGTCCAGAACAGAAAATATTTTCTGTAGCAAAAATATTCCAAAAAGTGATGAAATATTTTTTCTCAGGAAGGTGTCCTAGGGTTCAAAGAATATTTGTGAATTATCTCAGATTTTTCTGGGCCATAAAAAATGGGGTTGCTTTGGAGCATATTGAACTAGCTGGGATTTTTGAGAGGAAAATGAATATTTTTCATTTAAGAAAAATATTCCAAAGATTATTTTGGGGTGGATTAGAAGGGAAATGATGATTAGGGAGGGAAATGAAGCACTTGGGTGAAAGCCAAGGGTACCCAAGTGTTTAAGTCCATATGAAAAGATTCAAAAATTCCAAATTTCAGAATAACTCCAAATGAAAATCAGGCAAATAAGAGGGGGCAAAAACCAGGCTGTCACAGTAGCTGCGGGAGAACAAGTAACACTCTTTTTCATATTTTCATAAGAAATAAATCTAACATTGGAGGGGATGACGGAGTTTGGAATAGCTGAGCTCTGTAGTTCCCCCATCGTGAATCCGGCTTGGAAACGAGAAGTAACTTCTTGATCCTCCTCCATGGCATCTATCCATTTCAAGTCGGCCTCCATCTCTTCCTCTGTTGATGGCCCAAAGTGGTCAGCATCACTGTTTGCTCCTGGTCCCGGTGTCGGATGAGACATCCGACTCTCCCCGACTGACTCTTGAGAAGAGATCTTGCTCTAATCTGCAGTAGAAACAACTCAAAACAAAAACAGAGGATTGTGTCGTGGTACGGTGGTCAAAACCTTCGGGAGATTATATAATGAATTTTTATCGACCAAAAGAAGTATCGTGCAAGAAAACGGAGTCCGGAGGGCACATGAGGTGCCCACAAGGCAGGGGGCGCCCTCCACCCTCGTGGATGCATCGTGTCCCTTTCAGACTACTTCTTATTTTCCTATTTTCTTAAATATTCCGAAACAGGGAAAAAATGCCATTAGAACTGTTTTGGAGTCGGTTTACTTACCGTACCACATACCTATTCCTTTTCGGAGTCTGAAACATTCTGGAAAGTGTCCCTTATATATTCCTTAGGGTTTACGGTCTCAATAACATTAGTTTCAACATTTATTGGATTACCTGAGACATAATGTTTGATTCTTTGACCGTTCACCACCTTTGGATTTGTGCCTTCGAAGTTGTTGATTTTATGGCACCGGCACGATAGACCTCCTCGATAACGTAAGGACCTTCCCATTTAGAGAGAAGTTTTCCTGCAAAAATCTTAAACGAGAGTTTTATAACAAAACATAATCACCTACATTAAACTCACGCTATTGTATCCTTTTGTCATGCCATCTTTTAACACTTTCTTTAAACAGTTTGGCATTTTCATAGGCCTGGGTTCTCCATTCATAAAGTGAGCTAATGTCAAATAACCACTTCTCACCGGCAAGTTTGAAATCATAATTGAGCTCTTTAATGGCCCAATATGCCTTATGTTCTAGTTCGAGAGGTAAGTCACATGCTTTTCCATAAACCATTTTATATGGAGACATACCCATAGGATTTTTATATGCAGTTCTATAGGCCCATAATGCATCATCAAGTTTCTTGGACCAATTTTTCTAGATCTATTAACTGTCTTATGCAAAATTAATTTAATTTCTCTTTTACTTAGTTCAACTTGACCACTAGACTGCGGGTGGTATGGAGATGCAATTCTATGATTAACGTCATACTAAGCAAGCATTTTACGAAAAGCACCATGAATAAAATGTGAACCACCATCAGTCATTAAATATCTAAGGACTCCAAACCTCGGAAAAAATAATTTCTTTCAGCATCTTAATAGAGGTGTTATGATCAGCACTACTAGTTGGAATAGCTTCTACCCACTTAGTAACGTAATCAACAACAACTAAAATATGTGTATAGCCATTAGAGGAAGGAAACGGTCCCATATAATCAAAGCCCCAAACATCAAATGGTTCAATAACAAGTGAATAGTTCATAGGCATTTCTTGACGTCTACTAATATTACCAATTCTTTGACATTCATCACAAGACAAGACAAACTTACGGGCATCTTTAAAAAGAGTAGGCAAATAAAAACTGGATTGCAATACCTTATGCGCAGTTCTATCCATTGTTGAGGAAATCGTTAACTGGTAGCTGCTCGGTTGGCTTGCGAGTAGGGGATTAATATGCTAATCGGCAAGTTAATCAGCCATTTAATTAATTAATCGGACGATTTATTGGTTTATCGGCTACTCGGCGACCCTACGAGTAGGGGTTAATTGGCAAGTTAACTGGTTAATCGGACGAATTCTTGAACAGGGGTTCTATCTCCAGCATGGTGTCCTCCATAAGCCTCGGAGTGACACTTGTGTAGGATCTGTTCCTGTTCATGCTCAGGTACACAACGTCTAATAACACCATCTACTCCTTCTTTATAAAGGTGTGGGTCATCCCAGAAGTAATGTCTTAAATCATACAAAAACTTTTTGTTTTGCTGGTATGTGAAACTAGGTGGTATAATTTAGCAACAATGTAATTGGCATAATCAGCATACCATGGAGGAGTACGAGAAGCATTTATGACAGCTAATTGTTCACCAGGGAAGCTACCATCAATAGGTAGTGGGTCATCAAGAACATTCTCTAACCTAGACAAGTTGTCTGCAACGGGGCTCTCAGCTCCCTTTCTATCAATAATATGCAAATCAAATTCTTGTAGCAAGAGAACCCATCTAATAAGTCTAGGTTTAGCATCTTTCTTTTCCATAAGGTATTTAATAGAAACATGATCAGTGTGAATAGTTACTTTAGAATCAACAATATAAGGTCTGAACTTATCACAAGCAAATACAACTGTTAAAATACTTTTTTAGTAGTAGCATAATTTCTGTGGGCACTGTCTAGAGTTTTACTAGCATATTGGATAACATTTAATTTCTTATCAACTCTTTGTCCTAGCACTACTAGGGAAAACCCTAGCAGTAGCGCGGGAGGACGTGTTACTGATAAGGCGTGATACGTCTCCAACGTATCTATAATTTTTGATTGCTCCATGCTATATTATCTACTGTTTTGGGCGATATTGGGCTTTATTATCCACTTTTATATTATTTTTGGGACTAACCTATTAACCGGAGGCCCAGCCCAGTTCTGCTGTTTTATGCCTATTTCAGTGTTTCGAAGAAAAGGAATATCAAACGGAGTCGAAACGGAACGAAATCAACTAGAGAAGTTTTTTTTGGAACGAAAGCTAACCGATAGACTTGGACCCCACGTCAAGGAAGGAACGAGGAAGCCACGAGGGTGGGGGCGCGCCCACCCCCTTAGGGCGCGCCCCCTGCCTCGTGGCTCCCCTGACGTACTTCTTCCGCCTATATAACTCCACGTACCCTAAAACTTCCAGAATAGAGAATAGATCGGGAGTTCTGCCGCCGCAAGCCTCTGTAGCCACCAAAAACCTCTCGGGACCCTGTTCGGCACCTTTCCGGAGAGGGAACCCTCGCCGGTGGCCATCTTCATCATCCCGGCGCTCTCCATGACGAGGAGGGAGTAGTTCACCCTCGGGGCTGAGGGTATGTACCAGTAGCTATGTGTTTGATCTCTCTCTCTCTCTCGTGTTCTTGATTTGGCATGATCTTGATGTATCGCGAGCTTTGCTATTATAGTTGGATCTTATGTTTCTTCTCCCCTTCTTCTCTCTTGTAATGGATTGAGTTTTCCCTTTGAAGTAATCTTATCGGATTGAGTCTTTAAAGATTTGAGAACACTTGATGTATGTCTTGTCGTGCGTATATGTGGTGACTATGGGATATCACGTGATTCACTTGATGTATGTTTTGGTGATCAACTTGCGGTTCCGCCATGAACCTATGCATAGGGGTTGGCTACGTTTTCCGTGATTCTCGGTAGAAACTTTGGGGCACTCTTTGAGGTTCTATGTGTTGGTTGAATAGATGAATCTGAGATTGTGTGATGCATATCATATAATCATACCCGCAGATACTTGAGGTGACATTGGAGTACCTAGGTGATATTAGGGTTTTGGTTGATTTGTATCTTAAGGTGTTATTCTAGTACGAACTCTAGGGCTATTTGTGACACTTATAGGAATAGCCCAATGGATTGATTGGAAAGAATAACTTTTAGGTGGTTTCGTACCCTACCATAATCTCTTCGTTTGTTCTCCGCTATTAGTGTATTTGGAATGACTCTTTGTTGCATGTTGAGGGATAGTTATATGATCCAACTATGTTATTATTGTTGAGAGAACTTGCACTAGTGAAAGTATGAACCCTAGGCCTTGTTTCCTAGCATTGCAATACCGTTTACGCTCACTTTTATCGCTTGCTACCTTGCTGTTTTTAGATTTTCAGTTTAAAAAAACCTATATCTACCATCCATATTGCACTTGTATCACCATCTCTTCATTAACTAGTGCACCTATACAATTTACCATTGTATTGGGTGTGTTGGGGACACAAGAGACTCTTTGTTATTTGGTTGCAGGGTTGTTTGAGAGAGACCATCTTCATCCTATGCCTCCCACGGATTGATAAACCTTAGGTCATCCACTTGAGGGAAATTTGCTACTGTCCTACAAACCTCTGCACTTGGAGGCCCAACAACGTCTACAAGAAGAAGGTTGCGTAGTAGACATCAAGGCACTACAGCTATTCCTTAGCAGTAGCGCGTGCTACACGCGCTGCTGCTAAGACATATAGCAGCAGCGTTTGTTCACCCCAGCGCTACTGCTAATATAGCTAGTAGTAACGTGTTTACTCTCCATCGCTACTAGTATTCTTTTTCTCATTTTTTTAATTTTTAGTGTCTTTATACGCCGTTATACAAATTTTGGTACAATACCAATTATGAGGTTGTTATATCAATATGTCCATAGCAGTCTGTCAAATGAAGGTGGGTTAGGTTTAAGTGGAGGGAACATGTGGTGCATGTCAAAAGTATACTACTAATCCAAACTTGATCTAGTTTGGACTAGTAGTACTTTCGATGTGCACCACATGTTGCTTCCACTTGAATCTAATCCACCAACACAAGCTATTTAATCATCATCATAGTCATTACCACCAACAGTAGCTATTTAATCATCATCATAGTCATTACCACCAACATTAGCTATTTAATCATCATCATAGTCATTACCACTAACAGTACACATCATCATTTTCAAACTCATTCTAGCTAGCTAATCACCACCAAACACTAGCTGTGGTAGCTATCTAATCACCACAAACACTAGCTAATAATAATCATCATAGTCATTACCACCAACACTAGCTATTTAATCATCATAACTCATTTCTAGCTAGATAATCACTCATGCTGCTCTCTCTCTCTCAGGTAAAATAGCATAAAACATGTGTAGCACTCCTGCTTCATCAAGTTGGAGCATGCAGATGAACCTGTCTCCTAATCGTGGGCTGCGCTTCTGATTGCTGCCCCCTAGTACTTCTCTGTGATCGTTCACAATTTTGCTCCAGTCTTTCACTATTAAGCATTCCTCGCTATTAGAAATCATGTATGCACTAAAGTGCATTGTAGGATATCTTGGCCGTAAGCTAACAATTCTCGTGCGACCTTTAGTCTCGATCCAATGAGGCACAACATTCATGGGGAGTCCCTCTTGACGAACATCGTATAGTAACATACTTAGCAATGAAGTTTAGCTTAAAAAATAATGTATGCAAAATATGCACTGAGGACAAATAGTAAAAATCTTACCATCTTTCCTAAATAGATGTTACCATAGTTCAGTACGAACACTATTGGTCGCACGTTTTGATTACTAAAATTTTTAAGTCCAGAAAAATAATTTGTCTTGACAGTATGAAGATCCTCAAGCCATGAAACATAATGACCTATCTCCTCACAGTTTAGTTCAGCCCCGGGACAGTGGACGGTCATGTCTACCAAGCGCCGGACATGTTTGCTTGAATGGAAATAAGCTGTCAATAGAAATTAGTTGTCAACTATTTTTGAATAAACAATATCAAAGACATAAATATGGTTGAGAAACTCACATAATGGTATAACTGGAGGCGTCTGCACATCGACCCAGATGTCTCTATTACCTTCAATATCATCTTCGGGACGAATATCAAAGGTGATAAACATATCAGGCTCAAATGCATAATCCTTGCATAGTGCTTGCCAAGTTTTGCATTCAAAATAGATGTAGGTGTCTGCGTTGTATAATTTTGCGTGGAAAGTATAACCATGCTCGGTCTTTCAAGTTAACTCTCGTTACCTCCGTAGAAGTTTCCATAGGACTGAAACCTATCTTATCCAAGACAAAAACTCTTGCATGGCAAGGGGTACGCTAGTAGAATAGTAAAAAATTTAAATTATAAGTTGAAGCAAATGAAGCAGATGTCATGCTTAATTACGAAAAAAGACTTGTCGTTGTGACTTACTGTATCCACTTCGAAGTTCTTGTCCAGCTTGACGCTGAAGCGCCTATCATCATCTAGGAAGATTCTGTCACGCATGTCGTGCTCGTCTTCGCAGTATTCGCAAATACCGAAATCATTTTCGTCGTCAAACATTTCCTATGTTCATAGTTGAAACATTAATTGAAAATCGATCGAAGGCAACTACCAGGATACTCAACAAATAAATCCGGGGCACTCGATATTTCCTACATATTCTGGCACAAGTCATGCCAAAATTCACGGAAAAATCCGGCATGACCTTTGCTAAAATAGGACATATTGAGCGCCTGAAATTTGCCGGAACGGAAATGAATCAATACTCTGGCAAAACATAGGCCACTCGGAGGTGTAACCTGCAAACATGACCGGCCACTTGGGCAAGCACATATCCTATTTGAGCAACACAAGATATGCATTTCAAAATATCTTATAGGACTCATATTGACATGAGCATTCAATAAGCAAAACCAAATCGTAAAATAAATAAGTATTCAAGTTAACATGCATTCAATAAGCAAAAGTAAATCATCTCATGCGTCCGTACATCGTCGAATATTATCACTAATACATCCCGAATAGTATCATACATATAACATCACTAATACAACTAAAACCCTAGCGCACGACGGGTATCGGCGCGGGCGGTGGACACCCACAGAGAAGGAACCATCACAGGATCATAGCTCCAGTGAGATCTCTGGAGAACCTGCCAGGTATTGGAGAACCCATGCTCCAACGCAAACAAGTAGCGACGGACGTGCGCGTCCTTCTCACTGACACGGTGACAGACCACCTCCGTGGGGTCCTCGAGCCTCTAGACCGTTACTGGCCCATGCGACCGCCACCAAAGAAGGTTCGGGTCAACGACGGGCTGACTCCTCACCAACCTGCGCCCCCCGGTAGGTAGCGCCTCCCAGTACCACCCCGGCGGAGCCCAGTCCCGTACATGGCCCATCTGGTGACACAGGTGTCCTCTGCCGACTCGACGACGAGGATGCGGGATAGGCATCGTCGACGTCGATGCGGGAATAATTGCTTTAACTTAAAAAGTAAACTAGTTCTATTAATTTTCGTAATAAAAATAAAATAGTTGTATTAACTCAACTAGTTCAATTAAGCACTTACTATAAATAAAAATAAACTAGTGTTTACTTCAAATAAACTAGTTTAACTAGTTATATTAATTTTCTTACTAATTCTATTAAATACTTACTAAAAACAGTAAAAAAAACTAGTTAGATGAAGTCTAAAATTTAACCCTAACTAATTTGATGAACTCTAAAATTTAATGAACCCTCACTAATTTGATGAACTCTAAAATTTAACCCTAACTAATTTGATGAACTCTGAAATTTAACCCTAACTAATTTGATGAACTCTAAAACTAATTCTATTTAACAACTACTGCCATAATTAGCTTCTAATTTGATGAACCCTGACTAATTAGATGAACTCTGGAATGTAACCCTAAGAACCCTAGCTAGGCAGAGGTAGGGGAGGAGGAGGAGGAGGGCGTGCTCACCTCGGGCGCCTGCGGAGTTAGGGAGAGGGGCACGCGGCGTCGAGGTCGAGGATGGGGTTGGGGCGGCGGGCGCACGACGGAGGGCGGCGATGTAGGGGGGCGTCGAGGTCGGGTCGGGGCAGCGAGAGGTCGGGTCGAGGCGTCGTCGACAAAGATGCGGAGGCGACGGGAGAGCGACAATGGCGGCGAGGCGCGATGACGGCGGCGACAGCAGACGCACGCGTGTTGGATTTGGGGGAAGTGGGCATGGGGAAGAAAGAACGGTAGGATTTGGGGGAAGCGGAAAGTAGCAGCAGCGCGTTCCGCGAAAAGCGCTACTGCTACATTAGCTATAGCGCGTTCCATAAAGCCCGCTGCTGCTACGCATTTCTCCTTTATTTTTATTTTTCTTTTATTTTCATTCACATTTTCTTTTTTTTTCCTTCCCCTTTTTCTATTTCTTTCATTTTCATTTACTTTTCTATATGTTTTTCATTTTATTTTCCTTTCCTTAGCAGTAGCGCTTCCTGCGCGAAACACGCTGCTACAACAATCTTAGCAGCAGCGTGCTTTCCTTAGGCACGCTACTACTATAGGTAGCCTGGCGAGAATAGTAAGGGGAATTGTAGTAGTAGTAGTGCCTCTACAGTTAGATGCGCTACTGCTATGATCTTAGCTGCTGCGCGTTTGGACGACACGCGCTAGTGGTCAATTGCAGTAGCACTTCTTTTTGTCCGGCGCTAGTGGTAAGTTTCTGTGTATAAGGTTTTCCCTAGTAGTGTAGAACAGCACCTATAGCATAATCACTAGCATCACACAAAATTTCAAAGGGTAAATTCCAGTCAGGTGGCTGAACAATATGTGCAGAAATCAAGGCTTTCTTAAGTATTTCAAATGCTTCTACACAATCATCATCAAAGACAAAAGGAACATCTTTTTGTAAGAGATTAGTCAGAGGCCTAGAAATTTTTAAGAAGTCTTTAATGAACCTCCTATATAAACCGGCATGACCAAGGAAACTTCTTATACCTTTAATGTCCTTAGGACACGACATCTTTTCAATAGCATCAAGTTTAGCTTTATCAACTTCAATACCTCTTTCAAAAAATTTATGTCCCAAGACAATACCTTCATTAACCATAAAGTGGCACTTCTCCCAATTCGAGACAAGATTAGTTTATCCACATCTCAGCAAAACTCGATCAAGTTTGCTTAGTCAATCATCAAAAGAAATTCCATAAACGGAGAAATCATCCATGAAAACCTCGACAATCTTATCAGAAAAGTCAGAGAACATAGCAGGCATACATCTTTCAAAGGTAGAAGGTGCATTACATAAACCAAAAGGCATACGTCTATAAGCAAAGGTACCGAAAGGGCAAGTAAAAGTGGTTTTTTCCTGATCCTCTTTTGACACAGGTATTTGAGAGAAACCAGAATAACCGTCTAGAAAGCAAAAATGTGTATGTTTGGATAATATTTCTAGCATTTCATTGATAAAAGGTAAAGGGTAATGATCTTTTCTAGTAGCTTTATTCAATTTAAGTAAATCAATTACCATTCTATAACCTGTAACAATTCTTTGTGGGATCAATTCATATTTATCATTAGGAACAATAGTAATACCTCCCTTCTTAGGGACACAATGGATAGGACTTACCCACTGACTATCAGCAACGGGATAAATTATACCTGCCTCCAGAAGCTTTAGTATTTCTTTCCTTACCACTTCTTTCATCTTAGGATTTAACCATCGTTGGTGATCAACAACCGGTTTAGCATCTTTCTCCAATTTTATTTTGTGCTGGCATAGAGTGGGACTAATGCCCTTAAGATCATCAAGAGTATATCCAATAGCAGCACGGTGCTTCTTCAGAGTTTTCAATAATTTCTGTTCTTCCTGCTCTGAAAGGTTAGCACTAATAATAACAGGATATATCTTCTTTTCATCAAGATAAGCAAATTTAAGAGCATCAGGTAATGGTTTAAGCTCAAACACGGGATCACCCTTGGGTGGAGGAGGATCCCCTAGAATTTCAACAGGCAGGTTGTGTTTCAAAATAGGTCCCTATTTAAATAATACTTCATCTATTTCCCTTCTTTCATTCATAAACATATCATTTTCATGGTCTAGCAAATATTGTTCTAAAGGATCATTAGGAGGCACGACAATAGAAGCAAGGCAAATAATTTCATCTTTACTAGGCAATTATTTATCATGGGGTTGTCTATGAAATTTAGCAAAATTAAAATCATGAGACATATCCCCTAATCCAGTAGTAACAACATCATTTTTGCAATCTATCTTAGCATTAACAGTATTCAAGAAGGGTCTACAAATATAATGGGACAACTGTGACACCCCCGATTTAATCATACACTAATCATGCACGCAAATGTGTACGATCAAGATCAGGGACTCACGGGAAGATACCACAACACAACTCTAAAACATAAATAAGTCATACAAGCATCATAATACAAGCGAGGGGCCTCGAGGGCTCGAATACAAGTGCTCGATCATAGACGAGTCAGCGGAAGCAACAATATCTGAGTACAGACATTAGTTAAACAAGGTTGCCTTAAGAAGGCTAGCACAAACGGGATCTGAGATCGAAGAGGCGCAGGCCTCCTGCCTGGGATCCTCCTAACTACTCCTGGTCGTCGTCAGCGGGCTGCACGTAGTAGTAGGCACCTCCGGGGTAGTAGTCGTCATCGACGGTGGCATCTGGCTCCTGGGCTCCATCGTCTGGTCGCAGCAACCGAGTAGAGATAGGCGAAAAGGGGGAACAAGGCAACCGTGAGTACTCATCCAAAGTACTCGCAAGCAAGGAGCTACACTACTTATGCATGGATATATGTGTAAAGGGCCATATCAGTGGACTGAACTGCAGAATGCCAGAATAAGAGGGGGATATCTAATCCTGTCGAAGACTACGCTTCTGGCAGCCTTCGTCTTGCAACATGTAGAAGAGAGTAGACTGAAGTCCTCCAAGTAGCATCTCCAAGTAGCATCGCATAGCATAATCCTACCCGGTGATCCACTCCTCGTAACCTTGAGAGAGAGCGACCATCGGGTTATATCTGGCACTTGGAAGGGTGTGTTTTATTAAGTATCCGGTTCTAGTTGTCATAAGGTCAAGGTACAACTGCAAGTCGTCCTGTTACCGAAGATCACGGCTATTCGAATAGATTAACTTCCCTGCAGGGGTGCACCACATAACCCAACACGCTTGATCCCATTTGGCCGGACACACTTTTCCGGGTCATGCCCGGCCGTGGAAGATCAACACGTCGCAGCCCGACCTAGGCCAACTGAGCGGTCAGCACGCCGGTCTAAACCTAAGCGCCCAGGGGTCTGGGCCCATCGCCCTTAGCACACCTGCACGTTGCGAACGCGGCCGGAAGCAGACCTAGCAACCTCCATTACAAAGGAAGTCACGTTACGCGGTCCAATCAGCGCGCCGCCGATCATCGACGTCACGAAGGCTTCGGTGATACCACGACGCCGAGTGCCCATATCTTTCCCACGTAGTTGGTTAGTGCGTATAGACCAAATGGCCAGACTCAGATAAAATACCAAGAACTCGTTAAGCGTGTTAAGTATCCGCGAATGCCGACAGGGCCAGGCCCACCTCTCACCCAGGTAGTCTCAACCTGCCCTGTCGCTCCGCCACAAAGATCCATCCAGAGGGCCGTCGGGACAAAGGTCCTTTCAGCCCCAATCAAGTGAATCACTCATGGTACTCCTCGAGCCGACCGACTTTAATCACCACATGTATCATGTATAAAATATATAGTATTTACCGTGATCACCTCCCGAGTGATCACGGCCCGATAATATAGCACAAGACGGACAAGAATGTAGGGCCACTGATGGAAAACTAGCATCCTATACTAGGCATGTAGGATTGCAGGTAAAGGTAACAACAGTAGTAGCAAGGACAGGCTATGCATTAGGATAGGAATAACGGAAAGCAGTAACATGCTACACTACTCTAATGCAAGCAGTATAGAGAAGAATAGGCGATATCTGGTGATCAAGGGGGGCTTGCCTGGTTGCTCTGGCAAGAGAGAGGGGTCGTCAACTCCGTAGTCGTATTGGGTAGCAGCGGCGTCGGTCTCGGTGTCTAGCGGAAGAAGAGGGGGGAGAAACAATGAATACAATGCAAACAGATGCATAACGATGCAAGACAAGACAAGTAACGGTGTTAGGGGTGCCCTAACGCGGTATGAGGTGATACCGGTGAAGGGGGGAAGCATCCGGGAAAGTATTCCCTGTGTTTCGCGTTTTCGGGCAGAGGAGCCGAAGGGGGAAAGTTGCGAGTTCGAAAGGTTAGGGGGGTGTGGCGTATGAACGGGTTGCGTAACCGGAATCGTCTCGTCGTGCCGAGCAACTTTCATGTAGAAAGTATTTTCATCTGAGCTACGGGTTATTTTATATGATTTTTAAAAGATTTAATTCATTTTTTAGATTTATTTAATTCCAAATTTAATCAATAAATACTTCTACCACATAATGCAGTGCCAGCCACAGTGTATGACGGGTGGGGTCAGGGTCAAAGTCAATAGTCCAGTCAGCAGTTGACTAGGTCAACATTGACTGGTCAAACTGGCTGATGGGACCCAGCTATCATAGAGACAGGTAAATTAACGCTTTAATTAATTTAATGATTAAGTGGGGGCCACATGTCATTGACTTAGATAATTTTTTACAGGCTTTTAAATGAAATGGGTCCACATGTCATTTTCAGTTACTCAACTAAACAGTTTTATTAGGTTCTAATTAGGTGGTTAAGGGAATGGTTAAACCATGCGGGCCCACGCGTCAGTGGGTCAACCTAGTGTTAGAATGTGCGTGCACGTGAGTTCAGAGGACGGCGGGCGCGCGCGGAGCCGGCGGCTCTGGTGACCAAAAGGGCCAGCCCGGGCGTCAAACGTGCAAGCGTGATGCGCCGCGTCGAGTTGTGTCGTCGTCTGGAGCTAGGAGCGGCTGAAACATCATCGGGGCGGCGGAAGGCAGCGACTCTGGCGGGCGGAGCGAGCGATGAATCGCGCTGGAGGGCACGGGAGGAGAGGGAGAGGCCAAGGGGAGCGGATGCTCACATCGTTGCGAGAGGAGGGCTCGGGGAGGCGGATGGACCTGCCGGTGAGGTCCGCGGCCGGACGGACCGGCAGCGCGAGGCGAGCAGGGGCTTGGGGAGGCGCGCGGGGACGCGGAGAAGCTGCGTGGCGGCGACGGCAGCCTCGGCGCGAGCATGCTTTCGCGGGCGCAGGCTCCGCGAGGAGCCACAGCGGACACGACAGCGCCGGGCGCAACAGTGGTGGCGGAGGCGGCACCGGTCGAGGCCGGACAGGGGAGGTGAGCAGGTCGTCGGTGAGGCAGCGAGGCGGCGATGGGCGGCAAGCAGAGGAACGAAGGGAGGAAAGGCTGCGAGGGGGAGGTTCGGGCGTGAGGCGCCGATGGGGCGATGGGATCGGGGGTTCCCCCGATCTAGATCGGGGAAGGACGAGGGAGGAGTGGGACGTGGGGGAGGGAGTGGGTGTCGGTCGGGCTAGGGTTTGGGCACGGCAGGCCATATAGGCCAGGGGGCGCGGCTGGGCCGATGGGCCGGCCGGCTGGGTCGCGGCCCGGTTGGCCACGGTTTTTTTTGTTTTCATTTTTCTTTTGTTTAAGTTTTTATTTTAATTTGAAATAAATACCTAACTGGTTCCTATATCAGCCTAAACAAATATACTACTGCCACGTAACTCAGGGCATCTAAATAAATTAGCCTAATATTTTATTAATTGAAAAGGGCATTTAATTAATTGTTCTGGCTAGTGTTTATTTATGTTAGGACATTCTAACACCTCTAAGATGTTGGGTTTCTCCATCATAATTACATATGCATTATTTGGCTCACTCCGAACATTTTAGTTTTAACATTTGAAATTTTTTTATTGTTTGCTTGATTTTGAATTTGAATTCAAACTGGTTTCGAACTAACGGGAGATTAGCAACAGTAATCAAGGTGACGTGGCATCGTTAGCTTAGGTTTACTATAGCTTGAATATCCGGGCGTCACAATTCTCCTCCACTACAAGAAATCTCGTCCCGAAATTTAAGAGGTAGTGGAAGGGGGAAGGTTTGGTAACGAATCTAGCGGGTCTTCTCATTCTGGCTTGCTCTTCTCGAAGAGACCGGTCCAATACATTGATGTCTTCATTTCTCTGCTTCAGGTCATCATGATGAAGTCGACATCCTTTCTTCGGGATCTTCATCGTATTTACGAATAGGTAACAGGGCAGATCGGCAATGACAGAATGCTATAAGGGTAATAATCTGGGATTAACCCATGAATGAGCATATGAGTACCTCTCGAGTTGAACAAATAAAACACATTGAGAGTAAAGTTGGAAAGTACAATAAGAAGTTTCAAGCAGCCAGGCAATCGTTCAATGCCTAGTCAGAAGGTGAAATGGGTTTCAAGCAACGAAATAATTATTGTGTCCGATGCTAGAATTGACGATCTCATCGGAAGGTGGCTCATGAATTACATACGAGTCCACGCGGGAGGAATAACTTTGGGAACGGGGGGTGTATAGGAGAGTCAGGTTTCGATCCTGTGGAACTGTGGGTTATGGGCCCACCATGTGGGTTAAAAGTAGGAAGCGTGGTGACGTCTTGCACGATCATGTAAGCAAGGCATGCCGGAGGATAGCCTGTCAGTTATGTCGGCAACAACATCGGTACCAAGGGCGAGGTACGAAGAGAACCATTCTCCTGCTCGTTGAACGAGGCGGAGCAATAGGCAAAGTTCTCATCCATCGGTGGTTACCGAAATGTCATAAACTATAGTAACAGGGTCTTGCTGACAGAATTTGTACACCGAGGTGTTTACATAAGCAGAAGAATACTACTGCTTATATAATATAGATCACAAGTAGGGTTAAGTAATCCAATGGAAAGGAAAGGTGATTACCAGATTTAATCAGAACAATGGAAAGAAATATGTGTTTAAACACATAATTCAGGGGTATATCCTTCCCAAGGACAAGCAGGGCATGATATCCATAAGAGGATAGAAAGTAGAAAACCCATTAGGTAAGAGGAGAGAAATTTCATGACATTACCCATACAAAGGTGTTTGGATAATTGAGCAAGAAACATTTAGCATTGGGCTTCAAATGTTCTTGTTGAAAATCAGAGTACCACATACATGCTTCGAGATAGCGTTGACATGGTCTTTAAGCAAAGGTCAGACTTTGGATACTCAAAGGATCCATCAGAAATAACTTGTAGAATAAGTCTTACAATTTTCTCATGGAAGAATGGATAACCTTGCTGAAAAGGAATCTATATCAATATGGCCTCCGACCAGGGGGGTGCTACGCATGACATCACCTTACCGGGTCATTTAAAGACCAATGTTATAACTCTTGGAAATATGTTCCAACCATCATATCTGACCGAGATTCAGATCCAAGTGGTGTCAAAATATCTCAGACTCAGGATGCCTGAGACGAAAAGGTGCAACACGGATTGAGGAGATGACATCGTAAGATTCTCGGGAAATGAACTATGGAAGCAAGTTCCGAAACAAGCGTTCATCATTAAATCAGGGAGAGGGGAGGAGATGGCTGGTGGAATCAGCGCCAAATAATTGAGATTTCCAAAGGGATGGATTTCCTCAATTACGTGAACAAAGAGATAACATTTGCCAGATCAATTGATATAATGAGGTGTGCTCGAGGAAAACATACTCAATTAAACATTGGTGGAAAGGTGCGCCCGAAATATGGGTTGGGTTGCATGACCAATGTTATAATGGTGATTCGGTAACCAATGGTCTAATAATGAAATGTCGACCATTAACTTCAAAGCAATAGGGTTGCTAGAAGGAAAGCATCCAAACGACACCGTCCACTTGTTGGATTCAAGACAGGGACCACGAAAAATGGTGATGGTGAGAAGTATCACAATACCAAGAATTCTCAGGAGGTGGTGAAATTCTCACGACATTCTTGACATAAAGGATGGTAATACTCCAAGGTAAAGAAAAGCAATTGCTGGATAGCAAGGAACTCAAGGTATAACACAAAACACAAACAAGTTTGTGTTGGAGGGAAAAGCGATAGAGTGGTCGATGATAACACTAATCATCGAGGCGAGGATGGTCTTTCTCAACATAAATTGAATTGATATCTTGGAAGAGCTCGGAATGCTGATGATGATCACGACATAGCAGTCGAGAGATTTCAAGATGTAATTGATCGACGATGACATCAAGTCAAAGGAATGATGAAGCAAAAGGTTATTGGAACCACGAGTATGGGACAAACACGGAATCAAGCTTGCTGTCCAAGGTGTAATGATATGACGAGGAATATCGGCGTAAGCAGCTCATCGTCGAAAATTATGCTCAGGAAGGACCAGGTAGCACGGTTAAAATTTAGCACGATAATGATATAGCCAAGCAGGCTAGGAATGATTTGAAGGATTATTAAACTCGTAAGCAACAAGAATTACTTAGAGTTATTGAATCGAGATCGGAATCGATTCACTTATCGGTGTTCTCGGTTGACCAACAACCCAGAACCCATGAAGTGACATTGACAGGGAAAGGTAGTACTTCATCAAAAGTTTGCAAGATGTGTTACAATGGCATGATATCCTCGAGATACCAGGGGTAATACTCGAAGGTAGATCATAATAGAGGTTGGGCAGGCATATTGATCTGTAGAAGACAAGTGCTTTAACTTGTCCGAGAAACGGAACAAAGAAGAACAATCATGGCGGAACCACGGTCGCAAAAGACCAAGCATAGCTAAGAGAAGAAGTTATAACAAGGGATTATTATTACTACGAGAAGCTTCCATGGTAAGTTCCACCTCGGGTCCATGGGCATGAACACAAATTTCAAGGTCGACTCCACTTCTCCAATACACAACTTCTCATTTACTGCTCTCGTTTAAGAATGTTTAAAGTTTGAAAGTTTAAGCGGCGGAATATCGGGAGGTTATGACCCATGAAGACTTTTGGGTTCACAAAATTTAAGGAAGGTATATGTTCAACCCATCGGGGCATCTTAGAAACATATACCACAATCTTTAGGAGTAATTAACTCAAACTCGAAGGCAGAGCATGGTTGAGAAAGCAGAGGATACAATTTACCAAAGGCATTATGTATCCGAGGAAAGGCTCATAAGGTTATTGAATATGAAGGGGCGTTGTCAGATAAAATCCAACAAAGGATCTGGTGGTCCATAAGGGATATGATGTGAGTATCGGTACTCAATAAGAGGAAGAAATAATGCAAATGCATCGGATTACAGAACATCAGAATAATTCGATGCTTAGATAACAAAGGACTTATGATTTTCAAATCAAGGGATCAGAAGCAATGTTATGATTAGGGATGGATAAGTTGAATAGCCTTAGGGGTACAATCGACGGCAATTGGATTGGTTGAGAACCAGCTCAGTCTGAGCCGGAAAGATAATTTAAAAGGATCAACTAATGATTGCGTGCATTCGCACTCATGTTGAATCAAAAGGATCAAAATGACGGTGCCTAAGGATACTAACGAATATTACCAGAAATATGGAAAGCATCCATCATGCAAGTAGACAAGTATGGCAGAGCAATAAGCTACTAAAGATTTTTGGAGGATCGAATAGTATTTCGAAGACCATTGTGAAACACATGAACAACTGGGGGATGAGCGGATACTCGATAAGTGCGAGGATTATCCATAGGGGTATTCAGGTGACAAAAAACGGCAAGGCAGTAAGCTCAAAGGATTATTGAAACAACGACGAGTGTTACGGGGTATCTTGTAATAACAAGACCAACTGGGGATGACTGTAAGAATAACAAGTGAAAGTAGTTATCCATAAGGGTTGACGGTGGAAGGGGAATTGCAAATGCGATGAACACAAGTTCTCGGGTTAACAGCGGAGAGTATCTCCGGGTTTTCACGTGCGCATTTATCATCGACAATAAGGGGCTCTCCGGGTGAAAGTGATAACGAGATCCTAATGTTAGATTTAGTAAAATTCATTTAACCCGAATAGAGGAGAGTTCAGAGTCCTAGAGTAAAGGTCGAGGAGTAAAAGATCCTAATACCACCCAATGGCGACGTGGGCCCATGGGCCGCACAGCCATGTTAGTAAAAGTTTTTGCAACGTCTAGACTCGACTTCGACCAAGGAGTTTGAAAGGGGATTCCTACAGCGATCGGCTCGATACCAACTTGTGCGCCCCGATTTAATCGTACACTAATCATGCACATAAATGTGTATGATCAAGATCGAGACTCACGGAAGATACCACAACACAACTCTAAAACATAAATAAGTCATACAAGCATCATAATACAAGCCGGGGCCTCGAGGGCTCGAATACAAGTGCTCGATCATAGGCGAGTCAGCGGAAGCAACAATATCTGAGTCTGGACATAAGTTAAACAAGGTTTCCTTAAGAAGGCTAGCACAAACGGGATCTGACGAAAGAGGCGCAGGCCTCCCGCAGGATCCTCCTAACTACTCACAGTCGTGCGTCGTGGGCTGCTGCGTAGTAGTAGGCACCTCCGGGTAGTAGTCGTCATCGACGGTGGCGTCGCTCCTGGGCTCCATCGTCTCATCGCAGCAACCGAGTAGAGATAGGGAAAAGGGGAACAAGGCAACCGTGAGTACTCATCCAAAGTACTGCAAGCAAGGAGCTACACTACATATGCATGGATATATGTGTAAAGGGCCATATCGATGGACTGAGCTGCAGAATGCCGAATAAGAGGGGATATCTAATCTGTCAAAGACTACGCTCGCAGCCTCCGTTTTACAACATGTAGAAGAGAGTAGACTGAAGTCCTCCAAGTAGCATCTCCAAGTAGCATCGCATAGCATAATCCTACCCGCGATCCCTCCTCGTAACCACGAGAGAGCGACCACGGGTTACATCCGCACTTGGAAGGGTGTGTTTTATTAAGTATCCGGTTCTAGTTGTCATAAGGTCAAGGTACAACTCCAAGTCGCCCTGTTACCAAGATCACGGCTATTCAATAGATTAACTTCCTGCAGGGTGCACCACATAACCCAACACGCTTGATCCCATTTGGCGGACACACTTTTACGGGTCATGTCCGCCGCGGAAGATCAACACGTCGCAGCCCGACCTAGGCCAATCTGAGCGGTCAACCGCGCCGTCTAAACCTAAGCGCCAAGTGCAGGCCCCATCGCCTTAGCACACCTGCACGTTGCAAACGCGGCGGAAGCAGACCTAGCAACCTCCATTACAAAGGAAGTCACGTTACGCGGTCCAATCTGGCGCGCGCCGCTCAGTCGGTGACGTCACGAAGGCTTCGGCTGATACCACGACGCCGAGTGCCCATATCTTTCCCACGTGGTTGGTTAGTGCGTATAGACCAAATGGCGGACTCAGATCAAATACCAAGAACTTCGTTAAGCGTGTTAAGTATCCATGACGCCCGACGAGGCGAGGCCCACCTCTCACCAGGTAGTCTCAACCTGCCTGTCGCCCGCCACAAAGATCCATCGGAGGGCCGTCGGGACAAAGGTCCTTTCAGCCCCCAATCCGTGAATCACTCGCGGGTGCTCCTCGAGCCGATCCGACTTTAATCACCACATGTATCATGTATAAAGTATATAGTATTTACCCGTGATCACCTCCCGAGTGATCACGGCCCGATAATATAGCAATGAGACGGACAAGAATGTAGGGCCATCGATGGAAAACTAGCATCCTATACTAGGCATGTAGGATTGCGGTAAAGGTAACAACAAAGAGTAGCAAGGACAGGCTATGCATCAGGATAGGAATAACGGAAAGCAGTAACATGCTACACTACTCTAATGCAAGCAGTATAGAGAAGAATAGGCGATATCTGGTGATCAAGGGGGGGGGGCTTGCCTGGTTGCTCTAGCAAGAGAGAGGGGTCGTCAACTCCGTAGTCGTATTGGGTAGCAGCGACGTCGGTCTCGGTGTCTAGCGGAAGAAGAGGGGGGAGAAACAATGAATACAATGCAAACAGATGCATAACGATGCAAGACAAGACAAGTAACGGTGCTAGGGGTGCCCTAACGCGTATGAGGTAATCTTGGTGAAGGGGAAGCATCCGGAAAGTATTCGGTGTTTCACGTTTTGAGCGAAGGAGCGGAGGAAAGTTGCGAGTTCGAAGGTTAGGGGAGTGGCGCATGAACGGGTTGCGTAACCGGAATCGTCTCGTCGTGCTGAGCAACTTTCATGTAGAAAGTATTTTCATCTGAGCTACGGGTTATTTTATATGATTTTTAAAAGATTTAATTCATTTTTTAGATTTATTTAATTCCAAATTTAATCAATAAATACTTCTGCCACATAATGCAGTGCCAGCCACAGTGTATGACGGGTGGGGTCAGGGTCAAAGTCAATAGTCCAGTCAGCAGTTGACTAGGTCAACATTGACTGGTCAAACTGGCTGATGGGACCCAGCTATCATAGAGACAGGGTAAATTAACAGTTTAATTAATTTAACAGATTAAGTGGGGGGGCCACATGTCATTGACTTAGATAATTTTTTACAGGCTTTTAAATGAAATGGGTCCACATTTCATTTTCAGTTACTCAACTAAACAGTTTTATTAGGTTCTAATTAGGTGGTTAAGGGAATGGTTAAACCATGCGGGCCCACACGTCAGTGGGTCAACCTAGTGTTAGAACGTGCGTGCACGTGAGTTCAGAGGACGGCGGGCGCGCGCGGAGCCAGCGGCTCCGGTGACCAAAAGGGCCAGCCCGGGCGTCAAACGGGCAAGCGTGATGCGCCGCGTCGAGTTGTGCCGTCGTCTGGAGCTAGGAGCGGCTGAAACATCATCGGGGGCGACGGAAGGCGACGACTACGGCGGAGCGAGCAGCAACTGGCGCTGGAGGGCACAGGGAGGAGAGGGGAGAGGCCAGGGGGGTATCGGATGCTCACATCGTTGCAGAGGAGGGCTCGGGAGGCGGATGGACCCTGCCGGTGAGTCCGCGGCGGACGGACCCGCAGCCTTGCGAGGCGAGGGGGCTTGGGGAGGCGCGGCGGGGCGACGGAGAAGCTGCGTCGCGGCGACGGCAGCCTCGGGCGCGTGGCGTGCTCGCTGGGGCAGCAGCTCCGTGAAACCACGGCGGACACGACAACCTTGGCAGCAGCAGTGGTGGCGGAGGCGGGCACCGGTCGAGGCCGGACAGGGAGGCGAGCAGGCCGTCGGTGAGGGTAGCAGGGGCGACGATGGGCGAAGCAGGAGGGAACGAAGGGAGGAAAGGCTGCGAGGGGGAGGTTCGGGCGTGAGGCGCCGATGGGGCGATGGGATCGGGGGTTGCCCTGATCTAGATCGGGGAAGGACGAGGGAGGAGTGGGACGAGGGGGAGGGAGTGGGTGTCGGTCGGGCTAGGGTTTGGGCACGGCAGGCCATATAGGCCAGGCGCAGTGGGCGATGGGCGGCCCGGTGGGTCATGACCGGTTGTCCTGATTTTTTTTCATTTTCTTTTGTTTAAGTTTTATTTTAATTTGAAATAAATACCTAACTGGTTCCTATATCAGCCTAAACAAATATACTACTGCCACGTAACTCAGGGCATCTAAATAAATTAGCCTAATATTTTATTAATTGAAAAGGGCATTTAATTAATTGTTCCGGCTAGTGTTTATTTATGTTAGGACATTCTAACACCTCTAAGATGTTGGGTTTCTCCATCATAATTACCTATGCATTATTTGGCTCACTCCGAACATTTTAGTTTTAACATTTGAAATCTTTTTATTGTTTGCTTGATTTTGAATTTGAATTCGAACTGGTTTCGAACTAACGGGAGATTAGCAACAGTAATCGAGGTGACGTGGCATCATTAGCTTAGGTTTACTATAGCTTGAATATCCGGGCGTCACAACAACAGTCATCTTGTGGGGAACCAAGGACAAGAAAATCAGTAGGATATTTAACTTTCCCACACAAGACTTCAACATCTCTAACAATCCCAACCGGTGAGATAGTATCTCTATTGGCAAGCTTAATTGTGACATCAATACCTTCTAACTCAGTAGGTGCAATATCATGCATAATTTCTTCGTATAAATAATGAGGTATTACACTCGCACTAGCACCCATATCACATAAACCATGATAGCAATGATCTCCTATTTTAACAGAAATAACAGGCATGCCTACAACAGGTCTATGTTTATTTTTAGTATCGGGTCTAGCAATTCTAGCAGCTTCATCACAGAGGTAAATAACATTCCCGTCAATATTATCGACCAAGAGATCTTTAACCATAGCAATACTAGGTTCAACATTAATTTTCTCACGGGGTGTAGGTGTTCTAATATTACTTTTGTTGAACACAGTTGAAACTTTAGCATGATCCTTTATTCTAACAAGGAAAGGTGGTTTCTCAATATAAGCGGTAGGAACAATAGGATCAACATTATAAGTGATAGTCTTTTCTTCAACTTTAATAGGTTCAACTACTTTTACTTCAATGGGAGGATGATATTTAAACCACTTCTCCTTAGGAAGATCAACATGAGTAGCAAATGATTCACAGAAAGAAGCAACTATCTCAGAGTCAAGTCCATATTTAGTGTTAAATTCATGGAAAACATCGGTATCCATAAAAGATTTAACACAATCAAACTTAGGTGTTATACCTGACTCCTTACCTTCATTGAGTTCCCAATATTCAGAGTTGCATTTAATTCTTTCCAATAAATCCCATCTGAATTCAATAGTCTTCATCATAAAGGAACCAGTACAAGAAGTACCGAGCATGGAGCGATTATTGAGAGAAAGTCGAGCATAAAATTTTTGAATAATGATTTCTCTTGAGAGCTCATGATTGGGGCATGAATATAACATTGACTTAAGCCTCCCCCAAGCTTGAGCGATACTTTCTCCTTCGCGAGGCCAAAAATTATATATATAATTACGATCACGATGAACCAGATGCATAGGATAAAACTTCTGACGAAATTCCAATTTCAATCGGTTGTAGTTCCATGATCCAATATCATCACATAGCCTAAACCATGTCAATGCCTTTCCCTTCAAAGATAAAGGGAAGACCTTCTTCTTGATAACATCCTTGGGCATACCTGCAAGCTTAAATAACCCACAAACTTCATCCACATAGATTAGGTGCAAATCGGGATGCAATGTTCCATCTCCTGTAAAAGGATTAGCTTGCAGTTTCTCTATCATACCTGAAGGAATTTCAAAGTAAAAAATTTCAGTAGGTTCAGTAGGTTGAGGAGAAACTCTTTGCCCTATTGGTCAGGGTGAAGATACCCCAAACAAGCCCCTCAAAGGATTATGTTCCATAGTAACAAGTGACAGTAAATTTCAGCACACTATATAAATTGTTCCTTACCAAATTCCAACTACCAAAGGAGCTTCACTCCCCGGCAACGGCGCCAGAAAAGAGTCTTGATGACTGAGGGAGTCCTGGATTAGGGGGTATCCGGACAGCCGGACTATATCCTTTGGCCGGACTGTTGGACTATGAAGATACCAGATTGAAGACTTCGTCCCGTGTCCGGATGGGACTCTCCTTGGTGTGGAAGGCAAGCTTGGCAATACGGATATGTAGATCTCCTTCTTTGTAACCGACTCCGTGTAACCCTAGCCCCCTCCGGTGTCTATATAAACCGGAGGGTTTAGTCTGTAGGACCAACAACAATCATACCATAGGCTAGCTTCTAGGGTTTAGCCTCTTCGATCTCGTGGTAGATTAACTATTGTAATACCCATATCATCAATATCAATCAAGCAGGAGTAGGGTTTTACCTCCATCGAGAGGGCCCGAACCTAGGTAAAAACATCGTGTCCCTTGTCTCCTGTTACCATCCGCCTAGATGCACAGTTCGGGACCCCCTACCCGAGATCCGTCGGTTTTGACACCAACATTGGTGCTTTCATTGAGAGTTCCTCTGTGCCGTCATCATCAGGCTTGATGGCTCCTTCGATCATCGATAGCGATGTAGTCCAGGGTGAGACTTTTCTCTCCGGACAGATCTTTGTATTCGGCGACCGCCTCGCGAGCCAACTTCGCTGGCCATCTGGAGCAGATCGAGAGTTACGCCCCTGGCCACCGGGTAAGATTTGGAAACTTAAACTACACGGCCGACATCTGCGGAGACTTGATCTTCGACGGATTCGAGCCCATGCCGAGTGCGCCGCACGGTCACGATGAGCATGATTTAGCTCTGCCGTCGGACAGTGTTCAGGAGATCGCACCTGCAACCGCTCCGACCCTTAATTCGGAGCCAATTGCGCCATCTATGGACGGGTGGCTAGACCCCACCACGGAGGCCGCAGTCTCATCGGCGATCGAGCCGAATACTAACCTTACCCTCCACGAGAGCCGTGACGCCAAATTGCCGGATTCTTCTCTGGCCACGGACTCCGAACCGCCTGAGCCCGTGCATGTTGAATCCAACTGGGCGCCGATCATGGAGTTCACCTCCGCGGATATCTTTCAGCACTCGCCCTTCGGCGACATACTGAACTCGTTAAGGTCCCTCTCCCTGTCAGGAGAAACCTGGTCGAACTATGTCTAGCAGGATTGGGATGCGGACGACGAAGAAATTTGCCGCCCACCCACCACCCACTTAGTAGCCACTGTCGATGATTTGACCGACATGCTCGACTTCGACTCCAAAAACATCGACGGTATGGATGATGATGCAGGAGACGAACAGGAACCACCGCCCACAGAGCACTAGACAGCCACCTCATCCCATAATGTATACATGGTGGACACACCCAAAGAAAACGGCGACGAGGAACGGAAGGACGCAGCGAAGGATCGTTCCCTCGAGAAGCAGTCAAGGCGGCGGCGTAAACGCCACTCCAAATCCCGCCTTGGCAGAAATAGCGATCACATAGGCCCAGCGATAGAGCAGGGTGAGCCAGCGGACAACGAACACGGCATTGAACAACCGTACGACGAGCGCAACACGGAGAATCAAACCGAACAACCCTTCTCCGGCAAGGATAACAGTCCGGATGGCATCACACCAGACAAGCTACTGGAGCAGAAGAATTTCCATCAAAGGCTTGTCGCCATTTGCGCGGAGCCTGAAAAAGCAGAAGTGAAGGCTCAAGGCTGCAGAAGATACACTCAGAATCAGATGGAGTAAAGTACTCAACACCGCAGAAAAGTATGGCGGCAGTCGCCACATAAAGAGCTACCCGAAGCGAAAGCTACTACCTGAATTCGATGATGAGGCCTTAGAGCCCCCGCAATCAAAAAACAAAACAGCCATCCGGTCGGATAGACGACCTCGGGGCCAACATAGAACGGCAAATGACACCGCACAAAGGCTAGTACGCGATCCACGAGAGGACTCGCATCATAAGGATGGCCCAACCCGATCCATCTACGGGCCAAGAAGGGGCGCTCCAGCACGCAATGCAACACAACAAAAAACAGAACACCACGGTACGCCCAAATACAGGGGTGCCGCACACACCCTATGTTTCACCGATGAGGTGCTGGACCATGAATTTCCAGAGGGATTCAAATCCGTAAACATAGAGGCATAGGACAGAACGACAGACACTAGGGTCTGGATTGAGGACTACATCCTCCATATCCACATGGCTCGAGGAGACGATCTCCATGCCATCAAGTACTTACCCCTCAAGCTCAAAACACCATTGGAAGTTGGGAAGAGCTCGAGGACGCTTTTCGGGCAAATTTTCAAGGGACCTATGTCCGACCACCGGATGCAGACGATCTAAGTCATATAACTCAACAGCCCAGGGAGTCAGCCCGAAAGCTTTGGAACGGGTTTCTCACTAAAAAGAACCAAATAGTCGACTGCCTGGACGCCGAAGCCTTAGCAGCTTTCAAACACAGCATTCGAGACGAATGGCTCGCCAGACACCTCGGCTAGGAAAAGCCAAGAACAATAGCTGCATTAACAAGCCTCATGACCCGCTTTTGCGCGGGCGAGGACAGCTGGTAAGCCCGATGCAGCACCAGCGACCCAAGTACATCCGAAGTCAGGGACGGAAACGGGAAGCCACGACGTAGCAAAAACAAGCGCCGGAATAAAGAAGACAACCCGAAGAGCATGTCGGTAAACGCCGGATTCAAAAGCTCTTGGCTGGGTCAGCAAAAGCTGCCCCCCAAAGGCAACAGAGGCGAACTGTCCAGCCTAAACAAGATTCTGGACAAACAATGTCAGATCCACAGCACCCCTGATAAACCTGCCAATCATACCCATAGAGATTGTTGGGTCTTCAAGCAGTCCGGCAAACTCAACACCGAACACAAGGGGCTGGATACACCAAGTGAAGACGAGGATGAGCCTCTCAAACAAAGCACTGGGGAACAGAAGAAATTCCCACCAGAAGTCAAAACAGTAAACGTGTTACACGTGATAAAGAAAAACAACGTGGCACTCATAGAGACACGTGCCCCAGGGCCTACCACTGCGGCGTTCCGCCACTGGTCGTCCCAACCAATCACCTTCGACCATCGGGATTACTCAGCAAGTATCCGGCATACAGGATGGGCTGCCTTGGTGTTAGACCCGATAATTGACGGATACCACTTCACACGAGTCCTGATGGACAGCGGCAGTAGTTTAAACCTGATATATCAGGATACAGTCCGCAAAATGGGGATAGACCCAACAAATATCAGCCACAGCAATACTACCTTTAAAGGAGTAACGCCAGGCCCAGAAGCCCATTGCACGGGCTCCCTGCTACTAGAGGTTATATTCAGCTTTCCCGATAAATTCCGCAGAGAAAAGTTAACCTTTCACATCTCTCCGTACCAAAGTGGCTATCAAGCACTACTCAGATGCGAAGATTTTGCCCGCTTTAACGCAACACCGCATTATGCTTCTCTCATGCTTAAGATGCCAGGTCCACGTGGCATCATTACAGTAAATGGAAATATTGAGCGCTCCTTGCGCGCGGAAGACCGTGCGGCTGCCTTGGCAGCCGCACACTAAACGGCCTCACCAAATAGAGCATCTGACATGTCGTTAAGACCACGGACATGGTTAGACGAGTCCGGTGTAGCTATACATGATTGACACAGGTTTGATGGCTATACCCCTATAACAATACAAGGGTCTCGACGCGTGTAAACAAGTGACAACTATGCTCAATTCTACCCATCTTGAACCGTACTTTGTTTACTTAGCATAACCTACCTTTTGTACGACAACTTTTCAGCTAAGTTCCTCTCTTTTACAGATGACCATCGTGCTACACCCGTCCAGGATACGGCACAACAGAGACACAGGCGCAGACGTGCAGCAGGGACCCGTTCCAAGGATTCTCTTTAGATTAAGACCCTGCGTAAACCTTTTTTACTGTCTCTTGTTGATACACATCCCCCGGATTCTCAGTACAACTGAGATGCCTGTTGACGTATTGGCATGTGGCCACGTCAGAATGTTGCACGTACATGGACACCAGGGACTTATTACAAAGGGCATTGCTTAGCCCGGTTTACATAATAAAGACCGAATACCTTAGGGAGTGTTCAGCGTCGCGAGTTTGGCCTTATATGCATCAGCTCCGAATCATGTCTTTGGTCAAATGTTGGGTTTGGTCGGCTCCTGTGTTTTGCTGCCTTACGTTCCGCTCTATCGGCTAAGGTGGCACCAGGAGAACTACTGCGATTGTGCCCTGGTTCATCCGGACAAGCACCTCGATGAAAGCGGCCTGATGTCATGGTATAGCGTGAGACTGGTCAACCACTCGATGACCTAGCGGAATCTTCGGGATTCCTCCGCCTTAACGAAGGGCCATTTCCCGGCCAGGCATGTACGCGCCCCGAATATGGATGAGCGCGGAGCCACCAGGGGCTATATAGTAGCCCCACTGTCAAACTCCTATGGCTAAGTGAAAGTGTTAAATCATTATAGTCCGATTGCCTAGTTCGCTGCGCTATCACCTCCTTAATGGACCAAGACGTTGGATCAAGTGTGGACATGTGTTTTCTGCAAACACCCCCGCATTATAAGCATGGGGGCTGAAGCCGACGACTGCCATCTTTCAGGTTATATACATACATACATAAATGGCCGCACAGGAGGTATTATAATGCTTGTAGGCACAAGTATAAAATAGCCTACATAATTCAGTAAAACATTGTTTTTTACAATGGGAATACATGTCATTAGAACATAATATTCTTCGAGCACTACGCCTTTATGGAATGAGCGCCCTCAAGAACTTCTTGAAAGTAGTGCTCGGCAGGTACTCGGCTCTCGTCCGAATCTTGGGCTGCAATGGCGGTGGCCTCCATCTCCGCCCAGTATGTCTTCACACGGGCAAGGGCCATCCGCGCACCCTCCACGCACGCCGACCTCTTCATCGCGTTGACATGCGGCACCGCACCAAGGAACTGCTGCAACAAACTGAAATAACTGTTCGGTTTTGGCCTTTCTGGCCACAGATGATCCACAACAGACCTCATGGCGAGTCCGGACAATCTATTCAGCTCGGCTCATTCGGCCAACCGATCTGTCAATGGAAGCGGACGCTCTAGAATGTGAAATTGTGACCAGAACAGCTTTTCCACCTCGCGATCTTTTTGATCTGGAAGTATTCGGCCGCATCGGCAGCACTCGCCGCCAAGTCCAGATATGCATCCGCAGAACATCACAGCCGGTCCAACGGGGCGTACTTAGGATCTTCGAACTTCATCCGCAACATAAAGGGCTTCCCAGCCACGATATCACCGGCTTGACGCAGCTCCTCCTTCATCGCTCTCATTGCAGAGCGGGTGTCTTTGGCCGCCATCGCGGCCTTTTCCAGGTCTGCCCTCTTCGCTTGATCTTCCTTTTCAAGAAGCTTGCAACGGTCAGCGACATTCTTCAATTCCACAGCCATCCTGGCTATCTCCTCCTTGCTTTGGTAGTGAGCAGCATGTTCGGCTTTCAGCTCCTTGATTGCCTTTAGGGCAGCCGCATCGCTGTTTCTGGCTTGTTCTTTGGCTCGGGCAAGTTCCGCCCGAAGGCTCTCCACGGCCGCAGCTCCATCTGCATTCAAAAAACATGTTATAGATATTGGCATCATGCTCCTCTTATAATGTGTCACTGGAGAAATTATATACCTTGCGCCTCGTCAAGCCGCTTGTTCACAAGTACGATGTCGGCATCTGCCACGTCAAGCTGCCGCTTTAACTCAGCAAATTCATCAGTCCGGCGGGCCACCGGACACTTCGCCACATGCATTAAGGCGGCAGGATTATTCCTGGGATTAGGATCCTCTATGCGCCGTCGTCTTCGACGGCACCCAGAGTCTCAGGGGCTACTATCTACACAGGGCACATCTAAAATGTGTGGTACTATCAAAAATGTACATCATTTCACGTACCTCAAAGCCCGTCAGTAGACTCATAACAGCTTCATGCAACCCGCTTTCGGCGGACGAAATTTTGTCAATCACCGCACCCATTAACGCGCGGTGCTCTTCTGAGATAGCCGATCCCTCAGTGCGTCCGACCGCACACCAGACGGAGTCGGACTCTTTCGGTGGCTCTCTTCAAGGGCCGGATACTGAGGACTTCGGGTGGCCATATGACTACTTTCTGGCCTTGCCGGATCAGGAGAAACCCTCCGCGACGACACCTCGGGGTCGCCCGCCTCGTGAGGCGGTATGGCAGGGGGAGGCGTTCCGCTCTCCATCATCTCTGGAAGAAGATCCCCTGAAGACGAGCTCTGCTGAGAAGGGCTAAGATCCGAACTGCAAGATAAACGCTTCGGTTACTTTCCTCGGAAGTAAGGTAAGGTTTTCTCATTACTAAGTACCCTTTTTACTTACAGCTCGTTGGAGGGCTGATCCCCTTGAGGGCATAGTGCGTCCAGGGTATCCCCCGGCAAAAGACCCTCTGGTGAAGATTTCTTCCCCCGTTTAGAGACTATTGTCTCCGGGTCCTCAGAGGCGGTCCTCTTTCTTCCCTGGGAAGAGAAAGTTTTGGTTCCTCCTCTCGGGCTGACCTCCTTCGTGGAGGCGCTAGCCTCCTTGCTCCCCCCTTTATCTTCTCCTGAAGGCGCTTGATAAGGCGCAACCTCCAGCATCCTGGTCAGCACGGGGTCTGGTGAGGTCTCAGGAAGGGGGGCCGGACACCTGATCAACTTTGCCTTCGCTATCCAATCCTGGTCAAAGAGCGGCTTTTTCAGGGCGACCTTGCGATAAATAAACAGACAACATGTTCAAATGTGGGGCTACTTACTTGGGTATCCGGGCGATTGCTGCTCAGACCCGCATCCTCAGTGATGTCCGGACACGTTATTTGTGGTCCAAAGAACAATCTGTACATATCCTCGGGCGTCATGCCGAGGAAGTGTTGAAGAGCTCGCGGTCCCTCCGGATTGAACTCCCATAGGCGGAGGGGACGACGTTTGCAGGGCAGGACCCGGCGAATTAACATGACTTGCATCACCGTGACCAGACTAACATCTCTCTCAAGGAGATCTCGGATGTGTCTCTGCAATATGGGCACATCCTTTACTGGCCCCCAGTCCGGCCCCTTGTTGACCCACGATGTTAGTCGGGACGGGGGACCCGAGCGAAAGACCGGGGGAGCCACCCACTTGGTACCTGTCGTGGAGATAACACGTCAGATGTCCTTAGTGTGAGGACTTAGTCGTGAGGCCAATGCATCTATGTGGTAGCTTGAGAGGGGTTGAGCGGAATCGAGAGACGCAACACAAGACAAGAATTTAGACAGCTTCGGGCCCCGGGAACATCATCTGGTAATAACCCTACATGCTGTTTGAGGCTACATCTCATTATCATCACGAGGGAGTCGCCGTAAACCGGCTCTCCTCTAGTTGTGTCTAGCCCTAGATATTGTTGTGTTCTTGCTTGTCCCTCTTTGGGGAGCCCTGCCCCTCCTTATATATGTTGAAGGGGCGGGTTACATGTGGAGTCCAACTCGGACTTTAACTTAAACTATTTTGACTTCCCTTCATGGGCTTCATAACTCCTGGTAACCCAGTTATTACCGTCTGCCGGTTTAACATGGTCTGCCGGTTTAACATGGTCTGCCGGTTTAACACTGTCTGCTGGTTTAACGTTGTCTGCCGGTTTAACATTGTCTGCCGGTTTATCATCTGACTTGACTCTCTGTCTTAACTGTCCGCCGGTTTAACATCCGCCGATTTACCAAGTCCCAACCGGGTTATGACTCCGGCTGGGTCATACCGCGGGGTATATCCCCGACATTAGCCCCCAGTTTAATTTGGATTTATCCATGTTAAATTGATCCCGGGCATCTTTAAATCCTTGTCATTTCCTTCTAGAAAATCCGGGTCAATAGGCCAGCTTCATAATCAATTTGCTGACGTTGGTTTGTCACAGAGAAATATTGTGAAGAATAACTTCTTTGACTCAGCTCCCAATGCTTAACAAAAATATTGGTTTTTGAAATACTCATCTGATCTTCAGCCAGTTTAAGGATGTAGAACTTGCCAAGATTGCCGGTTTATAAAAAACTAATAATTCCGTGTCATGATTGTTGCAGATACCAGGCCATCATGATTGGTGACGCCGGGTTAATAATTTTTGGTGATGCCGAGTCATAATTGTTGCAGACACAGGATCAATCTGGTTAGCTCAAAACTGAAAATTGGAAGATATTTCTCTCTTATATCCATATTACCTGTAGCCCCCAAGGGCCGGCTCAATAAGATAATATTGAGCTGGGACTTGATATATACTTCAATGAAAAATAACATCAGATGATGTAACCCCCATCATCGGGCTTGACTCCATGTCCACACGGTTAAGAGCTTTGTGTTTTACCAACTGAGCAGTGGATCCTTCAATATAATGGATAGAAAAGCTTTGTACCTTGAATTGTTGACAGGAGCAATTGGTAGCCCCCAAGGGCCGTCTCGTTATGATGTAATGAGTCGGGGCTTCAATAAGGCCAACAAAAGTGTCATGGTGCATGCTTGCAGCGACGTGAGACTTGCATATTTGATATAGTCTCAACTTGCATAATGTAGCCCCCAAGTGCCGGGTCGTAAGCCTGCAGCGACTTGGGACTATTCCTTCAATTGTAAAATAAATCATATCCATTGATAATATAATAGCCATTGCACTAAAGCGACTTTGAAAACCTTAATCATAATACTGGTTATTAATAACCATAATAAAACCCAGCCATGTTGGCTATTTGAAGGTTTGAATAATATAATCCAATGATTTATGAGCGCACGATTCCAATGGCGCAATCCAAATATATAGTGGCGACTTATAGTCGAAACCAGGCCGGGTTAATAAGCGCCGGATTATAACTTGATCATGTACTGACAACTTGTAATTGATAGTCGAACCGGGTTGTTAACGCTGGTTTAAAAAGCAACAAAAAATCTTTATCAAAAAGAGAACAAAACTCAAACAAAGCCAAAATAAAAACCATTGTAGGCGAGGCTTTGAGCCGATCAAGAGGTGTGACTATGGTTCAGACATGACCAAGCCCCCAAATGACATCGTGGCATTACGCCGATCAAGAGGCGTGGCTATGGTTCGGTTCACCAAAGCCCCAAGTGATCTTTGTGGCATTGAGCCGATCAAGAGGTGTGACTATGGTTCAGACATGACCAAGCCCCCAAGTGATGTTGTGGCATTACGCCGATCAAGAGGCGTGGCTATGGTTCGGGTTCGACCAAAGCCCCCAAGTGATGCTGTGGCATTGAGCCGATCAAGAGGTGTGACTATGGTTCAGACACGACCAAGCCCCCAAGTGATGCTGTGGCATTACGCCGATCAAGAGGTGTGACTATGGTTCAGACATGACCAAGCGCCCAAGTGATGCTGTGGCATTACGCCGATCAAGAGGCGTGGCTATGGTTCAGACATGACCAAGCCCCCAAGTGATCAATAATATGATAAGCCAATAAGGCAGGATACCCATGTTTGAACCGCGCATCATGGCAGCAGGTCCTCTTCGGCAACCTTTAACTTTTTGCAAGAGATAAATCCTTCTTGAACCGAGATTTTGAACCAGATATTGAGAGCTTCAAAGCTTTGTGGGAGAACAAATTTTGCTTAAACCGGATTGCAAACTGGAATCTTCATTTTCAGCCGGAAATTTTCAAACAGCCTTTCAACTCGAACTTGCGAGAAGTTAACTCCTTTTTGAACCGGACATTGTTAAACCGGATTTGAACCAGATACTAAGGGCTTCAGCGCTGTGTGGGAGACGGGATTCCCCTTAAACTGGATTATAAACCGGAAGCATCATTGTGAGCCGGAATATTTCTAACGGCCTTCAAATTTTCATTAATATAACAGTAGCCTCCGGGACCGAATTATCTTTCTCTTCAATGTGCTGGGGCACTTGAAATTGCTGAAACTGGCAACACTTGTTGAGTCGTGTCATTGTAGCCCCCGAGTCTCAAAGGTGACTCAAGGAGTTGGCTTGAGACTCTCCATATTTGACCGTGATATAAACCGGCATAACTTGTATATCATTGGTGTTGATAGCACGATGTGAATCCACAGAAGGTTGAGGTGACAGCGGCGGGTTATAAGTGATCCCGTATGAGCCGTGTCAGCAACTCGGCCAATGGTTCCTTCCAACTGGCTTGTTTGAAGTTGACCAAACTGTAGTGGCAGCGATTTGTGCGCAGGTCCATTGATCCATCCAGTGCAGACGGTGGCTGAATGATAATTTGCCTCCAATTTATTGGAAGAAAAACTGGGCTACCCAAGCAGTGACTTGCTCATACTTAATAGGCAACTCATGCAGACAGGTGCGGCCCGGTGTATTGATGTAGACTAGACCGCAAGAGACAGATGGAAAAATAACCGCAACATCAGAGGCGGCTCAAACAAATGACCCGGCCGCGGCGTTGTAAGCCAGCATGGACGGGCAAGTCAATCGCGAACGCGGTAAACCGTACAGGCGAGTCAGCCACGTCGTGTTGATATAAATTGGGCCGAAGAAACGGCGGCATGCACATATGTAGGTTTTGGACCAGATGATAGTGCATCATAATAGTGGCACGAGCCATATCTCCATGATCCTTATTATTGCAGTGAATAATTGTCATGCATACAATATTGCAGACCAAGGCAAAGATAAACTCCTCTTTGACAAAAATAATATGTGCCAATAAAATATATTGTAGATGGATATCACCTGATGTGCCAGGCCGGAAAGTATCCGGCATGAAATTGATGATCACTAGGTGAAGTTGAAATCGCTCACGGGCAGGTCGGCCGCGACAGACGGCCACGACGTTGTAAACCGGCGCGGTCGTGAGAGACGGCCACGGCGTTATAAACCGGTGCGGGAATCCGTTGAGTAACGACAACCACTGGTACCGAATGATGTTGGCACGCCTCCATCTCAAAGGTATAATGCCACATTATAATGAATATTCTCCTGTATATAAAATATAGCAGGGCAAAGTAGTTTTGCTTGGATGAATTAAGATATACTTAAAAATAAATAGGATAAATAGCACCTGATACTCAGCCCCAAGGTTGATGATGATTTCTGGATCCTGACGTAAGAAGCAGTACTGATAGTACTATACACATAGCGTTTGTAGTCTGCCTTTGAACTAAGCAGCATTTTTTTTTTGAAAATTGCCCTGATGATCCGCTAGTAGCACTTTATCTCTTCTGACTTGGATGGATGTAGCAGGTCCCTTGCTGTACGTAACAATTTTCGGCAGCTGGTAGCACGGTCGTCCCATTTTTGCTTCATCTGATCTTAATTCAGTGTCTCTTCCATAATGACCCTTTGTACAAAGATCTCCAATGTTTGGCTGATTACACCATCTGTAACAAGCTCGAGCTCTTGTAATCTTACAGGGTAAAATGACCAGGCCGCCGGGTTGTCATTACTGGCAACGCTGCTTTTCTTTTCGCGGCGAAACTGACGCTTCACAGAGACCGGCGGGCTAGACATCAGGAACGGGTAGCAAACCCAGAACACAGCAACACCGTCCATCTTCAGTTTAACACTGCCACTCCTGACCAAAGGTTGTTGAAAACTTGGTGGAATATGTGAAGACTGGCAAGTGCTGTAGGTCCGGATCATGGTCGAAGTCTTGCAGCAGATATGATGTGTACTATGGTTGAATCTTCCGCTCGGCAACACCGAGGCTGGCGATTTACAGCAAGGGCGGCTGACTCTGATAAGGCAGAGGCTGCGCAGTGTGGTTTAATACAGCCGGGTCACCGGGTAAATTGAAGAGATGTCAGCAAAGGACGAGCCCGCGGGTTACGGTGGCCACTTGCCAGAACAGCTGGGCGCAATGGCAGGGGGAGCAAGGCGAGGCGGCTCGGGGCCGCGGCAGAGCTAGGGGCGCTGGAGGCACGACAGCCCGGGTTGGAGAGACGTAGCCGTGGTCGGTTTAGCGCGAGCGCGCACAGCAGCAGAGGCAACGACCACAGCTCGGCGGGTTAACCCCAGGCGGTTTGGGCAGCACCGTAACAAAGGCGGAGGCGATCCGGCGACTCGGAGAGGCCAGATGAGTCAGCAGATGGCGAGGTGGTGGTTTGATTTGGTTACCACGGCGATTTGGCGAGGCGATGGCGGTTTAGAGCGAGGCGACTTGGTGTTTGATGCGGGGCTGCAGCAGAGACGAGGCCATGCTCTGAGGTGAATCCGTTGTGGCGGAGCTTTAGATGCAGAGATGAACTGGTGGACAATGGTGGAAGCGAGGCTGCGGTGGCCAAAGTCGCTCGAAGCACATGCCGGGCGGCTCTTCCGGTTTGACGGCGAGGCCGGCTCAGGTGTGGGGTAGTACGGCAAGCGGAGTACTCTGACCGAAGCCAGGCGAGGGCGAGGTGTAGCGGTGAGTTATCTTGGCGATTTGACAAATCCGAGTCACTGACCACGTTAGTTTCCTGGTCGCTTCTGTTTTCCGGGTCGCGGCCACACGTTTGCTGGGCTGAAGCGTCGGGCAGTTCAACAATAGTGGAGGTGGTGACTTGTGGCTCGTGAAGAAGGCGGATTAGCATGAGCAGCTCAGAGTGCAGCGGAGACAGAGCTGATGGGTTGGAGAAGAGCAAAGGCAGAAACCGGCGACGGCGGCTCGCAGCAGACGTGGGCGGCTCTAACCAGAACGAGATACGGCCACGGCTGTAGATGAGACGGGGGCGAGGCGAACACCGGCTACTCGATGTGTGGCCGCAGGGAACAGTCGACCCGGAGGCATAGGCAGACCGGGCGGCTCAGCAACCGTCGCAGAGAAGTGCTGGTGGAGGCGGTTTGCCGGCCGCGGCAGCGGATTGAGCGCGGGGTCATCTTGATCTGGAGGTCATCACGGCGAGGCCGGTTCTTGCTCAGAACGGCAGCGGAGGCGGGCGCCTTGAAACATAGACACAGGCGCGGTCAATGGCCAAGTCCATGTCATGGCCGACTCGATTTCCGGCTCATGGTCCTCCTTCCCTTAATTTTTGAATTAACCTCTTGGTAACTTCCTCCATTGGGTTGTACTAGTATTTGGAACCATTGGGTTGACGCTTGATGTGATGGAAACTATACACTATTGTCTGTACTTGTGACGTGATGCATGGCCTCCGCCATCGTGGCTTTTCTCGTTGAGGAGTAGCAGTACCAGTTGATGCCCTCAGGACTTGAACTCCGTGATTTTGGTATGTATGGACGATCAGCCGGCTTAATTCCATGCTGAATCGAGATCTCTGTAGCAGCTCTCCTTCTTTCTGCAATCCTAATTTTTTGACTGTTTCATTGGATGTCTTCTCCGCATGCTCTTTGTCATCCAACACATCGCGAATTTCTCGATCCCTGAGATAGATCCCTCCAAGAATCTCAACACCACCGTGCGCGGGCCCCACGGTGGGCGCCAACTATCGTGGAGATAACACGTCAGATGTCCTTAGTGTGAGGACTTAGTCGTGAGGCCAACGCATCTATGTGGTAGCTTGAGAGGGGTTGAGCGGAATCGAGAGATGCACCACAAGACAAGAATTTAGACAGCTTCGGGCCCCGGTAACATCATCCGGTAATAACCCTACATGTTGTTTGAGGCTAGATCTCATTATCATCACGAGGGAGTCGCCGTAAACCGGCTCTCCTCTAGTTGTGTCTAGCCCTAGATATTGTTGTTTTCTTGTTTGTCCCTCTTTGGGGAGCCCTGTCCCTCCTTATATATGTTGAAGGGGTGGGTTACATGTGGAGTCCAACTCGGACTTTAACTTAAACTATTTTGACTTCCCTTCATGGGCTTCAAAACTCCTGGTAACCCAGTTATTACCGTCTGCCGGTTTAACATGGTCTGCCGGTTTAACATTGTCTGCCGGTTTAACATTGTCTGCCGGTTTATCATCTGACTTGACTCTCTGTCTTAACTGTCCGCCGGTTTAACATTCGCCGGTTTAACATCCGCCGGTTTACCAAGTCCCAACCGGGTTATGACTCCGGTTGGGTCATACCGCGGGGTATATCCCCGACAGTACCCCTGGAAGCTGTGATATAAAACCACTCTTGTTGCCATAAATTGGACACCTCCTGGAAAGAGCCCTCGGGCCATGGGGTGTTGGCGTTTTTGCTTATTACAACGCCTCCGCACTCTACGTGCCGCCCCTCGATCATCTTCGGCTCCACTTCGAAGGTCTTGAGCCACAGTCCGAAGTGGGGAGTGACACGGAGGAAAGCTTCACACACAACGATGAATGATGAGATGTGGAGGATAGACTCCGGAGCTAAGTCATGGAAGTCCAGCCCATAATAGAACATAAGCCCCCTCACGAAGGGATCTGTCGCAAAGCCTAACCCTCGGAGGAAGTGAGATACAAACACGACTGTCTCACTGGGCTTGGGAGTGGGAATAACCTGCCCTTGAGCAGGCAGCCTATGCGGGATTTTCCCGGTCAGGTATCTGGCCTCCCGTAGCTTTATTACGTCTCCCTCCTTTACGGAGGAAGGCATCCACCGACCTTGAAGGTTGGATCCAGACATAATCGTAGGTCCGACTCGCCTTAACCTAAGCTTTGGGTGTTGGAACTCAAGGCGGGAGGCGGATTCGATTAAGATCGAGAGGAAAAAGAATAGGGCTTGGTCTCTTTATAAAGAGGATGAATACCAAGAGCCCTCCTCGTGACCGTTTGGGACTTACCTTCAATCGAGGGGTCATACCAACGGGCACGATTGGGTTACCCATGTCCGTGTTGATGAGAATCCCGTAACAAAGGGGACACGATCTCTGCTTCGACAAGACGTGCCGAGGAAACCGCCTCGCAAAACACGCTGAGATTGGTTATAAAAACGGTTCAAATAAAGGCCCGGTTATGGTGTGTTGTCATACTACGGGGTACGTCAGCAGATTAGATTTGTGGAAATATTATTCTCTCCACGACTGTATGTGGAACTTGTTTATCAGAGCTGGACACGTTCCTCGTGTTCACAATCTTTTATGAAGTATTCGGAAGGGGAACCCGCCTTGCAATGTCAAAGACAAATCTGCGCGCCAGACTCATCGTCATTGAAGCCTGGTTCAGGGGCTACTGAGGGAGTCCTGGATTAGGGGGTATCCGGACAGCGGGACTATATCCTTTGGCCGGACTGTTGGACTATGAAGATACAAGATTGAAGACTTCGTACCGTGTCCGGATGGGACTCTCCTTGGCGTGTAAGGCAAGCTTGGCAATACGGATATGTAGATCTCCTTCTTTGTAACCGACTCTGTGTAACCCTAGCCCCCTACAGTGTCTATATAAACCGGAGGGTTTAGTCCGTAGGACCAACAACAATCATACCATAGGCTAGCTTCTAGGGTTTATCCTCTTAGATCTCGTGGTAGATCAACTCTTGTAATAGCCATATCATCAATATAAATCAAGCAGGAGTAGGGTTTTACCTCCATCGAGAGGGCCCGAACCTGTGTAAAAACATCGTGTCCCTTGTCTCCTGTTACCATCCGCCTAGACGCATAGTTCGGGACCCCCTACCCGAGATCCGCCGGTTTTGACACCGACAATGACCCACAAGTATAATGGATATATCGTAGTCCTTTCGATAAGTAAGAGTGTCGAACCCAACGAGGAGCAGAAGGAAATGACAAGCGGTTTTTAGTAAGGTATTCTCTGCAAGCACTGAAATTATCGGTAACAAATAGTTTTGTGATAAGGTAATTTGTAACGGGTAACAAGTAATAAAAGTAAATAAGGTGCAGCAAGGTGGCCCAATCCTTTTTGTAGAAAAGGACAAGCCTGTACAAACTCTTATATAAAGGAAAGCGCTCCCGAGGACACATGGGAATTAATGTCAAGCTAGTTTTCATCATGCTCATCTGATTCGCGTTCGTTACTTTAATAATTTGATATGTGGGTGGACCGGTGCTTGGGTACTACCCTTCCTTCTACAAGCATCCCACTTATGATTAACCCCTCTTGCTAGCATTCGTAACTATGGAAGAAGAATTAAGGTAAACCTAACCATAGCATGAAACATATGGAAACAAAACAGCCCCTTATGAAGCAACACATAAACTAGGGTTTAAGCTTCTGCCACTCTAGCAACCCATCATCTACTTATTACTTCCCAGTGCCTTCCTCTAGGCCCAAACAATGGTGAAGTGTCATGTAGTCGACATTCACATAACACCACTAGAGGAAAAACAACATACATCTCATCAAAATATCGAACGAATACCAAATTCACATGACTACTTATAGCAAGACTTCTCCCATGTCCTCGGGAACAAACGTAACTACTCACAAATCATATTCATGTTCATAATCAGAGGGGTATTGATATGCATAAAGGATCTGAACATATTATCTTCCACCAAATAAACCAACTAGCATCAACTACAAGGAGTAATCAACACTACTAGCAACCCACAGGTACCAATCTGAGGTTTTGGGACAAAGATTGGATACAAGAGATGAACTAGGGTTTGAGAGGAGATGGTGCTGGTGAAGCTGTTGATGGAGATTGACCCCCTCCTGATGGGAGGATCAATGGTGATGAGGATGGTGACGATTTCCCCCTCCCGGAGGGATGTTTCCCCGGCAGAACAGCTCCGCCGGAGCCCTAGATTGGTTTCGCCAGGTTCCGCCTCGAGACGGCGGCGCTTCATCCCGAAAGCTTCCTTCTGATTTTTTCCAGGGCGAAAGACTTCATATAGCCAAAGATGGGCACCGGAGGCCTGCCAGGGTGTCACGCCCAAGATGCGACCCTATCCTAAAGGAACTCGAAGGTCAAACCAAGGATAGAAGCGCATCTTGAAGACACTTTTGCAAGGTGGATATCATTACATCAACATTACATAATAGTGGGGATACAACCAAGACATATAATGTCACATGAATACAACAATACATCATATACAAGATCAACATCCGACTACGGATGAAACAGAAACAGAAACTCAAACGACATCCACCCTGCTAGCCCAGGCTGCCGATCTGGAACCTAACCCAAGATCGATGAAGAAGAAGAACTCCAAAACAAGTAAACACCGCTCTCGCGTCATGATCATCGCATACCCTGTACCTGCAACTGTTGGTGTAGTAATCTGTGAGCCACGAGGACTCAGCAATCCCATTACCATGGGTATCAAGACTAGCAAAGCTTAAAGGGTGAGGAAGGGGTAAAGTGGTGAGGTTGCAGCAGCGACTAAGCAATGTAAGGTGGCTAACTTACGCAAATAAGAGCGAGAAGAGAAGCAAAGCAAGCGGTCGTCAACTAGTAATGATCAAGAAGTGATCCTGAACTCCTACTTACGTCAAACATAACCCAGAAACCGTGTTCTCCTCTCGATCAACCCCGAAAAGAGACACTCACAGTTACGCACACGGTTGGTGTATTTTTTAGAAGAGTTTGCTTCAAGTTTACTACAACCGGATATCAACAAATTCCCATCTGCCACATAACCGTGGGCACGGCTTTCGAAAGTTTATACCCTGCAGGGGTGTCCCAACTTAGCCCATCACAAGCTCTCACGATCAACGAAGGATATTCCTACTCCCGGGAAGACCCGATCAGTCTCGGAATCCCGGTTACAAGACATTTCGACAATGGTAAAACAAGACTAGCAAAGCCGCCCGATGTGTCGACAATCCCGATAGTAGTCGCACGTATCTCGTTCTCAGGACACACCGGATAAGCGAAGCGTACAGGTACCGACGTAACCCAAGTTGCCAAGGGATGGTCCCACACGGTGCTCTAGTTTGGACCAACACTTAGACAAGCATTGGCCCGGGGGGCTAAAATAAAGATGACCCTCGGGTTAATTACTCCCAAGGGAAAAGTACGTGGTGGCGAGGCAAATGGTAAAACCAAGGTTGGGCCTTGCTGGAGGAGTTTTATTCAAAGTGAACTGTCAAGGGGTCCCATAAATCTCCCAACCGCGTTAGGGACGCAAAATCCGGGAACATAATACCGATATGACGGAAACTAGGGCGGCAAGAGTGGAACAAAACACCAGGCATAAGGCCGAGCCTTCCACCCTTTACCAAGTATATAGATGCATTAATAATATAAGAGATATTGTGATATCCCAACATAAACATAATCCAACATGGAGCAATCTTCATCTTCACCTGCAACTAGCAACGCTATAAGAGGGGCTGAGCAAAAGCGGTAACATAGCCAATCAATGGTTTGCTAGGAAGGGTGACAAAGGTTAGAGGTTCATGGCAATTTGGGAGGCTTGATAAGCAAGTGGTAGATAACGCAGCATAGCGATAGAACAAAGCAACTAGCATAGCAATGATAGTAATGAGATCCAAGGTGACGGTCATCTTGCCTGAAACCCCACTAGGAAGAACAACGAGTTCATGAAGAAGATGAAGCCACGAAGACGAACCAAGCGTAGTCGAACGAATCCTCACGGTCGGAACGAAACGGGAACTATCGAGAAGAAGCACACAACATGGTAAACACACCACACATGAACAAGGCATGATGCACAACCAAGTATGATGCATGACAAGGCTACATGAAGCTACGCATGGCAAGAGATGATGCATACAAGAGCAACACATTAAAGCAAGTTTAAATGAGGCCGGAAACAACATAGAACAATTCCGGTAAGTCCCGATATGCAAATTTCGAAATTGGTCCAGATCTGAATAAACTTTATGTTCAAGTTGTTAAACAGCAAGTTAAGATGCACCATGATGATCTACACGAAATTCTAGTCAAGTTACATATAAAGTTCATTAGATTCGGAGCTACGGCCTTTAAGATATGAGCAAAACAAGTTAAACATGGCATTGATGCAAAATGCATTCAAACATCAAGCACACACCTCAAAACATGGATGCAACAAGCTAACATTAAATTACATGCAAAACTAAGCAAGTTTCATATAGAGCACACTCAAAACGGAGCAACGGTTCCACACATACACTCTATACAAGTTTAAAGGACATGTTGTCCAAAACAGCAACTAGGCATCTTGCAAGCATCAAAACAACATGCTACATGATATCAACATGAAAAAAAAAGGAATGGACATGATGTACAGGTAAAGCATGACAAAACATGAACACTGAGCTATCTCCAGAAACCACTAGAACATGCTCAAAAAGACATGACAAGATTGCAAATAATAACAGGTTCACAGACTTGGCAGAAATCACTGGGCATGACAGAAATAACATCAGGTTGCAATGTTTAGAGCTATAAAATAACATGCTACAGGAACTTATCATGGCAACCAAAGGCATAGCATGAATCTACTAATTGCATAGAACAAAAGTCCCTTACTGATCATGAGCCAAAAAGGCACAGAAGATATGGTGACACCCATGTAAACATAGCAAGTTTCATAAACAGATTCAGACTTATAAGTAGGCACGATAAGTAGGCATATTGGTGAGCTTGAATCACTCACCAAGGCGTTGCATGACAAAACAAGCATACCTACAGCAAGATGACATGTTCATGAAGCTAAGAATGGCAAGAACAAGCTCAAATCATGCAAGGATCAACAATAACAACCTTGGCAAAATTGATTAACGTGTAAACAATCTGCCAGGAACATTTTATCACAAAAGTAGAGCAAGATTAAGACATGCTAAATCCCTCTATAAAAGCAACCAGAGGCATGGATGGATAGAGCATAACCATATGTCCAAAACATCCTTACTGATCATGCTCAAAAGAGGCATGGATCTCACTGTAGCAACATGAATACATGGCATGAAAATAACAACAGAACAAAGACAGCAAAATTCTAAGTCACTGAAATCAGCAACATCACGAAGACTACTTTGCAAGCCTGTAACAATCAACACATGAAATATCATGAATAGTGAATTGCACCGCAGAAAATATGGCATGTTGTAGCTCATAACACATGTAGACTTCATGCTCAAAAGAAAATCACACAAAAAGATGCAAAAATGACAAATGAGCATGTTCTGATAACAGACAGCAGACAACAGTTTATAGCACTCTTGCAACGATGATTAGGGCATCAAGATGAACTCTAATGAACATGACACAAAGGAACAAAATGAAGAACACATCCTTATGAACATTTCGATATATCATGCACGCAAAACAGAGTAGTATGCAATAAGTTACAGCATGTCAAAGTGGGCACCAGAATGCAAAGATTTAGGGACTTAGCAGATTTTCTAGAAAAAAACGAGTGAGCGCTGTGAAACTAAAAGACGCACGGGCGTGGGGAATAGTGGCGCTCACCACTGGGCTCAGCCCAGGACGCGGAAGGAGGCGGGCCGGAGGAGATGGGCCGCGGGGAGGTGCTGGCCCATGCGGGGTCAACGCGGGCGCGACGACTGGATCGGGCTCCTACCGATCCGGTCTGGATGACGAGCGGCGGCGCTCTCCGGCGAGGGCGGCGCAGTGTCGGTGGTGGATGGAGCCAGGGATGAAGGCGCGGGGCGGAGGCCGGCGGATCCGCGACTGCGGATCCGCTCGAGGCCGCGGACTCGACGGCGTGGTGGTGGCGCGCGCGCGGGAGGCGAGGCTGCGGCGCCATGGCTGCGGGCGGTGGTGCGCGATGGCGGCGGCGGTGTTGGCGCGTAAGCGCGGCGCGAAGCTAAGGCGACGGGCAGAAGCGGCGGCGTAGTCCGCGAAGCTCCGGCGAGGCGGGCGCGGGCGGCGGCGGATCCGGGCTCGCGGGGAGTTCGCGGGCGTGCAGCGGCGGCTCGGGCCCGCTTGCCCGGGCGGGCATGGATGGGCAGGCGGGCGCGTGAAGTGGGGGCACTAGGGAGGCGACGTGACGCGCTGGGGTTGGCTGCGGGGCGCCGGGAGGCGACGTGTCGCGCCCGAATTGGTCCGGGACGCGGCGGCGGCGGCGACAAGTGACGGAGGTGGAGTGGGGCGGCGCTGAATCCGAGGAGGAGGGGGTTGGTTGCGGCAGGAGGTAGGGGAAGGGGTCTAGGTTGCCCAAAATGGACTAGGGGTGTCCATATATAGCAAATTTGCTAAGGTTTGGGGGTTAGGAGGGGTTTTCGAGCCGTACGATCGCGATCGTGCGGCTCCGGACAAAGGGGGGACTAGGTGGGCTGTGAAGAGAGGCCTCGGGCTGAGAGGAGAGAAGAGAAGTGAGGCCCAGCGACTGTTCCGGAGACCGAAACTTCCGCCGAAAATACCGGCAACGGTGCCGCTATAAATTTAACGATTGGGCTTTCAAACGAGCTCCGAATGCGACGAAACTTGACAGGCGCTCTGTCTACACTACAATAAGACCGCATGCCAAGTTTCAACCCATTCCGAGAACATTTTTTGGCCACTCACGAAACGAGGTAAAAGGGGGCGCCGGAGGACATAGGAGTGTCAGATTGCAAAACGGACAACGGGGAAAATGTTCGGATGCATGAGACGAACACATGTGCAAAAATAAGATGCACATGAAGACATGGCAAAATGCAACACGCAAGCAGCTGACATGGCAACGATGGTGAATAACTGGCGGACACCAGGCGCATCGGATCCGGGGTGTTACACAGGGGGCCCACAAGGCAGGGGGGCAGGCCCAGAGGAGTAGGGTGCGCCACCACCCTCGTGCATGGTGGGTGGCCCCCCTTTGGTGCTTTCTTCGCCCAATATTTTTTATATATTCTAAAACTAACTTCCCTGGAGTTTTAGGACTTTTGGAGTTGTGCAGAATAGGTCTCTAATATTTGCTCCTTTTCCAGCCCAGAATTCTAGCTGCCGGCATTCTCCCTCTTCATGTAAACCTTGTAAAATAAGAGAGAATAGGCCTAAGTATTGTGACGTAATGTGTAATAACAACCCATAATGCAATAAATATTGATATAAAAGCATGATGCAAAATGGACATATCAATGATGGTAGCAACTACACAGACTGGGTCCGTAACTTGAGGATTATCCTCATTGCTGCACAGAAGAATTAAGTCCTAGAAGCACGGCCAGGTGCCAAACCCGCTGCAGGAGCAACACCAGATGTTATGAACGTCTGGCAGAGCAAAGCTGATGACTACTCGATAGTTCAGTGTGCCATGCTTTACGACTTAGAATCGGGACTTCAACGATGTTTTGAACGTCATGGAGCATATGAGATGTTCCAGGAGTTGAAGTTAATATTTCAATCAAATGCTCGGATTGAGAGATATGAAGTCTCCAATAAGTTCTACAGCTGCAAAATGGAGGAGAATGGTTTTGTCAGTGAGCATATACTCAGATTGTTTAGGTACCACAATCACTTGACTCAGCTGGGAGTTAATCTTACGGTTGATAGTGTCATTGACAAAGTTCTTCAATCACTGCCACCAAGCTACAAAAGCTTCATGATGAACTATAATAAGCAAGGGATGGATAAGACGATTCCCGAGCTCTTCGCAATGCTAAAGGCTGCGAAGGTAGAAATCAAGAAGGAGCATCAAGTGTTGATGGCCAACAAGACCACCAGTTTTAAGAAGAAGGGCAAAAGGAAGAAGGGGAACTTCAAGAAGAACGGCAAGCAAGTTGCTGCTCAAATGAAGAAGCCAAAGTCTGGACCTAAGCCTGAGACTGAGTGCTTCTACTGCAAAGGGACTGGTCACTGGAAGCGGAACAGCCCCAAGTATTTGGCGGAAAAGAAGGATGGCAAAGTGAAAGGTATATTTGATATACATGTTATTGATGTGTACCTTACTAATGCTCGCAGTGGCGCCTGGGTATTTGATACTGGTTCTGTTGCTAATATTTGCAACTCGAAACAGGGGCTACGGATTAAGCAAAGATTAGCTAAGGACGAGGTGACGATGCGCGTGGGAAATGGTTCCAAAGTCGATGTGATCGCCGTCGGCACGCTACCTCTACATCTACCTTCGGGATTAGTTTTAGACCTAAATAATTGTTATTTGGTGCCAGCGTTAAGCATGAACATTATATCTGGATCTTGTTTGATGCGAGACGGTTATTCATTTAAATTAGAGAATAATGGTTTTTCTATTTGTATGAATAATATCTTTTATGGTCATGCACCCTTGATGAGTGGTCTATTTTTACTAAATCTTGATAGTAGTGATACACATATTCATAGTATTGAAGCCAAAAGATACAAGTTTAATGACGATAGTGCAACTTATTTGTGGCACTACAATTTAGATCATATTGGTGTAAAGCGCATGAAGAAACTCCATGTTGATGGGTTTTGAAATCACTTGATACTTGCGAACCATGCCTCATGGGCAAGATGACTAAGACTCCGCTCTCCGGAACAATGGAGCGAGGAACTGACTTATTGAAAATAATACATACTGATGTACGCGGTCCGATGAGTGTGGATGCTCGCGGCGGGTATCGTTATTTTCTAACCTTCACAGATGATTTGAGCAGATATGGGTATATCTACTTGATGAAACATAAGTCTGAAACATTTGAAATGTTCAAAGAATTTTAGAGTGAAGTGGAAAATCATCGTAACAAGAAAATAAAGTTTCTACAATCTGATCGTGGAGGAGAATATTTGAGTTACGAGTTTGATCTTCATTTGAAACAATGCGGAATAGTTTCGCAACTCATGCCACCCGGAACACCACAATATAATGGTGTGTCCGAACGTCGTAATCATACTTTATTATATATGGTGCGATTTATGATGTCTCTTACTGATTTATCGCTATCATTTTGGGGTTACGCTTTAAAGACAGTTGCATTCATGTTAAATAGGGCACCATCTAAATTCATTGAGACCACACCATATGAACTGTGGTTGGAAAGAAACCCAAGTTGTCGTTTCTTAAAGTTTGGGGCTGCGATGCTTACGTGAAAAAGCTTCAACCTGATAAGCTCAAACCCAAATCGGAGAAATGTGTCTTCATAGGATACCCAAAGGAGACTGTTGGGTACACCTTCTATCACATATCCGAAGGCAAGATATTCGTTGCTAAGAATAGATGCTTTCTAGAGAAGGAGTTTCTCTCGAAAGAGGTGAGTGGGAGGAAAGTAGAACTTGATGAGGTAATTGTACCTGCTCCCTTATTGAAAAGTAGTTCATCACAGAAATCAGTTCCAGTGATTACTACACCAATTAGTGAGGAAGCTAATGATGATGATCATGAAACTTCTGATCAAGTTTCTACCGAACCTCGTAGGTCAACAAGAGTAAGATCCGCACCAGAGTGGTATGGTAATCCTATTCTGGAGGTCATGTTACTTGACCATGACGAACCTACAAACTATGAGGAAGAGATGATGAGCCCAGATTTCACGAAATGGCTTGATCCATGTATGAGAACAAAGCGTGGACTTTGGTTGACTTGCCCGATGATCGGCAAGCCATAGAGAATAAATGGATCTTCAAGAAGAAGATTGACGCTGACGATAATATTACTGTCTACAAAGCTCGACTTGTAGCGAAAGGTTTTTGACAAGTTCAAGGAGTTGACTACGATGAGATCTTCTCGCCCGTAGAGATGCTTAAGTCCGTCTGAATCATGTTAGCAATTGCCGTATTTTATGATTATGAAATATGGCAAATGGATGTTAAAACTGCATTCCTTAATGGATATCTTAAAGAAGAGTTGTATATGATACAACCAGAGGGTTTTGTCGATCCTAAAGGTACTAACAAAGTGTGCAAGCTCCAGCGATCCATCTATGGACTGGTGCAAGCATCTCGGAGTTGGAATATACGTTTTGATGAGTTGATCAAAGCATATAGTTTTATACAGGCTTGCGGTGAAGCATGTATTTACAAGAAAGTGAGTGGGAGCACTACAACCTTTCTGATAAGTATATGTGAATGACATATTGTTGATCGGAAATGATGTAGAATTTTCTGGAAAGCATAAAGGAGTATTTGAAAGGAGTTTTTCAAAAGAAAGACCTCGGTAAAAGCTACTTACATATTGGGCATCGAGATCTATAGAGATAGATCAAGATGCTTGATAAGTTTTTCAATGAGTACATACCTTGATAAGACTTTGAAGGAGTTCAAAATGGATCAGTCAAAGAAGGAGTTCTTGCCTGAATTGTAAGGTATGAAGTTGAGTAAGACTCAAAACCCGACCACGGTAGAAGATAGAGAGAGAATGAAAGTCATTCCCCTATGCCTCAGCCATAGGTTCTATAAAGTATGCCATGTTGTATACCAGACCTATTGTGTACCTCGCCATGAGTTTGGCAAAGGGGTACAATAGTGATCCAGGAGTAGATCATTGGACAGCGGCCAAATTATCCTTAGAGGACTAAGGAAATATTTCTCGGTTATGGAGGTGATAAAGAGTTCATCGTAAAGAGTTACGCGATTCAAGCTTTGACACCGATCTGGATGATTCTGAGTCTCGATCTAGACACATATTAAAAGTGGGAGCAATTAGCTAGATTAGCTCCGTGCAGAGCACTATAGACATAGAAAATTTGCAAAATACATATGGCTCTGAATGTGGCAGACCCGTTGACTAAATTTCTCTCACAAGCAAAACATGATCACACCTTATTAATCACATAGCAGTGTGAACTACATTATTGACTCTAGTAAACCTTTTGGGTATTAGTCACATGGCGATGTGAACTAATCACATCGTGATGTGAACTATTGGTGCTAAATCACATGGCGATGTGAACTAGATTATTGACTCTAGTGCAAGTGGGAGACTGAAGGAAATATGCCCTAGAGGCAATAATAAAGTTGTTATTTATATTTCCTTATATCATGATAAATGTTTATTATTCATGCTAGAATTGTATTAACTGGAAACTTAGTACATGTGTGAATACATAGACAAAACAGAGTGTCCCTAGTATGCCTCTACTTGACTAGCTCGTTAATCAAAGATGGTTAAGTTTCCAAGCCATAGACATGTGTTGTCATTTGATGAACGGGATCACATAATTAGAGAGTGATGTGATGGACAAGACCCATCCGTTAGCTTAGCACTATGGTCGTTTAGTTTGTTGATATTGCTTTCTTCATGACTTATAAATGTTCCTATGACTAGGAGATTATGCAACTCCCGAATACCGGAGGAACACTTAGTGTGCTATCAAACATCACAACGTAACTGGGTAATTATAAAGATGCTCTACAGGTGTCTCCGATGGTGTTTGTTGAGTTGGCATAGATCGAGATTAGGATTTGTCATTCTGATTGTCGGAGAGGTATCTCTGGGCCCTCTCGGTAATGCACATCACTATAAGCCTTGCAAGCAATGCGACTAATGAGTTAGTTGCAGGATGTACGGAATGAGTAAAGAGACTTGCCGGTAATGAGATTGAACTAGGTATGATGATACCGACGATCGAATCTCGGGCAAGTAACATACCGATGACAAAGGGAACGACGTACGTTGTTATGCGCTTTGATCGATAAAGATCTTCGTAGAATATGTAGGAGCCAATATGAGCATCCAGGTTTCACTATTGGTTATTGACCGAAGATGTGTCTCGGTCATGTCTACATAGTTCTCGAACCCGTAGGGTCCGCACGCTTAACGTTCGATGACGATCGGTATTATGAGTGTATGTGTTTTGATGTACCGAAGGTAGTTAGGAGTCTCGAATGAGGTCACGGACATGACGAGGAGTCTCGAAATGGTCGAGACATAAAGATTGATATATTGGATGACTATATTCGGACACCGGAATGGCTCCAATGTGTATCAGGTAATTATCGAAGTACCGGGGGGTTACCGGAAACCCCCGGGGGGTCAATGGGCCTTCACGGGCCTTAGTGGAAGAGAGGAGGAGGCGGCCAAGTGGTGGGGCACGCCCCCAAGCCCAATCCGAATTGGGGAGCCCCCCCTTTCCTTTCTCTCCCTCTTTCCTTCCTTCCCCCTGCTAGTTGGACTAGGAAAGGGGGGAAATCTACTCCTAGTAGGAGTAGGAATACCGCCTTGGGGCACGCACTAGGAGGCCGGCCTTCCCCCTCCTGCACTCCTTTATATACGGAGGAGGGGGCACCCCATAGACACACAAGTTGATTCTTAGCCGTGTGTGGTGCCCCCCTTCACATATTTCCACCTCGGTCATATTGTCGTAGTTCTTAGGCGAAGCCCTGCGTCGGTAACTTCATCATCACTGTCAACATGCCGTTGTGCTGACGAAACTCTCCCTCGACCTCAGCTATATATAGAAGTTCGAGGGACGTCACCGAGCTGAACGTGTGCAGATCGCGGAGGTGTCGTGCGTTCGATACTTGATCGGTTGGATCGTGGAGACGTTCGACTACATCAACCGCGTTACTTAACGCTTCCGCTTTCGGTCTACGAGGGTATGTGGACACACTCTCCCCGCTCGTTGCTATGCTTCTCCTAGATAGATCTTGCGTGATCGTAGGAAAATTTTGAAATACTACGTTCCCCAACAGAACATCACTATGTTGATCATATCTACTATATGATTCACTCTCACCTTTCGGTCTCAATGTTCCGAGGCCATATCTGCATATGCTAGGCTCGTCAAGTTTAACCTGAGTATTCTGCGTGTGTACAACTGTCTTGCACCCTTTGTATGTGAACGTAGAGCTTATCACACCCGATCATCACGTGGTGTCTAGGCACGACGAAATGTAGCAACGGTGCATACTCAGGGAGAACACTTATACCTTGAAATTTAGTGAGAGATCATCTTATAATGCTACCGCCGTACTAAGAAAAATAAGATGCATAAAGGATAAGCATCACATGCAATCAATATAAGTGATATGATATGGCCATCATCATCTTGTGCCTTTGATCTCCATCTCCAAGGCACCGTCATGATCACCATCGTCACCGACTTGACACCTTGATCTCCATCGAAGCATCGTTGTCGTCTCACCAACTATTGCTTCTACGACTATCGCTGACGCTTAGTGATAAAGTAAAGCAATTACATGGCGGTTGCATTTCATACAATAAAGCTACAACCATATGGCTCCTGCCAGTTGCCGATAACTGTGTTACAAAACATGATCATATCATACAACAATATATATAATCACATCTTGACCATATCACATCACAACATTGAAGGAAATATGCCCTAGAGGCAATAATAAAGTTATTATTTATTTCCTTATATCATGATAAATGTTTATTATTCATGCTAGAATTGTATTAACCGGAAACATAATACATGTGTGAATACATAGACAAACAGAGTGTCACTAGTATGCCTCTACTTGACTAGCTCGTTAATCGAAGATGGTTATGTTTCCTAACCATAGACATGAGTTGTCATTTGATTAACGGGATCACATCATTAGGAGAATGATCTGATTGACATGACCCATTCCGTTAGCCTAGCACTTGATCGCTTAGTATGTTGCTATTGCTTTCTTCATGACTTATACATGTTCCTGTAACTATGAGATTATGCAACTCCGCTTACGGAGGAACACTTTGGTACTACCAAACGTCACAACGTAATCGGGTGATTATAAAGGAGTACTACAGGTGTCTCCAAAGGTACATGTTGGGTTGGCGATTTGAGATTAGGTTTTGTCACTCCGATTGTCGGAGAGGTATCTCTGGGCCCTCTCGGTAATGCACATCACATAAGCCTTGCAAGCATTGCAACTAATAAGTTAGTTGTAAGATGATGTATTACGGAACGAGTAAAGAGACTTGTCAGTGATAAGATTGAACTAGGTATTGGATACCGACGATCGAATCTCGGGCAAATAACATACCGATGACAAAGGGAACAACGTATGTTGTTATGCGGTTTGACCAATAAAGATCTTCGTAGAATATGTAGGAGCCAATATGGGCATCCAGGTCCCGCTATTGGTTATTGACCGAGAATAGTTCTAGGTCATGTCTACATAGTTCTCGAACCCGTAGGGTCCGCACGCTAAGGTTTCGATGACGCTTATATTATGAGTTTATGAGTTTTGATGTACCGAAGGAGTTTGGAGTCCCGGATGAGATCGGGGACATGACGAGGAGTCTCGAAATGGTCGAGACGTAAAGATCGATATATTGGACGACTATATTCGAGTTCGGAAAGGTTCCAATGATTCGGTATTTTTCGAGTACCGAGAGTTACGGAATTCGCCGGGAGAAGTATTGGGCCTTATTGGGCCTGCGGGAAAGAGAGAGGGCTGCCTAGGGCAGGCCGCTGCCCCCCATGGCCTAGTCCGATTTGGACTAGGGGAGAGGCCGCACCCTTCCTTCCTTCCCTTCTCTCTTCCCTTACTTGTCTCCTACTCCTAATACATGGAAGGACTCCTAGTTGGACTAGGAAGGGGAATCCTACTCCCGGTGGGAGTAGGACTCCCCATGGCGCCCCTCCTAGGGCCGGCCTCCTCCTCCCTCCCTCCTTTATATACGGGGCAGGGGCACCCCATGAACACACAAGTTGATCTACGTGATCGTTTTAGCCGTGTCGGTGCCCTCTCCACCATATTCCACTTCGATCATATCGTCATGAGCTTAGGCGAAGCCCCGCGCCGTGAAAGTCATATCGTCGCGAGCTTAGGCGAAGCCCTGCGCCGGTGGAGCATCATCATCGCCACCACGCTGTCGTCTCGACGGAACTCATCCCCGACGCTTTGCTGGATCGGAGCCCGGGGATTGTCATCGAGCTGAACGTGTGCTGAACTCGGAGGTGCCGTGCGCTCGGTACTTGGATCGGTCGGATCGTGAAGACGTACGACTACATCAACCGCGTTGTTATAACGCTTCGCTTTCGGTCTCACGAGGGTACGCGACATACACTTCTCCTCTCGTTGCTATGCCATCACCATGGTCTTGCGTGTGCGTAGGAAATTTTTGAAATTACTACGCTCCCCAACAATGGCATCCGAGCCTGGTTTTATGCGTTGATGTCATATGCACGAGTAGAACACAAGTGAGTTGTGGGCGATATAAGTCATACTGCTTACCAGCATGTCATACTTTGGTTCGGCGGTATTGTGAGATGAAGCGCCCGGACCGACATTACGCCAGACGCTTACGCGAGACTGGTTTCACCGCTTGAGCACTCGCTGCTTAAAGGTGACCGGCGGTGTCTGCTTCTCTCACTTTAGTTGAACCGAGTGTGGCTACGCCCGGTCTTTGCGAAGGTTAAAACAGCACTAACTTGACAAACTATCGCTGTGGTTTTGATGCGAGGTAAGAACGGTTCTTGCTCAGCCCATAGCAGCCACGTAAAACTTGCAACAACAAAGTAGAGGACGCCTAACTTGTTTTTGCAGGGCATGTTGTGATGTGATATGGTCAAGACGTGATGCTATATTTTATTGTATGAGATGATCATGTTTTGTAACCGAAGTTATCGGCAATGGCAGGAGCCATATGGTTGTCGCTTATTGTATGAAATGCAACGCCATGTAATTGCTTTACTTTATCACTAAGCAGTAGCGATAGTCGAGAAGCAATAGTTGGCGAGATGACAAAGATGCTACGATGGAGATCAAGGTGTCGCGCCGGTGACGATGGTGATCATGACGGTGCTTGAGATGGAGATCACAAGCACAAGATGATGATGGCCATATCATATCACTTATATTGATTGCATGTGATGTTTATCCTTTATGCATCTTATCTTGCTTTGATTGACGGTAGCATTATAAGATGATCTCTCACTAAAATTATCAAGAAGTGTTCTCCCGAGTATGCACCGCTATGAAAGTTCTTCGTCTTTGAGACACCACGTGATGATCGGGTGTGATAGGCTCTACGCTCAAATACAACGGGTGCAAAACAGTTGCACACGTGGAATACTCAGGTTAAACTTGACGAGCCTAGCATATAACAGATATGGCCTCGAACACGGAGACCGAAGGTCGAGCGTGAATCATATAGTAGATATGATCAACATATTGATGTTCACCGTTGAAACTACTCCATCTCACGTGACGATCGGACATGGTGTAGTTGATATGGATCACGAATCACTTAGAAGATTAGAGGATGTCTATCTAAGTGGGAGTTCTTAAGTAATATGATTAATTGAACTTTAATTTATCATGAACTTAGTCCCGGTAGTATTTTGCAAATTATGTTGTAGATCAATAGCTCGCGTTGTTGCTTCCCTATGTTTGTTATGTTTATTTTAATATGTTCCTAGAGAAACTGTGTTGAAAGATGTTAGTAGCAATGATGCGGATTGGATCCGTTATCCGAGGTTTATTCTCATTGCTGCACGTAAGAATTATGTCCTTGATGCACCGCTAGGTGATGACCTATTGCAGGAGCGGATGCGACGTTATGAACGCTTTGGCTAGCTCAATATGATGACTACTTGATAGTTTAGTGCACCATGCTTAAACGGCTTAGAATCGGGACTTCAAAAACGTTTTGAACGTCATGGACCATATGAGATGTTCTAGGAGTTGAAGTTAATATTTCAAGCAAATACCCGAGTTGAGAGATATGAAGTCTCCGACAAGTTCTATAGCTAAAAGATGGAGGAGAATCGCTCAACTAGTGAGCATGTTCTCAGATTATCTGGGTACTTCAATCGCTTGAATCAAGTGGGAGTTAATCTTCCAGATAAGATAGTGATTGACAGAATTCTCTAGTCACCATCACTAAGTTACTAGAACTTCGTGATGAACTATAGTATGCAAGGGATGACGAAAACGATTCCCGAGCTCTTCGTGATGTTGAAATCGACGAAGGTAGAAATCAAGAAAGAGCATCAAGTGTTGATGATTGACAAGACCACTAGTCTCAAGGAAAAGGGCAAAGGGCAGAAGGGGAACTTCAAGAAGAACGGCAAGCAAGTTGCTGCTCGAGTGAAGAAGCCCAAGTCTGGATCTAAGCCTGAGACTAAGTGCTTTTGCTACAATGGAACTGGTCACTGGAAGCGGAACTACCCCAAGTATTTGGCGGATAAGAAGGATGGCAAAGTGAACAAAGGTATATTTGATATACAAATTATTGATGTGTATTTTACTAGTGTTCGTAGCAACCCCTCGGTATTTGATACTGGTTCAGTTGCTAAGAGTAGTAACTCGAAACAGGAGTTGCAGAATGAACAGAAACTAGTTGAAGGGGAAGTGACGATGAGTGTTGGAAGTAGTTCCAAGATTGATATGATCATCATCGCACACTCCCTATACTTTCGGGATTAGTGTTAAACCTAAATAAATGTTATTTGGTGTTTGCGTTGAGCATGAATATGATTTGATCATGTTTATTGCAAAACGGTTATTCATTTAAAGTCAAAGAATAATTGTTGTTTTGTTTACATGAATAAAACTTTCAATGGTCATACACCCAATGAAAATAGTTTTCAAAACGGTTATTCATTTAAAGTCAAAGAATAATTGTTGTTCTGTTTAAATGAATAAAACCTTCGATGGTCATACACCCAATGAAAATATTTTATTGAATCTCGATAGTAGTAATACACATATTCATAGTGTTGAAACCAAAAGATACAGAGTTGATAATGATAATGCAACTTATTTGTGGCACTGCCGTTTGGGTCATATCGGTGTAAAACGCATGAAGAAACTCCATACTGATGGACTTTTGGAATCACTTGATTATGAATCACTTGGTACTTGCGAACCGTGCCTCATGGGCAAGATGACTAAAACGCCGTTCTCCGGAACTATGGAGCAAGCAACTGATTTGTTGGAAATCATACATACTGATGTTTGTGGTCCAATGAATGTTGAGGCACATGGCGGGTATCGTTATTTTCTCACCTTCACAGATGATTTGAGCAGATATGGGTATATCTACTTGATGAAACATAAGTCTGAAACAGTTGAAAGGTTCAAAGAATTTCTGAGTGAAGTGGAAAATCATCGTAACAAGAAAATAAAGTTTCTGCGATCTGATCGAGGAGATGAATATTTGAGTTACGAGTTTGGTCTTCAATTAAAACAATGTGGAATAGTTTCAAAGCTCACGCCACCGGAACACCACAACATTATGGTGTGTCCGAACGTCGTAACCGTACTTTATTTGGATATGGTGCGATCTATGATGTCTCTTATCGGTTTACCACTATCGTTTTGGGGTTATGCATTAGAGACAGCTGCATTCACGTTTAATAGGGCACCATCTAAATCCGTTGAGGCGACACCGTATGAACCATGGTTTAACAAAGAAACCTAAGCTGTCGTTTCTTAAAGTTTGAGTTGTGATGCTTATGTGAAAAAGTTTTCACCGATAAGCTAGAACCCAAATCGAGAAGTGCGTCTTCATAGAATACCCAAAGGTAACTATTGGGTACACCTTCTATCACAGATCCGAAGGCAAGTTATTCGTTGCTAAGGTGGATCCTTTCTAGAGAAGAAGTTTCTCTCGAAAGAAGTGAGTGGGAGGAAAGTAGAACTTGATGAGGTAATTGTACCTTCTCCCTTATTGGAAAGTAGTTCATCACAGGAATCACTTCCAGTGATTCCTACACCAATTAGTGAGTAAGTTAATGATGATGATCATGAAACTTCAGATCAAGTTGCTACCAAACCTCATAGGTCTTCCAGAGTAAGATCCGCACCAGAGTGGTACGGTAATCATGTTCGGAAGTCATGTTACTAGACCATGATGAACCTACGAACTATGAGGAAGCGATGATGAGCCCAGATTCATGAAATGGCTTGAGGCCATGAAATCTGAGATAGGATCCATGTATGAGAACAAAGTATGGACTTTGATTGACTTGCTCTATGATCAGCAAGCCATGTGAAATAAATGGATCTTCAAGAGGAAGATGGACACTGATAGTAGTGTTACTATCTACAAAGCTCGACTTGTTGCAAAAGGTTTTCGACAAGTTCAAGGTGTTGAATACGATGAGATTTTCTCACTCGTAACGATGCTTAAGTCTATCCGAATCATGTTAGCAATTGCCACATTTTATGGAATTTGGCAAATGGATGTCAAAACTACATTCTTTAATGGATTTATTAAAAAGAGTTGTATATGACGCAACCAGAAGTTTTGTCAATCCTAAAGGAGCTAACAAAATGTGCAAGCTCCAGCGATCCATCAATGGACTGGTGCAAGCATCTCGGAGTTGGAATATACGCTTTGATGAGTTGATCAAAGCATATGGTTTTATACAGACTTTTGGAGAAGACTGTATTTACAAGAAAGTGAGTGGGAGCACTACAACATTTCTGATAAGTATATGTGAATGACATATTGTTGATCGGAAATAATGTAGAATTATTCTGCAAAGCATAAAGGAGTATTTGAAAGGAGTTTTTCAAAGAAGGACCTCGGTGAAGCTGCTTACATATTGAGCATCAAGATCTATAGAGATAGATCAATACGCTTGATAAGTTTTTCAATGAATACATACCTTGACAAGATTTTGAAGTAGTTCAAAATGGAACAGTCAAAGAAAGAGTTCTTGCCTGTGTTACAAGGTGTGAGATTGAGTAAGACTCAAAACCCGACCACGGCAGAAGATAGAAAGAGAATGAAAGTCATTCCTATGCATCAGCCATAGGTTCTATAAAGTATGTCATGTTGTGTACTGGATCTATTGCATACCCTACCACTAAGCTTGGCAAGGAGTGCAATAGTGATCTAGGAGTAGATCAATGGACAGCGGTCAAAATTATCCTTAGTAGAATAAGGATATGTTTCTCGATTATGGAAGTGAAAAAGGTTCGTCGTAAAGGGTTACGCCGATGCAAGTTTTAACACTAATCTAGATGACTCAAATATCAATCTGGATACATATTGAAAGTGGGAGCAATTAGCTAGAGTAGCTCCGCAAGCGAGCATTGTAGATATAGAAATTTGCAAAATACTTACGGCTCTGAATGTGACAGATCCGCTGACTAAAATTATCTCACAAGCAAAACATGATCACACCTTAGTACTCTTTGGGTGTTAATCACATAGCGATGTGAACTAGATTATCGACTCTAGTAAACCCTTTGGGTGTTGGTCACATATCGATGTGAACTATGGGTGTTAACCACATATAGATGTGAACTATTGATGTTAAATCACATGGCGATGTGAACTAGATTATTGACTCTAGTGCAAGTGGGAGACTGAAGGAAATATGCCCTAGAGGCAATAATAAAGTTATTATTTATTTCCTTATATCATAATAAATGATTATTATTCATGCTAGAATTGTATTAACCGGAAACATAATACATGTGTGAATACATAGACAAACAGTGTCACTAGTATGCCTCTACTTGACTAGCTCGTTAATCAAGATGGTTATGTTTCCTAACCATAGACATGAGTTGTCATTTGATTAACGGGATCACATCATTAGGAGAATGATCTGATTGACATGACCCATTCCGTTAGCCTAGCACTTGATCGTTTAGTATGTTGCTATCGCTTTCTTCATGACTTATACATGTTCCTGTAACTATGAGATTATGCAACTCCGTTTACGGAGGAACACTTTGGTACTACCAAACGTCACAACGAATCGGGTGATTATAAAGGAGTACTACAGGTGTCTCCAAAGGTACATGTTGGGTTGGCGTATTTGAGATTAGGTTTTGTCACTCCGATTGTCGGAGAGGTATCTCTGGCCCTCTCGGTAATGCACATCACATAAGCCTTGCAAGCATTGCAACCAATAAGTTAGTTGTAAGATGATGTATTACGGAACGAGTAAAGAGACTTGTCAGTGACGAGATTGAACTAGGTATTGGATACCGACGATCGAATCTCGGGCAAGTAACATACCGATGACAAAAGGAACAACGTATGTTGTTATGCGGTTTGACCGATAAAGATCTTCGTAGAATATGTAGGAGCCAATATGGGCATCCAGGTCCCGCTATTGGTTATTGACCGAGAATAGTTCTAGGTCATGTCTACATAGTTCTCGAACCCGTAGGGTCCGCACGCTTAAGGTTTCGATGATGTTATATTATGAGTTTATGAGTTTTGATGTACCGAAGGAGTTCGAGTCCCGGATGAGTTCGGGGACATGACGAGGAGTCTCGAAATGGTCGAGACGTAAAGATCGATATATTGGACGACTATATTCGGAGTTCGGAAAGGTTCTGAATGATTCGGTATTTTTCGGAGTACCGAGAGTTACGGAAATTCGCCGGGAGAAGTATTGGGCCTTATTGGGCCCTGCGGGAAAGAGAGAGGGGCTGCCTAGGGCAGGCCGCGCGCCCCCCCATGGCCTAGTCCGATTTGGACTAGGGGGAGAGGCCGCACCCCTTCCTTCCTTCCCTTCTCTCTTCCCCTTACTTGTCTCCTACTCCTAATACATGGAAGGACTCCTAGTTGGACTAGGAAAGGGGGAATCCTACTCCCGGTGGGAGTAGGACTCCCCATGGCGCGCCCCTCCTAGGGCCGGCCTCCTCCTCCCTCCCTCCTTTATATACGGGGGCAGGGGGCACCCCATGAACAAACAAGTTGATCTACGTGATCGTTCTTAGCCGTGTGCGGTGCCCCCCTCCACCATATTCCACTTCGGTCATATCGTCACGGAGCTTAGGCGAAGCCCTGCGCCGGTGAAAGTCATATCATCGCAGAGCTTAGGCGAAGCCCTGTGTCGGTGTAGCATCATCATCGTCACCACGCCGTCGTGCTGACGGAACTCATCCCCGACGCTTTGCTGGATCGGAGCCCGGGGATTGTCATCGAGCTGAACGTGTGCTGAACTCGGAGGTGCCGTACGTTCGGTACTTGGATCGGTCGGATCGTGAAGACGTACGACTACATCAACCGCGTTGTTATAACGCTTCCGCTTTCGGTCTACGAGGATACGTGGACATACACTCTCCCCTCTCGTTGCTATGCCATCACCATGGTCTTGCGTGTGCGTAGGAAAATTTTTGAAATTACTACGTTCCCCAACAAACATGCCCTGCAAAAACAAGTTAGACGTCCTCTACTTTGTTGTTGCAAGTTTTACGTGGCTGCTACGGGCTTAGCAAGAACCGTTCTTACCTACGCATCAAAAACCACAACGATTTTTCATCAAGTTTGCTGTTTTAACCTTCAACAAGGACCGGGCATAGTCACACTCGATTCAACTAAAGTTGGAGAAACAGATACCCACTAGCCACCTGTGTGCGAAGCACGGCGGTAGAACCAGTCTCATGAATGCGGTCATGTAATGTCGGTTTGGGCCGCTTCATCCAACAATACCGCCGAATCAAAGTATGACATGCTGGTAAACAGTATGACTATTATCGCCCACAACTCTTTGTGTTCTACTCGTGCATATAACATCTACGCATAGACCTGGCTCGGATGCCACTGTTGGGGAACGTAGTATTTCAAAAAATTCCTACGATCACGCAAGATCTATCTAGGAGAAGCATAGCAACGAGCGGGCAGAGTGTGTCCACGTACCCTCGTAGACCGAGAGCGGAAGCGTTAAGTAATGCGGTTGATGTAGTCGAACGTCTTCGCGATCCAACTGATCAAGTACCGAACGCACGGCACCTCCGTGATCTGCGCACGTTCAGCTCGGTGACGTCCCTCGAACTTCTAGATCCAGCTGAGGTCGAGGGAGAGTTTCGTCAGCACGACGGCGTGTTAACGGTGATGATGAAGTTAGCGATGCAGGGCTTCGCCTAAGCACTACGACAATATGACCGAGGTGGAAATATATGGAGGGGGGCACCAAACACGGCTAAGATCAACTTGTGTGTCTATGGGGTGCCCCCCCTCCCCCGTATATAAAGGAGGGGAGGAGGGGGAGGGCCGGCCTCATGGGGCGCGCCCAAGGGGGGATTCCTACTCCCAGTAGGAGTAGGTTTCCCCCTTCCCTAGTTGGAGTAGGAGAAGAAGGAAGAGGGAGAGGGAGAGAAGGAAAGCCCCCCCCCCCCAATTCGGATTGGGTTTGGGGGGCGCGCGCCTCCCACTTAGCCGCCTCCTCCTCTCTTCCACCATGGCCCATTAAGGCCCATTAACTCTCCGGGGGGTTCCGGTAACCCCTCGGTACTCCGGTAGATGCCCGAACTCACCCGAAACCATTCCGGTGTCCAAACATAACCTTCCAATATATCAATCTTCATGTCTCGACCATTTCGAGACTCCTCTTCATGTCCGTGATCACATCCGGGACTCGAACTACCTTCGGTACATCAAAAGACATAAACTCATAATACCGATCGTCATCAAACGTTAAGCGTGCGGACCCTACGGGTTCGAGAACTATGTAGACATGACCAAGACTCATCTCTGGTCAATAACCAATAGCGGAACCTGGATGCTCATATTGGCTCCTACATATTCTACGAGGATCTTTATCGGTCAAACCGCATAGAAACATACGTTGTTCCCTTTGTCATCGGTATGTTACTTGCCCGAGATTCGATCGTCGGTATTATCATACCTAGTTCAATCTCGTTACCGACAAGTCTCTTTACTCGTTCCATAATGCATCATCTCGCAACTAACTCATTAGTCACATTGCTTGCAAGGCTTATAGTGATGTGCACTACCGAGAGGGCCCAAATATACCTCTCCAACAATCGGAGTGACAAATCCTAATCTCGATCTATGCCAACTCAACAAACACCATGGAGACACCTGTAGAGCATTTTTGTAATCACCCAGTTAGTTGTGACGTTTGATAGCACACTAAGTGTTCCTCCGATATTCGGGAGTTGCATAATCTCATAGTCATAGAAACATGTATAAGTTATGAAGAAAGCAATAGCAATAAACTAAACGATCATGGTGCTAAGCTAACGGATGGATCAAGTCAATCATATCATTCTCTAATGATGTGATCCCATTGATCAAATGACAACTCATGTCTATGGCTATGAAACTTAACCATCTTTGATTAACGAGCCAGTCAAGTAGAGGCATACTAGTGACACTCTGTTTGTCTATGTATTCACACATGTACTAAGTTTTCGGTTAAAAAAATTTCTAGCATGAATAATAAACATTTATCATGATATAAGAAAATATAAATAACAACTAATTATTGCCTCTAGGGCATATTTCCTTCACCTTTCATATCTATCGGTCATAAAATGATTTAAATACTCTGACTACAAAATTGTTTGATGATTCACAACCCCTAATACCTGAACATAATAATACTAGGCAGACAAAGAATATAAATACCAATCAGTACTCTGTGTTAGATATTCCAAACTTACATGACTATTCCTAGCAGTACACGTACAAATGTAGTAGTCCTAATTACCAGGTACCATGATTTCTATTCGTCTAAATTCAGAATGAAGGCCTATACAACCAGCGAACATGATTCCAACAAAAATCGAATCTAACTCAAGTAAGCTGGACTAAAGATTACTCCTAACACCCCAATGAATTACAAACAAAATTGCTATGTGGCAATTGCAATTTAACAAAACGGGGACGATCGATGCAGTGCCATACCATCGATTTTCAGTCAGGGACGATGGGCAGTCAACAACTTACAGGAACTTACTTATAAAATGTTGGAAGCCGTCATCGGTTCTCCTGCCATTGGGTCCGACTCTGGCAGCCGATTCATCCGATGGGCAACATGATGAAGTACTGAATCGAAGCCGAGACGACACATCTGCATGTGATATTTCTCAAAGTCGCCTAAGTGGAGAGCACCATGGGGCAGGGAGGAGCAATGGAACGGGTCTGGGAGTCATCAGGCAGGAGGGGAACGGATCTGGAGAGCCTGGTGATTTTGATGTGCTGCTTGACGGCGAGGTGAGAAAGAGGCAACAGATTGATCGCCGAGGTCGGGGAGGCCGGGTTGATGTGGTTGGCGGCGACAATGGGTAGCTTCCGTGAGAGGCAAGATGGGAAGGAGAGACGGAATACATGCAAGTGATTGGGAAGGCGATAATCCTACATCAACAGACAAACAACGGACCTTTACGGGCTCTATCCACACAAATTAACTCTCTTCCCCCTGATTTTCACGGGTGTGGGCCCCTCCACCTTCCCTAATTCAAACTACAAATTAACTCTCTCCCCCTTGATTTTCAGGGTGTGGCCCCCTCCACCCTCCCTAATCCAAACTAAGATCAATCCGTGAACTCTGTAATACCTTGCCCGTGACTAGCATTACTCTTAGGGAGGAGTTATTACGCGAGGATGGTGCAGGTAATTAGCTCCTCAGCCGACGGGATAAAACGTAGCTACACCGTAAGATTCCAATAGCACAACCGACGGGATAAAACGTATCTACACCGTAAGATTCCAATAGAACAGCCGACGGGATAAAACGTATCTACACCGTAAGATTCTAATAGAATCTAGTCACTGAGTGGTGTGAAGACGGTCTTCTAAGAAAGTGTTTGCCTTATTTTTTTAGAAAAGGAGGACGCACCTCCGGCCTCTGCATCTGGACAATGCATACGGCCACTTTATTAATTATTAAGCATAAAATACCTTACAAAGTAGTACATCAGTAAGCTTGAAGCCACCATCTAGGCAACATATGTCGCTACTCCTACCCCCTTGATGCAGTGGTGCTGAATGTCCGAGCCTAATACCAAACAGACATCGCACCAAATCCTAACATCTAATGCCGGATGCCCCATCCTAGCCATATACCGGGACTGGGTCACACGCCGGTCCGGTGCACTCACCGAGGCTGCCGCCTTCTTCCACCGATCCATCTCCAGAGCAGGTACTGACGCACAGACCTTGCCAGGCCTGCCGTTGACACCACCATGGCGCCAGACAGCTCGACCACCCTGCGCTCGTCCATCCAGCCGCATCCGTCGTCGATATGCAGCTGCACCATGCCGCCACCACTCGTCGCCAATGACGCGGTAGATACAACGCCACACCACCTGGCGACCTCCACACCATCGCCGCTGCTGGAGCTACTCGGATCCCACCATCCACAACATCTCTCCCCCGAACAGCAGTTCCTCCCAAGACGGCGCCTCCATGGAGGATACGACGCGCAAGACGCCGTCGCCGCCCAATCCAGACTGAATTTTGGACTTTCGTCCGGAAGGGGTTCGGGGTGGATAGGGGACTTCGCCGCCTCGGGAAGGGTAACGGCGTCAAGTGACGTCGCCGATGCCGGGCCGAACACGCCGATCAAAGTTTCCTCCGGTCCCCATCCTATGCCACCAAACCTCCGTGTACTCCGGATCCGACAAGCCACGATCCGAAACCTGCGAAGATGAAAGAGCCATGGGGCTCAACCCACTAGAAAGGAGGATCGAGAAGAACTCCTTGTGGATCTCCAGACGCCGAATCCAACGTGGCCAGCGACGATCATCACCACCCCGCGGCGGCCGACGAAGTCCGAAGAAAAGATCCAGATGGATCCAATCTGGATCCGGCGGCACCCGCGACCATCGGTCAGGCCAACGCAGCCACCACCTCACGACACGCAGGTCGCCACCGTCGCGCCGCGCACGACGTCGATGGGAGACCCGCCAGCCACGCCGCCGGACCCCACGTTCTTCTGGATCCCGCTGTCCCGCACCAGCCAAGACGAAGAGGATGGGGAGAAGCCCCGCCGCCGCCCAGCCGTCGCCCAACGGCGCTATGGACGGCGGCGAGGAGGGGGAGAGGAGGAGAGTCGAGGGACGGCGGCTAGGGATTTCCCCTGGGCCACCTGCGGGGGGCGGGTGCCAGTGTTTGAAATTAGGATGTGACTCGCTCTACCAAAAAGCATGATGCCAGTCACTTTGACTAAAAACGATCCTCGTATCTTAGAAGCTAACCAACAAACATATATTGCCTATGAGTTGATCTTAGTTTATGTCTTATTTTAATATATATTTATACATTCGCTTTTGTAGATCAAAGATAAAAACCTAGGCTTCAGATGGTGCTTTACAAATGTTGAGAAAGCTTTTTAATGAACCGGACTGAAAAGTCATCGAGTTCTACACAATCAAAAGAGATGCATATAAATAATTGTTCTTCTTTATATATTTGATAATGCAAATATAAGTTACATATATATTTTATTTCATTTTAATATGCACTCTTATTTTTGCAGATTATGAGAGCTGAAAATGGATTATGTGAACGCTAAAAAAAAGAATCCGTGCCGAGGTGATGGTCAGGGCGTTCTACTAGTGTAATAATAATATTTCACTTGATATTTAATTTGTGTCAACACTTCACTTCCGTTCATCCAAATTAAGCTTCTCTTTGAAGCCCCATATAGAAGGTAGGGAAACTATCACTTTCTAATTTCGCTTTCTGTAGAGAGAGCTTCTTCAGGGAGGTGGAGAAAAGATTCAGATTCCACCATCCGAAGGCACTATCACCCCGTTCACGTCTGATCCACCGTCAAAGAAGACAGATCCGCCTTTGAGAAAGCAGGAGCAAGTAGAGGCAGTGTATGCGAAAATGCCTTTTGGAGCTCGGCCTCCATGGAGGCCTGTTTTTGAAAAACGCAAAACTCATGAAAATTCATATTTTTACAATTCAAAAAAATCTGAAAAAAAATACAGATATACATGGAGGCATAACACACATGCGTGTAAATTTTTAGGACAAAATACGTTAAAATGAAGTCTGTGCAAAAAAGACAAATCTAAGTCTTTTTAACACATGATACTATTCATCCTCAAAGTCACAGAAATTTGTCTTTTTTGTGTAGGTCGCATTTCAAAGTATTTCACCTTGAATTTAAACACACACATGCATTTCATCCTTGTAAAGTTGCATATATTTTTCCAGAATTTTTCGAAGTCAAAAAGTTTGATTTTAGAATTTTTCAAAAATAAAGGGCTCCATGGAGCTCGGTCACCAAAACGCCCCACTCCAGTGTATGACCATAGTTCAACTCGCATTGCATGCACGTTACATTATTTATTTAACGCTTGACGCTTCCACGCGGCTACAGCGCCAAAAGCCCCTACCGAACACACAACCGTACTCTCCTGAGACTCGACACGCCACACTTGCTCGTACAGACCACACACCACACCACGGGCACACTTCACTCTCTTGTTCTTCGCGAGCTTCTCCATCCTCGATCTAGCTATTGACGATGGTACCACCTGCAACCCAGCAACACACAAGAACGCAATGAATTTCATGGCCAAGATGGGAAGAATCAACAACGTGCTGGTGAGGGGGCTACCGTTGGGGTGGAGGATCTGGCCGGAGATGTAGGAGGAGTCCTGCTCGCTGGCCAGGAAGACGAAGCTGGGCGCCACCTCGCTGGGCTGCCCGGCTCGCTTCATGGGCACCTCGGACCCGAACTGCTTCACCTTCTCCTCCGGGAAGGAGGCCGGTATCAGCGGCGTCCAGATGGGCCCCGGCGCGACGCCGTTGACGCGGATCCCCTTCTCCGCCAGCTGCATCGACAGCGCGCGGGTGAAGGCCACGATGGCGCCCTTGGTGGCCGTGTAGTCCAGCAGCGTCGCGTTGCCCTTGTACGCGTTCACAGAGGTGGTGTTGATGATGCTGGACCCGGGCCGCATGTGCTTCACCGCGAACTTGGCCATGAGGAAGTAGGAGAAGATGTTTGTGCGGAACACGCGCTCCAGGTCCTGCTCGCTGATCTCGGTGATGCAGGGCCGGACGTACTGCTCCGCCGCGTTGTTCACCAGGATGTCCACGCGCCCGCCGTGCGCGTTCGCCACCTCCTCCACCACCCTGCGGCAGTTCTCCTCGTACCCGAGGTCGCCCGCCAGCGCCTTGGGCTCGCCGGCGCCCGTGCGGGACTTGATGTCGCGGAGCGCCTGCAGGGTCTCCTCCGCGTCCTTGTCCTCGTGCCCCTTCACGTACGTGAAGTTCACCGTCGCGCCCTCCAGCGCGAAGCACAGGCACACCGCGCGCCCGATGCCCGAGTCGCCGCCGGTCACCAGCGCCACCTTGCCCTGCACGCGCGCACAACATACACATGTTTACCGCGGCCTAATGGAAGCCGGCATCGACAAGCAGTGCTAGAACTGTTTAAACCGCTTTTACCTGGAGCTTGTTGGCCGACTTGTAGTTCTTGATGAGGGTCTCGGGGCGGGGATCCATGGCGTGCTCCTTGCCGGGCTGGCAGTCCTGCTGCTGCGGCGGGAACTTCTGCGACGCCATGGCTCTGGTCCCTCGGCGAGTGGGCGGTGTTCTTGGCGACGAGGCGGCGATCGAAGCTAGCGCTCTGGCGGTGGGGAGTTGATGCAGCTGGTTCGGTCGGAGGCGGTGAAGAAGAAGAAGAAACGGCTGGGCTCTGGTGGGTGTTGTGAGGAGTGCGCTCATGGCACGGTGGAAGGCACGAGGTGGCGAGAGGCCGATATAAAGGGGGGACGAAGCCCCGCGGGCATGGCGCGTGGCGGCGAACGTGGCACGAGTCTCGCAGCTGTCTCATCCACGTGGTGACACCGCCCGTGTCCGAGTGACCGAGTGTACTCCGAGCTGCACCGCCCGCCGCTTAGGCGAAGCTGCTACATTTTTTTTTTTTTTTTGAGACAAAGGCGAAGCTGCTACATGTTTCTGGGCGATGAGACAGTCGATCGCCATTGTTGAGCCTTCTGGTCCAGCCGACTTGATGGTAAACAGGCCAACAAGCCCGTATTCTATAGCCCACAATCACAAGACTTGTGGGCCGTCCATTTCTCTTACCCAGCCCGTAATCACAATGCCACCAGCCCAGCACTTCCTCTCTCTCGCCAAAAAGAGAAACGGCGGCGACTCCTCGCTCCTCAGAATCAGGTTTCCCACTCCCACTACCCATCGGCCGCAATGGCGACGGCGTCGGCAACTCCGCCCCGCTTCCAGATCTCCCACTAGCGAGTGCGACGCGCCAGATCGCTTCGCCATGGAGGACCGCGGCGGGGAGATCCCCGCCAAGCGACCACCCAAGCCTTCCGATGGCGGCGAGGACCGCCTCAGCGCGGTTCCCGACGAACTTCTTATCGACATCCTTCTCAAGATCCACGATGCCTCCGCCGCCGCGCGGACCAGCGTCCTATCCCGCCGCTGGCGCCGCGTCTGGACGCTCAACCTCCTCCCGCCGCGCACGAGGTGTTCGAGGAAATGGCAACCCCATCCTCGTTCATGGACCTCCTCCAAAACGCGGAGGTGGACCTCGGAGCTTCGCCTCTAGACCCCTTTAGGGTTGGTGACGACTTGGAGGAAAAGGAGGAAGATGAGGCGGATGAAGGGGATGACGAGGAGGAGGTGGCCGAGATAGGGGTGGAGGCATTCACCGCCGCTTCCCGCCCACACGCGCGGTCGACAAACTACACCGAGGCGGAAGATGTCCTCTTTGTTCGTGCTCGGGCAGCTGTGGGAATGGATGCAACCACCGGCACCGATCAAACCGGTAAACTGTATTGGCAAAGAATCGAGGACGTCTATTGTAGGATCAAGCCGAAGAATAGTGGGTTCATCCATCGCTCTTTCCGGTCGTTTCAAGGCCGGTGGGAGTTGATCAAGCCCGTTTGTTCTCGTTGGAGCTCGGCCATGGACCAAGTGAGGGATGCACCACCTAGTGGAACCGTGGAGAATAACTATGTGAGTACATATTTCTTCACTATTTTGATTATGTGTGTGCACTATGCTATTGGTGGGTTCTTATGTGATTTATGTGTGGTTGATAGGAGACAATTGCCGGCTTGAGGTACAAGGAGATGGCTGCTTCTAAGGGCAAGCCATTCCCATTTAAGCATGTTTGGTCAATTCTTCAAACCTTTGACAAGTGGAAGTTGAGGGATCAAGAGACCGCACCCAAGAAGTCGGCAATGCTAAGGATGGACGATAGTGAAGATGAGGAGGAGAGGAACTTGGGCAAGCCCGAGGGAAACAAGAAGGGCAAGCTAAGGGTGAAGATGGAAGAAGAGGCGTCAAGCCTAAGGGAGAACATGGACCACATGATGAAGGCAAGAGAGGAATTGACAACGAAGACATTGGAGATGAAGCTTCTTATCACCGAGAAGAAGAAAGAGGTCAAGCTTGCACAAGTTGAAGCAAAGCGTGAAGAAGCAAAGCGCAAGGCCGAGTTGGAGGAGAGGATGATCAAGCTCAAAGAGGCAAAGGTATGGAAAGAACTCATGGTGGAAGAGAAAGAGCACATGATGATCTCCAAGAAGGACATGGATCAAGACCAATTGCAATGGTGGAAGGACTACAAGGAGGACATCGCGGAGAGGAAGAGGATGTTCCGTGTTGCGTCCTCTACTTTTTGAGGTGACACTCCGATGAGTAGTTGTGGTGATGGCGGTGTGTACGACTCCACCGGTGTCGATGTAGATGCTTGATGGAGCCCGCTTGTGGTCTAGAAGATGGCACCGAGGTGCAACTTTTGGTGATGGTGCCGATGAGAGGAGGAAGATGATGATTTTGTGATGTAAACTATTAAACCATGCATCAATGATTGTCATTTGGTAGTTTGTTTGGAAGTTGATTGTGCTCTCGTTGTCATAAATTGTGATATGTGAAATGACAGTTTTAAAGGTTAGGATTGAGGCAAAGACTAGAACCCTCAAATCCAACCCTTAAAGCAGTTTAAGGGTTGGGTTTGAGGGTTCTAGTATTTGCCCCTGTTTTTCAACCCTTAAAAGTGTAAAAAAGTGGCACTTCTCAACCCTTAAAACTGCTTTAAGGATTTGAGAGTTTGAGGGTTCTACTAGTAATGCTCTAAGAGGAGGAGTTTAGATGAGGGTTGCTGTAGAAACCACTACAATGGCCAGAATTAGGGATTTCGATGATGCACTCACATAGAGAGGCAACTTGAGCTGAAATTGGGCAAGGCAGAGTCATTTGGTCATATGAAGATGCTCAAAAGGTTTCATACCAATTGGATAAACCAAAATGGCACTTTCTTCACAAACATTTCCACTGACCATAAACTTGCAAAAATTCTAGAGGAATAATGGCTTGATGAAACATGCCCAATATGGGTGGAGGTAGGTTATGTGGATAGCAGAAGGCCTAGAAAAATTGGCAGCCATAATGGAGCAAGATAAAATATACTTGCTTCACAAACTGAAATTTTGTAAAGAATCAAAGAATTGAAGGTGAGCTCACATGCAGGCATGACATGAGCTCTACTTTGGTGGAGGGCTATGATATGATGATATGAGGGATCATGAAAAATGGCAACTCATTTGGATATGCCTAGCTTGTACTTCCTTCACAACCAGTTCCCTCAGATAAGAACTTTGGAAAATCATAATTAAATAATTACTAGTAAAATGAGGTTGCACTTTGGCATGTGGCAATGATATGGACAGGAAAATGTGTCCATTGAGTTTGAGGTCAATTCGGAAAAGATAAATGGCACTTGCTTCACATTCTGCCATTCAGGACAGAATAGGAAATGAATTATTTGAGCATGATGATAAACATGACAAATGAAATATTTTGCCATATTTGAGAAAGATATGACCCAAAAAATTTATGAGAATTATTTGGGAATTTTAGGAGTGAAAGAAATATAGGTTGCTTCACAACCTAAGGCAAATTGGGTTATTTCTTTAATAGAAAAGGAATATTGCCAATAAAAAGAATATTGGGATTTGGGCTAGGATGAAAATGACAGGGTCCAGGGAAGGATTTGTGTATGACAAGCCACTCTGGAAGCAAAGAAGAGGGCATCTTCTTCAGTTTCCAGACCACAAAGCCACGGAAAAAGAAAACTCAAGCAAAAACCTCAGAAAAACAAAAGAAAAAGAAAGGGCCAAAAATCAGGCTGTCACAAACCTTACCCCCTTAAAGAAATCTCATCCTCGTGATTTGGTTGCTCAGGGAACATTGGGTTATTTCTTTAATAGAAAAGGAATATTGCCAATAAAAAGAATATTGGGATTTGGGCTAGGATGAAAATGGCGAGGTCCGGGAAGGATTTGTGTATGACAAGCCACTCTGGAAGCAAAGAAGAGGGCATCTTCTTGGTTTCACCACAAAGCCACGGAAAAGAAAACTCAAGCAAAAACCTCAGAAAAACAAAAGAAAAAGAAAGGGCCAAAAATCAGGCTGTCACAAACCTTACCCCCTTAAAGAAATCTCATCCTCATGATTTGGTTGCTCAGGGAACAAGTATGAAGATACAGACTTAAGGAAACCGTTTCCAACTCGGGTATCCTTTTTCTTATTTTTGTTCCCTCTAAATTTTTATCTGACTGGCCCTGGGGTGGTTTGCTTTAATATATCCATAGATCTTACCTTGCTTGTTCATGCTTATACAGGCTCCAATTTCTTTTTAGATCCGCTGATTTAGCTGACTGTGATTGATCCTCATGAAAGAAATATATGTTGGTCTCACAATTCCAAGAGTGATTTCTGCTGGGTGTGTCATCCGTCACTGACAATCTTTCATGAAGTGGTGATCAGATTTTTCTAGTGGACACCCAAGCTTTAACTCCTTGCATTGGGTTTCTCCACTAAATGCAGGTCCTTCGGGTTCCAAACAGTGAGTTGGGTCATAACCGCTTTCTGACAGATTCGGCTTATCGCAAGTTTCAATCATCTTAACTGGTTCCACTGTCTTGAGTATCAGATCCGTACAAAATATTTGATTGTCGCCTGTCGTGGCTAGCATAAGAGTTTGACCTGCATGATAATGTCTGCAGACTTGACAGACGGTGGTTCTGCACCAGCGGGTCTTGCAACAATTTTCATACCTGCATCACGGGTCTTGCTCCTTCATTATTGTTTCCTTGGCCTGGATCCTTGGCTGAAAGAGTTGGGTCATATTGCTTATTTGTATCACCATAGGTGCTGTCAGTGCAATTTTTCGGCAATCGCAGCTTATCCTTATTTTTCTGACAGGGTACCCCATTAAATGGCAGGTTCAACACCCTTCAAGTTCTAACCGCAGGAAAAATGATCATCCGAACCTGTATTGAGCTCATTGATGTCGTCGTTCCTCATAATCCTTTGTCACACTTGGGTGTATACTGTCTTTCTTCTCTTAACCATCCTCACGTGGTTGTCAGATCCTCATCTGAGTGACTTGTAAGATCTTGGTGGTATGCCCACCGCATATATATGAGAATCTGATTCCCGAGACAGACGTGTATTCTGACTGATTCTTGCTTCTGACCGATATGTGGCGGATCTGATTCTTGGGATTCACTGCCATATGCTATCAATTCACAGCGTACTACCTTGTACCAATGTCTTACTGAGGAAGATTGGCTAGCTTGTGCTCGAAACTTTCATCGAACAGCTTGCTGAAGAAGACTGGGTATCGTGCTTCAGAAGCTTACCCCCTTAAAGATTTTGCTGGGGAAAGAGTCAGTACCTTATGCCGAAAGCTTTTGCAGTTGCTTACTGAAGAAGGCAGAGTACCTTGTTCAGGAAATCATCCATGTATCATACTGAGGAAGATAGATGAATCTTGCCTTGGAAGCTTCTCGGGTATCTCGCGAGGGAACACTGGGTTACTCACACCAGAAGCTTCTTATTGTGATATGCGGACCGGTTTCCACATATATAACCATCTTAAATTTTTTGTTATTGATTTCTTGTATGAAACGGGGTTTTGCAGGACTATCATCCTTTCTGAGAACATGCTATATTTTTGCTTGCTTCCAGGTACATCGGGTTCAAAATCATCCTCAACGAAAAATTAAACTTGTATCTGAGCCATACCTTTGATAATATTTTTTCAACCTTGCACACAATTTTATCTTCTTGCCGATTGATTATTTCTGCTATGAGGAGTGCACGCTGAGGGAGACTTGACTCTCAGTAACATGATCAGATATCCCCCAATCTGAATGCAGTTGGCTGAGAATTCCATACTGTTGTGAGGAGTGCACGCTAATTCAAACTTTATCCTGACATTCCATCCAAGATTTGTTTTTGTATTCAGACGAGCTATTTCCAATTTCACTGCAGTCTGCTGACAATTCCATTCTGTTTAGCTGAGTTTCCAAATATATGCTTTTCTTGCTGACTCTTTGGGTCCGGTGTCGGCCGACGAGCAACTTTAATAGGGGAACAATTTGTAACACCGAAGGCCCAAAGAAACAAACAAACGAAACAACTAAAACAAAAGCACACAAGCATACTACTAATATAATTAATCAAGCAATCATCACATATTACTGCTACTCACACAATAATATGCATGCACACCTAAGCACACAAAATCGCGCAAAAACTCTGGTATTACGGTCTAATATGCTGTGGCTGTGTGCACGAAAATTATATCCATGTGTGGAAGGAGTTGGCGTAACCGAAGCTACACCAAGCACTGGCTGAACAGTAGCTGGATCTGGATGGATACATAGGTGAGAACAGACTTGACGATCAAGTAGCGAGACACAAAAGTCACGACCACCTTATCATCAAGCGTACGAAGGGAATCGTACCCATCCAAAGAATGAAATGACCAGACAAGATAACAGTGAAGGAAATATGCCCTAGAGGCAATAATAAAGTTATTATTTATTTCCTTATATCATGATAAATGTTTATTATTCATGCTAGAATTGTATTAACCGGAAACATAATACATGTGTGAATATATAGACAAACAGTATGTCACTAGTATGCCTCTACTTGACTAGCTTGTTAATCAAAGATGGTTATGTTTCCTAACCATGAACAAGGAGTTGTTATTTTATTAACAAGGTCACATCATTAGTTGAATGATCTGATTGACATGACCCATTCCGTTAGCTTAGCACACGATCGTTTAGTATGTTGCTATTGCTTCCTTCATGACTTATACATGTTCCTATGACTATGAGATTATGCAACTCCGTTTACGGAGGAACACTTTGGTACTACCAAACGTCACAACGAATCGGGTGATTATAAAGGAGTACTACAGGTGTCTCCAAAGGCGAGATATTGGGTTGGCGTATTTGAGATTAGGATTTGTCACTCCGAATGTCGGAGAGGTATCTCTGGGCCCTCTCGGTAATGCACATCACTTAAGCCTTGCAAGCATTGCAACTAATGAGTTAGTTGCGAGATGATGTATTACGGAACGAGTAAAGAGACTTGCGGTGGCGAGATTGAACTAGGTATTGGATACCGACGATCGAATCTCGGGCAAGTAACATACCGATGACAAAGGGAACAAAGTATGTTGTTATGCGGTTTGACCGATAAAGATCTTCAGTAGAATATGTAGGAGCCAATATGGGCATCCAGGTTCCGCTATTGGTTATTGACCAAGAATAGTTCTAGGTCATGTCTACATAGTTCTCGAACCCGTAGGGTCCGCACGCAAGGTTTCGATGACAGTTTTATTATGAGTTTATGAGTTTTGATGTACCGAAGGAGTTCGGAGTCCGGATGAGATCGGGGACATGACGAGGAGTCTCGAAATGGTCGAGGCGTAAAGATCGATATATTGGACGACTATATTCGAGTTCGGAAAGGTTCCGAGTGATTGGTATTTTTGAAGTACCGAGAGTTACGGAATTCGTATTGGGCCTTAATGGGCCATACGGGAAAGGAGAAAAAGGGCCAAAAGGGTGGCCGCCTCCCCTTGGACTAGTCCGAATTGGACAAGGGAGGCGCCTTCCTTCCTTCTCCTTTCCTTCCCTTTCCTTCTCTCCTACTCCTAATACATGGAAGGGTTCCTAGTTGGACTAGGAAAGGGAATCCTACTCCCGTGGGAGTAGGACTCCCCATGGCGCGCCATAGTAGAGGGCGGCCTCCTCCTCCCTCCCTCCTTTATATCTGAGGCAGGGGCACCCCATGGACACACAAGTTGATCTTGAGATCGTTCCTTAGCCGTGTCGGTGCCCCCTTCACCATATTCCACCTCGGTCATATTGTAGCGGTGCTTAGGCGAAGCCTGCGACGGTAGAACATCAAGATCGTCCTGCGCCGTCGTCTTGTGGAACTCCTCCCGACGCTTTCTTTGGATCGGGCCCGGGATCGTCATCGAGCTGAGCGTGTGCTAAGAACTCGGAGGTGCGAATGCGGTGCTTGGATCGGTCGGATCGTGAAGGCGTCGACTACATCAACAGCGTTGATATAACGCTTCGCTTTCGGTCTCACGAGGGCGTGGGCGGATACTCTCTCCTCTCGTTGCTATGCCATCACCATGGTCTTGCGTGTTCGTAGGAAATTTTTTGAAATTACTACGTTACCCAACAGACTGGGTTTATTGGCATTGCCCTTTTCTGATAACAAAGATCAGCAAGGGTTGCCAAAGGGATGAGATGGAGGGCATGGATGATGATGTGGTCGCATCACACCGAGGAGCAGACATGCTCAGAAAGATGGTGCAGGCGGTGGACCGAAAACGATGCCACCTACACTAACAAGATTAACCGTTAGAGACAAAATAATAATCTATATGCATGCCATGCTACAAACAAATGCAACAACCAAGTGCAACAAACCCAACTGGGGTCTATACTACCGCTTTCTAACGTTCACGCGGGCTAGGGCATCCTACAGCCAGACCTACTCTGATACCAAGCGTTGTGGCACCCCCGCTCAGAGAAAACCGGAACGCCTCGTATTCCAGCCCAGAGATCGAGGAGAAGTCTTCTGGAATACGGCACTGCTTAGCATAGAACAAACCAGCTTTCTATTATTACACGAATATGATTACAAGGTCTCCGATATTACAATGAATAACATCGGCACAGCGACACTACGCCATCCTCAGTTGCTCTATGCAAGCAGCAGAACAACTCGAAGCAGCGGGATAACTCTAGGAGCGGAAAAACTACTGGCAGCGGAACAACGACGGCGGTGGTGAACTCCAATCCGCAGGACTCTGGCCGAACGCTTATCCTAGCTCGCGAACACAGAACAACACCAAACAAGCAAGCAATCCAGCACGACACGCAAGTCGGGCATGACACGCCAGTCGATACATTGAATGTACTTGCAAGCTCACAATTAACCGAAGCATTCAAGACAAACAACAACATGGCAATTACAGGTTAAGCGAGAATTAACATGAGATCCTCATAACAACATGACCTGAGCAACATGGCATCCAAAGTAATACTCCCAAAATAATACCAGCTACCATCATGAAAATAATCATAATAGCCACTAAGAATCCAAAGGCAACATGAACCTGATGCAGCTAGAATAATGTGAACATGGCATGAACATATGAATCTGACGATACTAGCATGCAACATGATGACACTATATGCACTATTTATTCTGTTCGGGCTACTATGTAACCATCACATGCATCACTTACCAACCTCGGACATCACACGATCATCTCAGGATCAAATCAAACTTGGTATAAACAATACCGTAGTAATCATTAAATGACCACAAGGAGCTTAATCTTTACCCATGATTCTCGCACAACATCACGAATATCCAACAACTCGGTATCCTCGATACCACGATGATCATTCCGGCGATCACAACCATGACCAACACTTGGTCTCAAACAGTGATCATTCCGGCGATCACAACCAACTTATCTCATCATCAAATCGGGGTTGTCATTAATCAAGTTATTATTGATACTGTTAACTCATGGTGCGATCGACCTGAATCGGCCCTTATCATGGTAGCGCTGCTATCGATAGATTTAATATACACTCTGCAGAGGTTAGTACACTGTACCCACACCACGGAACCCATGGCCTCGCACTCCCATTCGGGTGGACCAACGGCGTTCCGACAAAACCGATCTACTGCCGTGACACTCTCCCGGCCACTCCGACCCACTCCCAACTGGGCTAGTCCTGGGTGGCCCCGTGTCTACCAAAGACACCCCGACCACCGTCGTGATCAAAACTCCCTCACGGGGACCGGATCCATAAAAATAAAAACAACGGGCACACAAGGTTATGTCTGCCTACATGATCAGGGTAAGCACGCCCATAACCTTCCCTCGTGGGAGGCACCAGCGAGATGCACGACAATAGACCCAGTTAGGACCTTCCCATAAGGTAAGCATGGTTGCACTGGTCAGTTTCAATATGGCGGCACCATGACTCAATATGAGCTTGTTCAAGTTCAATTTAATCCGGTTAAACTTGAACGCACTATGCTGAGCCATGATAAAATAACATGATGCATTTACAAAGCATGAGCATGATATCAACATAAGCACGAGATGCAACATAACTATCCACCATATCAACAATGAATTAATCTCAAACTGAACATGGCATAATGACGAGAATAAATATTACAAGCGCAACACTACTCATAGTATAACATAACATGACCACTAGCATCAACCATAAATAACATGCAAGAACTCATCAATAACATTACCGAGTAACACTTAACCAACTAACAACAAAGGAACAACGCATATTAACGATTATTTCAGAATCGAGCGTTAGTCATGCAATCAAGAACATGACCAACCCAACATGTACAACTCTCAAGCATGGCAATATGAAAGTAATACTAGCAACTAGCAGAGCATGATAACCAGGTGCGTAACAACATAGCAAACCAGTAAGCACAAACCCAGAAACAATACCGAGACAACGGTAACCATATTTTACACAAGCAAACATTTAATAAATATTCAAGTTGAAAACCATGGCTACTGCATGACTATCATGCAAATGGGTATTGTGGCTTTCCTGGGGGTGAAGAAGGCACCGGGGAGAAGTGCGGTGAAGCCGCGAAAAGATTTGCCGGAAACAGTTCTCTCTCGGAAGGGCTGTTTACGTGCAAGGGCAAAAAGGTCATTTTCACAGTGTCAAACCATAGTGAAAATGAAACCAACAGAACAGGTTCGACGAGACGAAGAAATGGGCTTTGGAATCACCTCAATCGGAGTTACGGTTGCGAAGTTATGAGGTGTGGAAGAAGAAGGACCAATCTGTGAAAATTTTATCACCAACGGGTCCCTGAGTGGATAAGGTAGAGGCGCAAACTCTAAGTACACTTTCTGAACAACAAAACGTACTCTATGGAAGACAAGAACCAAATGCGATTCCCTGCAAATGAAAGCGTGCACGCACTCACCTAAAGGGCGTCTCTACTTTTCCACGTGGCAGGGCGCTGGGCCACTAGCGCGTGGGTCCCAGGCGCAGGGGGAGGGGCCAGGCTCGGTCTCTCCTTCCTCCCGCTCCTGTGCTCCCGTGCGGTACAGAGGAGGAGCAGGGGAGGAAGCGGCGAGGGGGCCGGCCAGCTCCGGCCGTCTCTGGCTGAGCCGAGGGCACCGGAGGGACCGGGGCGGCGAGGGGGTCCCGTTCAGATGGAGCACGGCCACCAGGGAGGAGAAGGGTGGAAGGGAGAGGTGGCGCCAGGAGGAGGACCGGGACGCGCGGGCGGTGGTGCTCTCCGGCGAAGCACGCACTCCGGCCACCAATAGAGGAGTGGGGGAGGATCTGTGGGACGTGGGGAAGCTCGTGGTGGCGACAGGAGAGAGGGAGAAGCTCCAGATTGTCGAGAGGGGGTGGTGACCGAGAGGTGGAGGCGGCGGCCGAACGTGGAGCACGCGTCCAGGGTGGACTCAGGCGAGGGGCGAGGTGGTGGAGCGAACCGCAGGGATGAGGAGGATCTGGTGGTCAACTCGGGAGGAGGAGGGGAGCGCTGTGGTGGTCGGAACCGAGACCAACTCCGGCGAGGTCACGGTGATCCGGGGATGAAACGGCGAGGGAGAGCTGCTCCGGTGGGCAAAAGTGGCGGGGGAAGACTGAGTGAGCTGCGGGAGGGCTCGGGGCACGCCTATATAGCCGAGGGGAGGGCTCTAGAGCTCACGAGCGAGCTCCCGACCAAGCTTTAATGGCGGGCAGAGGCTGGGCATGGCACGGTCATGGCTTTTGCGACGCATTGATGGCAAAACGCGACGAAGCACCGACGCAGGGCGAGGAAGTCACGGGGAAGCTCCAGGACATGAATTGAGGTCGATACGACGAGGGAACGGACGAGGACAGGGGCAAGAAAGGAGCCAGAGCGCGAGTTTATCAGGACGCAAGCGTGATCACCACGAGCACTAGAGCAAATTGCTCGTTTTGGACGGGACAACTATGTCCAGTGAGTATACCTTGCTTCCCTCAGTCAAAGTGAAGAAAAAAATAGGTCCAGGGGAAAAGAAGAGATTTGCAGATGACCCCAAAGCAAACCATTAGCTAAGTGTTTGTGCTGTTCGGTGGGGACACCAGCTCGGTGACGTGGTAAAAAGTTTGTCTGGCGATGATCACACATTAATTTGATTTTGATCACCAAAAATCAGACTAAGAGGAGGAGTTTAGATGAGGGTTGCTGTAGAAACCACTACAATGGCCAGAATTAGGGATTTCGATGATGCACTCACGTGGAGAGGCAACTTGATCTGAAATTGGGCAAGGCAGATTAATTTGGTTATATGAAGATGCTAAAAAGGTTTAATACCAATTGGATAAACCAAAATGGCACTTCCTTCACAAACATTTCCACTGACCAGAAACTTGCGAAAATTCTAGAGGAATAATGGCTTGATTAAACATGCCCAAAATGGGTGGACATAGGTTATATGGATAGTAGAAGGCCTAGAAAAATTGGCAGTCATAATGGAGCAAGATAAAATATACTTGCTTCACAAAATGAAAATTTGGAAAGAATCAAAGAATTGAAGGTGAGCTCACATGGAGGCATGACATGAGCTCTACTTTGGTGGAGGGATAAGATATGATGATATGAGGGATCATGAAAAATGGAAACTCATTTGGATATGCCTAGCTTGTACTTCCTTCACAACCAGTTCCCTCAGATAGGAACTTTGAAAACTCATAATTAAATAATTACTAGGCAAATGAGGTTGCACTTTGTCATGTGGCAATGATATGTACAGGAAAAGGTGTCCATGGAGTTTGAGGTCAATTCGGAAAAGATAAATGACACTTGCTTCACTTTCTGCCATTCAGGACATGATAGGAAATGAATTATTTGAGCATGATGATAAACATGACAAATGAAATATTTTTCCATATTTGAGAAAGATATGACCCAAAAAATTTATGAGAATTATTTGAGAATTTTAGGAGTGAAAGAAATATAGGTTGCTTCACAACCTAGCGCAAATTGGGTTATTCCTTTATAATAGAAAAGGAATATTCCCAATAAAAAGAATATTGTGATTTGTGCTAGGATGAAAATGACAGGGTCCAGGAAAGGATTTGGGTATGACAAGCCACTCTGGAAGCAAAGAGAGGGCATCTTCTTCAGTTTCCAGACCACAAAGCCACGGAAAAAGAAAACTCAAGCAAAAACCTCAGAAAAACAAAAGAAAAAGAAAGGGCCAAAAACCAGGCTGCCACAGACGCCCTAGTCAACGCGAGCGGTAGAAATTGGTAGTTTAGAGTCTGTCTTGTTTGTTGCATTTGGTTGCTGCATTTGTTTGTTGCATAGCATGCATATAGCTTTATTATTTGTGGCTAACGGTTTAATCTCGTGAGTGTAGCAGGCATCGGTTCGGATCCACTACATCTTAGCCCCTGCATCCCTCCAGTTTTCTTTTCTTGCCTATTTTTCGGTGTTTGGTGTCATTTCTGTCCCAGCGGAGTGATGCCAAGTGATCCCGACACTGTTTGCAAAAATGGTGCTCACGTATCGCACTGATATCCTTCTTTCAGCCCCGCCTATCGTTTCGGTGGAAGACATGTTGCTACCCTGGATCATGGCTTTTATCTTGTCGTGTTGGCAACCCTTAATGGTCTCAGTCATCAAGAAAGGGCAATGCCAGCAGACTCAGTTTTTCTCGCTATCCTTATTTCTTGGACGAGTACGGATTTTTTCCGTCCGCTTGATAATAATGTGGTAGCGACATTCGTGTCCTGCTACATGGTTACCAAGTACGTCCTCGCCTCCGAGCTAGTCCAGGTTATTACCTGGCTAAGCCAGCACTTGGTGTAGCGATGTTTACACCAATTCTTCCACACATTGATTCATCTTCGTACACACCGTCACAGGATGTTAGATCGTAGAACCAGAGTTCCCGCGAGATTTGTGTGCTTTAGCATGCATGCATATTCTGTGACTAGCAGTAATATGTGACATTGTTTGTGCATGAATTGATTGTTGTGTGCTTTTGTTTAGTTGAGTTTTCTTTTGCTTTTTTCTTTTGGGCCCTCGGTGTTACCTTATTTCCCCTTATGGAAGTTGCTCATCAACCGACACCGGACTTGAAGAAGCAATACAGATTACATATATTTGGAAGAAGCTCAGCTAAACAGTATGACCTTCTCAGTCAATTGCATTATATCATGAATATCTATTCAGAATACCAATTGTGTCTTGTATTGATTATCAGCATCGAGTCCACATCCGTACAAAATCCTCACAACAGTTATGATCCAGCCAGCAGAAAGACAAGTTAGGTACAAGATCAACGGTATATTTTCAGTCAAAGGTATGGCTCACATACAAGGTCTGGCTCAGCAATAAATGATGCTTGAAATATGTTATACTCTGAAAGAAAGTCAGAATGTGCTCTGATCAAGGAAGACGGTCAAACAAATTTTCTCATGCAAGTAATCAGCTGCAGAATACTATGGGTGTGAGTATGGCTTTCAGTCTGCATATCATAATATGAGGTTTTGGATATAAGAAACTCAATCTTCCTCCACCCGCTATCGGAAGAAGCTTATGATGCGAGGCTTCTCAAGTTTTCTCAGTACGAAATATGGACAGGTTCCGGTTTGAGATACCCACTCTTTCTCAGCAAGGTACCTCAGTAAAAGCTTCTGACAGACGAGAATGAATCTTTCCCAACAAGAAAACCAAGGAGAAGCTTCTCAAGTACGGAACTCAGGCTTCTCCAGCACAATACTCAGGTCAAGCTTCATGTGTAAGCTATCGAGACTTCTTCTGCACGCTACCCAGCCAAAAGCTTCGAGCAGGAGCTTACGAGTCTTCCGCAGCAAGCTACTCGGATGGCTTCTCTTGTAAGCCACTCAGTCTGCGTCAGTACTACACTATTGCACCGTCCTCGGAGATTATACGGTGAGTTGGCAGTATGTGGCAATACATCTCAAGAATCAGATTCACAATAATTTTGTTAGAAGCACAAATCAGTCAAGGCATAGGTCTTCTTCAGAAATCAAGTGTTCGGCTACATGTCTTCCCACATATACGGTGAGAATGTATCCCCGAACATGCAAGTGACTCGGGTAGTTTTCAACCAACGACACCTTGCCTTCTTCAGTATGACACCGCATGTCGTATTCAGTATTGTTACAAGATATGACACAGTGAGTTGACAGTATATGACAGTGCAGTTCAAGGATCAGATTTCCAATGAGAGTTCAGAGGTACAATTCAGTCAAGACATATGCCTACCGCAAGGATCGAGTGTTCAGTGGCATATTTTTCTGATATATATATGGTGAGCATGCATCCCTGGTCATATCAGTCGCTCATACGAGATATGACAATGATCAAGCAAATATACCTAAGAAAGGTACGGATCCAACAAACTCAGGAGTTGGGAAAAGATAAGCAGAGATACATCTCATGTGATGCAAGGAACGATAAGATCTGGAGGTGACAACGCAAAATCCACAGTCTTGACAATGGTCACTGTTGGGGATACTACTACTGGGCGTAAACCGGCCAGGAGAGGCCGGGTTAACCCCATAAATGAGTTATTATATCTGAAGCCTATGAAGATTAAGATGGAGGCGCTTTATGAAGGCCCAAGGCCCAAAGACGGTTTAAAGGTCTGTAGATGTAAACCGACATTAGTATGTAAACTTGTGTTGTAAGATAGAAAGAGCGGAGACCGAACCGGACACGTTTATGAGCCGGCCTCGGAATCCTGTAAACTGATGGGCGTCAACCCATGTATATAAGGGGATGACCCAGCGGCGGTTTAAGGAACAGACAACAACTCGAGATCCAGGCAAAGCGTATTCGCTCCCTGGTCATCGAAACCCTAGCAATCCCACAATAACTGGATAGTAGGCTTTTACCTTCACCGCAAGGGGCCGAACCAGTATAAACTCTCTGCGTCCCTTGTTCGCTTTAACCCCTTTAAGCTAACCCGTCGTGATGGCTCCACGACTAAGTCCTTTCTCTAGGACATCTGCCGTGACAAAACCACGATAGTTGGCGCCACCGTGGGGCTATCGCACGATGGTTTCGAGTTCTTAGAGGGCAGCTTCGAAGGACTCAAGGGATACGCTGTGGGTCGGATGACCAGGAGTCGTCGCGGCAGGCTCTACATCGACGACGCAGGTTGGGGCTCCGAGGCCGGCTCGATCGAGTACGGGTACCGGGTACCCTTTGGCGGCATCCACGTTTTTATTAGCAAGATCGGTGAACCGGGCCCTGAGCCAGACATCTGCACCGACATCATCGAGACGGCTCAGCGTGCGAGATCTGCCCGGGTTAAGCCCGCCATGAAGCATGCCTTCGTGGGAGTCATCCACGGAGTGGAATTTGAGGATAGATCGGAATCTGGTGGTGAAACCGTCGTTTGTTCCGGCGATGAGTCATCGACCGGAGAGACCGAGTCATTGTACCAGTTGCAAGATGGCCGGATTGGGGGTTGTTCCGATGGCGACAATATTCCGGACCCCTTTGATCTGCCAAACCGGGTTGCGATCTTCATGGCCGGTACACTGCCAGCGCTCCACTCTTCAACCGCAGCAGCGATGATTTCCGGATCAGTGGCAGCGATAGCAGCCGGGGCAGGAGGCCCCGTGCGACCGCCGGCTTAGGTTTTATCTGATTTATTTGACGCTTTGGCAGCGCTGATGGCGGAGATTAACCCGGTAAATCAAGATGAGCATAATGCGGAAATCGCGAAAGTGAAAGATCAGATAACCCAGGCCAAAGCCAACCTAGCAGCTGAGGATACCAGGATGGCTGCGGAACGGGCCGCATTGGATGCACAGGCTTACCGGCTTATGCTGGATCAGAGTGCGTCAAACGATGTCATGAGGAGAAGGTATCGATCTCACTTGCCGCCGGTTTATGACGTCAGGAACCTCTTCAATACCCCAGGAGCGGGGACCAGTAATCCACCAGTAGTAAACCAGACAGAGGCGCCCGGAACTGGAGCGCCGGTTCAGCGGCGTCCAACAGATCCGCCTCGTCAGAACCACGTCCTGTCACAGCGCGTCCCAACACCGCCGGGCCACTACTCTAACCCAATGGATAACATTGTCGCGGCTGCTTCACGACTGGCGGCTCTCCCGATCGAAGGCGAGTCCCCAGTAGCGGTCGAGACACGACGGGCTAGGGAGCTCCTACAGACAGCTTTGACTCAACAAGAGGCTTATTCATATAGTCGCGAAAGGATCCATTCTACTCCCCGCCCAAGCCGGAGTTACAACAGGCATATCGATGAACCGGCCGTGTCAAGCAGTGCGCGAAACCGTGATCCGCCCCGCGGCCATAACCCTGCGGGCGGCGGTGGTGAGGCTCAGGATGTGGTGGATCATGCTAGAGCACGTCGAGAAGCAGAGTTAGCGGCGCAGCATGAAGCCCGCCAACTTACTCTGGTTCGTCCAACCACGTCGGTAGAACCAGGGGTTACTTCCAGCTCTTTGGGAGTACCGTGTCTCGTCCCAGCTCAAGGGCCCACGTAAAGTGCCGAATTACACCGCCGATTTATCCCCCGAGTCATGGGTTGAAAGCTATGAGATGGCAATGGAAATGCTGGATGTGGACGAGGCAGTGTGCGCCAAATACTTCACCATGATGCTAGAGGGGCAGCCCGCACCTGGCTGAAGAACTTGCCGGCCAACTCCATTGGGTCATGGGCCGAATTACGGGCCCGGTTTATCCAGAATTTTAAGGACACATGCAAGCAGCCCATGTCAATTATGGACTTAGCTGCCTGTGTCCAGGAGGAAGGAGAATCAACAACCCGTTGGGTGCGTCGGGTTTCAGATATTTTGCATTCATCGGACCGCATCAACACTGATACAGCAGTTTTGACGTTGGAAGGCAATTGCCGGTTTGCACCTCTGAAGTTGAAGTTGGGACAGCTCAAACGTCATTGTAATGACATGGGAACACTCATGTAAGCTCTGGTAAAGTATGCCGACTCTGAAAGTACCAAGGACCCCGAGTCTGATGATGACAAGACAAGGAAGGGAAAGAAGAGCGGCAACACCAAGGGGCAGCAGCATAACCCGGCGGGTCATGGAAACGGCGGTAAGCGTAGAGCGGATAACAACCTAGATTTTGTGGCTAACACCATCACACAGGACAAAGGCCAGCGGCGTAAGGGTAAACCGCCCCAGCGTGGTGGAGGACCAAGTCCTAATCCAGAGCGCCTGTCTTATCTGTTAAACCAACCTTGCCCGACGCACGGGACGAAGGACCAACCGTCCACGCACCTCTAGAAAGATTGTTATATCATGCAGGAGTTCAAAAACTCCGACTTTTTTCGGTATGATCACGGACCGGGCGGCGGTTCAGGCCCTGGATCTCATGGGCCGGGTTTCGATGGAAGCAGTTCCGGTTCAGGTTTTGACGGCAATCAGGGTGGACATGGTAATCAAGGCAATCATGGCAACCAAGGTAGTTATAATCATCAGGGCAATCAGCAGCAGTCGGGTTACCAGAGCAACCCGAAGCAGTTGAATAGTGGGCAGTATCATGTCTTCACCACTAGTCTATGCAAGCGCTATCAGAAGCTTCATAAAAGGACAATGAATTCCATTGAACCGGCGGTGCCCCGTTACTTGCGCTGGTCTGAGCAGCCGATCGTGTGGAGTAGAGAGGATCATCCACCCCGGGTTGATAATCCGGGTCATCTGGCATTGGTGGTCGCGCCTCAGGTTGGAGGTTATAAGTTCACCAAGGTACTCATGGATGGAGGGAGTAGTATCAATATCCTTTATTATGAAAACTTCCGTCGCATGGGGTTAACAGATAAAAATCTTAAACCGTCCAACACAGTCTTCCATGGTGTAGTGCCTGGTAAATCGACATATCCTGTTGGTTAGATAGCTCTGGAGGTGGCTTTTGGAGATGAGCATGATTCTATGTCAGAGACATTGACCTTTGAAGTGGTGAAAATCAAGAGCCCGTATCATGCCCCATTTGGACGGCCGACTTATGCTAAGTTTATGGCAAGGCCCTGTTATGTCTACCTGCAACTCAAGATGCCGGGTCATAAGGGTACTATCACGGTTCATGGAAGCCGTAAGATCTCCTTGGAATGCGAAGAAGGTGATGCAGCATATGCTGAATCGGTTTGTGCAATAGAAGAGTTGAAGTTCTACAAGGACAATGTTGATCCGGCGGATATGACTTCTTTGAAAAAGCCAACTATAGAGCACAATCCGGCCTTGAAGTTCGAATCGGCTGATGAGACTAAACTGGTTGATTTTGTTCCAGGAGATTCATCCAAGCAGTTCAGCATCAGCACTAACTTGGATCCGCAATAGGAAAGCACGCTCATCGAGTTCATCCGTGAGAATCGGGACATCTTTGTGTGGAAGCCTTCTGACATGCCAGGTGTACCGAGAGAACTCGCTAAGCACACTCTTAATGTTGATCCCAAGTATAAACCGCTCAAGCAGTTTCTTCGCCGGTTCAACGAAGAAAGACGCAAGGCTATTGGTGAGGAGGTAGCCAGGCTCTTGGCGGCTGGGTTCATTGTTGAAGTATTTCATCCTGAGTGGCTGGCTAATCCGGTGCTGGTGCTTAAGAAGAACGACACTTGGCGTATGTGTGTGGACTACACAGATTTGAACAAGGCTTGTCCCGCGTATCCTTTTGCCCTCTCGTGTATTGGTCAAATCATTGATGCTACGGTGGGTTGCAAGCGTTTGAGTTTCCTGGATGCTTATTCTGGATACCATCAGATCAAAATGGCAGTTAAGGACCAGGAGAAGATAGCTTTCATAACTTCGTTTGGAGCCTTCTGCTATGTGTTTATGCCTTTTGGGCTCAAAAGTGCCCAGGCGACTTATCAGCGTTGTGTACAGAATTGTCTTCATGATCAGATCGGCCGCAATGTTCATGCCTATGTGGATGATATTGTGGTGAAATCCAGAAAGGAGGAGACATTGATTGATGACTTGAAGGAGACCTTTGACAACCTCCAGGTTTATAAAATGATGCTTAATCCAGCCAAGTGTGTCTTTGGTGTACCGGCAGGCAAGCTCTTGGGCTTTCTGGTGTCTAACAGGGGCATTGAAGCTAATCCGGAGAATATCAAGGCTATAACTTCTTTGGCTAAACCGAAGTGCATCAATGACGTCCAACGACTGGCAGGCTGGATTGCCGCCTTGAGCCGGTTTATCAGCCGCCTTGGTGAGAAGGCCATCCCTTTATATCAGATGCTGAAGAAAATAGATGACTTCGTTTGGAGTGACGCCGCCAATGAAGCGTTTGAGGACTTAAAGCGGCAGCTAGCTGAACCGCCTATCCTTGCTGCTCCTGTTGATAAGGAGCCCTTGTTGTTATATGTGGCTGCTAATGCCCGGGCTGTCAGCGTGGCTATTGTGGTAGAACACAAGGAGGCTGGAAAGGAATATCCGGTTCAACGGCCGGTTTATTACATCAGTGAAGTACTTATTGAGTCCAAGCAGCAGTACCCGCATTGGCAGAAGCTGGTGTATGGAGTTTTCATGGCAAGTCGGAAGCTTAAGCAATATTTTCAGGGTCATCCCATCATTGTGGTCAGTTCTGCTCCTTTGGGGGATATAATCCAAAACAGGGAGGCAACTGGTTGGATTGCCAAGTGGGCTATTGAGCTTGGGCCTCACGGGCTAAAATATGTGCCTCGAACGGCGATCAAATCTCAGGCACTTGTGGACTTCATTAATGACTGGACAGAGTTACAGACTCCAGAAGAGAAGCCGGATCATACTTATTGGACTATTCACTTTGATGGGTCCAGACAATTGGAGGGCTTGGGGGCAAGAGTCGTATTAACTTCCCCACGAGGTGATAAGTTTTGTTATGTTCTCCGTTTAATGTTCCTTGTACTAACAATGCAGCGGAATATGAGGCCTTACTCCACGGTCTTCGGATGGCTAAGGAGATGAATTTAATCCGGGTTAAATGCTTCGGTGATTCGGACCTGGTGGCTCAACAAGTGTCTGGTACTTGGGATTCCAAGGACCCACTCATGGCAGCATATCATCGTGAGGTGGATATCGTTGCAGGTCACTTCAAAGGTTATCAGGTCGATCATGTGGACCGGCGGAAGAATGAAGCGGCGGACGCTCTGAGCCGTTTGGGTTCCCAACGTAAACCGGTTCCACCCAATGTGTTCCTGGATGTGCTGCATAATCTGTCCGTTAAGCTCCCTGGCGAAGAGGATTTGGCTGTTCCTAATCTGGAGGCTCAGTTGGTGGCGGCTCTTCATATTATCCTTGATTGCATGGTTCCATATTTGGCGTATATGGACCGGGCCGAGTTACCAGAGGATGAAACTTCGGCCATGCAGATAATCCGGCAGTCCAAGTCCATGACTATTGTAAATGGAGAGTTACATCATTGCAGTGTGAGAGGGACGTTTCAGCGTTGTGTATCTCCTGAAGAAGGCCGCGAAATTTTGCAAGAGATCCACGAAGGAGATTGTGGCCACCGCGCCGGTTCAAAATCACTGGTAGCCAAGGCGTTTCGTCACAGTTACTATTGGCTGACGGCTCATGCTAATGCTGAGGACTTGGTCAAAAGATGTGATGAATGTCAAAAATTCTCACGACACGCTCATGTGCCGGCTCAAGAGTTGAGGATGATTCCAATCACTTGGCCGTTTGCAACTTGGGGGCTAGATATGGTTGGGCCCTTTAAGAGATCCAAGGATAAGAAGACCCACATATTGGTGGCAGTTGATAAGTTCACTAAATGGGTGGAGGCAGAGCCAGTCAGCAAGTGTGATGCAGCTACGGCAGTTCAATTCATCAAGAAGTTGATTTTCCGGTTTGGCTTTCAACGCAGCATTATAACAGATAATGGCACCAATCTGTCCAAAGGTGCTATGAAGGAGTTCTGTCAACGTGAGCACATCCGGCTTGACGTATCATCAGTGGCTCATCCCTAGTCCAATGGTCAAGCGGAGAGGGCCAATCAAGATATCTTAAGAGGCATCAAGCCCCGGCTTATGGTTCCTTTGCAGCGGACGCCGGGCTGTTGGGTGAAGGAGTTACCTTCTGTGTTGTGGAGTATCAACACCACGGCTAACAGATCCACGGGTTACACACCCTTTTTCATGGTTTATGGAGCGGAGGCGGTTCTCCCTAGCGACATCCGTCATGATTCGCCCCGTGTGGCGTCGTACGTCGAAGCTGACAATGAGAAGGCACGACAAGAAGCACTTGACCTGTTAGATGAGGAAAGAGACATTGCAGCAGCCCGTTCGGCGATTTATCAGCAAGATCCGCGACGTTATCACAGCCGCCGGGTTAGAACCAAAACTTTTCAAGAAGGCGATTTGGTGCTCCGACTCATCCAGGATCAGACGGATATGCACAAGTTATCCCCACCTTGGGAAGGACCTTTTGTGGTTAGCAAGAATCTGCATAATGGGTCATACTACCTTATTGATGTTCGAGAGCACAAAGACTCACGTAAATCGAAGGAGGAGACTCACCAGCCGTGGAATATCGCTCATCTTCGGCCCTACTATACCTGAGCTATAGGCTCTGCTTATGTACATAGTTATGACCATGTATATATTGTGATCAATATAATAAACCGGAGCCTCAGCTAAAGCGGGGTAACTGTTGTTTTCTTATAGCATGTGTGGTTACATGGGGGCTTTTGTTCATAAAGCGGCGTCCGGTTTACACCTTGATTCAGCTTATAAAGCTTTATATAGAAATCACTTGGGGGCTTGGTTGTACTTAAACTATAGCTACACATCTTGATCGGCGTAAAGCCACTACACAAATCACTTGGGGGCTTGGTCGTATTAAAACCATAGTCACACCTCTTGATCGGCTCAAATCCAAATTACTCCGGGGCCAAAGAGAGTGTTGCAAAAGAACAACTCAAACATAGGCACCCACTGAGCACAACTCAAAATATTGCTTGGGGATTCTTTGCTATCAAAAATGAACAAGGAATCTACACATGTAATAGGCTATCAAGCCACGGCTTGGAAGCCTGGTGTATACACCTAAAACCCCGGGTTATCCTGCCTTTTTAAGTAAGGCACTCCGTCCAGGTAAACCTGGTATGACCCGTCGAACTATGACAAGTCAATCTATATGAGACCCTGAACTTGTCAAAGTTAAAACGACGATTGGTTAAGGATTGAGGACCATCTTAAAAGGCTTTGTGAAATGGTTTAACTCAGTGGCCTGGCAGCCCATGAAAAGCCTCGAATTTGGGGCCTGGAAGCCCGTGAAAAGCCTCGACTACAAGTTTTCATTTGCTTTTTGCCAAGTTTTTCTCTCTTTTGATAAGACTTATGATGTTTTTTGATATACCGGTGTTCATCAACCCGGCTAGGCTATCAACTACACGTTGTCAGTACGTAATCATTTATAACCCAGAGTTTCTTAACCCGGTCTGGTTTCGACTCTAAGTCGCCTGCATTGAATAAACTGGTGTTTATCACAACCTGGCACGGTTTTATCATAAACCGGCACAGTATGAAAGGAGTTGTCATTATTCAAGATTGGGATTATCACCCTCACTACCAACGTTGATCAGCCAACGTTGTGATTCAAGGTCACATGTATCAACTATTTTCATATTTGATTATCTTTTTACAGCCTTGGTTATAAACCCTGGCTATATATCTGGGCATCATGACCCGTCCGGCGGTAAACTGCCAGGACACTATCAACTTTTTGTGTGCAGGAATAGATCACTACGGATTATGAACATAATATATCTTAAGCATGGCGGATTAACAAGTGTCAGGCACAAATAAATATGCATTAAGGCATAACAGACCAAGTGTTTTAACTAGCCTATTACAAGGCATTTCAATGCCCAAAAGGATAATTGTTTCTCAATAAGCATTGCAGCACGTGGAAGACTAAACTGGCCTCCAGATCATGATTCGTCTCCAGCTTGACCTGACGGCTGCGGATCATCTTGCACCGGTTCATCCTCTTCGTCTCTACCCGGTAATTTGAAGTCAACAGTTGTCCAATGATCCCGATTAGGGCTTGGAACACAGCTTCGTCGCTTATAAGGGTGCATGGTTCAATGTCAGGGACATAAGTGTGCTTACGGATTGGCGGGATGAGATTTTGAACCTCAGGAGTTGGTGCGGCAACCCGTTTGTTGTTAACGTCATAACTTGCATGATAATGTGAGAGATCAGCCTCTTCAGCTAATTGGCAAGCCAGCGGACTAACTTCCCGGTTTATGGCTCAGAGGTCCTCATTGCCAAATTCTGACCCGTCTTCTTCCAAGCTCGGATAGCCTTTGCTGACATCTTCCGGATCAAGATCGGGCACCCATGCTTTGGCCCGGGTTAGCGCGGTCAGAGCACTAGCTCTTGCAACAGATCTCGTTAACTCTTCTACCCGGGCAGGCAGCATTGACAACCTTTCTAAGGTCTCTTTGATTAAATTTGGGGGCGGTTTGTTGTGAGAAGCGGTGCAGATAATCCGCTACGCGCCGGTATATAACTGCTCTATAAGAGTATAGGCAGCCTTTAGCTTCTTCTGTACATCAGAGCCCAGATGGCTAATGCGAGTTCCTGTATCGTTCCCAACATTAGTAAATCGGCAATGAATGAGATGATATGTTGAGAAGTTAAAGATAGGAGGCTTACCAAACACAACAGGAGTCATAGCATGTACTTGCCGCTTTACACCAGTCAGCTCGTCTACCACCGGTTTAAGAGCTGCTTCTGCGTCCTCGGCTCTTTTTTGCAAAGCGGATTTTTCTGTGTTCCAATCCGCCTGCTCCTTGTTGAAACCCTCCTTTAGCTTTTCCATAGCGGCTAAAGCGCTCGTCAGCTCATCCTTTGCCTTGGAAGTTTCGGCTTGCTGGGACTTGATATTTTCTTGCAGATTGGCGATTTGAGATTCCTTTTTGCTCAGCTCAGCCTATAAGAAAGAGACATATTATGAGTTGACAGTATATATTCGAAGTACCAAGCACATAACAAGTTATGCACCTGATACTTGGGGGCTAATGCATATTTGCTTGTTCTCGGAAATTTCTACAAGTCCCAAGCACAATACAAGTATTACACTTGGCACTTGGGGGCTAATGTATGTTTGCTCAGGCTACTGACATGGAAATTCTTTTAGAAGTCCTGGTTCATCTTTGTAAAGTTAAACCAGCCCTTGGGGGCTACACCAATGAAAGATACAGTATTGCAAATATGAAGTTATTACTAAGTCCCGGTTTGGATGGATATCATAAACCGTCACTTGGGGGCTACTGGAGTTGATATTTGGAATTTAAAAGAGAAACAATTAAGCAGAGTTGAGCATTAGTTACCTCATATCGCTCTTTCATCAAGTTTACCAAACCGGCTTCATAGTCACGGCTGGTGTACAGACGGTTCAAGAAGCCAGAGTGAATGTCTTGAGCATTGAGATGGGCATAGCTTGACAAATTGGTGTCCCATTTGCCTTTGCGAATAGCAGAAAACTCGTCCTTGGCGCTATGTTTATATAAGGCGACCGGATTGCCAGGAGTGGTGTGGCCAACGCCAGTAATCATGATGTCATCCTCTTTATCACCAGCAACCTTCACTGGAGTCGACGGTTTATCAGCAGTTTTCACTGGACTTGCCATCTTATCTTCAGTTTGGACCGGGCTTGTCGGTTTCTCAGTGTGGTCTCTGGTGTCCACTTATACTTGTTCAACAATGAAATCATAATCTTGAGGTGGCGGATCATCATGAATAACATCAGCATTGGTTCCCTCCAGATCCGGAGTTTTCTCCGGTTCAATATCCACATTATGATCAGCCGGTTTATTTAACCGAGCCTTCTTGCTGGGTCGAGGCTTTGCACTGAAAAGAACAAATAAAAGGTCAATACATCAGGTGAATATAAGGTATTAAGAGTCAGTTTAAAGCATGACTCACCCGAGAACTGTCTTGAGGGCAGGAAGTTGTGTAGCTATTGACTCGCCATACGATGAGTGAGGTGTTCCCTGGTAATTTGAATCAGACGGATTAAGAGGTTGTTGGAAACACCCCGCCTTGGGGCAAGAAGTGTCAAGGGTATAAGAGACCTCTGATCGGCGTTTCCGAACCAGAGTGTTCGGTAAACCAGCGGAGGTAACTACCTGGCCGCTGTGCCGGGTTGTGCGGCGAGCTTCGTGTTGCTGCATCTTCAAAAGAAAGTTTGGGTCCAAGTAAGCAAGGGGGCGAGAAAATTTTACTTTCCGGTTTGCTCGACGGATTTTTGACGTTGCCAGAGTGTCGGAGTAATTGGACACGGATACCCTGAAGACGGCGATACGATAATTCAAGACATCGGGGCTAGCAAAGCCCCTCAGTCCGACTGCCCGGCCGCTCCTGCGGCTCCCGATCCGCCTCCGCTCCGCCCGACCAGCTGCTTGACCAGCCGCCGGTGACCGATCATGTTAACCAGCCGGCTGCCGACTGCAGCCCGACCCGACATCGACGAGACACCGACAAGACGGATGTACCTGATCACTATTCACGTGTCATCTCAGCCATCATTTATAATGTCATTTGTCCCCTGGCACTATTTATGACGTGACCCAGGGGACAAGGATGACACCCACCATGCCTTGCTCCCATACCACCACATAGCTTACATGCTAAGCTAGCCTCACACTATATAAAGGGGCACACATCCATCCATCCAGGGGATGGACTCTCACGCACCCACACCCAAGCAAGCTAGCAAGCTAGCTAGCCATCCATCCATCCACTCCAGGCACACACACACACACATGAGTACACACACTCATTCGGTCACACATGGCCAGGCACATGTGCCACACTAGCTAGCTAGTCCTCATTGCTACTGATCTCAGATGCATCTCCAAGAGCACTCTGTACTAGATATATCAGATACACTCAGACATGCAGCAGTAGGAGTATTATCTCTCCGGAGAGCTCCGAAGCTGGGTGAACCACCGCGTGCTACTCGCATACCCGCTCCCGGGCCTATCAGCAGCAGTCTTACCCTCACACTAAGCCCTTGTGGCATCTGTCGACTCGCAAGCCCCCCATGAGAATACCCCGACAGTTGGCGCCCACCATGGTGCGGTACTATGCTACCGCGCTGCTGCTGGTTTCGCTGTCCGGGTGGGACCATCTTCGTCATCTCCGCCACGGCGTCGCGCCATCTCTCCGGTAGCGCTCGGGGGCTCGACTTCAACCCGCCCCCGGAGCAGCCGCGTGAGACGGCGCGCCCTCACCGTCATCCTCTTCGTCTTCACCACCGCGGCGTCACGCCGTCCCTCCGATAGCGGTCGGGGGCTCGACATCGACATGCCCCCGAAATGGTCGTGAGGGGCGTCGTTTCCTTGCCGTTGGCCTTGCCTTCTTCACCACCACCACAACGCCGGACGTCCGTCCGCGCGCGCGCTGCGCGTGGGGCCTCATTTCGGTCAGCTGTGGCCATCCATGCGCCGCAAGCATCTGTTTCCCTCTGCGTTGTGCCTTGCTCTGGCTGAAACACGTCGTTCCTTATACGCAAGCTAGCTAGTGTTGGGGAACGTAGCAGAAATTCAAAATTTTCCTACGAGTCACCAAGATCTTGTTGGGGAACGTAGTAATTTCAAAAATTTTCCTACGATCACGCAAGACCATGGTGATGGCATAGCAACGAGAGGGGAGAGTGTCCGTCCACGTACCCTCGTAGACCGAAAGCGGAAGCGTTTATAACAACGCGGTTGATGTAGTCGTAAGTCTTCACGATCCGACCGATCCAAGCACCGAACGTACGGCACCTCCGAGTTCTGCACACGTTCAGCTCGATGGCGATCCACGGACTCGATCCAGCAAAGTGTCGGGATGAGTTCCGTCGGACGACGGCGTGGTGGCGATGTTGATGCTCCACCGGCGCAGGGCTTCGCCTAAGCTCATGACGATATGACTTCTCCGGCGCGGGCTTCGCCTAAGCTCATGACGATATGACCAAGTGGAATATGGTGGAAGGGGCACCGCTGCACGGCTAAGGAAAGATCCGTAGATCAACTTGTGTGTCATGGGTGCCCCCTGCCCCGTATATAAAGGAGACAAGGGGAGGTGGCGGCCCAAGGGGAGGCGCGCAAGGAGGAGTCCTACTCCCACCGAGTAGGACTCCCCCTCTCTAGTTGGAGTAGGATTGGGGAGGGAAAGAGGGAAGGCGCCGCCCCTCCTTGTCCTATTCGGACTGGAAGGGGAGGGGCGCAGCCCACCTTGGCCGGCCCTTCTCCTTCTCCCTTGAGGCCCATGAAGGCCCATATACCCCCGGGGTTCAGTAACCCCGGTGTTCGGTAACATCCTGTTTTCACTCGGAACCATTCCGAAGTCAAACATAGGTTTCCAATATATCAATCTTTATGTCTCGACCATTTCGAGACTCCTCGTCATGTCCGTGATCACATCCGGACTCGAACAAACTTCGGTGCATCAATACTTATAAACTCATAATGAACTGTCATCGAAGCGTTAAGCGTGCGGACCCTACGGGTTCGAGAACTATGTAGACATGACCTAGAACCATTCTCGGTCAATAACCAATAGCGGAACCTGGATGCCCATATTGGTTCCTACATATTCTACGAAGATCTTTATCGGTCAAACCGCATAACGACATCGTTGTTCCCTTTGTCATCGGTATGTTACTTACCCGAGATTCGATCGTCGGTATCAATACCTAGTTCAATCTAGTTACGGTAAGTCTCTTTACTCGTTCAGTAATACATCATCTCACAACTAACTCATTAGTTGTAATGCTTGCAAGGCTTAAGTGATGTGCATTACCGAGAAGGCCTGAGATACCTCTCCGACAATCGGAGTGACAAAACCTAATCTCGAAATCGCCAACCCAACAAGTACCTTTGGAGACACCTGTAGTACTCCTTTATAATCACCCGATTCGTTGTGGCGTTTGGTAGTACCAAAGTGTTCCTCCGTAAACAGGAGTTGCATAATCTCATAGTTATAGGAACATGTATGGGTCATGAAGAAAGCATTAACATACTAAACGATCAAGTGTTAAGCTAACGAAATGGGTCATGTCAATCAGATCATTCAACTAATGATGTGACCTTGTTAATCAAATAACAACTCCTTGTTCATGGTTAGGAAACATAACCATCTTTGATCAACAAGCTAGTCAAGTAGAGGCATACTAGTGACATTCTGTTTGTCTATATATTCACACATGTATTATGTTTCCGGTTAATACAATTCTAGCATGAATAATAAACATTTATCATGATATAAGGAAATAAATAATAACTTTTATTATTGCCTCTAGGGCATATTTCCTTGAGCTTCCCACTTGCACTAGAGTCAATAATCTAGATTACAAAGTAATGATCCTAACACCCATGGAGTCTTGGTGCTGATCATGTTTTGCTCGTGGAAGAGGCTTAGTCAGCGGTCTGCAACATTCAGATCCGTATGTATTTTGCAAATCTCTATGTCTCCCACTTGGACTTGGTCCCGAATGGAATTGAAGCGTCTCTTGATGTGCTTGGTCCTCTTGTGAAATCTGGATTCCTTTGCCAAGGCAATTGCACCATATTGTCACGAAGATCTTCATCGGTCCCGATGCACTAGGTATGACACCTAGATCGGAAATGAACTCTTTCATCCGCACTCCTTCATTCGCTGCTTCGAAGCAGCTATGTACTCCGCTTCACATGTAGATCCCGCCACGGCGCTTTGTTTAGAGCTGCACCAACCGACAGCTCCACCGTTTAATAAAAACACGTATCCGGTTTGCGATTTAGAATCGTCCGGATCGGTGTCAAAGCTTACATCGGCGTAACCATTTACGACTAGCTCTTTGTCACCTCCATATCGAGAAACATATCCTTAGTCCTTTTCGGTATTTTAGGATGTTCTTGACCGCTGTCCATGATCCACTCTGGATTACTTTGGTACCTTCCTGCCAAGCTTACAGCTAAGCATCGTCAGTCTGGTACACAGCATTGCATACATGATAGAGCCTATGGCTGAAGCATAGGAACATCTTTCATTTTCTCTCTATCTTCTGCTTGTGGTCGGGCATTGAGTCGACTCAATCTTACACCTTATAATACTGGTAAAAACCTTTCTTTGCACGATCCATTTTGAACTTCTTCAAAACTTTATCAAGGTATGTGCTTTGTGAAAGTCAATTAAGCGTCTTGATCTATCTCTATAGATCTTGATGCCCAATATATAAGCAGCTTCACGAGGTCTTTCATTGAAAAACTTTTATTCAAGTATCCTTTTATGCTATCCAGAAATTCTATATCATTTCCAATTAATAATATATCGTCCACATATAATATCGAAATGCTCTGAGCTCCCACTCACTTTCTTGTAAATCTGAGGCTTCTCCAAAGTGCAGTACAAACCCATATGCTTTGATCACACTATCAAAGCGTTTATTCCAACTCCGAGAGGCTTGCACTGACCATAAATTGATCGTTGGAGCTTGCACACTTTGTTAGCACCCTTTGGATCGACAAAACCTTCTGGTTGCATCATATACAACTCTTCTTCTAGAAATCCATTCAAGAATGCATTTTTACATCCATTTGCCATATTTCATAATCATAAAATCGGCAATTGCTAACATGATTCGGACAGACTTAAGCATCACTACGGGTGAGAAAGTCTCATCGTAGTCAACCCCTTGAACTTGTCGAAAACCTTTCGCAACAAGTCGAGCTTTGTAGACGTTATATTACCATCGCGTCGGTCTTCTTCTTAAAGATCCATTTATTTTCAATGGCTTGCCGATCATCGGGCAAGTCAACCAAAGTCCATACTTTGTTCTCATACATGGATCCCATCTCAGATTTCATGGCTTCCAGCCATTTTGCGAATCTGGGCTCACCATCGCTTCTTCATAGTTCGTAGGTTCGCCATGGTCAAGTAACATGACTTCGAATAAGATTACCGTACCACTCACTGTGCGTATTTCACTCTGGTTGACCTCTGAGTTCAGTAGTAACTTGATCTGAAGCTTCATGATCATCATCATTAGTTTCTTCACTAATTGGTGTAGTTGTCACAGAACCATTTCTTGTGATGAACTACTTTCCAATAAGGGAGCAGATCTGATTATCTCATCAAGTTCTACTTTCCTCCCACTCACTTCTTTCGAGAGAAACTCCTTCTCTAGAAAGGATCCGAATTTAGCAACGAAAATCTTGCCTTCAGATCTGTGATAGAAGGTGTACCCAACAGTCTCCTTTGGGTATCCTATGAAGACACATTTTTCGATTTGGGTTCGAGCTTATCTGGTTGAAGTTTCTTTACATAAGCATCGCAGCCCCAAACTTTGAGAAACGACAACTTTGGTTTCTTGCCAAACCACAGTTCATAAGGCGTCGTCTCAGCGGATTTTGACGGTGTCCTATTCAACGTGAATGCGGCCGTCTCTAAAGCATAACCCCAAAACGATAGCGGTAAATCGAAATAGACATCATAGATCGCACCATATCTAGTAAAGTACGATTCTGACGTTCGGACACACCATTTCTCTGTGGTGTTCGGGTGGCGTGAGTTCGAAACTATTCCACATTGTTTCAAATGTAAACCAAACTCGTAACTCAAATATTCTCCTCCACGATCAGATCGTAGAAACTTTATTTTCTTGTTACGATGATTTTCCACTTCACTCTGAAATTCTTTGAACTTTTCAAATGTTTCAGATTTGTGTTTCATTAAGTAGATATACCCATATCTGCTCAAATCATCTGTGAAGGTGAGAAAATAATGATACCCGCCAAGTGCCTCAACATTCATTGGACCACAAACATCGGTATGTATGATTTCCAACAAATCAGTTGCTCGCTCCATAGTTCCGGAGAACGGCGTTTTGTCATCTTGCCCATGAGGCACGGTTCATAAGTATCAAGTGATTCATAATCAAGTGATTCGAAGCCCATCGGTATGGATTTTCTTCATCGTTTTACATCGATATGACCTAAGCGGCGATGCCACAAATAAGTTGCACTATCATTATCAACTCTGCATCTTTTGGCTTCAACATTATGAATATGTGTATCACTCTTGTCGAGATTCAACAAGAATAGACCATTCTTCAAGGGTGCATGACCATAAAAGATATTACTCATATAAATAGAACAACCATTATTCTCTGATTTAAATGAATAACCGTCTCGCAATAAACAAGATCCAGATATAATGTTCATGCTCAACGCGGCACCAAATAACAATTATTTAGGTCTAAAACTAATCCGAAGGTAGATGTAGAGGTAGCGTGCCGATTGCGATCACATCGACTTTGGAACCATTTCCAACGCGCATCGTCACCTCGTCCTTAGCCAATCTTCGCAATCCTTAGTTCCTGTTTGAGTTGCAAATATTAGCAATGAACCAGATCAAATACCAGGTACTCTGCGAGTATTAGTAAGGTACACATCAATAACATGTATATCACATATACCTTTGATCACCTTGCCATCCTTCTTATCCGCCAAATACTTGGGGCAGTTCCGCTTCGGTGTCGGTCGCTTGCGGTAAAACACTCGCTTCAGGGCTTAGGTCCAGACTTGGGTTTCTTCTCTTGATCAGCAACTTTCTTGCTGTTCTTTTGAAGTTTCCTTCTTCTTCCCTTTGCCCTTTTCTTGAAACTAGTGGTCTTGCTGACCATCAACACTTGATGCTCTTTCTTGATTTCTACCTCCGCTGCTTTCAGCATCGCGAAGAGCTCGAGAATTGTCTTAGTCATCCCTTGCATATTATAGTTCATCACGAAGCTCTTGTAGCTTGGTGGCGATGATTGGAGAATTCATCAATGACACTATCATCCGGAAGATTAACTCCCAGCTGAATTAAGTGATTGTTATACCCGGACATTTTGAGTATGTGCTCACTAATGTAACTATTCTCCTCCATCTTGCAGCTATAGAACTTATTGGAGACTTCATATCTCTCAATCCGGGCATTTGCTTGAAATATTAACTTCAACTCTGGAACATCTCATATGCTCCATGACGTTCAAAACGTCGTTGAAGACCCGGTTCTAAGCCGTAAAGCATGGCACACGAACTATAGAGTAGTCATCAGCTCGCTTTGCCGACGTTCACAACTTCGGCTCAAGATCTGCGCAGCAGGCCTGCTGTCACCCGCGGTGCTTCCAGGATGTAACTTTTCGTGCAGCAATGAGGATAATCCTCAAATACGGACCCAGTCCGTGTAATTGCTACCATCATCTTTCAACTTTGCTTTCTCAAGGAACGCATTAAAATTCAACGGAACAACAGCACGAGCCATCTATCTACATAAACATAGACAAGCAAAATACTATCGGTACTAAGTTCATGATAAATTTAAGTTTAATTAATCATATTAAAACCTCCCACTTAGACAGACATCTCTCTAGTCATCTAAGTGATTACGTGATCCAAATCAACTAAACCATGTCCGATCATCACGTGAGATGGAGTAGTTTCAATGGTGAACATCACTATGTTGATCATATCTACTATATGATTCACGCCGACCTTTCGGTCTCGTGTTCCGAGGCCATATATGTTATATGCTAGGCTCGTCAAGTTTAACTCGAGTATTCGCGTGCGCAACTGTTTTGCACCCGTTGTATTTGAGCGTAGAGCCTATCACACCGATCATCACGTGGTGTCTCAAAGACGAAGAACTTTCGCAGCGGTGCATACTCGGGAGAACACTTCTTGATAATTTTTAGTGAGAGATCATCTTATAATGCTACCGTCAATCAAAGCAAGATAAGATGCATAAAGGATAAACATCACATGCAATCAATATAAGTGATATGATATGGTCATCATCATCTTGTGCTTGTGATCTCCATCGCCAAGCACCGCCATGATCACCATCGTCACCGGTAGCGACACCTTGATCTCCATCGTAGCATCGTTGTCGTTTCGCCAACTATTGCTTCTCGACTATCGCTACCGCTTAGTGATAAAGTAAAGCAATTACATGGTGTTTGCATTTCATACAATAAGCGACAACCATATGGCTCCTGCCGATTGCCGATAACTTCGGTTACAAAACATGATCATCTCATACAATAAAATATAGCATCACGTCTTGACCATATCACATCACAACATGCCCTGCAAAAACAAGTTAGGCGTCCTCTACTTTGTTGTTGCAAGTTTTACGTGGCTGCTACGGGCTGAGCAAGAACCGTTCTTACCTCGCATCAAAACCACAACGATACTTCGTCAAATAGACTCCGTTTAACCTTCTCAAGGACCGGGCGTAGCCACACTCGATTCAACTAAAGTGAGAGAGAGACACCCGCCGGTCACCTTTAAGCAACGAGTGCTCGGGCGGTGAAACCAGTCTCGCGTAAGCGTCTGCGTAATGTCGGTCGGGCGCTTCATCTCACAATACCGCTGAACCAAAGTATGACATGCTGGTAGGCGTATGACTTGTATCGCCCACAACTCACTTGTGTTCTACTCGTGCACATGACATCAACGCATAAAACCAGGCTCGGATGCCCTTTGTTGGGGAACGTAGTAATTTCAAAAATTTCCTACGATCACGCAAGACCATGGTGATGGCATAGCAACGAGAGGAGAGAGGTCCGTCCACGTACCCTCGTGAGACCGAAAGCGGAAGCGTTATAACAACGCGGTTGATGTAGTCGTGCGTCTTCACGATCCGACCGATCCAAGCACCGAGCGTCACGGCACCTCCGAGTTCTCGCACACGTTCAGCTCGATGGCGATCCCGGACTCCGATCCAGCAAAGTGTCGGGATGAGTTCCGTCGACCGACGGCGTGGTGACGATGTTGATGCTCCACCGGCGCAGGGCTTCGCTTAAGCTCATGACGATATGACTTCTCCGCGCAGGGCTTCGCTTAAGCTCATGACGATATGACGAAGTGGAATATGGTGGAAGGGGCACCGCTGCGGCTAAGGAAAGATCCGTAGATCAACTTGTGTGTCATGGGGTGCCCCTGCCCCGTATATAAAGGAGACAAGGGGAGGTGGCGGCCCAAGGGGAGGCGCGCAAGGAGGAGTCCTACTCCCACCGAGTAGGACTCCCCCTCTCCTAGTTGGAGTAGGATTGGGAGGGAAAGAGGGAAGGCGCCGCCCCTCTCCTGTCCTATTCGGACTGGAAGGGGAGGGGCGCAGCCCACCTGGCCGGCCCTTCTCCTTCTCCCTTGAGGCCCATGAAGGCCCATATACCCCCGGGGTTCCGTAACCCCCGGTGTTCGATAACATCCTGTTTTCACTCGGAACCATTCCGAAGTCAAACATAGGCTTCAATATATCAATCTTTATGTCTCGACCATTTGAGACTCCTCGTCATGTCCGTGATCACATCCGGGACTCGAACAAACTTCGTGCATCAATACTTATAAACTCATAATGAACTGTCATCGAAGCGTTAGCGTGCGGACCCTACGGGTTCGAGAACTATGTAGACATGACCTAGAACCATTCTCGGTCAATAACCAATAGCGGAACCTGGATGCCCATATTGGTTCCTACATATTCTCTGAAGATCTTTATCGGTCAAACCGCATAACGACATCGTTGTTCCCTTTGTCATCGGTATGTTACTTACCCGAGATTCGATCGTCGGTATCAATACCTAGTTCAATCTCGTTACGGTAAGTCTCTTTACTCGTTCCGTAATACATCATCTCACAACTAACTCATTAGTTGTAATGCTTGCAAGGCTTAAGTGATGTGCATTACCGAGAAGGCCTGGAGATACCTCTCCGACAATCGGAGTGACAAAACCTAATCTCGAAATCGCCAACCCAACAAGTACCTTTGGAGACACCTGTAGTACTCCTTTATAATCACCCGATTCGTTGTGGCGTTTGGTAGTACCAAAGTGTTCCTCCGTAAACGGAGTTGCATAATCTCATAGTTATAGGAACATGTATGGGTCATGAAGAAAGCATTAACATACTAAGCGATCAAGTGTTAAGCTAACGAAATGGGTCATGTCAATCAGATCATTCAACTAATGATGTGACCTTGTTAATCAAATAACAACTCCTTGTTCATGGTTAGGAAACATAACCATCTTTGATCAACAAGCTAGTCAAGTAGAGGCATACTAGTGACATTCTGTTTGTCTATATATTCACACATGTATTATGTTTCCGGTTAATACAATTCTAGCATGAATAATAAACATTTATCATGATATAAGGAAATAAATAATAACTTTTATTATTGCCTCTAGGGCATATTTCCTTCAGATCTATCTATGGAGAGACTAGCAACGAGAGAGAGGGGAGTGCATCTACATACCCTTGTAGATCGCTACGCGGAAGCGTTCAAGAGAACGGGGTTGATGGAGTCATACTCGTCGTGATCCAAATCACCGATGATCCTAATGCCGAACGGACGGCACCTCCGCGTTCAACACACATGCAGCCCGGTGACGTCTCCCACGCCTTGATCTAGCAAGGGGAGAAGGAGAGGTTGGGGAAGACTCCGTCCAGCAGCAGCACGACGGCATGGTGGTGGTGGAGGAGTGCGGAACTCCAGCAGGGCTTCGCCAAGCACTACGAGAGACGAGGAGGGAGAGGGGTAGGGCTGCGCCTACAGGAGAAGAACTTCGTCTGTTGGGCTGCCCCTTTGCCTCCACTATATATAGGGGGAGAGGGAGGGTTGCGCCCCCACCTAGGGTTCCCTCCCTAGGGGTGGCGGCAGCCCCAATCCCCATCTGGGGTGGCGGCCAAGTGGGGGGGGAGGGAGGCGCACCAGGCATGGGCCTTTAGGGCCCATCTGCCCTAGGGTTTGCCCCCTCTTCTCTCTAGGCGCATGGGCCTTGGTGGGGAGGCGCCCCAGCCCACCTAGGGGCTGGTCCCTTCTCACACTTGGCCCATGTATGCCTCCGGGGCCCGTGGCCCCTCCCGGTGGACCCCCGGACCCCTCTGGTGGTCCCGGTACACTACCGGTGATGCCCGGAACACTTCCGGTGGCCAAAACCATACTTCCTATATATCAATCTTTACCTCCGAACCATTCCGGAACTCCTCGTGACGTCCGAGATCTCATCCGGGACTCCGAACAACATTCGGTAACCGCATACATACTTTCCCTATAACCCTAGCGTCATCGAACCTTAAGTGTGTAGACCCTACGGGTTCGGGAGCCATGTAGACATGACCGAGACAACTCTCCGGTCAATAACCAACAGCGGGATCTGGATACCCATGTTGGCTCCCACATGCTCCACGATGATCTCATCGGATGAACCACGATGTCGAGGATTCAATCAATCCCGTATACAATTCCCTTTGTCTAGCGGTATAGTACTTGCCCGAGATTCGATCGTTGGTATCCTGATACCTTGTTCAATCTTGTTTCCGGCAAGTCTCTTTACTCGTTCCGTAACACATTATCTCGTGATCAACCCCTTGGTCACATTGTGCACATTATGATGATGTCCTACCGAGTGGGCCCAGAGATACCTCTCCGTCACACGGAGTGACAAATCGATCTTGATTCGTGCCAACCCAATGAGACACTTTCGGAGATACCGTAGTGCACCTTTATAGCCACCCAGTTACGTTGTGGCGTTTGGTACACCCAAAGCATTCCTACGGTATCCGGAGTTGCACAATCTCATGGTCTAAGGAAATGATACTTGACATTAGAAAAGCTTTAGCATACTGAACTACACGATCTTTGTGCTAGGCTTAGGATTGGGTCTTGTCCATCACATCATTCTCCTAATGATGTGATCCCGTTATCAACGACATCCAATGTCCATGGTCAGGAAACCGTAACCATCTATTGATCAACGAGCTAGTCAACTAGAGGCTTACTAGGGACATGGTGTTGTCTATGTACCCACACATGTATCTGAGTTTCCTATCAATACAATTATAGAGTGGATAATAAACGATTATCATGAACAAGGAAATATAATAATAATAACTAATTTATTATTGCCTCTAGGACATATTTCCAACAGTCTCCCACTTGCACTAGAGTCAATAATCTAGTTCACATCGCCATGTGATTAACACTCACAGGTCACATTGCCATGTGACCAACATCCAAAGAGTTTACTAGTGTCAATAAACTAGTTCACATCATCATGTGATTAAGACTCAATGAGTTACGGGGTTTGATCATGTTTTGCTTGTGAGAGAGGTTTTAGTCAGCGGTCTCGCAACATTGAGATCCGTATGTACTTATAAATCTCTAGGTCATGTTGTAAATGCTGCTTCCACGCTCCACTTGGAGCTATTCCAAATGGTTGCTCCACTATACGTATCCGGTTTGCTACTCAGAGTCATTCGGATAGGTGTTAAATCTTGCATCGACGTAACCCTTTACGCGGAACACTTTATCACCTCCATAATCGAGAAACATGTCCTTATTTACTCCAAGGACAATTTTGACCGCTATCTGGTGATCCACTCCTTGATCACCTTTGTACCCTCTTGCCAGACATGTGGCAAGGCACACATCAGGTGCGGTACACATCATAGCATACTATGGAGCCTACGTCTAAGCATAGGGGATGACCTTCGTCCTTTCTCTCTCTTCTGCCGTGGTCGAGCTTTAAGTCTTAACTTCATACCTTACAACTCAGGCAAGAACTCCTTCTTTGACTGATCCATCTTGAACACCTTCAAGATCATGTCAAGGTATGTGCTCATTTGAAAGTACCATTAAGCGTTTTGATCTATCCCTATAGATCTTGATGCTCAATGTTCAAGTAGCTTAATCCAGGTTTTCCCTTGTAAAACACTTTTCAAATAACCCTATATGCTTTCCAGAAACTCTACATCATTTCTGATCAACAATATGTCAACAACATATACTCATCAGAAATTCTATAGTGCTCCCACTCACTTCTTTGGAAATACAAGTTTCTCATAAACTTTGTATAAACCCAAAATCTTTGATCATCTCATCAAAGTGTATATTCCAACTCCGAGATGCTTACTCCAGTCCTTAGAAGGATTGTTGGAGCTTTGCATACTTGTTAGCGTCTTTCAGGATTGTCAAAACCTTCTGGTTGTATCACATACAACCTTTCCTCAAGAAAATTGTCGAGGAAACAATGGTTTTTGACATCCTATCTGCAAGATTTCATAAATGATGCAGTAACTGCTAATCCAATTCCAACAGACTCTTAGCATCGCTATGAGTGAGAAAGCCTCACCGTAGTCAACTCCTTGAACTTGTCAGAAATCATCTTAACGACAAGTCGAGCTTTCTTAATGGTGATACATACCATCATTCTCCGTCTTCCTTTTAAAATCCATCTGTACCCAACAGCCTTACGACCATCAAGTAGTTCTTCCAAAGTCTACACTTTGTTTTCATACATGGATCCTCTCTCGGATTTTATGGCCTCGAGCCATTTGCCAGAATCCGGGCCCACCATCGCTTCTCCATAGCTCGTAGGTTCATTGTTGTCTAGCAACATGACCTCCAAGACATGAGTACGTACCACTCTGAAGTAGTACGCATGCTTGTCGACCTACGAGGTTTGGCAGTGACTTGATCCGAAGTTTCATGATCACTATCATAAGCTTCTACTTTAATTGGTGTAGGAGCCATAGGAACAACTTCCTGTGCCCTGCTACACACTAGTTGAAGTGACGGTGCAATAACCTCATCAAGTCTCCACCATCCACCCACTCAACTTTCCGAGACAAACTTTTCCTCGAGAAAGGACCCGATTCAAGAAACAATCCCTATTGCTTTCAGATCTGAATTAGGAGGTATACCCAACTGTTTTGGGTGTCCTGTGAAGATGCATTTTTATCCGCTTTGGGTTCGAGCTTATCAACCTGAAACTTTTTCACATAAGCGTCGCAGCCCCAAACTTTTAAGAAACGACAACTTAGGTTTCTCCAAACCATAGTTCAAACGGTGTCGTCTCAACGGAATTACGTGGTGCCCTATTAAAGTGAGTGCGGTTGTCTCTAATGCCTAAACCATGAACGATAGTGGTAATTAGATAAGAGACATCATGGTACGCACCATATCCAATAGGGTGCAACTATGATGTTCGGACACACCATCACACTATGGTGTTTCAGGCGGTATTAATTGTGAAACAATTTCCACAATGTCTTAATTGCGTGCCAAAGCTCGTAACTCAGATACTCATCTCTATGATCATATCATAGACATGTTATCCTCTTGTCACGAAGATCTTCAACTTCACTCTGAAATCACTTGATCCTTTCAATAACTCAGACTTGTGTTTCATCAAGTAAATATACTCAACATCTACTCAAATCATCCGTGAAGTAAGAACATAACGATATTCATCAGATGCCTCAACACTCATTGGACTGCACACATCAAAATGTGTTACTTCCAACAAGTTGCTATCTTGTTCCATCTTACTTTGAACGAGGCTTTCAAATATCTTGCCCATGTGGTATGATTTGCATGTCTCAAGTGATTCAAAATCAAGTGAGTCCAAGCGGTCCATTTGCATGGAGTTTCTTCATGCATATACACCAATAGACATGGTTCACATGTCTCAAACTTTTAAAAAGCGAGTGAGTCCAAAGATCCATCAACATGGAGCTTCTTCATGCGTTTATACCAATATGACTTACATGGCAGTGCCACAAGTAGGTGGTACTATCATTACTATCTTATATCTTTTGGCATGAAAATGTGTATCACTACGATCGAGATTCAATAAACCATTCCTTTGAGGTGCAAGACCATTGAAGGTATTATTCAAATAAACAGAGTAACCATTATTCTCCTTAAATGAATAACCATATTGCGATAGACATAATCCAATCATGTCTATGCTCAACGCAAACACCAAATAACAATTATTTAGGTTTAACACCAATCTCGATGGTAGAGGGAGCAGGCGATGCTTGATCACATCAACCTTTGGAAACACTTCCAACACATATCGTCAGCTCACCTTTAGCTAGTCTCTGTTTATTCCGTAGCTTTTATTTCGAGTTACTAACTGTCGGTGTCAAAACCGGCGGATCTCGGGTAGGGGGTCCCGAACTGTGCGTCTAGGCGGATGGTAACAGGAGACAAGGGACACGATGTTTTTACCCAGGTTCGGGCCCTCTCGATGGAGGTAATACCCTACTCCTGCTTGATTAATATTGATGATTTGGGTAGTACAAGAGTAGATCTACCATGAGATCAAGGAGGCTAAACCCTAGAAGCTAGCCTATGGTATGATTGTTGTTCGTCCTACGGACTAAAACCCTCCGGTTTATATAGACAACGGATAGGGTTAGGGTTACACTGAGTCGGTGACAATGGTAGGAGATCTACATATCAGACGCCAAGCTTGCCTTCCACGCCAAGGAAAGTCCCATCCGGACACGGGACGAAGTCTTCAATCTTGTATCTTCATAGTCTTGGAGTCCGACCACGATGATAGTTCGGCTATCCGGACACCCCTAGTCCAGACTCCTCATTAGCCCTCTAACCAGGCTTCAATGACGACGAGTCCGCGCGCATATTGTCTTCGGCATTGCAAGGCGGGTTCCTCTTCGTAATACTTCATAGAAGGTTTTGAACACAAGGATGGTGTCCGCTCACGCAAAACAAGTTCCACATACCACCGTAGAGAATAACTTTTGCAGATCTGCTGACGTATTCCTGGCGTGACATCACACCATGGCCAGGCCTTTATATGAATCGTTTTTTACCGTTCCACCTTAGCGTGTTTAGCGAGGCGGTTTCCTTGGCACGTCTTATCAAAGCATAGATCGTGCCCCCTTATTCCGGGATTCTCATCAATACGGACGTGGGTAACCCATCCGCGCCATTGATTACGGCGCTTGGGAGATAAGCGAGTTTTACCAGGCTGGTGGGGGACGCATAGCTTCGTCCGTCCATATAAGGGGATCAGGATCCACCTTTTTCACCTACGCCTTCTTCCTCTTTTGCTCATACATTTCCGCTTTTCGAGCTCCAGCGCCCAAGTCCGCACACCCCACCTCAACCTTCTCCAACTATGTCCGGAGGCGGGAGGCGGGTGGATGGCCTCCTCCGTCACGGAGGGCACATCACTAGACTGCGGGAGGCGGATACTTGTCCGGCGACATCGCAAGACCTGGCTGCCCGGCGTGGGGCAGCTCATTCCAACCCCAGGCCCCATGAGAGGTGGTGTTTCTCCCCACTTCCTCCATGGACTAGGTTTTCCACTTCACCCATTTGTCCGGGGCTCATGTTCTACTATGGCCTGGATTTCCACGATCTGGCCCCAAACTTCATCCTCAATATCTCGGCGTTTATCGTGCGTGTGCAAACCTTCCTCTGCATCCAACCCCACTTGGTTTATGGTTGAAGACCTTTAGCGTGAAGCCGAAGATAGTGGGCGGCCGACAGAGTGCGGAGGCGCTATGGTGGGCAGGATGCCCAATGTCCTTTGGCTCGAGGGCTCCTTCGTGGAGACAATAAAGGGGTGGCAATCAGGGTGGTTCTACATCACCGAGCCGCGCGACTCCAACTGGGCGGCGGCCCCCGAATTTAGATCTGGCTCCCCCACACGACTCACATCATGGAAAGAGACGGGCCTGAAATGGGGTGATTCGGAAGAGTGACGGGACTCCAAACACATGCGAAACACAGTGGACAAGAAGCTCAAGCTTGTCCACGTAGTCGGCCATGCTCATCCGGATTCTCCCATGCCAGAATGGGCCTTTAATTTGTGGGAGTTTGATCCGGCCTGACACCGAACCTTGAGCGGCTCTTGACACTACGTCACGAAGATGTCCGGAAGGTGCTGTTCAAGAGCGTCGAAGCCCCGCATCCGCTAACAAAGATCGCGGATACAGCTCACAGCGTCAAGCCGGCGAGTAGGTTATTTTACCCTTTACGAGACTCTTTTTCATAGATTGACTCTATGTGGGATCTAAAACTCCTAATCTTTGACAGACTGGTTGAAGACGTCCGACAGATCAACTGTCCGTCTCCTTTGCGGAAGACCCAGCGGACGCTTGATTAGCGGGGCTGCTGGCTCCGGTACCCATGTGGTGCGGAGAAAGGCCAAGAAGGAGGCCACGTGAACTCGAAGGAGCTCCGGCGCCAGTGCTTTCAGATTCTGAGCGAGAATCTTCTCTGAAAATGAGGAGGAGGAAAAAAGCCTCTCCCCGGGAAGAGAGAGAAAAGGAAGGCCGCCCCAACCGGGAGGCGGAGGGTCTAAGAAGGGAAGGACCCTTCGTCCGGACTTCTCTACCAACGTCGACGACGACGAGGAGGAGTGGCCAACGAGGGCCAAGCCCCTGGCGAGATCGTAAGTGTCCGGATACCCATGGCTTTTTTATCATTGCATAATGTTCTCTAATGCCGAACAATCACGCAGCCCGCCTAAGGGCGAGTTCGCCGCTTCGTCGAGCGCGTCCTTGGGTTCGTCGGAAATGGAGAGTACTTCACTTCCGGCCGCCTCCTCGCCTCACGCTGCGGACGACGCCGAGGTGGTGCCCCAAGGGGGGCCTGGTCAGGAGGAGGTGGCGCAGGAGGCGCCACAAGGCAACCTCTGGACTCGGAGGCGCGGGGGCGAGACCCCGGGGCTCTAAGCCCGACCCTTGCCTCGACTCCTGCCTTGAAACCTTCAGCTCCGAAGTCCGGCAAGCGGCCCCTTCGTAGAATGGTAAGATGCGGTGTCCTCTGTCCAGCCGGAGGCACTGGATAGCTTCTTGGGGCGCTTAACAAGTGCTTCCATCAGGAGGAGCACCGCCTTTGTTATGAGTGCGGTGATCCGGACAGTTCGATCCGCCAAGAGCGGGCTGACTGAAGCTTCGTACCAGCCTTCTAACGAGGCTTTGAGGTAAGTTTAGAATATGTAAAAATATTACCGCATAGACAGTAGCCCTGATGCTTAGTTCGGTGTTGGAAAGAAAAGCCGACTAAAGATCTAAAAGATATACGCAGGAGTCTAACATAAGTATGTAAATATGGGAATGCAGGCTGCACTGCCTGACCTCTGCCAGACCGATCTGGAGGTCAATGCATTGAAGCAGAGCTTGAGCGGTCCGAGCAGGCTCGGCCTTGCCAAGAAGCAGCTCGAGGACAAGGAAGGTAAGTAATACCTTATTAAAGAAATACCTTATAGAAAGGTTTGGTTGCAAAAATAACAGGAATAGCATGGAGTACTGCGGGGGCCCACGATCGAGGTGGCGACCACAAAGAAGCGGTGTTCGTGGCGAAAACAAGAGCTCCGAGGCTCGTGGAGAAACACGAGGGTTTGGGCGTGACTCGAACCCGAGAGTCGAGCTTGCTTCGGCTCTTGAGAGTGCCAAAGCTGCTAAGGCCGAGGCCCAAAAGCCCTCCAGAGATTGAGGCAATAAAGAAGATCGCGGCGGGTAAGGCATTCTTTATGCAAAGCAAGCATGTGAAAGTGAATTACCTATTACTTACCCGGTTCGGAGCTCTCGGGGAGCGTTCGCAGAATCTGCCTCATAGTGTATCGGATGCTGCCGCGTTCTACAGCGCCAAGGAGGGCTCGGCGGAGAAGGTGTTCGGTCTCACTATCTTTGAGGCGGACATCTGGTGCCCCTAAGCGACCAGCTGAAGCAGCTGGTCGAGATCCACAAGGTCGCCGAACAGGCCATGAATGGCCTTATAGTTGGTTTGTGGCCATGGAAGCCATGCACAGGAGCTACTTGACCGGCTTAGTGCAGCGGTGGTGGGCGCCTGTCCACGGATTGAAGTCATCAAGTGCTCCGTCTGCATTGAAGGTGTCCGTCGGGTCCTTGCCCGTGCTAAAGTGCACCGGGCAAGCTGGATCTTGAGAAGCTTGTGACGGACGGGCCACCGAAGGGCAAGGAGCATCGCCCTTGCGCCGAAATGTACTATGAGGGCCTCTGAAGGGTGCCCGCCTGAATAGCGGATGAGTGCTCCAAAGATGTAATTTTGAATAGACTAGCATTTGTTATCTGTCTGCTGAAAACTTGTTCATATCGCTAAGCAATGCTTGTTAATTTAAAATATTACCTTCGTGCGGCCGTTTATCAAATTTGAGAGATGGCAAGTCGTTGGCTTCAGCCCCATGCCACGAGTCTTTGGGGTGTTCAGGATAAACTTGAGCACTCTTGTTCCCATTCTTGGGTCCATCTAGGAGGTGCTCAGCATAGCGAACAAGGCAACGGACTTATAATGCTTGAACACTCTCACTTAGCCATAGAATTCTATAATTTTAAATTTCGTGAAGCCCCTAGTATTCGAAGACGAGTTGAGGCGCTATCCACGCCTTGTCCGACAATTCGGTTCCTTGCTCTAAGCGGCATAAGTCTTTAGGGACCGAAAAAACCTCTCGAACAGCGACCGGCTCTCGCCCTATCATGACGGTCAGTTTTAGCTTTCTCCATCGAGGTGCTCGACCCAGCTCAAGCTGGGGCACAATCGCATGATGGTTCTCTGCTTGCTACCTTAGCCGATATAGCGGAACGTAAGGTACCAAAACACGGAGCAGGCAAACCCAACTATTGACCCAAGACATGATTGGAGCCGATGCATATAATGCTATAAGTTCGGGTGCCGCACTTGTGGAAGTGTTCGGACTTGTCACACCATAATTTTGGGGTACTTAAGCCCTCAGTGTATTGGCCGTCTGAAAGTGTCTGGGTGCAACATGTCATGAAATGAACATATATATAGATAAAGAAAGGAGTGCAATAATAAGCAAAAGCTATGTATTGTTTGCAATGAAAGCAGGACGATACAAATAGTGCGATAAGCAAGGGATGGGATTATTTAACATGTCCCCCTCCAGGGGTAAGCTGCGGGATGGTATGTAAAACAGGTATAATGCTCGTAATAGAGACCACTGAACACTCGGCGTAGCTTTACGCTTCCCTGGCTGTTGCATCGTGAGTTCGGCGATTCTAGTGCGCACAGAACTTCTAGAAAACGGAGTCTGAAAAAGAAAAAAGAAAAGAATGACACAACTGGGCCCACAGTGCGGTTAAGCCGCGTGCGGGCATACCGTGGTCGTGCCCTCCTCTTATGCCCATGGTATCTCGGGCGTAGTTATATGCAGCGTAATCTTGGCTTCGCCAATTTCACGAGGGCTGGGGTTGGGGCGGATTACTCTGCGTGCTTGAATCGTGTCGAGCGGTCTTGTTGTAGGTTACTCGGGCGCGCTTGATGGTGTCCGGGCGCTTAGTGGCGGACTCAAGAATTGCTGTGAGAGGCTGCTTTGCACCTCCGCCGCGAGGGTCGCCATGTGCTCCTCCGTTCGGAGAGCGTTCGGTGTTTCCATTGACCGTGATTACACCTCGAGGGCTGGCATCTTGAGCTTGAGGTATGCGTGGTGCGGCACCGCATTGAACTTTACAAATGCGGTTCGTCCGGCGATGCGTGATAGCCGCTGCTGAGCGGGACTATGTCGAAGATCAACTCTTAAGCCCGGAAGTTATCCGGGATCCAAGACCACTTGAGTGTAACGAGCCCGCACAATTGGCCTCTACACCGGTATGGCGCCTTTAAAGGTCGTCTTTGTAGGTTTAATCCTTGAGGGTCTATGCCCATTTTGCGCTTGTATCTGATAAAGCGAGGTTCAGGCTGCTACCGCCGTCCATCGGGACTGGTGAGGTGAAATCCGTCAATAATTGGGTCAAGAACCAATGCGCGAAACCGCCGTGGCGGATGCTAGTGGGGTGGTCCTTGATCGAAGGTGATCGGGCAGGAAGACCATGGGTTGAACTTGGGCGGCTGGCTCCGTCGCATATCGTCCTTAGTGCACTTCCGCTCCCTTTTGGGTATATGGGTTGCGTATATCATGTTCACCGTCCGCACTTATGTGGGAAAACCATTCATCCTCTATTGTTCGGTGGCGGGGCTCTTCCTCGTCATCGCTATGCAGCCCTTGTCGTTGAGTTCGGCACTTAACTTGCTGCTTGCTTGAACACCCAACAATCCCTGTTGGTGTGATTGGCTGGTTTTTCGGGGCCATGTATCGCTGGCGATCGAGTATTCGGTCCAAGTTGGACGGGCCCTGGGTATTTCTTTTGAATGGCTTCTTCCGCTGACCGGGTTTTGAGCCTCTGAATCCGGCATTGACAGCCGTATCTTCAGCATTATCACCGTTAATGCGACGCTTGTTCTTGTTGCGACGCGACCTGCCATTGCTGTCCTTGGTATCCGAACTATCAGGGTGTTTGGCCAAGTTGTTGCTTCGAGCTAGCCAGCTGTCCTCTCCCGCACAAAAGCGGGTCATGAGTGTTGTGAGGGCTGCCATGGATTTGGCTTTTCCTGTCCTAGGTGCGGGCAAGCCATTAAATCGTGGATGTTATGTTTGAGGGCTGCAAGGGCCTCTGCATCCGGACGATCAACGATTTGATTTTTTCTTTGTTAGGAACCGTGTCCAGAATTGTCGGCGATTCTTCCGGCTGCTGAATTATATGGCTGAGGTCATCGGCGTCGGTGGTCGCACATATGTGCCTGGAAGTTATCAAGGAATGCGGCTTCGGGTCCTCCCAACAACCAATTGATTCTCGGGCAAGCTGTTGAGCCAATGCCGAGCATGTCCTTTAAGCTTGAGGGGGAGGTATTTGATGGTGTGTAGATCATCACCGCGGGCCATGTGGATATGGAGGAGATAGTCCTTGATCGAGACCGCAGGATCTGTGGTACCATCGTATTATTCGATGTTTACGGTTTGAAGCCCTCGGGGATTTGATGATCCATTACTTCATCTGTGAAGCATAGTGGGTGTCTTGGCGCCTCAGTATTGGGCTATATCACGGCGTAGCTCATATGAGCTTTGTCTGCTTGTGTTCGGCCCGGCGGGTTTCTTTGTATCCGCGCGATGGTAATCATCGAGTCGTTGGGTGCCCACGCGATCCGTGAACCGATCTTGTATGTTTGCCTTATCCTCCAATATATCTCGCAAGTCCAGTAGCGTTTTCGTGCCTTGGTACTTTTTGGCGCCGTCGAGTGTGGCTTGGCGGAGGGCGAGGCTTCTCTGTCAGCGGACCGCAGGGGTGGCGATCTGCCATGTCGTCTTGTGGTGACTTGGGTGCTTCCTCCTCGATCGTGGCAGCGGCCTGCGTTTGGGGTAGCTTTTGGAGGCGTTGAGTTCATACTCTTGGCTGCAAGGACTTGATCCATCTGTCAGCTAGCAGGTCTTGGTCAGCTCTAAGTTGTTGCTGCTTTTCTTGAGGCTGCTTGCCGTGGCTATAAGCCTGCGTTTGAAATGCTCTGTTGGCGGGATCCTCGAGCACGACAAATTCTTCGTCGTCGAGGCTTGCCTCATCTTGGGAGGGGCGCATAATTATCATCCTCGACCTCTCTTTACGCCCGCTGTCATGCGGACTTTCTTCTCCTCCTCTGCGCTGAGTCCTGCTGGAGGGTTGTCTTCGGCTTTGTCCGGGTTGTTATTATCTCTGTGCGGAATCACCGATTTTTTGTGGCGGGATTTAGAGCGGCGCCCGACGTCGGCGCTTTTGCTTCTTGGAGGGTCATCCTCCGTTGTTCCATCGCCGTTCCCATCTTTTGGGATGTCCACCATGTATCGTCGTATGACGAGGTGGCCTTCGATTGCCTGGGCGCTGGGTCTTGGTCGCCTCTCCGGCATCGTCGTCCATACCGTCGATGTCTTGGTCAAAGTCGAGCATGTCGGTTAAATCGTCGACGGTGGCTACAAAGTGGGTGGTGGGTGGGCGTTGAATTTCTTCGTCGTCCGTATCCCAACCTTCTGTCCGTAGTCCGGCCAGGGCTCTCCGGATAAAGAGAGACTTTAGTGAATTTAGGATGTCGCCAAAGGCGAGTCTTTGAAAGATGTCCGCGCAGTGAACTCCATGACCGGCGCCCAATCGGATTCGATTGGTAGGGGCGCGGATTGTTCGGAGTCCGGAGAGGAGTCCGACACCCTTGAGTCAAGGTCTTCGCAAAGGACAGGGATGGAGTTCGGCTCAATCACCGTAGAGATCATAGCCCCCGAGGCGGCATCCAACCACTCGTCCTCGATCGGGGAATCCGGCTCCGGATTAAGGGTCGGAGCGGATGCTGGTGCGGCCTCCAGGGCACTGTTCGGCGGCAGAGCTAGATCATACCCATCGAGACAGTGCAGCACGCTCGGCTGTGGTTCGAATCCGTCGAAGATCAAGTCTCCGCGAACATCGGCCGTATAGTTCAAACTTCCAAATCTGACCTGATGGCCAGGGGCGTAGCTTTAGATCTGCTCCAGATGGCCAAGCGAATTGGCCCATGATGCAAAGCCGCCGAATCGAAGATCTGTCGGGAGAAAAGTCTCACCTGGACCACGTCGTTATTGATGATCGAAGGAGCCATCAGACCTATCGGTGGCGACATAGAGGAACTCTCAATGAAAGCACCAATGTCGATTGTCAAAACCGGCGGATCTCGGTAGGGGTCCCGAACTGTGCGTCTAGGCGGATGGTAACGGGAGACAAGGGACACAATGTTTTTACCCAGGTTCGGGCCCTCTCGATGGAGTAATACCCTACTCCGCTTGATTAATATTGATGATATGGGTAGTACAAGAGTAGATCTACCACGAGATCAAGGAGGCTAAACCTAGAAGCTAGCCTATGGTATGATTGTTGTTAGTCCTATGGACTAAAACCCTCCGGTTTATATAGACACGGATAGGGTTAGGGTTACCAGAGTCGGTTACAATGGTAGGAGATCTACATATCCGTATCGCCAAGCTTGCCTTCCACGCCAAGGAAAGTCCCATCCGGACACGGGGACGAAGTCTTCAATCTTGTATCTTCATAGTCTTGGAGTCCGTCGCAATGATAGTTCGCTATCCGGACACCCCTAGTCCAGGACTCCCTCACTAACACTTAGCAACCCGAACCGGTATATAATACCCTGGTGCTCCTAGGAGTACTAGTAAAGTACACATTAACATAATGTATATCAATATACTTCTATCGACCTTGCCAGCCTTCTCATCTACCAAGTATCTAGGGTAGTTACGCTTGATGTCCGTTCCTCATTCTGAAGCACTTAGTCTCGGGTTTGGGTTCAATCTCAGGTTTCTTCAATCGGGCAACAACTGATTTGCCGTTTCATGAAGTACCCCTTCTTGCCCTTGCCCTTCTTGAAACTAGTGGTTTCATTAACCATCAACAATTGATGCTCCTTCTTGATTTCTATATTCGCGGTGTCGAACATTGCGAATAGCTCAAGGATCATCATATCTATCCCTGTTATGTTATAGTTCATCACGAAGCTCTAGTAGCTTGGTGGTAATGTCTTTGGAGAAACATCACTATCAAGTGATTGTTGTACCCAGACAATCTGAGTATAAGCTCAACGATTGAGATCTTCTCCCTTAGTTTGTAGGCTAGAAAACTCGTCGGAGGTCTCATACCTCTTGACGTGGGCACGAGCCTGAAATCCCAATTTCAGCTCTTGGAACATCTCATATGTTCTGCGACATTTCAAAAATGTCTTTGGTGCCCCAATTCTAAACCATTTAACATTACCGAACTATCATGTAGTCATCAAAACGTGTATGTCAGATGTTCGCAACATCCACAGACCACGTTCGAGGTCCAGCACACTGGCGGTGCATTAAGGACATAAGCCTTCTCGTCCGCATAATTGCTCTTGTCAACTTTCAACTATATTTTCTCTAGGAACATATCTAAAACAGTAGAACTTAAGCGCGAGCTATGACATAATTTGCAAAGGGCTTTTGACTATGTTCAGGATAATTAAGTTCATCTTATGAACTCCCACTCGATAGACATCCTCTAGTCATCTAAGTGATTACATGATCCGAGTCAACTAGGCCGTGTCCGATCATCACGTGAGGACGGACTAGTCATCATCGGTGAACATCTTCATGTTGATCGTATCTACCATACGACTCATGCTCAACCTTCCGGTCTCTTGTGTTCCGAGGCCATGTCTGTACATGCTAGGCTCGTCAAGTCAACCTAAGTGTTTCATGTGTAAATCTGGCTTACACCCATTGTATGTGAGCGTTAGAATCTATCACACCGATCATCACGTGGTGCTTGAAACAACGAACTTTCGCAACGGTGCACGAGTTAGGGGAACACTTTCTTGAAATTTTAATGAGGGTCATCTTATTTACTACCGTCGTTCTAAGCAAATAAGATGCATAAACATGATAAACATCACATGCAATCAAAAGTGACATGATATGGCCAATATCATTTTGCTCCTTTGATCTCCATCTTGAGGGCTCCATGATCATCATCGTCACCGGCATGACACCATGATCTCCATCATCGCGTCTCCATGAAGTTGTCTCGCCAACTATTACTTCTACTACTATGGCTAACGGTTTAGCAATAAAGTAAAGTAATTACATGGCGTTGTTCATTGACACGCAGGTCATACAATAAATTAAGACAACTCCTATGGCTCCTGCGGTTGTCATACTCATCGACATGCAAGTCGTGATTCCTATTACAAGAACATGATCAATCTCATACATCACATATCATTCATCACATTCTTTTGGCCATATCACATCAGATAGCATACCCTGCAAAAACAAGTTAGACGTCCTCTAATTGTTGTTTGCATGTTTTACGTGGATGCTATGGGTTTCTAGCAAGAACGTTTCTTACCTACGCAAAAACCAGAACGTGATATGTCAATTGCTATTTACCTTGTTGGGGAACGTTGCAGAAAATAAAATTTTTTCCTATGGTTTCACCAAGATCTATCTATGAGTTAATCTAGCAACGAGTGATAGGAGTGCATCTACATACCTTTGTAGATCGCGAGCGGAAGCGTTCAAGAGAACGGGGTTGAGGGAGTCGTACTCGTCGTGATCCAAATCACCGATGACCGAGTGCGAGCAGACGGCACCTCCGCGTTCAACACACGTGCGGTTGGGGAATCGTCTCCTCCTTCTTGATCCAGCAAGGGGAAGGAGAGGTTGATGGAGATCCAGCAGACCTGACGGCATGGTGGTGGATGCAGCAGGGGATCTCGGCAGGCTTCACCAAGCTCTCGGAGGAGGAGGAGGTGTTGGAGTGGGAGAGGAGGCGCCAGGGCATGGGTGCGGCTGCCTCCCTCCCCCTCTTATATAGGCCCCCAAGGGGCGGCCTGAGATGGGATCTCCCAAGGGGGCGGCGGCCAAGGGGTGGAGTGCCCCCAAGGCAGTGGAGGCGCCCCCTCCCCTAGGGTTCCCAACCCTAGGCGCAGGGGGGCCCAAGGGGGGGGCGCAGCAGCCCACCAGGGGCTGGTTCCCCTCCCACTTCAGCCCATGGGGCCCTCCGGGATAGGTGGCCCTATCCGGTGGACCCCCGGGACCCTTCCGGTGGTCCCGCTAAAATACCGGTGACCCCCGAAACTTTCCCGATGGCCGAAACTCGACTTCCCATATATAATTCTTCACCTCCGGACCATTCCGGAACTCCTCGTGACGTCCAGGATCTCATCAGGGACTCTGAACAACTTTCGGGTTACTGCATACTCATATATCTACAACCCTAGCGTCACTGAACCTTAAGTGTGTAGACCCTACGGGTTCGGGAGACACGTAGACATGACCGAGACGACTCTCCGGTCAATAACCAATAGCGGGATCTGGATACACATGTTGGTTCCCACATGCTCCTCGATGATCTCATCGGATGAACCACGATGTCGAGGATTCAAGCAACCCCGTATACAATTCCCTTTGTCAATTGGTACGTTACTTGCCCGAGATTCGATCGTCGGTATCCCAATACCTCGTTCAATCTCGTTCTCGCAAGTCACTTTACTCGTCATCAGTAATGCATGATCCCGTGACCAAACACTTGGTCACTTTGAGCTCATTATGATGATGCATTACCGAGTGGGCCCAGAGATACCTCTCCGTCATACGGAGTGACAAATCCCAGTCTCGATCCGTGTCAACCCAACAGACACTTTCGGAGATACCCGTAGTATACCTTTATAGTCACCCAGTTACGTTGTGACGTTTGGTACACCCAAAGCACTCCTACGGTATCCGGGAGTTACACGATCTCATGGTCTAAGGAAAGATACTTGACATTGGAAAAGCTCTAGCAAACGAACTACATGATCTTGTTCTATGCTTAGGATTGGGTCTTGTTCATCACATCATTGTCCTAATGATGTGATCTCGTTATCAATAACATCCAAAATTCATAGTCAGGAAACCACGACTATCTGTTGATCAACGAGCTAGTCAACTAGAGGCTCACTAGGGACATATTGTGGTCTAAGTATTCACACGTGTATTACGATTTCCGGATAATACAATTATAGCATGAATAAAAAACAATTATCATGAACAAGGAAATATAATAATAATCTTTTTATTATTGCCTCTAGGGCATATTTCCAACAGTCTCCCACTTGCACTAGAGTCAATAATCTAGTTACATTGTGATGAATCGAACACCCAGAGAATTCTGGTGTTGATGATGTTTTGACCGCGGAAGAGGTTTAGTCAACAGATCTGCGACATTCAGATCCGTATGCACTTTGCAAATTTCTATGTCTCCATCTTGAACATTTTCACGAATGGAGTTGAAGCGATGCTTGCTGTGCCTGGTCTTCTTGTGAAACCTGGGCTCCTTGGCAAGTGCAATAGCTCCAGTGTTGTCACAGAAGAGTTTGATCGGCCCCACGCATTGGGTATGACTCCTAGGTCGGTGATGAACTCCTTCACCCAAATTGCTTCATCGCTGCCTCCGAGGCTGCCATGCACCCGCTTCACATGTAGATCCCGCCACAGCGCTTTGCTTGCAGCTGCACCAGCTTCTCGCTCCACCATTCAACATATACACGTATCCGGTTTGTGACTTAGAGTCATCGGATCGTGTCGAAGCTTAGCGTCGGCGTAACCCTTCTGACGAGCTCTTCGTCACCTCCATAAATGAAAACATGTCCTTAGTCCTTTTCAGGTACTTCAGGATATTCTTGACCGCTGTCCAGTGTTCCTTGTCGGGATTACTTTGGTACCTTCCTACCAAACTTACGACAAGGTTTACATCAGGTCTGGTACACAACATGGCATACATAATAGACCCTATGGCTGAGGCATAGGGGATGACAGTCATCTCTTCTATATCTTCTGCCGTGGTCGGACATTGAGCTAAGCTCAATTTCACACCTTGTAACACAGGCAAGAACCCTTTCTTAGACTGATCCATATTGAACTTCTTCAATATCTTATCAAGGTATGTGCTTTGTGAAAGACCTATGAGGCGTCTCGACCTATCTCTATAGATCTTGATGCCTAATATATAATCAGCTTCTCCAAGGTCCTTCATTGAAAAACTCTTATTCAAGTAGGCCTTAATGCTGTCCAAAAGTTATATATCATTTCCCATCAAAAGTATGTCATCTACATATAATATGAGAAATGCTACAGAGCTCCCACTCACTTTCTTGTAAACGCAGGCTTCTCCATAAGTCTACATAAACCCAAACGCTTTGATCATCACATCAAAGCGAATATTCTAACTCCGAGATGCTTGCACCAGCCCATAAATGGATCGCTGGAGCTTGCATACCTTGTTAGCATTCTTAGGGTCGACAAAACCTTCCGGCTGCATCATATACAGTTCTTCCTTAAGATAACCGTTAAGGAATGCCGTTTTGACGTCCATTTGCCATATCTCATAATCATATGCGGCAATTGCTAACATGATTCGTACGTACTTCAGCGTCGCTACGGGAGAGAAAGTCTCATCGTAGTCAACCCCTTGAACTTGCCGATAACCCTTAGCGACAAGTCGAGCTTTATAGATGGTAACATTACCATCCGCGTCCGTCTTCTTCTTAAAGATCCATTTGTTTTCTATCGCTCACGATCATCGGCAAGTCTGTCAAAGTCCATACTTTGTTTTCATACATGGATCCTATCTCGGATTGCATGGCTTCAAGCCATTTGTTGGAATCTGGGCCCGCCATCGCTTCTTCATAGTTCAAGGTTCACCGTTGTCCAACAACATGATTTCCGAGACAGGGTTGCCATACCACTCACGGTGTGGAATGTGTCCTTGTGGACCTATGAAGTTCAGTAGCAACTTGATCCAAGTAGCTTGATCATCATCATTAATTTCCTCTTCGATCGGTGTAGGCACCGAGAACATTTTCCGAGCTGCACTAGTTTCCGGTTCAAGAGGTAGTACTTCATCGAGTTCTACTTTCCTCCCACTTACTCCTTTCGAGAGAAACTCTTTTTCCGAAAGGATCCGTTCTTGGCAACAAAGATCTTGCCTTCGGATCTAAGGTAGAAGGTATACCCAATGGTTTCCTTAGGGTATCCTATGAAGACGATTTTTCGACTTGGGTTCGAGCTTTTCAGGTTGAAGTTTCTTGACATAAGCATCGCATCCCCAAACTTTCAGAAACGACAGCTTAGGTTTCTTCCCAAACCATAATTCATACAGTGTCGTCTCAACTGATTTAGACAGTGCCCTATTTAAAGTGAATGTAGCTGTCTCTAGAGCGTATCCCCAAAATGATAGCGTAAATCGAGAAGAGACATCATAGATCGCACCATATCCAATAGAGTGCGATTATAACGCTCGACACACCGTTCTGTTGAGGTGTTCCAGCGGCGTGAGTTGTGAAACGATTCCACATTTCCTTAAGTGTGTACCAAATTGTGACTTAAATATTCTCTTCCACGATCTGATCGTAAGAACTTTATTTTTCGGTCATGTTGATTCTCTACCTCATTCTGAAATTCCTTGAACTTTTCAAAGGTCTCAGACTTGTGTTTCATCAAGTAGACATACCCATATCTACTCAAGTCATCGGAGAGTGAGAACATAACGATATCCTCCATGAGCCTCAACGCTCATTGGACCGCACACATCGGTATGTATGATTTCCAATAAGTTGGTTGCTCGCCCATTGTTCCGGAGAACGGAGTCTTGGTCATTTTGCCCATGAGGCATGGTTCGCATGTGTCAAATGATTCATAATATAGAGACTCTAAAGTCCATCAGCATGGAGCTTCTTCATGCGCTTGACACCAATGTGACCAAGGCGGCAGTGCCACAAGTATGTGGGACTATCGTTATCAACTTTACATCTTTTGGTATTCACACTATGAATATGTGTAACATCATGTTCGAGATTCATTAAGAATAAACCATTGACCATCGGAGCATGACCATAAAACATATCTCTCATATAAATAGAACAACCATTATTCTCGGATTTAAATGAGTAGCCATCTCAGATTAAACGAGATCCCGATACAATGTTCATGCTCAAACTTGGCACTAAATAACAATTATTGAGGTTTAAAACTAATCCGTAGGTAAATGTAGAGGTAGCGTGCGACGGTGATCACATCGACCTTGGAACCATTCCCGACGCGCATCGTCACCTCGTCCTTCGCCAGCCTCCGCTTATTCCGCAGCTCCCGCTTTGAGTTACAAATATGAGCAACGACACGGTATCAAATACCGGGAGCTACTACGAGCATTGGTAAGGTACACATCAATTACATGTATATCACATATACCTTTAGTGTTGCCGGCCTTCTTGTCCGCTAAGTATTTGGGGCAGTTCCGCTTCGGATGACCCTTCCTTTGCAATAAAAGCACTCAGCCTCGGGCTTGGGTCCATTCTTTGACTTCTTCCCGCAACATGCTTACGGGGCGGCAACATCCTTGCCGTCCTTCTTGAAGTTCTTCTTACCCTTGCCTTTCTTGAACTTAGTGGTTTTATTGACCATCAACACTTGATGTTCCTTCTTGATTTCTACCTCTGCTGATTTCAGCATTGAAAATACTTCAGAATAGTTTTCACCATCCCCTGCATATTGTAGTTCATCACAAAGCTCTTGTAGCTCGGTGGGAGCGATCAAGGATTCTGTCAATGACCGCCTCGTCCGGGAGGTTAATGTCCAGTGGGGAGAGGCGGTTGTGCAACCCGACATTTTGAGTATGTGCTCACCGATGTAACTATTTTCCTCCATCTTACAACTATAGAACTTGTCGAGACTTCATATCTCTCGACCGGGCATGAGCTTGGAAAACCATTTTAGCTCCTCAAACATCTCATATGCTCCGTGTTGCTCAAAACGCTTTTGGAGCTCCGGTTCTAAGTGTAAAGCATGCCGCCTTGAGAACGAGGGAGTAATCATCGACGCGTGACTGCCAAGCGTTCATAACGTCTTGGTTCTCTTGGATGGGTGCTTCACCTAGCGGTCCTTCTAGGACATATGCTTTCTTGGCAGCTATGAGGATGATCCTCAGGTTCCGGACCCAGTCCGTATAGTTGCTGCCATCATCTTTCAGCTTGGTTTTCTCTAGGAACATGTTGAAGTTCATGTTGACATGAGCGTTGGCCATTTGATCTACAAGACATTTATGCAAAGGTTTTAGACTAAGTTCATGATAATTAAGTTCATCTAATCAAATTATTTAATGAACTCCCACTCAGATTAGACATCCCTCTAGTCATCTAAGTGTTACATGATCCGACTTGACTAGGCCGTGTCCGATCATCACGTGAGACGAACTAGTCATCATCGGTGAACATCTCCATGTTGATCGTATCTTCCATCGACTCATGTTCGACCTTTCGGTCTCTTGTGTTCCGAGGCCATGTCGTACATGCTAGGCTCGTCAAGTTAACCTAAGTGTTTTTCATGTGTAAATCTTTCTTACACCGTTGTATGTGAACGTTAGAATCTATCACACCCGATCATCACGTGGTGCTTGAAACAACGAACTTTAGAACGGCGCATGCAGTTAGGGGGAACACTTTCTTGAAATTATTATGAGGGATCATATTATTTACTACCGTCGTTCTAAGTAAACAAGATGCAAAACTATGATAAACATCACATGCAATCAAATAATAGTGACATGATATGGCCAATATCATATAGCTCCTTTGATCTCCATCTTGGGGCTCCATGATCATCTTGTCACCGCATGACACCATGATCTCCATCATCATGATCTCCATCATCGTGTCTCCATGAAGTTGCTTCGCCAAATATTACTTCTACTACTATAGCTAACGGTTTAGCAATAAAGTAAAGTAATTACATGGCGTTGAATCAATGACACGCAGGTCATACAATAATTAAGACAACTCCTATGGCTCCTGCCGGTTGTCATACTCATCGACATGCAAGTCGTGATTCCTATTACAAGAACATGATCTCATACATCACAATATATCATTCATCATTCATCACAACTTTTGGCCATATCACATCACAAGGCAATTGCTGCAAAAACAAGTTAGACGTCCTCTAATTGTTGTTGCATCTTTTACGTGGCTGCAATAGGGTTCTAGCAAGAACGTTTTCTTACCTATGAAAAAGGCCACGACGTGATTTGTCAACTTCTATTTACCCTTCATAAGGACCCTTTTCATGGAATCTGCTCCAACTAAAGTGGGAGAGACAGACACCCGCTAGCCACCTTATGCAACTAGTGCAAGTCAGTCGGTGGAACCTGTCTCACGTAAGCGTACGTGTAAGGTCGGTCCGGGCCGCTTCATCCCACAATACCGCTGAAGCAAAATAAGACTAGTAGCGGCAAGAAAGTTGACAACATCTACGCCCACAACAAATTGTGTTCTACTCGTGCCAAGAGAACTACGCATAGACCTAGCTCATGATGCCACTGTTGGGGAATGTTGCAGAAAATAAAAAAATTCCTACGGTTTCACCAAGATCTATCTATGAGTTCATCTAGCAACGAGTGATAGGAGTGCATCTACATACCTTTGTAGATCGCGAGCGGAAGCGTTCAAGAGAACGGGGTTGAGGGAGTCGTACTCGTCGTGATCCAAATCACCGATGACCGAGTGCCGAACGGACGGCACCTCCGCGTTCAACACACGTACGGTTGGGGAAGACGTCTCCTCCTTCTTGATCCAGCAAGGAGGAAGGAGAGGTTGATGGAGATCCAACAGCACGACGGCGTGGTGGTGGATGCAGCGAGATCTCGGCAGGCTTCGCCAAGCTCTCGGAGGAGGAGGAGGTGTTGGAGTGGGAGAGGAGGCGCCCGAGGGGCATGGGTGCGGCTGCCCTCCCTCCCCTCTTATATAGGCCCCAAGGGGGCGCCGCCCCGAGATGGGATCTCCCAAGGGGGCGGCGGCCAAGGGGTGGAGTGCCCCCAAGGCAAGTGGGCGCCTCCCCTAGGGTTCCCAACCCTAGGCGCGAGGGGCCAAGGCGCACCAGCCCACCAGGCTGGTTCCTCCCACTTCAGCCCATGGGGCCCTCCGGATAGGTGGCCCCACCCGATGGACCTCGGACCCTTCCGTGGTCCCAGTACAATACCGTGACCCCGAAACTTTCCCGATGGCGAAACTTCGACTTCCCATATATAATTTTTCACCTCCGGACCATTCCGAACTCCTCGTGACATCCGGGATCTCATCGGGACTCGAACAACTTTCGGTTCTGCATACTCATATCTCTACAACCCTAAGCGTCACCGAACCTTAAGTGTGTAGACCCTACGGGTTCGGGAGACACGAGACATGACCGAGACGACTCTCCGGTCAATAACCAACAGCGGGATCTGGATACCCATGTTGGCTCCACATGCTCCTCGATGATCTCATCGGATGAACCACGATGTCGAGGATTCAAGCAACCCGTATACAATTCCCTTTGTCAATCGGTGCGTTACTTGCCCGAGATTCGATCGTCGGTATCCCAATACCTCGTTCAATCTCGTTACGGCAAGTCACTTTACTCGCATCAGTAATGCATGATCCCGTGACCAAACACTTGGTCACTTTGAGCTTATTATGATGATGTATTACCGAGTGGGCCCAGAGATACCTCTCCGTCATACGGAGTGACAAATCCTGAGTCTCGATCCGTGTCAACCCAATGACACTTTCGGAGATACCCGTAGTATACCTTTATAGTCACCCAGTTACGTTGTGACATTTGGTACACCCAAAGCACTCCTACAGTATCCAGGAGTTACACGATCTCATGGTCTAAGGAAAGATACTTGACATTGGAAAAGCTCTAGCAAACGAACTACACGATCTTGTGCTATGCTTAGGATTGGGTCTTGTCCATCACATCATTCTCCTAATGATGTGATCTCGTTATCAATAACATCCAATGTCCATAGTCAGGAAACCATGACTATCTGTTGATCAACGAGCTAGTCAACTAGAGGCTCACTAGGGACATATTGTGGTCTAAGTATTCGCACGTGTATTACGATTTCCGGATAATACAATTATAGCATGAATAAAAGACAATTATCATGAACAAGGAAATATAATAATAATCCTTTTATTATTGCCTCTAGGGCATATTTCCAACATACCCTTCATAAGGACCCTTTTCATCGAATCCGATCTGACTAAAGTGGGAGAGACTGGCACCCGCTAGCCACCTTATGCAACAAGTGCATGTGAGTCGGTGGAACCTGTCTCACGTAAGTGTACGTGTAAGGTCGGTCCGGGCCGCTTCATCCCACAATACCGTCGGAACAAGATTGGACTAGTAACGGTAAGCATATTGAACAAAATCAACACCCACAACAACTTGTGTTCTACTCGTGCATAGAAACTACGCATAGACCTAGCTCATGATGCCACTGTTGGGGAACGTAGCAGAAATTCAAAATTTTCCTACGAGTCACGAAGATCAATCTATGGAGAGACTAGCAACAAGAGAGAGGGGAGTGCATCTACATACCCTTGTAGATCACTAAGCGGAAGCGTTCAAGAGAACGGGGTTGATGGAGTCGTACTCGTCGTGATCCAAACCACCGATGATCCTAATGCCGAACGGACGGCACCTCCGCGTTCAACACACATGCAGCCCGGTGACTTCTCCCACGCCTTGATCCAGCAAGGGGAGAAGGAGAGGTTGGGGAAGACTCCGTCCAGCAGCAGCACGATGGCATGGTGGTGGTGGAGGAGCGCGGAACTCCAGCAGGGCTTCGCCAAGCACTACGAGAGACGGGGAGGGAGAGGGGTAGGGCTGCGCCAACAGGAGAAGAACTTCGTCAGTTGGGCTGCCCCTTTGCCTCCACTATATATAGGGGGAGAGGGAGGGCTGCGCCCCCACCTAGGGTTGCCTCCCTAGGGGTGGCGGCAGCCCCAATCCCCATCTGGGGTGGCGGCCAAGTGGGGGGGAGAGGGAGGCGCACCAGGCATAGGCCTTTAGGGCCCATCTGCCCTAGGGTTTGCCCCCCTCTTCTCTCTAGGCGCATGGGCCTTGGTGGGGAGGCACCCCAGCCCACCTAGGGGCTGGTCCCTTCTCACACGTGGCCCCTCCTGGTGGACCCCCGGACCCTTCCGGTGGTCCCGGTACACTACCGGTGATGCCCCGACCACGTCCGGTGGCCAAAACCATACTTCCTATATATCAATCTTTACCTCCGGACCATTCCGGAACTCCTCGTGACGTCCGGGATCTCATCCGGGACTCCTAACAACATTCGGTAACCGCATACATACTTTCCCTATAACCCTAGCGTCATCGAACCTTAAGTGTGTAGAACCTACGGGTTCGGGAGACATGTAGACATGACCGAGACAACTCTCCGGTCAATAACCAACAGCGGGATCTGGATACCCATGTTGGCTCCCACATGCTCCACGATGATCTCATTGGATGAACCACGATGTCGAGGATTCAATCAATCCCGTATACAATTCCCTTTGTCTAGCGGTATAATACTTGCCCGAGATTCGATTGTCGGTATCCCGATACCTTGTTCAATCTCGTTTCCGGCAAGTCTCTTTACTCGTTCCGTAACACATCATCCCGTGATCAACCCCTTGGTCACATTGTGCACATTATGATGATGTCCTACCGAGTGGGCCCAGAGATACCTCTCCGTCACACGGGTGACAAATCCCAGCCTCGATTCGTGCCAACCCAAGACACTTTCGAGATACCCGTAGTGCACCTTTATAGCCACCCGATTCGTTGTGACGTTTGGTACACCCAAAGCATTCCTCACGGTATCCGGAGTTGCACAATCTCATGGTCTAAGGAAATGATACTTGACATTAGAAAAGCTTTAGCATACGAACTACACGATCTTTGTGCTAGGCTTAGGATTGGGTCTTGTCCATCACATCATTCTCCTAATGATGTGATCCCGTTATCAACGACATCCAATGTCCATGGTCAGGAAACCGTAACCATCTATTGATCAACGAGCTAGTCAACTAGAGGCTTACTAGGGACATGGTGTTGTCTATGTACCCACACATGTATCTGAGTTTAATATCGATACAATTATAGTATGGATAATAAACGATTATCATGAACAAGGAAATATAATAATAATAACTAATTTATTATTGCCTCTAGGGCATATTTCCAACAGCTAGATGCATCAGTCAACCATAGCCAGACACCAGTTGGACAATGCCTATACACAAGTCATACACCAGCCAGATAATCCCCGTACACTTCCCAGACAATGGAAATGCGCTAGCGTTCTGTGCTTTTCTCCGACTGCGTAGGCATGTCGTGCTCGCCTCCACTCCGCTTGTGTGTGCACGCAGCCGCCCCGGCTCGCCTCTGCTCTGCTCCACGCGCGCCCAGCCGTCTGGCTCGCCTCCGACCCGCCGCGCTGGCCCTCCGCCTCGTGCGCGCCGGTCTCTGACCACGCCGTCGCATGCGCGTTGGCCATCCGCCTCCGCGTCGACCGGACGAGCCAGCCTCGGCTCCGGCTTCTTGGCGATCCGCCTCCCCCATCGCTTGCGGCTCCACGCCTGGCTGCGGCTCCACGCGCCGCCGCGCTCGAGCCGCCTGGCCCTCGCCGCTGGATCGCCGCTGTCGGCCCCACCTCGCGCACCGCGTCCGTGCCGGCTGTGTCGTCTCCGCCACATCCGGCCGCTCCTCCACGCCCACGACCAAGCGCCGTCCTGAGGGCCTTCGGCGCCGTTGTCACCCGCCCGACGACCTCGCTCCGTTGACTGCCCTCCCCCGTCCTCGCCCAAAGAGCTTCGCCCCGCTCTGGCCTTCTGCGCCGACGCACATGTCCCCCCGGCCCCGTCCGCACCTCGCCTCCCGGCAGCTCGAGCTCTCTGCCGGGTCACCACGCCTCCGGCCGCCTTCTCGTGCCGCCCCGCTGGCCTCCGAGCCTCGAGCGGGTTTCCTCGCTTGGCAGGACACGCCCGTCTGACCAGTCCCGCCCACAAGGCCACTGGTTGGCCTCTGCTCCATCCGCGTCGGCGCCGACTCCACCTCGACCGTCCGGCTCTGCGCGGCCCGCCCCGAGCGCCGTCTCTGCCATGCTCGGCCGCCTCGCCGCCCACCCGCGTGCTGGACCCGGCCGACCGGCTTCGCTCCACCAGCGGCCGGGTTCTCCACCCCAGCTGCTGGGAAGCCGCCCTGCGCCCCGTTGCCATCTCCAATAACCGCGCCCATCGGCGCCTCCGCACGCCCCGTGCCGACTCCCACTCGCCCCGCGCCGGCTCAGCGCCTCTGCGTGCCTTCTCGGCTCCGCCCGCGCCCCTGTCGTCTCGCGCTGCTCCGCGCCTCAGTCCGGTTCCTCGCGCGGCACCGGCTCCGTCCGCATCCCGGCGGCTCCGGTCCCTTCGCGCCTGCGGCACCACTGCTTCGGCTGCCTCGAGGCACGCCGGCCTCCTTCTTTCGTCGTCCGGCCCGACCAGCTGCTCCGCCTCGTCTTCAACCCGCCCGCCGCCTCCGCTCCAGCGCGCGTCCCGGCCGCCGGCTGCTGCCCGATCCGGCCTCTGGCTGGCAGCTCCGCCCAGGCGACCAGCCTGCCGGCTCCCCAAACACAGACGGCCACTTCGCCGCCCACCATCTCCGCCGCGACCCAGACAGCCGGCTTCGCCGCCTGCCAGCTCCCCCGCAGCCGGCCTCCCCTGCCGCCGGCTGGTGCGCTCCCGGTCCAGCCACCTGTTGCGGCCGGGTGCCCGGAGAAAAAAGCAGAAGGCCGGCTGGCCACTCGGCTAAAAAAGAAAAAAGAAAGGGCATGGCCGGCTGGAGAAAAGTCTACGGGCCGGCTGCTAAAAAGAATGGGGCCGGCTGGAGAAAAGTTCCCGGGTGCCCGGCCGAGTATAAAACGTCCGAGTGCTAAAAAAAAGAAAAGTCAAGGGTTGACTGGCCTTCTAAAAGAGAGAGAGAGAGAGAGAGAGAGAGAGAGAGAGAGAGGATGCGAGCCGGCTGCTCGTTTCCATAAGTCCGACTACCCAGCCGGATGGAAAAGAAATGTGCATCCGCCTGGGACAAAGCGAAGACAAAGTAGTCGCTGGAGATCGGCCCGATCGCTTTCGATGGTCGGCCCGAATCTCGGGGCTACACCAGCGAGTGCTGTTGGCGTGCCCTGCGAAGAAGAAGACAAAGTAGTTGCCGGAGATCCGGCCCGACCGCTCGCGGATCGGCCCGAATCTCGGGGCTACACCCAGCCAGTGCGCTTATGCGCCCGTGAAGTGCGCACAAGAGAAGAGTTACGTCCGGCTGCGGCAGAATGGCGAAGAGAAAAAAAGAAAAAAAGGACGTTGCGAGGCGCCTCGCGCCTGTTGGTCGAGCCTGACCGGCGGGACCCCCTTCGAGCACCGGGGCTCGAAGGCTACCAGCGGGTGCACGGCGCCTCCGTGGCGCCGAGCACGCGCCGGCTGTCTTGACAAACTCCGCCTCGCTACGAAAATCAATGTGAGCTCCTCACCCGCATATTTTTGCACCACGAAAGATGGATTACCGGCGATGCTCGAGACTATCTCCGCATTTCATTATAGTTGCATCACTGTTCGCCCCGGCGCTAGCCAGAGTTGGCCCGGGGGCTGGCAGCTTGGTGCGAGGCGTTAGTTCCCGAGCGGCTTAGTAGCGTGCACGGTACCAAAGGCCCACTCTTAGTCACAGACCGCAGAGCGGCTGTCCGGCTAGCAAGAGTGAGCGCTGGAGGCCATCCACCCGAAAAACGTCCGGGAAAAGAAACGCTTTGGGCGACCCGACCGTTTCCTTTACGAGTATCTGCTCGGTCAAATCTGCTCCAGTCTGAGTCTCAGACACTCCACTCATGCCCACTCTCAGCCACAGACCATGAGCGGCTGTCCGACAGCGAGCACAAGCCAAAGTGTGGGGGACATGAAAAAAGATTGAAGGGGCTCGGATTTAAACCGAGTCGGCACCCTCCGCATAAAACTTGCAATTCTGAAAGCAAACATTTGATATATCTGCATGGACTAACTTTGTCTTTTTCATGATCATTTCCATGAAAACTCGCCAAAAAAAACCTCCGCCCAACTTTGCCAAGTTGCCCGGAGGCTTGGGGGCTACTGTCGGAGTAATTGGACACGGATACCCCGAAGACGGCGAGACGATAATTCAAGACATAGGGGCTAGCAAAGCCCTCGATCCACTGCCCCGCCGCTCTGCCCTGGCTCGATCCAGCTCTCCGCTTTGCCGGCTGCCCAGCCAGCTACCGACTGACCGAATGCACCAACCAGCCGGCTGCCGACTGCAGCCCGACCCGACATCGACGAGACACCGACGAGACAGATGTACCCGAGCACTATTCACGTGTCATCTCAGCCATCATGTATAGTGTCACTTGTCCCTTGGTACTATTTATGAAGTGACCCAGGGGACAAGGATGACACCCACCATGCCTTGCTCCCATACCACCACATAGCTTACATGCTAAGCTAGCCTCACACTATATAAAGGGGCACACATCCATCCATCCAGGGGATGGACTCTCACGCACCCACACCCAAGCAAGCTAGCAAGCGAGCTAGCCATCCATCCATCCACTCCAGGCACACACACGCATGAGTACACACACTCATTCGGTCACACATGGCCAGGCACATGTGCCACACTAGCTAGCTATCCCTCATTGCTACTGAGCTCAGATACATCTCCAGGAGCACTCTGTACTAGATATATCAGATACACTCAGACATGCAGCAGTAGGAGTATTATCTCTCTGGAGAGCTCCGAAGCTAGGTAAACCACCGCGTGCTACTCGCATACCCACTCCCGGGCCTATCAGCAGCAGTCTTACCTTCACACTTAGCCCTTGTGGCATCTGTCGATTCGCAAGCCCCCCGTGAGAATACCCCGACACAGAGGATCTGAATCGGAGGAAAGAATGATTACCTCTACATCATCAGCTTGACTTCCTTCAGCGTCGTCCTGATAATAGTCATTGTCAATGAGGTGTATGGAAAATGAACCAAGAGAGTCAAGTTCTACCTCTGAGTCCGGATTAGCTACATCGGCATCCGCATTTGGCTCGGAAGACGCAGTGGTCCTTTTCTTGGCAGGTTTTTTAACAACCTTGGTCTTTGGGCGAAGTGGCTTTGCCGGTTTGTCTTGCAGTTTTGCCGGTTTATCTTGTGGTTTTTTCTTCCAGAACGGATCATCGCCCTGTCAAAGATGGACAAGATTTTCAGAGAATATTTTGAAAGAACTTAAAACAAAGAAGTCATGTGATTCTTACAGCTGGTGGTTTGTTGGAGGTGTAGAAAGGACTTAATCCAGTCTGGCCACAGACAGCCTCCGGTTCATTCAACATTTTCTTGACAGCCTCAGTAACTTCAGCCTCTGTCAGTTGAATATTAACATGTCGCCGAGGGTCGGTCAAACTCCCCATGTATTCACACATCAGACCGGGGCGCCGGCTTAAGGGCAGAATGCTCCAGCTTATCCAACAACGAGCAAAGTCAACACCTGTCAAACCGTTCGCCATAAAGGCTCTAAGCTTTGACAGTTGAGGGGCATAGTTGGCCCTTTCTCTTGCAGTTAGCCTCTGAGGAAAGGGATGTGTGTTACTAAGACGATGAGGGCGGTAACCCGGCAAGGGGTTTTCATCAGTTGGAGATGTGTCTTTGCAGTAGAACCAAGTCTGGTTAGACTCCTTGGGGTGGCTGTGAAGCTTGGCGTGAGGGAAACTGACTTCCTTCCTTTTTTGAACCACCATTCCGCCGATTTCAGTATTGGGTCCATCTGTGAACTCTGTGCGACGGTTTAAGTGGAAGAAATCCCTAAACAATTCAACTATGGGATCCTCTTGAAGATAAGCCTCACAAAAGACTTGGAAATGGTAGATGTTGGACACAGAGTTTGAGCCGATGTCCTGAGGGTGAAGCTGAAAACTAGCAAGCACATCTCGGAAGAATTTTGAACCGGGAGGGCTAAAGCCTCGACCCAGATGGTCAACAAAAATGACTACCTCTCCGTCCTTGGGTGTAGGAGGATTTTCTGGGCCAGGGGCCCTCGAATGGATGACCTCCTTCTTGGCTAAAGCGCCAGTTGCGACACATCTGTTTAACTAATCTCCGGTGACCCGGGAAGGAACCCAGTTGCATTCATAGACTTGTTTGTCCATTTCAATGGAAGCTGAAGCATAATTATTGCCGGTTTAAGATTTATAATGGACAGTATAAAGCGATGCAAGTTAAAGCAGAGATGTACGCATATTGTTAAACCGGAGTCTGATATTGCTAAACCGGAATCTTATGATGGAGAAGGTGCAAAGATGAATGAATCGGCGGTTTACGAGGGGACTAATGGTACCTACCGGATTATCATTTTTTTCAAAGATAAACTGCCTACATTGGTATGAAAGGTACAGATCTAAAGTACTTAAGTAAAGGAAAAACAAGTTTCGCAGATTGATGTGATAATTTCAGATCTGCGGTATGACAGAAAACTAGAAAATATTCATACCTAATTTTCAAGTGCTTGAACAAGTTCGTCAAGTTTATATGAGTTTTTATGCAAAGGAGATGCTCCAACAAGGAAAGGGGGATCATGGCCACGACCGCACAAGAAGTATCAGATCTAAAACTAACCGTTTGTGCCACTAAGAAGAACAGGGAAGAATAGTGCCGGAGTTGCAATAGACTCCGATGAACACTAAACCCTAATGGTGGATCTAGAGCAAGGAAAAAAGGAAGCTTACTCATGCTGAGGGGACAGCGGAGGAGTGCCACATTTCTCTGGAACAGTCAGGTTGATGCAGCAGCCGTCGTTGGGGCGGAAGCGAAGGTCGGCGGCGGCGGCAGAGCTCCAATGGTCGGGCGGCGCGAGGTAGAAGACAAGGCGAATAGGCATGGGGGGAAAAGATAAAAAGGACCCCTCGGCCTTATTTATAAGGTGGACGGATAAGTGGCAGGCGCGAGAATCGAGGAGCCCGAAAAACTGGATATGTGACGGCTCTGTCGCCTCGATTATCGGAGGCTCGTTAATGAAGGTGGGTTATGTGCAATTTTTAATGACAGATGACGTCATGGCGATTTATCATGGTCCTGGAAGATGACGTCATGGCAGTTTACAAAGTTATGTGAAGGTGCTGAGGAAGAATTTTTCTTAAGTATTGGAGATTGACATGAACCAGTTCAAATCAATCTGGGGCCTAATGTTGGGGATATTACTACTGGGCGTAAACCGGCCAGGAGAGGCCGGTTTAACCCCATAAATGAGTTATTATATCTAAAGCCTATGAAGATTAAGATGGAGGCGCTTTATGAAGGCCCAAGGACCAAAGATGATTTAAAGGTCTGTAGATGTAAACTGACATTGGTATGTAAACTTGTGTTGTAAGATGGAAAGAGCGGAGACCGAGCCCGTTTATGAGCTGGCCTCGGAATCCTGTAAACCGGCGGGCGTCAACCCATGTATATAAGGGGCCGACCCGGCGGCGGTTTAAGGAACAGACAACAACTCGAGATCCAGGCAAAGCGTATTCGCTCCCTGGTCATCGAAACCCTAGCAATCCCACAACAACTGGATCGTAGGCTTTTACCTTCACCGCAAGGGACCGGACCAGTATCAACTCTCTGCGTCCCTTGTCCGCTTTAACCCCTTTAAGCTAACCCGTCGCGATGGCTCCATGACTAAGTCCTTTCTCTAGGACATCTACCGTGACAAAACCACGACAGTCACCAAGGCAATGATTCACGCACCTGACAAGGAGATCTCATGAACTCTTGTCACCCTCTTGTATGATTGGCCTCAACAAGGAGCTTTGAATAGCCACAAGCCCCGGGTATATGTCCTATATGTCTGGACCCAGGTCAGAAAATAAGCCCAAGGAATAATGCCAAAAATATTGCACTAGCCACAGTCATGGTCATACGAAGAATCAAGGACATGTGTGGCCAAGTTATTTCAGTAAGGTATCCCGACAAAGAAAATCATGACCATCAAAGGATGAAACCGACAGCAACGGTATAATGATTTTTGCACGACCATCAGGGTCCGGATACTCAAGTCAGTTAGAGTCCATGATGCAATATGGATCTACAAAGGCATACCCTCAGAGGCCTACTCTGTTCTACAAGGATTTCATATCCCGCTGACCCGCTTGAAATGGTTAATGTGGAATATCCAAATCTGTTCTGTCAGATCCAAGATTCTTTTGCAACCCCAGCAGTTTGACTTCAGCGACAGTGTTAAAGCATCGCACAGTCTATTACCACAGATGGATATACCGACAACATGAGAAAGTCAAAAGTCGAACAATCAACTCAGACCAGGTATACTCCCTGTCGGAACCAAGTACCTGGACAGCCTGTCATGAAAAGTATCTTCCCACCAACATACCTGTCAGACAGTCTGAAGATGTTAATGTATGAGGTATGCTACAGCTATAAGTCCATACCCTTGCATATTATTGCTCACGACAGAAGGCAGTCGAATCTTTGGTACATATCTCATGCTCGAGCCCAAGAAACAAATCAAGATAAATCAGTACCACCTGTGAGTAGTCAGATCTCGTCAGAAGAATGGCCATAATTCTCAGCATTATTTGAACCCGGAAGACATCATTTGTTTGAGGCAACCCCATGGCAGAAGTAAAAAGGTTTTCATGACAAAAGGAAAATTTATGCTCAGATCCATTGGATATCACTGAAGAAATGAGAGAATCAATGTCAGCAAGAGGAATTGGTACATGAGCAAAAATCTGACAAAATTTGGGAAAGGTGAAGCAAACCACCCCAAAGCAAGGTAAGTTGATCATCTGAAATTCTCGGGGGAACAATAAATAAAGGAAATGGATACCCGAGTTGGAAACGGTGTCCTCAAGTCATACTTGTTCCCTGAGCAACCAAATCTCGAGGACAAGATTTCCTGAAGGGGGGAAGGTTTGTAACAGCCTGGTTTTTGGCCCTTCTGTTTTTCTTTTGATTTATTTGGTTTTTGCTCTGTTTTTCTTTTTGGAGTGATTATGTGGACTTAGAACATGGGAGATCATCCTCAAAACTTTCCCAAGATCATTCCATTTCCATTCTAGCCCAACTCCATAATTCTTTTTCTTGGAGAAATTTCCTTTTCTACTAAAGGAATAACCTCATTTGCCCTAGGTTGTGAAGCAACCTATATTTCTGTCCATACAAAAATTCCCAAATAATTCTCATAATTTCTTTGGGTCATATGTTGCTCAAATATGCCCAAACTTTCCTGTCCTAGCGCAAGAATAATTCCCCAATAATTATTCTTCACTTCTGTCCTAAATGGCATTTTGTGAAGGAAGTGCCCTTTATCTTATCTTGGTTGCTCCCAAACTGTTTGGGCATTCTCTTATGTCCAAATAATTGCCTCATGACAAAATTCAAGTTCATTTTCCTAGTGAATCTTCCTCAGTGAATTTTCAAAGTTTCTGTCAAACAGAAGCCATTGTGAAGGAAGTACTAGCTAGGTGTATCCAAATGAGTTGAAATTTTGCACACTCCTTAATGTGCTCATATCATCACACTCCTCCAAATTTCAGCCCCATCCAATCATCTATGTGAGCACAGGACCAAATCTTTGATTCTGTTAATATTTTCAGGTTGTGAAGCAAGTATATTTTATATTGCTTCATTAATTCTGAGAAAGTACCAGATTGTGCTCCTACCCAAATAACATCTCTCCACCAAATTTGGGACCATTTCATCAAGCCAATACTTCTCCAAAATTATTCCAAGTTTCTGGTCAGTGAGGATGTTTGTGAAACAAGTACCACTTTGGCTTGTCCATTTGGTATGAAATGTTTACAACATATTCTTACGACCAAATCATCATGATATACCCAATTTCAGCTCAAGTGGCCACACCATTTGAGTGCATCATCTTGATCCATTTTCTGGACCATTTTGGTTGCAAAGCAACTATATTAAACCTTGATCCAAATATTCTCAAAGTTAACAAGATGATAGTCCTTCCTAATCTAATCACCCCAAATTACACCATTTGACCCAATCAGTTCCCTGTTGATCAGCAATGCACGACCAAGTTTGATACAACAAACTTCAGACGCCCATTGCCATTTAACTGTAGCACCCCAGATCAAGCCATGGCCTCATCAATGCTCCATCTTGGAAGGACATAACGCTAGACACCATCTACCCGCCTCTCGTGACCTCCTTGTTCATTGTCACGTGGTGACCGCACGGCTGGCATGCCAATTCACGCGCTCTATGCGCTGCGGCGCGTCCAAGACGTCGTTTGCGCTTTGGCCTCCCTTCCTCTCGTTGCCTTCGCGTGCGTGACCATGTCCAACGTCTTCATCTCATCGTCGCTGTTCCCCTGGACCCCTCTCCCCCTCCGGCAGCGTCCGCACCGACCTAGCCGTCGTGCGCCCACGGGGCGAACAATGGCGGTTTGGCTCGAAGTGCGCCGTCTCCTTCCTCCCCGTGCCTCTTGGCTCTCTCTGCCTCGTGAGCGTTCCCTGTGCCCCCTCCCATCGTCTACCTCCGAGCTCATGCGCGTGCGCACGCGTCCGCAGCGACGCCAGCTCGGTCTCCACCCCTCTGCCTATTTAAGGCCGTCCCAGGCGCGTTTCTCCTCACCACTCGACCTCACTCACTCCTCTAGTCCTCCCAAGCCCCTTCCCTGAGCCTCTGGGGCTCTCCCTGCTCGCCATCGCCGCCATGGCCGCCGTGGCCATCTTCTCCAATTCGCCCGGAGCCGTCCCCCTCCTTGCCTTATTCCACCACCAGAGCTCTCCCTCAACACCCACAAGGTCGCCCCGCCCTCCATCTCCTCCTCTGGTGGCTTGTGGCTGCGTGCTCTATGGCGTCCCTAGCTCTCTTCTGCCGCGACCGAGACCCTGCTCGACTCTGACCTCCCCGAGATGCGTGAGTGGTACCTGCAGGTGCGGCTCGCTCCGCTGATCCCACGAATAGGTCGCAAGATGCAGGGGGTGGCCGGAGCTGCCCGCGGTTGCCGTCGGGTGCCGGCTTTGCCTCAGCCAGGCGCGGGCGCAAGCAAGGAGAAGAAGGAGACGACGCCCCTCCCTGCCAGCTGGCCGTGGGCCCCGCGACCCCACTCGTTAGCCACTCCACGCACGGACCTCAGGTACGCTGACGTGGATAAGTGGAGGCATAATCCTCCGGATTACGTCTTCAGTTTCCCGAAAGCGTATTTCGTGTTCCTTTAGATGAAAGTGTGTTTTCACTTCCAGGAAACGTATTTCCTTCTAATAAGATTTTTGTTTTTCTGTCCAGGCCCTGTTTGATAATATTTTCATTACAGATAGGTCCCTCATAGAAAACACCTCATATCTTTTTGATCCTAACTCCAAATGAGGTGATTCCAAAGCCCACTTCTTCGTCTCGTCAAGCCCGTTATGTTGGTATCATTTTCACCATGTGTTAAAATTATGAAAATGACTATTTTTCCCTTGCCCTTAATCAGTGCCCTCCGAGAGAGAATGTTTTTCGGTGATTCTTTCCGCGAGCTTCTCACACTTCTTCCCGGTGATTTCATCTATCCTAGGCAAGCCACACCCTCCATTTGCATGATTGCAATGCAGTGACATGGTTTAAATTATTTGAACTTGTTTAAAATTTGCATTAGCTATGTATGATTTGTTCATGGCATTTTTTGGAGTATTGTTTTGATCTTGCTATTGCCATGATATTGCTTGGAGTTCTAGGACTTATATTTTGATGATTATGTGGATGACATGTTGCCTTTGGATTATTAGTGGCTATTATGATTATTTTCATGATGGTATTTGATATTATGCTTTGGAGTATCACTTTGGAGATCATGTTGCCTTTGAATTATTAGTGGCTAGTTTTATTTTCATCATGATGCTAGTTGATATTATGTTTTGGAGTATGATTTCGTAGATGATGCTTGCATGTGGGTCTTAGCTGGATAGATTGTTCTTGCTATTGGAGTAGTAGTGTTATCGTTCTTGGATTCTTCATGATAGAAGTGTTATGCTATCCTCGAAGTATTTTGATATGTCGATAGTATGCTTTGGACTATTTGTTGGAAATTGCTATGACTTGGATTACAGGTTGGTAGATGATAGCGGAATATCAGTTATCACTGTTATATGTTTGAGAATAAATTTCGTCATTAAGTTGGTCAGGTGCCACCAAACCGGGCTTTTTCCAATGCAACCACATTTGCCTTTTATGGGAAGGCCCTAATGCGGTCTATTGTCATGTATCTCGCCGGTGCCTCCAATGAGGGAAGGTTATGGGCGTGCATTACCCTGGCCCGGTAAGCAGACATAACCTTGTGTGCCCATAGTTGGTATTGAGATCTCTTGTCCCCGTTTGGGACCGTGTGTGTTTTGCCACGACGGTGGCCGTTGATGCCTTTGGTAGGCACGAGGCCACCCAGGACTGAACCCTAAAGGGGTGTTGGTTGAAGTGGTCGGGAGAGCGTCATGGTAGTAGGTCGGTTTTGTCGGAACGACGTTGGTCCACCCGAACGGGAGTGCGAGGCCATGGGTTCTGTGGTGTGGGTAAAGTGCGCTACCTCTGCAGAGAGTGTGTGTAATCTATCGATAGCCGCGTCCTCAGTCATGGGCACAAGTTCGTACTAAGTCACACCGTTCAATCAAGACTCACATGACGGAATGACTTATAGGTGATGTACATGTTGATATTGTGAGCCGTAACAGTTAGGCAGGATGCTGATGATGATGTTGGGATGATCTCGAGGATGATCATTCAGTTTGTGGTGTGGTCACGAGGTGATCACGTGGATGTTTTGGATCATGGGGTGATCGAGATGGTATATTGCTTGGCCAGATAGCCAAGAGTGAGATGGTTATTGAGATCTGAGATGGTGATTTATCAGTATTGCAGTAGTTTCATATCATGCTTAGTAGTGCTTCATCGTAGTTGTTAATTTAATTAACCTATTTAATGCTATGTTATTGTCTTGCCTTGATGTTTTTGGTTGTTGTGAGCTTGCAAGTTCATTCAATGTACTGACCTGGCGTGTCATGCCAGATTGCAGGTGATGCCATGATTGCTTGATTGCTTGTCGAGGTTTCCGTGCGTGCGAGCTAGATCGTGTCCCAGCCAGAGTCCCCGCGGAGTGGAGATTTCACCGCCTTCATCATTGTTCCGCTGCTAGAAGTATTCCACTGCTACGAGTTGTTCCGCTGCTAGCATAGAGCAAGTGTAGTATCGCAGGCGTAGCGTCGCCGTGCTGATGTGATCTTTTGTCACATCACACCCATGTATTTATCCTTTGTAATAAGAGCTGATTTGTTCTATTTCAAGCAGTGCTGTATTCCAGAAGACTTCTCCTCGATCTCTGGGCTGGAATACGGGGCGTTCCGGTTTCTCTGAGCCGGGGTGCCACAGCTCGGGTTCGGGAGTCATTGTTTTGAGTGACTCTTTGAATTCGAGGAACCAGGGGTCCTGACGTGTTCGATGACCTTCATAAACATCAGATATCCGGTCCCATAAAAGCTTTGCATTGCAGAGATGCATGATGCGCCTGAACTCGTCTCTGGACAGGCAGGAGCATATAACAGCCTTCGCCTTGATATTTAGTAGAGTGTATTTCTGAATATCGTTAGTGTGCGCCATCTTGCATAAGTCGGAGAAACCAATCTCCGTGACAGTCCATAGCTCACTGTCCATCGCAAGGAGGCGCTTCCTCATCATAGCCTTCCATTTGGGATAATCACGACCATAAAAAATGGGGCACGCAGCGGAGACCTTGATTATCCCAGCAGTCGACATGGCTAAAACTTCAGGTGGTTAAACCGAATCACACAGAACAAGGGAGCACCTTGCTCTGATACCAATTGAAAGTGCTAGTTATCGACTAGAGGGGGGTGAATAGGCGATTTTTATGAAAGTCTTCAAAACACGAGGTCTTTGAAGACAAACAGATGAAATAAACCTAGTGAAGCCGTAGTCAAGTAAGCAATGTAGTGAAAGTACGAAGACTATCAGCAGCTAGGTAGTATGGATCAGGATGGAAGACGGTATGAAGCCAAACAGTAAATAGTCACAAAGTGAAGTCAATCAGATCAGGCAAGCAAGGAATGACTTCATGAAGACAAACTGAAAAGTAAAGGGAAGTGGGGGATAGAACCAGTTGCTTGGTGAAGCCAAGGATTTGGTAGACCAGTTCCAGTTGCTGTGACAACTGTACGTCTAGTTAGGGAGGCTAAGATTTAACTCAGAAGACCGCGTCTTCACCTTATTCCCCTTGAGCTAAGGACCCCCAGTCCTCGCTCAATCACTCTGGCAAGTCTTCATGGTAGACTTGCAAACCTCCACAGACTTTGTTCACCGATGATCCACAATGACTCTTGGATGCTCAGAACGCGATGCCTAACCGGCTGGAGGATTCACAGTCCTCAAGTGTAACAAGTCTTCGAGTCACGCGACGAAATACTTGATGATGCCCGCACTCTTTGGCTCTGGGTGTTTTGGGCTTTGTCCTCGTAAGGATCTCTCTCTCAAATGCTTCAGAGGTGGGTTGCTCTCAAACGACAAAAGTCGTGCACTAACTCTGAGCAGCCACCAATTCATGGTGTAGGGGGTGGGCTATTTATAGCCAGGAGGCAACCCGACCTGATATGTCCAAAATGACCCTGGGTCACTAAGGAACCGACACGTGTCCAACGTACGGATTTCAAACGCACGCGGCAGCTTGACTTGGGCTACAAGTAAAGCTGACTCATCCAGCTCTTGATAAGATTTGCTCTCATTGTCTTCGCTCGAAGACATAGGATTTTGGTTGAGCATCACATCAGTCACTCTGACTTTGTTCACTTGGACCCCACTTAACAGTATGGTGGTTCCTATGACTCAACAAAGAAGAAAAGGAAACTACGAACAACTATGTCTTCGCACTCCATAGTCTTCAAGTGAATGTCTTCACATGTCATAATCTCATCGTGAATGTCTTTACGAACCACCATTGTCTTCAATGTCTTCACACATTTGTAGGGGTCATCTCTGGCAAGTAAACCGAATCAATAAGGGACTACTACCTATGTTATCCTGCAATTCTCACAAACACATTAGCCCTTCAACCAAGTTTGTCGTCAATACTCCAAAACCAACTACGGTGGCACTAGATGCACTTACAGCGAGCAAACGCGTGAGAGCTCCTATATGGTGCCTAACGTGCCACTTGGCTAGCCGGCGCTAACGCGCATGGTCGACTAGGGCGGCCCATCAAGCACCTAGTCGCTCTACGCTCATCTCCCCCGCTGTGGTCAGTCCCTCCACAAGAAACTCGATCAATCACTCAGCTCGTTCGACAAGTCGACGAACCCGTCAACCGTTGACCGGCTGGCTTTTTCAAAAAAATTACATAGGATTGGAAAAAAGTTCAAAAATTTGAAAAACAATCACCAAATATAAAAGATATTCATGAAGTCAAAAAAGTTCACAAACAAAAAAAAATGTTCGCGAAAATAGAAAAAATCCAAGAATTCGAGAAAAGTTCACTTATTATAAAAAAGGTTCACAAAATGTTTGCGAACTCAAGAAAAGTTCACGGAATCAAAATGTTCATTGATTTAAAAGAAGTTTAAGATTTCAAAAAAGGTTCACGTACTCGAAAGGTTCATGAATTTGAGAAAAGTTCGTGAATTAAAAAAAATACATTTACATTTACGCCCCTAATTTGCGTCCACTCTCAGATTTATCCCTAACTTTTTGATGTGCTCAAATTTGCCCCTAAGAAGCATTTTAAGTCCCAAGAATGCCCTTCCATCTGCTCAAAGTTGTTTGACCGCAAGTTTGAAAATTCATATGAACTTAGAAGAATGCAAATAAGATATCAAATTGTTCATAAAAACATCACCTATACGCGCATGTCATTTACGTTTACCACCTACATGCGCATTTATTTGCATTCACCCTAAATAGTTTTTTATGCTATAACCCTAAAAAGCTTTAAAGAGTGCTTTTGTCATGAACGTAAAACGACATTTGCATATATATGATTTTTTATGAACATTTTGTTATCTTATTTTGCATTCTTCTGAGTTCATAGCAATTTGTTGTGATTTTCAAAGTTTCGGTCAAAGAACATTAACCAGATGGAAGGACATTCCTTCGACTTAAAAAACTTTTTAGGGCAATTTTGAACACATCAAAAAGTCAGGGGTAAATTTGAGTAGTGGTTTCGAGTTAGGGGCACAAATGTGAATGTCCTGGTTAAAAAAGGTTCACAAATTTTTCGCAAACTCAAGAAAAGCTTGAGACGTCGTAAAAAGTTCACTATATTTAAAAAAAGTTCAAGATTTCAAAAAAGTATTAAGAAGTCAAAATATGTTCAAGAACTCAAAAAAATCGCGAACTCGAGAAAAGTTCACGAAATTGAAGAAAGAAAAAGGAAAAAAAGAATAAAACCATTCAAAACCAAAATAAAAAAATAATCAGGTTCATGTTCGTTATTTGAAGAGAAGGTATTGAGCACAGAGGGAATGTTGTCCGGGGTGGTTACCGCAGTCTTACAATGTACAAGAATCTGATGAGAAAATATTTGTGAAATCTAAAAATCGTTCTTGAATTAAAAAGAAATCAGGTCCTCAAAAAATATTCGTACATAAAGAAAATACTAAATATTTTTATAATGTGTGTGATTTCAAAATAAAATTCACAAATTCAAAAAATTACCGTGAATTTAAAATATGTCCATGAATTTAAAATCTTTGCCAGTTTAAATAATATTTATGAATTCAAGAATTGGTAAGGATTGAAAATGATCAGAAATATAAAAATATTTATAATTTGAAAAAATCAAGAATTGGAAAAATATTCGTGAAAACAAAAAGTGTTCTAAGGTTGAAAAAGGTTTATGAATTCTAAAATATTCCTGATGTTCAAAAATGTTAACAAACTAAAAAATGTTCGCAATTCGAAAATGTACGCCAATTTGAAAACAAATTCTAATTTAGAAAATGTTTGTGAATTCAGAAAGTGATCACGATTTTCAAAAATGTTCACAAATTTAGAAAACTATCCTTGAATTCAAAAAGAAATCATGAATTACAAATATATTCACGATTTGAAAAATGATCAGAAGTACAAAAAATGTTGCTGTATTCTAGAGTTGTTCCTGAATTGAAAAAATGTCCGCTAATTCAAAAAATGTTTGTGAATCCTAAAAATGTTCGTGAGTTTGGAAAATGTTTCTGTTTTCAAAACTGTTGACGGATTGGAAAGTAGAAAATAATAATAGAAAAAGGGCCAATGAAGTCTCTAGAACCGTCCTAAAACCAGTGTAAAACAGACTTTAAAAACCCGTAAAATGAGCCGGTCGATATAACCTTTCGCCCCGTTTTATATATGAAGCACCAATCAACAAGCATCCAGTACAAACACACGCCACGCCACCGTATCACACGCACACATCCAGGACAGGATACACAGGCGCTGAGCGCAGCAACACCACCCCTAGCACTACAACCACGCAGAGATGAAGCTACATATGACGAACCATGCGCTCCAAGGCGGCACCTTCAGGACGGGAACGACGCCGGAGTGTCGCCACCGCCCGATCCATTGATCAGAGTTTCCCCCGGAGCCGCATGACGGGCAATTAGAGCCGCGACGACACCTTCAAGATGGGAACGATCCTCGCCGCCGCCGCTCCATCCGGAGATAGAGCAGGTTTTCACCTCGGCCAACACTCATCGCCACCGAACGCCACACCCCGGCAACCACGCCGCCCACACGCCATGGTGACCGGGTAGCACCAAGGCACGGGCTCTGCCCACGAGCACTGTGCTACCACCACCAGGGCCGCCGCCCCAGCATCTAAGACCTCGACACCACCTCACCCGAGATTCGTCGCACCCCAACGAAAGAGACGAGCGGAAAGGTCCCACCTTTCGCACCCCTGGGCGCCCCAACGTCGAGACCCAATAGGTCGGCCAAAACTGGCATCCACCGACCAGCCCCATCGTCCCGGCGAGCGCGCTCGATCTGCGGCAAAGATCGAGAGGGGACGAGGTCATCCCATCTTGCACCGTGCGCGAGACGAGCTCGGTCCAGCCGCATCGGGCACGGGACGAGCTCGGTCCTGCAGCCCCGAGACGCGAGACGAGAGGTGGACCGCAGTTGGGAGAGGACCAGCCCATTGATGGGAGTAGCGCACGGGCGCCGATGAGATGGGGTGAAGGTCGAGACGGCCCGACCGCAGACGAGCCGCCGCCGGAGAAGCCGGCCGCTGCCGCGGACAGATCCGTCGAGCCATCGTGAAGCCGCCACGACACCGGGAGGTCACCACCGAGACCTCCCCACGCCGCCGCCCACGACAGGAGCAGCGGCCATGCCCGGCCGCTGCCCTATCCGCGTCGCCCGACGACCACCAAGCACCGGAGCTGCCGGGCACGCACCACCGGAGCCACCCGCCGCCAGTCGGCCCCCAACGCCAGATCCGGCCGGATCCGGCAAGAGACCGGCCGCGCGCCACCTCCCGAGATGGGAGCAATGCAGCCGCCCCGCCGCGCGTGAAACGAAGGGAGCCGAAGCGCCGCCACCAGCAGGCCACCCCGCCGCCCTGCGAGACCGCCACCGCGCTGCTAGATCATGCGGACAACCAACGTCGCCACTCGAAGGGACCGCCCCGTGTCGGCGCCTACAAGCGGAGGGGGGAAGAGTGGCCTCGTCGCCACCATGCCCACCGGCGGGGGGAAGGGAAGGGAGGCGGGGCGAGGGGCGCGGTAGCAGGAGATCCTCCCCAGCGCACGCGGGCGCGCCGTAGGAGGTAAGAGGAGGAGGAGGACAGGGGAGGGGGTGGAGGGGGGAGCGGGGCGGGCCGAGAGGAGCGCCCGACGGCCGGCGGGCTAGGCCACCACCGGCGGCGGCGGGTGGAAAACCCTAGCGGGGTCGCGGGGGAGCGGGGTCCGCTATGGAATTATCGCCGGTCCATATAAGCGCTGGTATATGCGCTACATCGCTAACGACCTAGTAGTACACTGTAAATAGGAAGTGCGCTCTTTTTTTTATGAAGATTTGAGTGCGTTTACAGTAGCTGATTGGTCTATTTAGTGCCCCAGCAGCACGTAGTCCTCCTGATGGCCCAAGCCCACATTACATTCTCTATCTATTTTTTTTTCAGAAAAGAAAATATCTTCTGTGAAATTGGTTATGTTATTCAGCGTTAAGGGGAGAAGTGGTTTATCTACCGTGCATAGATCCACCCTCCGTGGTTATTTTGAGATTCGTGCTACCATTTCGTTTGTTGTCAGAATTTATCTTGTTTTAAAATGTTTCGTTCAGATTTTTTGCCCCTTGTTTCAACGTGCATCATCTTGTTTCTTTGTGTACCAACAAAAGGTCTCTTGTTTTGGAACGGTTTGCTGGTAGGCGATACATAATGAAACATTAAGATGCACTTTTGAGTGAGAGGGAAAACTCAATGTAACGCTTTGAAATAAGGTAAATTCTAAATACAGCTAAAAGAAACACTAGCATGAATCTTATAGCAACCACGCACGGTCGCTCAATGTATTGATTTTCCCAAGCTAAGGGTTGCTCCGGAAAACTAAAATGGAACAAATCAGACACTTGAATTGGTGCATACAGTCATATTGTTCATCCAAATGAACTTGCTTTGTACTCAGCACGCACACACAGAGTGAATTGCAAGAAACCATCACATTTGGGGCTTATCTTGCGGAAAACAACCTGTTCGCTAATCATTTGCAAAAGCCACCGCGGATTCAGTAAAAGTGTTGCAGATTGCACTGAACATGTAATTTGGCGCGGTTGAGGGCGTTTCCGACAGGTGGGGCCCAAAATAATCACACACAGTCCCCTAGTAGATTAAAAAAAAATCAATCAGCCCCCTGGACCATGCCTCCGCCGCCGGAAGGAGGTGAAGCGAGGAGGAGATGGATAGGAGTGAGGCCTGGCCTTGGCGTCGCGCGTCCTGGTGGCCGACAACAACGGTGAGCAGGCGGCGCGCGTGCGGCAGAGCGCCATGGCCTCCTGCTCCGTGAAGACCCTCGTGGCCTCCTGCGGCGGCGGTGGCGGGCATGCGGCGGCGTGGGCGCCGCGCTTTGCGACGACCTGCTGTAGGAGGTGTTCCGCTGCTCCGCCTCGCCCGGGCCGACCGTCTCCCTCGTCTCCGCCATTGGTCGCGCTCCTCCGAGCCTCCACGTCCCGCCTCACCTCTCGCTTTGCCGCCGCCTTCACCGAGCATCGGCCTCCGCTACCGTATCTATCCGCTGGCCGTCGTCTCGCGTCCTCGGCCGCCGCTCACGACGCCGACGCAGCTCTCACCTTCGCGGTGTCCGCCTCGCCGTCGGCCACCGAGCTCACGGCGTTGCGGTTCTCGGTCGGTTCGCCCTTCTCGCCATTGCTGCTGCGACATCTCCGTCACCCTCTCCGGCCTCACCTCGCTCCACCTCACCGCCACGGCCCCACAGCCGTTCCGTTGGCTCGCGTGCTTGCCCGCCTCAAATCGCCGCCTTTGTCAACTCCGCCCGTTCTGCCGTTGACTCGGCGGTTCCAGCTCGATGAAGACTCCGGTAAGCGAGGGCGACGCCGTGAGGGCGTTGCCTCTGAGAGGCTGTCGCAGTCGGCATCCGCTCCGCGACCATGGACTCGGGGCTTGATTGCTTTTCTTTTATAAGATTCAGGGAGGTAAATGTCAATTTGTTGCCAAATCAGCTCCTTACAGTTCGGCCCACTAGTCAGAAAATGGTTAAACGGGCTAAATCACTTGTTCAGTGCTTTTTGCAAAATGTTTACTGAATCCGCGGTGGCTTTTGCAAATGATTAGCGACCAGGTTGTTTTCTGCAAGATAAGCCCCAAATGTGGTGGTTTCTTGCAATTCACTCGCACACACATTATATAACCCCAACTCCCAGGCATGTACTCCCTCCGTCCGGAAATACTTGTCGCAGAAATGTATAAAAATGGATGTATCTAGAACTAAAATACATCTAGATACATCCATTCCTCCGACAAGTATTTCTGGACGGAGGGAGTATGTCTTTGTACACTGACAAGTGGATCAGACATAATACACAGCATTCAACTACAGCATCTTACGAATCGTCTCAAATCTTCTTGGAGCTAGCTAGGCAGAGTACTAGTAGTAGTAGAAAGAAAGCTTCTTGGAGTAGTTAGCACTACCGTGGCGGAGTCGTGGACATGCAGGACGCGGCTAGCTAGGCAGTAGTTTCAGGGATCTGCTCCGTCGACGTCACCGGCTGCAGCTCCACGCCGTTGTCGCCGTCGACGGCGAGCCGCTCATACTCTCCGATGTAGTCTAGGTGGACCTTGTCGACCACCTCGTGGTGGTGGTTCTTGCACACCATGTAGATCACCGGCTGCGCCGCCAGCGTCAGCAGCACCACCGCCCACAGAGCGACGAACATCGCCACTCCCGCGGCCACCTGGAACCTGAGGCCGAGGCCCAGCGCGTCGTCCAGCACCAGCCGCGCGAAGGCCAGCTGCAGGGCGAGGAAGCAGCCGTCGAGCGTGAGGAAGACGGCCGCCGCGGGGCAGAACTTGCCGGCGAGGAGCGCGCGGCTCTTGCGCAGAGCGGCAAATTTGACGGCGTCCTCGAGCACCGACGCGACGCAGGCAAGGTGGAAAACCGGGGCGACGTAGGCCGCTCCGGCGAGGCAAGCGGCTGCGCCCATCAGCTGCAGCGGTAGGCCGACCTCGTAATGGAGCAGGAGCAAGGCGACGACGTAGAAGACCAATATGATATAGGCAAGCGCGAGTGCGAAGAAGAAGGCAGGGATGAGCCGCGTGAGGGGGACAAGGGGGAGGTGCCGCTGGAGGCTCTGGGAAGCGCGGAGGTCGCCCTGGGTACAGTAGAGGGAGGCGATGAGGAAGACGTAGACGGCGGTGCAGACGAGCGAGAAGAAGTCGAGGACGATTATCGAGACGACCTCGAAGATTAACCCGGCGAGGAAACCGAGGAGGTGGAAACCGTCGTCGGACTCGAGGAGGGAGCTGAGGCCGCGCAAGGCGGCGACGTGCGCGAGCAAAAGCGCAGAGAGAATCGGGGCGCCTCTCATGTTGGGGAATGCCACCCGGTAGATCTCTCCACAGATGCCGGCGAGCCCGAGGCCCCCGAGATCCTGCTGCTCCGGTTCCCACTCCATTGATCTTGCACGGTGGTGGTCGGTCAGTGCCGGCCTGGTGGTGCGTGGTCGTGGAGAAAGAACTCGACTGCTGGAGGGAAGAGGCACAAGCGCAAGCGCAGACGAGGAAGCAACAAAAGGTGGGAATGGGCTAGAACTAGTACTACTCGCAGCTGGCTGACCGGTTTTGAGGTACTGTGAACTAGCACATCATACAGAAAGCTTTTGTAAACTGACTAGCAGAGAACTTGCCCAGAAAGCCGGAAAAGTAGGATCAGATTGCACGAGGCGATCAAGAGGCGACGAGGCCCTTGCGCGCCGCCGGTGACGCCTCCGGTTCCCTCTCTCTCCGTCGGCCGCTCCGGCGGGGGGAGAAAGGGGGAACCTCGGGTCTGTTCGCTAGGTGGGTGTGTGGTAGGGTTAGGGTTGAGGGAGACGCTGCCGAGGCCGTTGCGGTGGTGTCGCGTCGGAATAAGTTTCTCCGGGCTCCGTTCACGGTCATGCGAGGCTTTTGCCTTCGTCTAGGAGCCAACGGAGTTGGGGATCCCCGGGTCTCGTCGAGGTCGCGGGCTTTGGTGGCTGGAGGTCCATCAGCACTGGCCGTTTGGGTCCTCAGATGAGCGATGGATTCAGGGAGACGAAGACCCTTCTTCTTCCTTGTTGGTATTATTTGCTACTGTTGTTCTTCTCCTTTCTCTGTGCTGATGCTAGTGCGAGATCCTGCTTTGTCCGGGCGGATGGCCCGGCCGTGGTGCTGGACCGGTCGGATGACTCGAGTTCTCTTCCCTCCGGAAGAGACACTTTTCGCGGTACTCAAAACAAATATGGCGACGGCTGTTGCAGGTGTGTTGGATTGATATCCATGCCCTCTCAGCGCTGATGTCAAGAAAAAAGGAAGCAGCGTGGCGGCAATTGTACCGTGGTCGAAGATGATTACCTGCTTGCGACTGGTTGCAGATCTTTCTGCTGCAGGAGTCTTCTCTCAAGATTTAGGAATGATGACACAGGGCTCCGGAGATCTTCTTATATTATGATTGTTTTAGGGTACTTTAGGTGTTCATGGTCTTTTGTGTTTGCGTTTCAGTGTGTTTGTAAGGGTCAACTTCTTTATACTGATTTGTGATAGAATGAATTTTTTTTTAAAAAAACTGACTAGCAGAGAATGTATGGCTTGCATGGGCGTGGTAGTGTAGGTTTTACGATTTTCAAACACGGAAAAAGTATGCATGCATGCGAGGCACTTCATACAGAGTTTTTTTTAATCTTTTCATCGTGTCATCCTGACCATAACTTTCAGTATATAATCGCCGTCTCAGTGTGCGGTGTATTGACATCATTTTAAAATTGTGTTTCAGCAACAGCTAGGCCACGGACCAGTTTACTCCCCGCGCCTAGCTTCACACTTTCTTGCACTCTATCCAGGATTTTTTTTCTAAAAAGACCATCTGCCAAACAAAATTGACAAAAAAGACAACATCTAGAATGAATTGGCAGAAAAGACCGGCTGCTCCGTGGCAACAGGCGCGCCATCCAACACATGGCGCCTGCCGCCACGCGCGGAGGCGGCAGGGGCTGCCGGCACAGGCCCATGCGGCAGGTGCTGCGAAACAGAAATCAGCGCCCAGCTACGAGCCCCGACGGAACGGAGGGGGCCGTGGGGCCCGGCTCTCAATCCACGTGAAGGCTGCCGCCACTTCATCCGGCAGCATGCATTGTTTTTCTTAAAATATCTTGACCCCGCTGGATCCCTCTACACAATTTCATCTTGTCATGTCATGCTCTCCACGTACCCGTAAGCCTTTTTTTAAGCAATAAATCTCACTTGCATGCTATGCTCACGTGCATGAATAGCTCAGCTCCCATTATACCTGCGCGCGTTCGCAGTGTCATGCGCGCCTGGCCGTCGCGCACTCCAGCCGCCTGCCTGGTAGCGCTCCAGCACAGCAACCCGACTCGAAGAACTCAAACATATGGGCCTGTTTGAATACTCTAACACAGTTAAAGTTAGAGTTATTTTCTAACCCATTTTAACCCAAATAAACACCTCTTCATCGGGATAGTTGGGTTAGATGGAACTAACCCAACCTAACCCTCCCTGTTTAAATACTTTTGGGTTATTTGAGCCCCCAACTAACCCAAACTAGCTCTAACCCCATGATCCAAACAGGGCCATGGAAGAATAGTGCACGCCGCCTGGTGGAGTGGCGGCACCCTTCACGTGGGCTGAAAGCCAGGCCCCACGGCCTCACTCCGTTCCGTCGCGGCTCACAGCTAGGCGTCTATTTCTGTTTCACGGCACCTGCCGCCTGGGCCTGTGGCGGCAGTGTTGGGGAACGTAGCAGAAATTCAAAATTTTCTACACATCACCAAGATCCATCTATGGAGATTCTAGCAACAAAAGAGGGAGAGGATGAACATCTTCATACCCTTGAAGATCGCTAAGCGGAAGCGTTACAAGAACGCGGATGAAGGAGTCGTACTCGTAGCGATTCAGATCGCGGTTGATTCTGATCTAAGCACCGAACAATGGTGCCTCCGCGTTCAACACACGTGACAGCTGGGGGCGTCTCCTCCTTCTTGATCCAAAGAAGGGAGAGGAGAAGTTGAGGAGAACTCGGCAAAGACGCACGGCATGGTGGTGATGGAGCTCGTGGTTCTCCCAAGCAGGCTTCGCCAAGCACTACGGAGGAGGAGGAGGAGGTGTTGGAGGAGGAGAGGGCTGCGCCAGGGAAGGTGCGGCTGCCCTCTCTCTTTCTCACTATATATAGGGGAAGGGAAGAGGGGAGGCGCCTAGGGTTCCCTAGGGGAGGCGGCGGCCATAGGGGAGACCCTAGATGGGTTTTGGCGCCCCACCCCTAGGAAACTTGCCCCTGCCGGGAGGGGGGCTGCCCTAGGGTGGCGCCCTACATCTCAGATTTACGTGAGATGGGGTGGGAGGCGCTCAGCCCTTAGTGGGCTGATGTGCCCTCTCCCTTGGCCCATAAGGCCCCCAAAGCTTGCCGGGCCTCCAAACCCCTTCGGACAGCCGATCATCACCGTACCCCGGAACAATTCCGGACTCCAATACCCTTCGTCCAATATACCGATCTTCACCTCCGGACCATCCGGAGCTCCTCGTCATGTCCGGGATCTCATCCGGGACTCCGAACAACCTTCGGTAACCACATACTATTTCCCATAACAACTCTAGCGTCACCAAACCTTAAGTGTGTAGACCCTACGGGTTTGGGAACCATGCAGACATGACCGAGACATTCTCCGGCCAATAACCAACAGCGGGATTTGGATACCCATGTTGGCTCCCACATGTTCCACGATGATCTCATCGGATGAACCATGATGTGAAGGATTCAAGCAATCCCGTATGCAATTCCCTTTGTCTACCGGTATAGTACTTGCCCGAGATTCGATCGTCGGTATCCCGATACCTTGTTCAATCTTGTTACCGGCAAGTCTCTTTACTCGTTCCGTAACACATCATCCCGTGATCAACCCCTTGGTCACATTGTGCACATTATGATGATGTCCTACCGAGTGGGCCCAGAGATACCTCTCCGTCAACCGGAGTGACAAATCCAGCCTCGATTCGTACCAACCCAATGACACTTTCGGAGATACCCGTAGTGCACCTTTATAGTCACCTGTTACGTTGTGACGTTTGGTACACCCAAAGCATTCCTACGGTATCCGGGAGTTGCACAATCTCATGGTCTAAGGAAATGATACTTGACATTAGAAAAGCTTTAGCATACGAACTACACGATCTTTGTGCTAGGCTTAGGATTGGGTCTTGTCCATCACATCATTCTCCTAATGATGTGATCCCGTTATCAACGACATCCAATGTCCATGGTCAGGAAACTGTAACCATCTATTGATCAATGAGCTAGTCAACTAGAGGCTTACTAGGGACATGGTGTTGTCTATGTATCCACACATGTATCTGAGTTTCCTATCAATACAATTATAGCATGGATAATAAACGATTATCATGAACAAGAAAATATAATAATAATAACTAATTTATTATTGCCTCTAGGGCATATTTCCATAAGTGTCCCACTTGCACTAGAGTCAATAATCTAGTTCACATCGACATGTGATTAACACTCAAAGGTCACATCGCCATGTGACCAACATCCAAAGAGTTTACTAGTGTCAATAAACTAGTTCACATCATCATGTGATTAAGACTCAATGAGTTCTGGGGTTTGATCATGTTTTGCTTGTGAGAGCGGTTTTAGTCAACGGGTCTGCAACATTCAGATCCGTATGTACTTCGCAAATCTCTAGGTCATATTGTAAATGCTGCTTCCACGCTCCACTTGGAGCTATTCCAAATGGTTGCTTCACTATACGTATCCAGCTTGCTACTCAGAGTCATTCGGATAGGTGTTAAAGCTTGCATCGACGTAACCCTTTACGCCGAACTCTTTATCACCTCCATAATCGAGAAACATTTCCTTTTTACTCCAAGGACAATTTTGACTGCTGTCTGGTGATCCACTTCTTGATCACTGAGGGAGTCCTGGATTAGGGGGTGTCCGGATAGCCGAACTATCACCATTGGCCGGACTCCTGGACTATGAAGATACAAGATTGAAGACTTTGTCCCGTGTCCGGATGGGACTTTCCTTGGCGTGGAAGGCAAGCTTGGCGTACGGATATGTAGATCTCCTACCATTGTAACCGACTCTGTAACCCTAACCCTATCCGTGTCTATATAAACCGGAGGGTTTTAGTCCGTGGGATCGAACAACAATCATACCATAGGCTAGCTTCTAGGGTTTAGCATCTCGATCTCGTGGTAGATCCACTCTTATACTACCCATATCATCAATATTAATCAAGCAGAGTAGGGTTTTACCTCCATCGAGAGGGCCCAACTCGGTAAAACATCGTGTCCCTTGTCTCCTGTTACCATCCGCCTAGATGCACAGTTCGGGACCCCCTACCCGAGACCGCCGGTTTTGACACCGACATTGGTGCTTTCATTGAGAGTTCCTCTGTCCTGTCGCTGTCAGGAAGGATGCCTCATCCCTTCTTTAAAGACGGCACCGTTGCTAAAGGAGCTTTGGCCACCGGCCAAACTCTCCGGCTAGGCGGTTTTATTATGACCGCCTGTTCGGCCGCCGCGCCGATGATGACTTCTCGGGTCATCGAAAGCAATCTTCACATTAACTCGGAACTCGCTGAGTAGTTAGATCCGATGGAGCTCTCTTCCTTGAACGAGCTCTTGGATCGCATCGCCGCCCTGGGAGTCGCTACAGACTATGATCAGATTGGGCCTAAAACCGATCTAAGAGAGATCAACTCTCCCCAGGCTACCCACCATGTTGCTGTGGTAGAGGACCAATACAGCGACTCTTCTTCTACCTTAAGGACTAGCTATGTCCGAATTCCTGACCCCTCCATGCCGGATTCCCGCGGAGGGGGGGACACTACTCAAGCCCTGAACTTAAAGTCAGGCAGCGGGCTAGATTCATTGGGCAACCTCCAAGAACCCAAGCTTCCAAGTTCGGAAACTTCTTGGCCCCTGAATCTTAGATCGGACGGGGTTCGGAGTTTAATTCCACCCGCCCACCCAAACATAAGAGATCTATCCCAAATCCGGCAAGAGCCCGGTGAAACAGTACATCATTACTGGGTCAGATTCCTCCTGGTTATGGACATGATAAAGGATTGCCGCGAGGAGGACGCAATCTCATTCTTCTGCGATAATTGCATGGACAAGGGAATCCTAAATGCCATAAGTCGTTGTGAAATTACACGCTTCGCTGACTTGACGTCCATAGTACGAAAGTACTGCGCGATGGAAAGCGCCTGGAAAACCAAAATCAAATTTTGGGATAATCCGGCCCCGAATACGACCCTAGTCCGAAATAAAAGGGTGCATCATCACCAGGCACAGGGTTACATTCCAAAAGCAAAACCCCCAAAGGGCATGGAACCGTCTCGAGGGATGGCTCAATGGACCTGCAAAATTCACAAAGACAGAGGGTGCCACTCCAACTCATAGCCTTAGAGCATGTTGGATACTACGGCGGTGGCCAAAAGTGGGAAGAGCTCTCGGCTCGAGCACCAGCCCAAAGAATACCAAGACGGTATTAATAGTCTTTGAGACTTTCGCATCAAATAATATGCGAAACGAACACTCCACAGCCTCGCCAAGTCTACCAGATAGCAACAATAAATCCATGGAGTGACACGGCTATTACCTTTAACGCCAAAGGATTTAACCTAAATTCGAACAGTCCGAGCACCAAACCGCATTGGTCCTCGGTCCAATAGTGGATTTACTTTCGCCTTACCAAGGTACTCATGGACGGCGGCAGCGGATTAAACCTCATCTACGAGAAACCCTTCAAAAATGGAAATAGATGGAGCCGCATTGAGCGAAGCAGCACAACCTTTAGAGGAATATTACCCGCTTAGGAAGCATGTTTGACAGAAATATCACACTAGATGTGGTGTTCGCACGCCGGACAATTATAGGTCCGAGGAGGTCACATTCCAACTGGCCCGTTCAGCAGCGGATACCACGCTCTATTAGGGCGAGAGGCATTCACAATTTTTCAAGCTATACCCCATTACTGGTACATGAAGCTCAAAATGCCCGGACCCAACAGAATTATCACTCTCGCTAGTGACCCGGACATAGCACTCCGCGCCGAAAATAAAACAGCCGCACTTGCCCTTGAGGCACTATCCGAAGCCCTAGCGGCAGAGGAACTCACTACGCTGCAATCCACGGCGAACAGGGACGATGTGATACTCGATAAGAGATCCAAGTCCACCTCTTTTAAACCAGCAGACGAAATAGTCAAATTCCAAGTCCATCCAACGGACCCTACAAGAACGGCCTCCATCGGGGCACAATTAAACCCTGATGTAGACGCCGCACTACGAGAATTCCTACGCGAAAATTGGGACATTTTTTCCTGGCACCCTTCAGACATGCCAGGAATCCCACGCCGGCTGGCAGAGCACAACCTAAATATCCTAAAAGGATTCAAATCAGTCAAACAAGCTCTTCGGCGTTTCCACGAACCCAAGAGACAGGCCAAGGGAGAGGAGCTAGCCAAACTATTGGAGGCCGGATTCATCAGAGATATTAAACATCCGGACTGGCTAGCAAACCTGGTAATGGTACCAAAGATGGACAAATCCTGGCGCCTATGTGTCGATTTTAAGGACCTTAATAAGGCTTGCCCAAAGGATCCCTTCCCCCTCCCCCGCATCGATCAAATTATCGACGCTACCGCAGGACACGATTCATTGTGTTTCCTCGATGCATACTTCGGCTACCACCAAATTAAGATGGCAGAGCCAGACCAAGCCGCAACGGCATTCATCACTCCATACGGCCCATTCTGCTTCAACACAATGCCCTTTGGGCTCAAAAACGCCGGCGCAACATATCAGCGCATGATTCAGACATGTCTGGCAAACCAGATCGGCAAAACAGTGGAGGCATACGTAGACGATGTGGTCGTCAAATCCAAGCATGTCGAAACCCTAGTCGACGACTTGAGGCTCACATTCGATAATCTCCGAACATATGACATCAAGCTCAACCCGGAAAAATGCGTTTTGCGTACACCGAAAAGCTCTTGGGCTTCATTGTATCCGGTAGAGGAATTGAAGCAAACCCAACCAAGATCCGAGCTCTGTCACAATTGGATATCCCCAAAGACCTCAAACAAATACAAAAATTGACTGGATGCTTGGCGGCTCTAAGCCGCTTTATCTCCCGCTTAGGAGAAAAGGCATTACCCTTTATCACCTCCTCCGGTGCAATCAACACTTCGAGTGGATTTGATGTCGCCACGCCGGACTCAAGAAATCAAAGCCATATTGGCAACAACCGGTCTGGCGCGCCAACATGGGCGAACCAATGCTATTATACATCGCAGCAACCCATCAAGTTGTAAGTGCGGTGCTCGTTGTCGAACGAGAAACGGACGGACACAAGTTCCCTCTCCAAAAACCAGTTTACTACGTGTCCACTGTCCTGACTCCATGCAAGTCATGGTACCCAGCTTATCAAAAGATAGCATACGTGGTGTTCATGGCATCCCGGAAGCTGCGACACTACTTACAAGAGTGTTCGATAACAGTAGCCTCCGAAGTACCTCTTAATGACATTATAAACAACCGTGACGCAACGGGACGGATTGCTAAATGGGCCATTGAGCTCCTCCCGTTCGACATAACCTACAAGCCACGGCGAGCTATTAAGTCGCAAGTTTTGGCTGACTTCATCGCCGAATGGACTGAAGCCGAACTCCCTAAAGAGTATGGCGCATATTCCAACTGGATCATGCACTTCGACGGCTCCAAAATGTTGGCGGCACCGGGGTTGGCGCTGCTCGACGTCCCCAACCGGAGATACTGTCCAATACGTACTTCAAATAATGTACACGGACTCCAACAACACAGCCCAATACGAGGCCCTTCTACATGGTCTCCGGATGGCAGTCTCCATGGGCATTCAACGCCTAGAGGTGCGCGGGGATCCGAACCTCGTGATATCCCAAATAAATGGGGAATTTGGTGCCAAGGATCCGAAAATGGCAGCTTATCGCAATGTCGTCCTAAAATGTCAGCTCGGTTTGAGGGGCTCGAATTTCACCATATAGCCCGGATAACAACCAGCAGCGAGACGTGTTAGCACGCGTTGGCATAAAGCGCGATGCCGTCCCCCCCAATATCTTCCTAGAGAGCTTTTCAAGCCATCCATACTATGGGAGGAGAGTCCGGAAATAACAACCCGGACCCAACCACACCGCCCCACACCAACATTCTCGACACGCTTGGTGGTTACGCCACCGAAATAACACCCTCAGCCCACGTAATAATGGCAGTCATTGCCCCGTGGACAGAACCATTCCTAGCCTACCTAACTAGGCAGGAACTTCCCGAGGACCAAAACGAGGCCCGTTGCATAGTGCGGTGGTCCAAAGCCTATAAGGTCCATGAGGGAGAGCTTTATAAGAAAAGCACAACCGGAGTCCTTCAAAGGTGTATCTCCGAAGAGGAAGGGCGGAATCTCCTGGCTGAAATTCATGCCGGACTCGGTGGGCACCATGCCGCAGCCCGGGCCCTTGTAGGCAAGGCCTTCCGTATAGGGATTTATTGGCCGACGGCCCGGGCACATGCTCAGGACTTAGTCCAACGATGAGTCGGTTGCCAGCTCTTTGCTAATCAAAGCCACATGCCACCCACCGCCCTCAAAACTATACCCATCACCTGGCCCTTTGCGGTCTGGAGGCTTGACATGGTTGGACCCCTTAAAGGAGGAACCCACAAGCAAAAATACCTATTGGTCATGGTGGATAAATTCACCAAATGGATAGAGGCCAAGCCTGTAAAGACGGCCGAATCCGGACCGGTGATAGACTTCATATCAGGGGTAGTACACCATTACAGCGTCCCCCATAGCATCATCACTGATAATGGCACGAACTTCACGGCCGACGAGGTTAAACTCTGGTGCAAAAACATGGGCATCAAGCTCCACTACGCTTCAGTCTATCACCCCCAAACTAATGGTCAAGTCGAGCGAGCAAACGGTCTAATCATGAGCGGCATTAAACCCAGGCTAGTGCGGTCCCTCAAGGAATCTAACACGCACTGGGTAGAGGAGCTCGACTCCGTACTCTGGGGGCTGCGGACCACGCCGAATCGCACTACCGGATTCACACCATTTTTATGGTATACGGCGCAGAGGCAGTTTTGCCCTGCGACATAATTCATGACTCACCTCGCTTGCGCATGTACGAAGAAAGAGAAGCCGAGCTCGATCGGCAGGACAGCTTGGACGCCTTGGAGGAGGAGCGTGACGTGGCAAAAGCTCGTTCCGCATTCTATCAACAACAGGCTCGAAGATATCAAAGCAGGGAAGTACGGGCCAAAGCTTACAATGTTGGCGAACTAGTTCTACGCCTGCCGGACAAGAAAAAGGACAAACTCAAACCCAAATGGGAGGGTCCCTTCATCATCGACCAAGTCCTGACCGGCGGAGCGTACCGTCTGCGAAACGCATCGGATAACCGACTCAAGCCGAACCCATGGAACGCAGCCCGTCTCCGAAGATTCTACGCCTAGCGCCGGATTCTGAGTTTGTCTCCTTCCTCCGTCTACATTTTATACTTTAAGCTGTCTTTTATTTCTCTCCTTCTCCCTCCTTTTCCCGAAGCCGTTAAAGGCTCGTTTGCGCATTGTTCGCACACACTTAACGCGCTATCCGCGCTCATTATACCTGGGGGCTTCTCTAACAGAAGCTTATTTATACGGGCTTTATGCCCAACACATGTGTCACACTTCCGCATGTACCTTTTATTCACCATTATATGCATCGATATGACTTAAGTTTTGGCCAAGCTGGGTTGCTCGGCTCTGTGCTTACCCCTCGTTCCCGACTATTCGCGAGGTGGTAAAGGAGCACCTCTGCGATTATTACCGCCGGTCAGCCGGACGCGTACCTCGGACTGGGTGAAGCCGAAAGCTAGCGTTCTTAAGGGAATATTCGATCGGTGAACTAAAAGATGATTTTTATTTTTATTTATCTGCCCCAGATGCTTTTACGCTTTTTACGCAGTCCGACATGCACTTTAGGGCATGCCTCCTGTGGAAAGGAACCCTAACGGAACTATTCTCCTGGAAGATGTTTCTTACTAACCATGTAATATAACATAACTAGTTGGGCACTTGTCTGATAAAGCACTCATGACCCCTACGCCTGGTCTCCACGCATGCCCCGGTTTTTACATAACCGCGAGGGTATTCGGACACACTCCGGACTATTGGTTCCCGAGGTTGAAGTGAAAAGGTCCGCTACGACAAACGATCTACAATCCGGCTAGAAGGCATTTTACATGTCATTTTAAATTACATAGTCAAATTGACTGATTGTATTCCTCTTCAATGCCGTCTAATAGGCTATCTAGTTTACAGTCCTGCTGGGAATACTTTGCGGCCAACTCTACTTGGCCGTACACTAAGCTCACAGGGATCTCCTTCCCGTCGGGCAGCACAGGTCCGACCTCGGCCATGTGGTTTGGGTCCGCCTTCATGTACCGCGTCTTCACCATGGCTCAAGCCTCCCTGGCGCCTTGACGAGAGGCCAATATCTTCCATAGTCGGAAGCGCCGCCGTGCTCCCTGAAGCTTTTCTGCAAGCTCTCCAAGGCCTTCGGGCAGGGAGATAGATGGCCACAAGGCCTCGGCGACGCCTTTCATCACCTGCCGAACTCGTTCATGCAGTTGCAATAGCTTGGGAAGAAGGTCACCCGTAGAACCGGGCATTTCCTCTTAAGGACGACCCGTGAGCATACCTACATACATAACTCTGTTAGTTGACTTCCTCGCCGAACTCTTTTTTCAAAGTTTGCTCAAGCACTTACTATAAACGCCGCGATGAAGTCGCCAATTCTCCTTCACGGAGTCAGACAGCTGGGCACGGACATCCTTTAGTTCCTCACCCAGCTGGGTGTTGGCATCTTGGAGATTATTTTTCTCTTGCCTCACCCTAGTAAGCACATTCTCGCCGGCCTTCAACCGGCGCAAGAGTTGTTGCTTGTCCAGATCTAGTCCGGTGCCATCTGCAATATTATTGTCAGATTTAAACACACGCCGCACTTCACAAATTAATTATCTTTTGAAGCATATATTACCAGAGGGGGTCTCTGTGGCTCCCCCTGTAGCGGCTAGTGCGGACTCAAGTTGGGCCTTGCATTCTTCAAGCTCCCAGACAGATCGGGTATTCTTTTTGTAAGATCCAGATAACAAATGATCCTTAAATCAGTTATTCTAACTATTTTAAGTCTCGGGGCTACTCTTGGCATATATAATCACAAATTTCCTCACCAGATGTCCTTTACATACTTTGCTCCGTGGCCTGCTAGACCATCTTGAGCGGCACGGAGGTGCGCATCTCCCGAATTGAAGGCATCCAATGCCTCTTGGCAGAAACATGTGTCACGAAGAACTGTCCGGCGGCGCCTATGATTCATGGCGCTCTCCACCTCGGAGTTGGTGGCGGACAATCTGTCGGCATCCTCTGTCGGAGGAGCATCCGACGCACGCCTCGTGCTCGCCTCCGCTTCTGGACCCGGCTTTGGAGCCTGGCTGGTGGAGGCTCGATTGGCAAACTCTCCGGACTCAGTTCGGCGAGCGCTCTTTTTCCTGAAAAGAGCACCAACGTTAGTACGCCTTCCAGGAATCAATCCTGGGAATATGGTGACGCGCCATACCATTGCGGCGGCGTTTCGATCCGGACCGCACTTCTTTTTAGCCCGCGGGGCCGTACTACCCCTTGTTGGCTAGCCGCCGCGGGCTCGGCCTCCTGCCTTGAAGGCACCCCCTGCAAAACACCATTGGTATACGGTGATCAAAAAATAAGCACGGATGGGTCATTATCAGAACTATTGGGACCTCGGTCTCAGTTACCTGTGAGGCTGGAAGTATTCTGGGGTAATCGGCCGTAATGGCAACCAAGGCATTATCGATGCTTAGTTGGTGATATACCCCATTAATCAGCTCCACCAATATACCCGGATCCTCTTGGGAGGCCGGATCGAGGAGCCTTTCCGGATCCTCGGGTTGTGGAGGCGGGCTGTTTATGTCTTTTACAGCCTGGCGCAGTTCCTGCGTCAAAATCACAAAATGAGATACCTAGCCATGGGAATACGGATCGAATGGGCAAAAAAGAAATGTCCGCTTACCCAGCTTCGAGGGTTGTCCATAGAAAATCCGTTCAATGGACTGACGCGGAGAAAATCTTCCTCTTCTCCCTTGTACAGCGCGGACAAGGTCTTCACCAGATCGGCGATCGATCCCGCCCCTTACGGCCATGACGGGTGGCATCGTCCTCCCGCTGAAATCCCACATGGGTGGCCCCTATATTGAGCGGCTGCACCCCAAGATAATGCATGTGGCCATGACACCAATCATGGTCAGTCCGAATGAGCTAACAATCTTATTCGCTCATCGTAAAGGACGCCCTGTCGCCTTCCCTCTGGGGAGCTCATGGGCGCCAAATCAGGAGTTTCTTCAAAGGAGCATTGCTGAACTCCGGGAGACCGATCGGAACAGGATCCGGCAGCGGGACGTCTTCTATATAAAACCATTCCGAAGGCCAGTCTTCGGACACCTTCTTTGGGGTTCCGGATAGATATCCGGTCCCGGCGATGCGCCACAGCTCGGCTCCGCCCACTTGATATATTGAACCCTCATGAGAACGGGGTACAAGGCAGAATAATCTCTTCCACAATGCAAAATGAGCCTCGACGCCCAAGAACAGTTCGCAAAGGGCCAAGAAGCCCGCGATGTGCAAAATGGAGGCAGACGTAAGGTGGTGCAACTGGAGGCCGTAGAACTCCAAGAGCCCCCGGAGAAACGGATGAATTGGAAATCTGAGTCCTCTTACTAGATAAGAGACAAAGCATACCCACTCTCCTTTGGAGGGATCGGGGACACTCTCCGCTTGCTTTCCGCCCTTATAGGTGGCGAGTCAGGCTCGAACCAGAACCATGAAGGCCGGGGGAAGAAATCCCTTGGTTTGGAGTGTCACTAGCTCGCTATGCGGGACTGAGCATCTCTCCCAATTTCCAGGCTGAGGGCTGGGAGCGCGAGAGGAGGAGCCGCGTCGACTGTCCATGGTGGTATGGATTTTTGTCAGAGGCGCTCCGATGAAAGCTCGCGGAGGGGGAATGGTGTGACTCGGATCTATATCCTCGTCCGTTTTATAGGCGGCTCATTTGCGCAGCTAGGGGGATAAGTGTAAAAATACCCTGGCTTTTCGTGTTCATTCAAACATGTGGAAGATGGCCATTATTGGGCATGGAAGCCAAGGAGCGCAGCATTTATCAGAAGCCAGACACTATTCGACAAGTATATGGAATTTGGAGAAGAACCCGCCTTGCAATGCCAAAGACAATCTACGCGCCGGACTCATCACCATTGAAGCCTGGTTCGGGGGCTACTGAGGGAGTCCTGGTTTAGGGGGTGTCCGGATAGCCGAACTACCACCGTTGCCTGGACTCCTGGACTATGAATATACAAGATTGAAGACTTCGTCCCGTGTCCGGATGGGACTTTCCTTGGCGTGGAAGGAAAGCTTGGCGATACGGATATGTAGATCTCCTACCATTGTAACCGACTCTGTGTAACCCTAACCCTATCCGGTGTCTATATAAACCGGAGGGTTTTAGTCTGTAGGACGAACAACAATCATACCATAGGCTAGCTTCTAGGGTTTTAGCCTCTCTGATCTCGTGGTAGATCCACTCTTGTACTACCCATATCATCAATATTAATCAAGCAGGAGTAGGGTTTTACCTCCATCGAGAGGGCCCGAACCTGGGTAAAAACATCGTGTCCCTTGTCTCCTGTTACCATCAAGCTCCCTTTGTACCCTCTTGCCAGACATGTGGCAAGGCACACATCAGGTGCGGTACTTAGCATAGCATACTGTAGAGCCTACGTCTAAAGCATAGGGGACGACCTTCGTCCTTTCTCTCCCTTCTACTGTGGTCGAGCTTTAAGTCTTAACTTCATACCTTACAACGCAGGCAAGAACTCCTTCTTTGACTGATCCATCTTGAACACCTTCAAGATCATGTCAAGGTATGTGCTCATTTGAAAGTACCATTAAGCGTTTTTGATCTATCCTTATAGATCTTGATGCTCAATGTTCAAGTAGCTTAATCCAGGTTTTCTATTGAAAAACACTTTTCAAATAACCCTATATGCTTTCCAGAAACTCTACATCATTTCTGATCAACAATAGTCAACAACATATACTCATCAAAAATTCTATAGTGCTCCCACTCACTTCTTTGGAAATACAAGTTTCTCATAAACTTTGTACAAACCCAAAATCTTTGATCATTCCATCAAAGCGCATATTCTGACTCTGAGATGCTTGCTCCAGTCCATGGAAGGATCGTTGGAGCTAGCATTCCTTTTAGCATCCTTAGGATCGACAAAACCTTTCTGATTGTATCACATACAACCTTTCCTCACGAAAACTGGTAAGGAAACTCGTTTTGACATCCATCTGCCAGATTTCATAAATGAAGCTAATGCTAACATGATTCCGACGGACTTAAGCATCGCTACGGATGAGAAAATCTCATCGTAGTCAACTCCTTGAACTTGTGAAAAACTCTTCGCCACAAGTCGAGCTTCATAGACGGTGACATTACCGTCCACGTCCGTCTTCTTCTTAAAGATCCATTTATCTCAATGGCTTGCCGATCATCGGGCAAGTCCACCAAAGTCCATGCTTTTTTTTCATACATGGATCCTCTCTCGGATTTTATGGCCTCGAGCCATTTGCCGGAATCCAGGCCCACCATCGCTTCTCCATAGCTCGTAGGTTCATTGTTGTCTAGCAACATGACCTCCAAGACAGGAGTACGTACCACTCTGAAGTAGTACGCATCCTTGTCGACCTACGAGGTTTGGTAGTGACTTGATCCGAAGTTTCATGATCACTATCATAAGCTTCTACTTCAATTGGTGTAGGAGCCATAGGAACAACTTCATGTGCCCTGCTACACACTAGTTGAAGTGACGGTTCAATAACCTCATCAAGTCTCCATGATCCACCCACTCAACTTTCCGAGACAAACTTTTCCTCGAGAAAGGACCCGATTCAAGAAACAATCCCTATTGCTTTCGGATCTGAATTACGAGGTATACCCAACTGTTTTGGGTGTCCTATGAAGATACATTTTATCCGCTTTGGGTTCAAGCTTATCAACCTGAAACTTTTTCACATAAGCGTCGCAGCCCCAAACTTTTAAGAAACGACAACTTAGGTTTCTCCAAACCATAGTTCAAACGGTGTCATCTCAACGGAATTACGTGGTGCCCTATTAAAGTGAGTGCGGTTGTCTCTAATGCCTAACCCATGAACGATAGTGGTAATTCGATAAGAGACATCATGGTACGCACCATATCCAATAGGGTGCAACTATGATGTTCGGACACACCATCACACTATGGTGTTCCAGGCGGTATTAATTATGAAACAATTTCCACAATGTCTTAATTGTGTGCCAAAGCTCGTAACTCAGATACTCATCTCTATGATCATATCATAGACATTTTATCCTCTCGTCACGATGATCTTCAACTTCACTCTGAAATTACTTGAACCATTCAATAATTCAGACTTGTGTTTCATCAAGTAAATGTACTCAGTATCTACTCAAATCATCCGTGAAGTAAGAACATAACGATATCCATCAAGTGCCTCAAAGACTCATTGGACTGCACACATCAAAATGTATTACTTCCAACAAGTTGCTTTCTTGTTCCATTTTACTGAAAACGAGGCTTTCAGTCATCTTGCTCATGTGGTATGATTTGCATGTCTCAAGTGATTCAAAATCAAGTGATTCTGAACGGTCCATTTGCATGGAGTTTCTTCATGCATATACACCAATAGACATGGTTCGCATGTCTCAAACTTTTCAAAAACGAGTGAGTCCAAAGATCCATCAACATGGAGCTTCTTCATGCGCTTTATACCAATATGACTTACATGGCAGTGCCACAAGTAGGTGGTGCTATCATTACTATCTTATATCTTTTGGCATGAACATGTGTATAACTACGATCGAGATTCAATAAACCATTCATTTTAGGTGCAAGACCATTGAAGATATTATTCAAATAAACAGAGTAACTATTATTCTCCTTAAATGAATAACCATATTGCGATAGACGTAATCCAATCATGTCTATGCTCAACGCAAACACCAAATAACAATTATTTAGGTTTAACACCAATCTCGATGGTAGAGGGAGCGTGCGATGCTTGATCATATCAACCTTGGAAACACTTCCAACACATATCGTCAGCTCACCTTTAGCTAGTCTCCGTTTATTCCGTAGCTTTTATTTCGAGTTACTAACACTTAGCAACCGAACCGGTATCTAATACCCTGGTGCTACTAGGAGTACTAGTAAAGTACACATTAACATAATGTATATCCAATATACTTCCGTCAACCTTGCCTGCCTTCTTATCTACCAAGTATCTAGGGTGGTTCTGCTTTAGTGTCCGTTCCTCTCATTACAGAAGCACTTAGTCTCGGGTTTGGGTTCAACCTCGGGTTTCTCCACTAGAGCAGCAGCTGATTTGCCGTTTCTTGAAGTATCCCTTCTTGCCCTTGCCCTTTTTGAAACTAGTAGTTTCACGAACCATCAACAATTGATGCTCCTTCTTGATTTCTACTTTCGCGGTGTCAAACATCGTGAATATTTCAAGGATCATCATATCTATGCCTGATATGTTATAGTTCATCACGAAGCTCTAGCAGCTTGGTGGCAATGACTTTGGAAAAACATCACTATCTCATCTGGAAGATTAACTCCCACTCAATTCAAGTGATTTTGGTACTCAGCCAATCTGAGCACAAGCTCAACGATTGAGCTTTTCTCCCTTAGTTTGTAGGCTAAGAAACTCATCGAAGGTCTTATACCTCTTGACGTGGGCACGAGCCTGAAATCCCAACTTCAGCCCTCTAAACATCTCATATGTTCCGCGACGTTTCGAAATCGTCTTTGGTGCCTCAACTCGAACCGTTTAACTGAACTATCACGTAGTTATCAAAACGTGTATGTTAGATGTTCGAAACACCCACAGACGACGTTCGAGGTTCAGCACACTGAGCGGTGCATTAAGGACATAAGCCTTCTACGAAGCAACGAGGACAATCCTCAGTTTACGGACCTAGTCCGCATAATTTCTACTATCAACTTTCAACTGAATTTTTTCTCTAGGAACATATCTAAACAGTAGAACTAAAGCGCGAGCTTACGACATAATTTGCGAAGATCTTTTGACTATGTTCAGGATAATTAAGTTCATCTTATGAACTCCCACTCAGATAGACATCCCTCTAGTCATCTAAGTGATTACATGATCCGAGTCAACTAGGCCGTGTCCGATCATCACGTGAGACGGACTAGTCAACGTCGGTGAACATCTTCATGTTGATCGTATCTTCTATACGACTCATGCTCGACCTTTCGGTCTTCCATGTTCCGAGGCTATGTCTGTACATGCTAGGCTCGTCAAGTCAACCTAAGTGTATTGCGTGTGTAAATCTGTCTTACACCCGTTGGATTCGAATGTTAGAATCTATCACATCCGATCATCATGTGGTGCTTCGAAACAACGAACCTTCGCAACGGTGCACAGTTAGGGGGAACACTTTTCTTTAAATTATTGCGAGGGATCATCTTATTTAAGCTACCGTCGTTCTAAGCAAATAAGATGCATAAACATGATAAACATCACATGCAATCAAAAAGTGACATGATATGGCCAATATCATTTTGCTCCTTTGATCTCCATCTTGAGGCTCCATGATCATCATCGTCACCGCATGACACCATGATCTCCATCATCATGATCTCCATCATCGTGTCTCCATGAAGTTGTCTCGCCAACTATTACTTCTACTACTATGGCTAACGGCTTAGCAATAAAGTAAAGTAATTACATGGCGTTGTTCAATGACACGCAGTTCATATAATAAATTAAGACAACTCCTATGGCTCCTGCCGGTTGTCATACTCATCGACATGCAAGTCGTGATTCCTATTACAAGAACATGATCAATCTCATACATCACATATCATTCATCACATTCTTTTCGCCGTATCACATCACATAGCATACCTTGCAAAAACAAGTTAGACGTCCTCTAATTGTTGTTTGCATGTTTTACGTGGCTGCTATGGGTTTCTAGCAAGAACGTTTCTTACCTACGCAAAACCACAACGTGATATGTCAATTGCTATTTACCCTTCATAAGGACCCTTTTCATCGAATCCGATCCGACTAAAGTGGGAGATATCGGCACCGCTAGCCACCTTATGCAACAAGTGCATGTCGGTCGGTGGAACTGTCTCACGTAAGTGTACGTGTAAGGTCGGTCCGGCCGCTTCATCCCACAATACCGTCGAAACAAGATTGGACTAGTAACGGTAAGCATATTGAACAAAATCAACGCCCACAACAACTTGTGTTCTACTCGTGCATAGAAACTACGATAGACCTAGCTCATGATGCCACTGTTGGGGAACGTGGCAGAAATTCAAAATTTTCTCGCATCACCAAGATCAATCTATGGAGATTCTAGCAACAAGAGAGGAGAGGATGAGCATCTTCATACCCTTCAAGATTGCTAAGCGGAAGCGTTACAAAACGCGGATGAAGGAGTCTTACTGCAGCGATTCAGATCGCGGTTGATTCGATCTAAGCACCGAACGCACGGTGCCTCCGCGTTCAACACACGTACAGCCCGGGGCGTCTCCTCCTTCTTGATCCAGCAAGGGAGAGGAGAAGTTGAGGAGAACTCCGACAACCGCACGACATGGTGGTGATGGAGCTCGTGGTTCTCCGTCGAGGCTTCGCCAAGCACTACGGAGGAGGAGGAGGTGTTGGAGGAGGAGAGGGCTGTGCCGGGGAAGGTGCGGCTGCCCTCTCTTTCTCACTATATATAGGGGAAGGAGGAGGGGGGCGCCTAGGGTTCCCTAGGGAGGGCGGCGGCCATAGGGGAAACCCTAGATGGGTTTTGGCGCCCCCACCCCCTAGGAAACTTGTCCCCCAAGCCGGGAGGGGCGGCTGCCCTAGGGGTGGCGCCCCTACATCTCCAGGTTACGTGAGATGGGGTGGGAGGGGCGCTCACCCCCTTAGTGGGCTGATGTGCCCTCTCCCCTTGGCCTATAAGGCCCCCCAAAGCTTGCCGGGGCCTCCGAAACCCCTTTCGGACACGCTGGTCATCATCTGGTACCCCCGGAACAATTCCGGACTCCAATACCCTTCGTCCAATATACCGATCTTCACCTCCGGACCATTACGGAGCTCCTCATCATGTCCGGGATCTCATCCGGGACTCCGAACAACCTTCAGTAACCACATACTATTTCTCATAACAACTCTAGCGTCACCAAACCTTAAGTTTGTAGACCCTACGGGTTCGGGAACCATGCAGACATGACCGAGACGTTCTCCGGTCAATAACCAACAGCGGGATCTGGATACCCATGTTGGCTCCCACATGTTCCATGATGATCTCATCGGATGAACCACGATGTCAAGGATTCAAGCAATCCCGTATGCAATTCCCTTTGTCTACCGGTATAGTAATTGCCCGAGATTCGATCGTCGATATCCCGATACCTTGTTCAATCTCGTTACCGGCAAGTCTCTTTAGTCATTCTGTAACATATCATCCCGTGATCAACCCCTTGGTCACATTGTGCACATTATGATGATGTCCTACCGAGTGGGAGCCACCCAGTTACGTTGTGACGTTTGGTACACCCAAAGCATTCCTACCGTATCCAGGAGTTGCACAATCTCATGGTCTAAGGAAATGATACTTGACATTAGAAAAGCTTTAGCATACGAACTACACGATCTTTGTGCTAGGCTTAGGATTGGGTCTTGTCCATCACATCATTCTCCTAATGATGTGATCCCGTTATCAACGACATCCAATGTCCATGGTCAGGAAACCGTAACCATCTATTGATCAACGAGCTAGTCAACTAGAGGCTTACTAGGGCCATGGTTTTGTCTATGTATCCACACATGTATCTGAGTTTCCTATCAATACAATTATAGCATGGGTAATAAACGATTATCATGAACAAGGAAATATAATAATAATAACTAATTTAATATTGCCTCTAGGGCATATTTCCAACAGGCAGAGGTTGCCGCCTTCGCATGTGGCGGTAGGCGCAACGTGTCGGCTGCCGCGCCTGCCGCCACAGCCCAGCTGGTCTTTTCTGTCAATCTGATCCAGGGGTGGTCTTTTCTGTCAATTACACTGAGCAGGTGGTCATTTTGGACAAAAAATCTAGGGCCGGTCCTGAGATTTTGGGGGTCCGGGGCGAAAATAAAACCTGGGCCCCTTAATGTATACGTACAAAAATAGTCAATATATGTAAATATATTTATATACTATGGCAAAGTTACAAAGGCACACAACATACAAGATCAACTAACATAATTTTACTAATTATTATGGCATACTCAGAAATCAATAATTTTCTAGTATAGTCTATCCTTAGGTAATGTACAATCATTTGATTATTTTTTTGACGGGCAACAATCATTTGATTATAAATGGTCATGTTGTAGCAATGAACTAAAAGTGTGTCTAAAAAATGTTTACAACAAATTTTGGAGACACGGCCAAAGAAAAACCTATGATTGAAGTGCTCAGACAAGAAAATGAGGCAAGTGATGCAGAAAAAATCATTATGAATATTTGGACCTACGTTATCCAAGACATGTATACAGGTCAGATGTTCTTATGCAAAAAATGAGTCAACCATGTAAACGGTAAACAATAGACAATGAATACATTAATCTAGCTAGATATTTGAAGAGAAATTGCAGTCTTACCTTCCGTCAGCCAGGCAGCCACCAACAGCATGGACTTCAACCACCAAACCACACAGTGGCAGCAGCGACTATCAGGAGCTTTGCCATGAGAGGCAACCAACGACTACAGGCAGAAGATTTGCCATGAAAGGCAACATGTCTCCGCAGATAACAACAACAAGACCATCGCAAGTTCATAATCCTAATGCCAGCGCGACGGATGGAAAGCCGAAGGACACACACAAGGAAAGATAAATAGGTAGTCTCGCTGTAGCAGCACGAGGAACAAAAGAGGAAGAACAGACCAGCGATCTTGTTGCGGCGGCGGCATCGTCGATAGTCAGATCGGAAGGGTGATGTTGACACACGAACACGTTACGTGTACCCTCGACGCCGGGGGTGATGCACCGCAGCTCACGTCGAAGGAGACCCGACCGACAGCGCGATACGCAAGACAGTCGGCGGGTGCTTTTGCAGACCCGAAACCCCGCGCACCCGGGAGGGACCCCGTCAGGGATTGCGGTGGCTATGGGCTGCCCTAGGTCGATTCGCTCGCCCCTAGAGCCTCGGGATTCGCAGCTCTCAAACACGGAGAACAGCGAAGAACGAGAGAGAAAACGGTGGAGAGATAAAACGTAGACAGGAAAAAGTAGTATATTGATTTGCTCGATTGTGTGTTGTTTTAATCGGCCGTCACCCCCAACATATATAAGAGGCGGCTGGACTTCCCGTACAAGCAAAGGATTTATCTAGGCTTTCCTTACAAGAAAATTACATCAATTCACGTCCTAAAGTCCTAGTTCTGGTCCCACTCGGATTCAGCCCGAATCTGGTCCAATCTTCTGTCTAGCTCCTTGCATGGGCCATGGAATCTGCATATGACTTCCGATGGAGACGGTTCAAATATCAATTTTGTGTGCTTTGACGAGGCCAACAATCCGTATGTTGATCACCTTTCCAAATAAGGCCATCTTAAATACTCCACGGGGTCATCTCTAATTTCGAGTCGGACTCGTTCATGTAGCTGACCGGACCGTCCGACTCTTGCAGCGTCTCTGCAGGTCATATACTACGTCAGATGATGATGACTCCAAAAGCAAAGTTGACCGTTTCGATGTTACGAACAACTCCCGTGTTGAACATTTTTTCATCCGAAGCCATCTAGATAAGTATTTGAGCCCATCTTCAGCATCTGGTCGGATTGGTCTCGATGTTACTGTTCACGGCGGCAAGCTCTCCCCCGGCAAGGTTACTGTTCACGGCGGCAAGCTTTCCCCGGCAAGGTTTTTGAGGCAGTAAACGACCTCGGATAAAAATGTGCCCAAAAGCAAAGTTGACCATTTTGACGAGACGAAAAACTTTCGTGTTGAACGTTTTCCGATTCGAGGGCATCTTCTGGGCAAAACACTCACGCATTACGTCGACACTTGCCAAGACATGTCTGGTCTCCGCGTCATATTTCGCCTCTTGACAGGGCTGCATTCAGATAGCTCTAACTTTTGCATACGAACTCGGATTGAGATGATTTTATATAAAATCGACCGATTTGACGAGGCGAAGACAATTCATGTAGAGCATTCCTTCATCCGAGGTTGTCCTGGAAGCTTAATTGACCAAAAACACTCAGAACACCTAAACATGACAATCTGAGTGTAGTTTTGGTCTTTGATATGATGCCGAATAATTATGGTCCAAACATTAAAGTTGTTCCATTCGGTGATGTGAAACTTTTCATGCTGAAAACCCTTTCACTCTGTATCTTGCCAAAATCAGGCCAACACATGCCCCCTGTTTTTCGGCAAAGCTTGCACGCCGAAAAATAATATGCACAGTGTTCGTTCTAAGGACGATGTCAACACTCCATTGGTCATTTATTTTCCTCAGGGCGATAATTATGTATCGGCCATGTTTGTGCTAAGGGCGATAGTCGATATCGGCCATTGCCTACTCAGCTTCCTGCCACACACTCGGGTGGTACTTCTTCAAATATTTTCCGTTGAGAGCTCGGGTAACAATGCCCTTGTATTGATTCCACCAAATATGAATTTCCGGAACAACCCTTGTAATTCTAAAAGGACCTTCCCAACTCGGAGACCACTTCCCGAATTTCCTATCTCTTGAACCAATCGGCAGAACCACCTTCCAGACGAGATCACCAACTTGAAAATTCTTCAACTTAACTTTCTTATTGTAAGCTCTTGCAACCCTCAACTTGTCTCTCTCTATGTACTTCAAAGCAACTAAACGTTTATTGGCAACTTCATCAATATTGTCCATCATCAAGTTATAAAAGTCTACTGCCGATAAATCATTTTGTTTGGCTATTCTCAAAGCATTCAAATTTACTTCCACTGGTAAAACAACCTCTTGGCCATATACAAGCTCATATGGAGTCACCTTGGTAGCACCATGCCTTGAAATTCTATGTGCCCACAAAGCTTCAGACAACAACTCATGCCATCTCCTCGGATTATCCTCAATCCTCTTCTTGATGAGCTTGATTAAAATTTTATTGCTAGACTCAGCTTGTCCATTAGCTTGGGCATAATACGGAGAGGAATTGAGCAACTTTATGTTATAAGATTTGGCAAACTCTCTGACTTGGTGTGACATGAAAGATGAACCTTGATCCGTAGTTAACGTTTGAGGAATACCGAATCTATGAATAATGTGCTCGGTGATGAACTGAATTACCTCCGTATGTGTCATGTTCTTGAGAGGTACTGCTTGCACCATTTAGTGAAATAATCAGTTGCCACCAATATGAACCGATGCCCTTTTGAAGAAGACGGGTGGATTTGTCCAATGAAATCTAAACCCCAACCTCTGAAAGGCCACGGTTTGATAATAGGATGTAACATAGCAGCAGGAGCCAATTGAATATCACCAAACTTTTGACAAGCTTCACATCCTTTATAATATCTGAAGCAATCGTTAATCATAGTCGGCCAATAAAACCCAGCACGTCGCAATAACCATTTCATCTTGGGAGCCGACTGGTGAGTGCCACAAATACCTTCATGTACTTCCCCCATAGCAACTCTTGCCCGGTCCTCATCCAAACACTTTAGAAGAACATCATCGATTGTTCGCGATAAAGACCATCATCTCTCATTGTATACTTAAAAGCCATCGCCGAACAGCCCTGTCCACCCTTTCACTTGGATTGCACAAGTAATCAACAATGGGCTTTCTCGATGGAATTATCACCTGCACTAGATTTTTTGTTAATGGCGAATCGGTGGGTTCAGGTTCGGCCTCTCCCATATTGGCAAGACAAGACATCGGTTTTTGAGAGATATGAAACATGCGATGATCAACATGATATCCAGATGCTTGTTGTGCCAACTCATTTGCTTTCCAGTTGTCATGTCTAGATATATGTGCAATGCTAAAACAATCCAAAGTAGAAATTATATCTAGAAATTTATCAAGATAAACATTAAGTGATTCGTCCAAACACTGAAAGACTCTGGATATTTGCTGCACCACTAGTAACGAATCACCGTAAGCCTCAATATGTGTAACACCTATAGCAAGTAGCATCTCTAAACCGAATAACAATGTTTCATATTCGGCTTCATTGTTTGTGCAAAAATATTCTAAGCGGCATGAGGCTTCAAAAACAGCACCATGAGGAGATATATAAACAATACCAACACCTTGGCCATTGCTACAAACTGAACCATCAAAGTACAATCTCCATGGCACTAATGAAACAAGGTTTATATCAATATCATGCTTGTCATTAATCCGATGTTCAACAATGAAATCAGCAACAATTTGGCCTTTCATGGATTTTATAGATTCATAAGCCAAATCATATTCAATCAAAGCATAAGCCCACTTGCCAATTCTATCACTAAGAATTGGCCTATGCAACATGTACTTCATGACATCGGTTTGACAAGCTACTACACAAGCACTCGGCACTAGGTAATGTCTCAATTTTGTGCAAGCATAATATAAGCATAGACATAGTTTTTCAATAGACGTATACCTTGTCTCGGCGTCCAATAAGCGTCTGCTCAAATACGTAATGGCATGCTCTTTTCCTTCGGTATCTTGAGTCAAAACAGCACCAATAACACCTTCCTCTGCTGCGATATAAAGCTTAAAAGGCTCTCTATGCTTGGGTGCTTTCATTACGGAGGAGTGCACAAATAATTCTTGATCATATCAAAGGCTTCTTGCTGTTTTGCCCCCAAGTGAAATTAACATCATTCTTTAACCAAGGATAGGAGTAAATGCATCAACTTTCCCGACAGATTGGCTATGAACCTTCTCAAATAATTGACCTTGCCAAGGAACTTTTGCATATCTCTCTTGCATGTTGGAGCCTCCACTTTCTGTATGGCCTCTATCTTTTGGGATCAATTTCGATGCCATCTTCATGAATAATGAAACCCAAAATTTCTCGGTGACACGCCTAATGCACATTTCAAAGGATTCATCTTTAGTCCATACCTTTTCATTCTCTCAAAAGCTAAACGCAAATCGGCCAAGTGAGATTCAAAAGCATCCGATTTGACAACAATATCATCAATATAAACTTCAAGTATGATACCGAGTAAATCATGAAAAATCAAATTCATAGCTCTTTGATATGTGGCTCCAGCATTTTTTAATCTGAATGTCATCACTGTCCACTCAAATAAACCAAGGAAACCAGGACATTGGAAAGCTGTTTTGTACATGTCCTCTTCAGCCATAAAAATTTGATTGTATCCGGCATTACCATCTAGAAAGCTAATAACCTTATGTCCAGAAGCATCATTAATAAGCATATCGGCTATTGGCATGGGATACTCATCTTTGGGTGTAGCCCTATTCAAATCTCTGAAGTCAATGCACACCCTCAACTTGCCGGATCCCTTCTTCTCCACTGGGACAATGTTAGAAATCCACTCGGCATACCTGCAAGGTCGAATGAAATTAGCTTCAAGCAGTCAACCGATCTCTTCCTTGATCCGATCATATGTCTTCGGATTAAACTTTCTGGTCGACTGTTTATAAGGTCTAAAACCGGCCTTTATAGGCAACCGATGCTCCACTAGCTCTCGGCTCAACCCTGGCATCTCATGATATTCCCATGCAAAGCAACAAACATATTCTTTCAATAGCTCGATTAATTTAGCTTTACAATCGGCTTTCAAATTTTTGTTTATAAATGTCGGTCGACTGGCTGATCCGTCTCCGATATCTACCTCTTCTAACGGATCGGCCGATGTAAAACCTTGTCCAAGTTTATCCATGTCATCCAACTCCTCAATAGACTCATACATATCGTTCTCGCGGACCGATATTTTACAAGACGTTTTGTAACCACTGAACTAGAATCCATTTAAACATATCATACCTTGGAGCCGATTGCATTCAGTCGGCTTTAAAGACACGGGCACAAAACCATTCTTGGTCGCGCTGAGAAAATCAAACTCTGATAAGTCACGTCCCGTCAAGCAAGTAGCATTGGGATGTTGCCAATCCACCGATGCATCGGCCAAAGCAACATAGGCCGAATTATCCGCATGAATGACTTCCACTTCATCATCAACCCACTGAATCAAAAACTGGTGCATAGTGGATGGCACTCACTGGTTTGCATGAACCCAATCACGGCCTAGTATAACGTTGTAGTTACCTTGCACCTCAGCAACAAAGAATGCAGTAGCCAAAGTTGTGCTTCCGAATGTAAGCTCCACGTACATCACACCTTTGGCTTCAGTTCTCTCTTTGCCTTCAAACCCGTTGAGCACCATATTGGTCTTGATCAATTCTTCATCAGGCAAACCCAATTTCCTGAAGACCGAATAGGGCATAAGATTTACCACAGCACCACCATCAACAAGCATTCGACTGAGTGGCAATCCATTGATATGACCTCTGAGATATAACGGTTTCAAATGTGTTACTGGTTCTTTTGGCTTCTCGAATACTGCATTTTTAGGGCCAAAATCCAGTTGAGCCACTTCCCCTTCCTCATCTACAGCACGAAACTCAGCAGGTAAGTAATATACCATATTGATATCCATACCTTCATGGACCGGTGTAGACTCATAGTCTAACATATCAGCCTCTTCTTCAAGTGGATCGACCGATTCTGAAATCTGGTCAAGTGAAGGAGAAGTAAGAAGTGTTGCAGACGATGTAATAGCTGTCGCATCGTCCTTGGGTGGTGTAGGCACCTCTGTGATAGATGTAGAAGCTGATGTATCTTGTATTTGTTCAGGCCTCCACACTTGTTTTGCTGGAACCATGGGTCGAGTGTCATTGAACAACTTATCCCTTTGCTTCTCGGCCTCTGCTCGCCATCTCTTGACTCCTTAACCTCTGTAGTTTCCTCTTCGTGTCTTTGTTAGCCCGGAGGACACCACTTTGGTCGAGTGTATTTAGCATCTTTCACCTTTACTTGGCTGGTGCTTGCTTCATGGTCATTAACCGAGTGCTTTGGCGCGATAGCAAGTGTCGGCTCGGTCCGAGTGGTTATGCACGATCGGCTGCCGTATGGGGAATGTTTCGGTGCCCAAGATAAGTGAGTCGACATCCATTTTCTCCATGCCTTTTCCTGACTCAACTGCTGCAACACTTGGTGACTTAACACGCCATTCTTTTCGACTTTCCAGATGCATGAAATTTCCACTCGGGCGCACCTTTTTACTCGGATGGAATCCACTCGGATGGACGTCACTCTGACGGAATCCACTCGGATGGAACTCAGTCGGATGGAATCTACTTGGCCACATTTTTTCACTTGGATAGCTTCCACCAGGGTGCATTCTTACACTAGGATATTTTCCACTCGGTCGCATATTTTGACCAGCCGACTGATAGTCACCGATGTTCAGTCGGCCATTATATGGGTAATCAAGTCGATTCCACACAGATTGCCTCTGCTCTTCTGAAAACTGCGCCCTTGGTCCACTCGGTTTCACATACTGACTGAACATATCATTCGATGGTGACCTTGGTCGCTTCAAGTGTGATGGCCGGTTAGAGCTGGGACCAGCCGACTGATTAGCATATTTGGACAGCAACATATCAAAAGTTGGCTTGATCCGCTTGCGTTGCACTTTAGCTTCATTCCTCTTCCATTTGCCAACTTCTGGACTCTTGGGCTTGACAAATTTAACTCGAGTGTCCTGCTGCACCTGTGTTTGCCCCCCGAGTGTAGGATTCTTGATGGTGATCGTGATCACTTCCTTGCCATCGGGTTGCTTATCAAGCACAACATGTCTCCCCAAGACCTTGTCACCCTCCTTGTCTTTCCTGGGCTCACCAACAATGACATTAGCTTTATTAGCAGATTCGGCTACCTCCGGCCGAATGAGCAGCAACTTCCCTTCTAAATCCATGGTGTTCATTGGATAGGGCTGTTTATCAACTTGCATCTCAGAAAAGTTCAATCGCCCATCATTAATGGCTGATTGTATCTGTCGTCGAAAAACATTGCAATCGTTAGTAGCATGAGAAAAAGAGTTATGATACTTGCAATAAGCACGCCGTTTCAGCTCTTCAAACGGCGGTAAAGTATGAGATATTCTAATAATCTTAGCCTGCAGCAAAGCATCAAATATTCTATCACACTTAGCAATGTTAAAAGTAAACTTCATCTCTTCATCATGATTCTTATGAATCGGTTTCAGATCATTGTAAGTAAAGGGTTTGGCCTTAGATGGCCAAACAAATTCAATAACAAAACATCACCCTCATCGTCCGAGTGATCACTATCATATTCCACCATATTCATCTTTGGTCGATCGGCTTTGTATCTATGCACTTCTTTGAGATCTTTGCTTCGCTTTCTGAGCCAAGGCCCTTTGTAAGACTTGGTTGATATTTAAAACTCATAGCCTTCTAGCTTTTCTCTAATGGGAGTTCTCAAACCACTCAGCACTAGGTCTGCCAAGTCTCTCTCGGTTATCACCAAACTAAAACATCGGTTTTTTGTTTCTCTGAATCTCTTGACGTAATCGGAGACCGATTCATCATGTTTCTGTTTAACCGATGTTAGATGTGACAACTTGAGTTCATTGTCGCTGCTGTAAAAGTGATCATGAAATTTCTGCTCTAGCTGCGACCAAACTCGAATGGAACCATGTGGTAAAGAAGAAAACAATGAAAATGCGGTACCAGTTAATGATAAAGGAAATAAACGCACTTTCAACTCATTCAGTGAGCCTGCTTCACCTAGTTGTGCTAAGTATTGACTAACATGCTCCCATGTGGTTTTTGTGCCCTCTCCATTGAACTTAACAAAATCTGGAATTTTATATCCGGAGGGCATTGGATGGCATCAAAGTACTCGAGTGCGGCTTTTGGTAAATCCGATTCCGAGGTAACTCAACCCCAAAATTTTCTCGAAGCATTTTAGCCATCTCCTCTCGAAGATTAGCTAGACCATCATCCATAATGGACGATGAAGCTTGTGGCAGTGGCATAGGAGGAGTATGATCACTAGCTGTAGGTAGGAATTGTGGCAGGTATGTCGACCCATAATTTGCTAGTGGTCGAGTGGTTGTAGCTGTAGGTAAGGTTGGGTTCGGCGTTGCCACCGAACCTGGCATGCTCATAATAGGATTAATGGGTGCAGCCACAATCTGATTTGTTTGGGTAGGATAATAAGCCATCGGCACAGGAGGCGCCGATGCAATAGGTAAAGCCAGATTAGGGTTTTGCACACTAGCGGCTACACCATCATTACCACCAGTCGATTGAGATGTATTCTTCTGAGCATTAGTATTTTCTATGAAAGTTTGATAGACTAGATTGTTACCATCAGCAATACGACTTTCAATCTCAGCCCACTGCTCAGGAGAAAAGGTAGTACTTACAGAGGGTTTAACCTGCTCGGCTTGAAGAGGAGGAAACTTGATTTCTCCAATTAATCGGAGTGATGTTGCCTTGGCGATCCTTCTTGAACTTTGCAAGGAACTCCTACAAGTCCTTCTCCTTGCGCGCCTTCTTGTACTCCTCATAGACTTGGCGATGATCGACCGATATCTCATCAAGACCGGGCTTAATGATGTTATCGGCGTCTACCTCAGATGGCTTGGGAAGATCAGACATGGTGGATGATGATGATTGATCTTCGATTGTCCCCAGCGGAGTCGCCAAAAAGTGTGTTGACACACGAACACGTTCGTGTACCCTCGGCGCGGGGTGATGCACCGCAGCTCACGTCGAAGGAGATCCGACCGACAGCGATCGCAAGGCGATCGGCGGGTGCTTTTGCAGACCAAACCCACAAGACCGGGAGGGACCCGTCGGATTGCGGCGGCTATGGGCTGCCCTAGGTCGATTCGCTCGCCCCTAGAGCCTCGGGATTCGCAGCTCTCAAACACGGAGAACAGCGAAGAACGAGAGAAAAACAGTGGAGAGATAAAACGTGAGCAGGAAAAAGTAGTATATTGATTTGCTCGATTGTGTGTTGTTTTAATTGGCCGTCACCCCCAACATATATAAGAGGCAGCTGGACTTCCCGTACAAGCAAAGGATTTATCTAGGCTTTCCTTACAAGAAAATTACATCAATTCACGTCCTAAAGTCCTAGTTCTGGTCCCACTCGGATTCAGCCCGAATCTGGTCTAATCTTCTGTCTAGCTCCTTGTGTGGGCCGTGGAATCTGCATATGACTTCCGATGGAGACGGTTCAAATATCAATTTTGTGTGCTTTGACGAGGCCAACAATCCGTATGTTGATCACTTTTCCAAATAAGGCCATCTTGAATACTCCACGGGGTCATCTCTAATTTCGAGTCGGACTCGTTCATGTAGCTGACCGGACCGTCCGACTCTTGCAGCGTCTCTGCAGGTCATATACTACGTCGGATGATGATGACTCCAAAAGCAAAGTTGACTGTTTCGATGTTACGAACAACTCCCGTGTTGAACATTTTTTCATCCGACGCCATCTAGATAAGTATTTGAGCCCATCTTCAGCATCTGATCGGATTGGTCTCGACAGTTTCTACTGTTCACGGCGGCAAGCTTTCCCGGCAAGGTTACTGTTCATGGCGGCAAACTTTTCCCGGCAGGTTACTGTTCATGGCGGCAAGCTCTCCCCCGGCAAGGTTACTGTTCACGGCGGCAAGCTCTCCCCCGGCAAGGTTACTGTTCACGGCGGCAAGCTTTCCCCGGCAAGGTTTTTGAGGCAGTAAACGACCTCGGATAAAAATGTGCCCAAAAGCAAAGTTGACCATTTTGACGAGACGAAAAACTTTCGTGTTGAACGTTTTCCGATTCGAGGGCATCTTCTGGGGCAAAACACTCCCGCATTACGTCAGACACTTGCCAAGACATGTCTGGTCTCCCGTGTCATATTTCGCCTCTTGACAGGGCTGCATTCAGATAGCTCTAACTTTTGCATACGAACTCGGATTGAGATGATTTTTATATAAAAATCGACCGATTTGACGAGACGAAGACAATTCATGTAGAGCATTCCTTCATCCGAGATGGTCCTGGAGGCTTAATTGACCGAAAAGCACTCAGAACACCTAAACATGACAATCTGAGTGTAGTTTTGGTCTATGATATGATGCCGAATAATTATGGTCCAAACATTAAAGTTGTTCCATTCGGTGATGTGAAACTTTTCATGCTGAAAACCCTTTCACTCTGTATCTTGCCAAAATCAGGCGTCAACAGGTGAATCAAGGGGATCCGGCTTGCCTGTTCCCTCCCCATGCTCTCATCCGTGCTACCACCTGGGGCCTAATTAATCGCGGCCTAATTTTCAACGTGGCCTCGGACATGCAACAGCAGCTGCGCTAATACAGAGCACTTTGGCCCAAGCCCAGAACAGAGGACGACGTCCTGGGGGGCCCCTCGGCCTCGGGGGCCCGGGGCGGCCGCCCCGGCCGGGCCTGACTCCATCCACCGCAAGCAAAGCATCAATTCTTGCACTGGAATGGAGTAGCATGCATATCTGCGTGCATGAAGCCATGACCACCAAAGCAATCACGTAAGTAGTAAAAGGACAGGACTGCATCCACAGAGGCACAGAGAGACGAAGATGATGGAGACGTGATCGAGGGTGGTGGCCCTGCTTAAGACCCATACGTGAAGCTTCCCGGAAACAGGGACTGGCTGTGGCTGTCGAGAGTTGAACGTTCTTGCATCGGTGCCGTCGATGTGGAACCCAGCATGGCCACTGCAGTTGCTACCACGGCCAAGACATCCACAAAGGAGAATCGAGGAGAAACCGAGAAAGTGTGTCATCATCCGTAGGTGCCCGGCGCGCTGTACATTGTTTGTTACAACTTGCTAGCCAACTTCACCTACGCCTAAACAGCTAGTCCAAAACATCTCTGGTGATGGTTCTTGGGCCTTCATCTGAAATCCAGATCCTTTAAAAAAAAACAGACGTTTACTTTTAAGGCAATTCTGTAAGCTCCCTTTTCAGCACATACATGTGCCGGCTCTAAGTGGATTTGGGCTTGTAACTGTGCGTGAAGAAAATTAAGTTCTTTCATGGCTCGTGTTATCCGATTGGCTAAGGCAGATGTCACTTCTATATACATGGCAATGATGGGGTTGTGCTTCTTAGGGCATCTCCAACGCGGGTCGCTAAAACGCCGCTAAATGTCTGGCTCGCCAAATCGGGTCGGACCGCTGACTCTGACACCTCTGACCCACCCCAAACACTGTGGTCGGGTTGAGAAACCTTGTCATTTTCACACCAGCTTCACCGACCTCCTGCGTAAGTTTGCTTTACTGTATGTATTTTATCAAACTCGTTACATTTCGTTTAAATGTCGTGTTTGAAATTTAAAACAGGGGACATTTGGGGGACACAGTTGGATGGGCAGTGCTTAGATGGATCTCCGTAGACATTTGATGAGATATGTTTGGTGATCTACAGTGGAGATGCCCTTATTAGGCGTATACAATAGTGTTCTCTTAGAAGCGTTACATAGGATAAACGCTATGTGACCAAGAGAGAAATCATAAGAAAATATATTTCTTCTTTCAGTTAAGAGATGATCTCTTAGCACGATATCTCTCGACAAAAGATAAGATTAAAAAAGAACACACTGGACATGTATTTTATTGTCATCTTTAAATTATGTGACAATATATATTAAGGTAAACCTGTCATGGCAACGTCTATTTGGCAAAAAAAAAGGGATAAATAAGTAGTCAAACTTTCCCAATCTAGGGTTTCTCTTTCCCTCCCCTATCCCTTGGCGGCTAGGGTAAACTCTCCCCTCCAGGCTTCGCCAGCGAGCCCGTGGATCCCCCTCATCTCTGCTTGCCGCTCCGGCGGCCGGTGGTGGTTAGGGGAATTTTGATGCCTCTGCTCCCGTTAGTAGTTTAGGTGCGGCGCTCGGGCAGATCGCGGCGCTTCTTCTTCGAGTTTGTCTTCGGGGCTCTGATGCTCCTCGAGTTCGTCTGTCTGAATGTAGTCGACGGAGCTCCAACGTAGATTTCCGCCATCTCCTTGGGGAAATGAGCGTAGCGTTTCTCGTCATATGGCAAGATTCGGTGTCAGATGTTTCAGATCTTTGCAAAAGTTCAACGACGACGACTGCGATTCCAGGGTGCTGACCCTTAGGGGCATGTGCATGAAGATTTCCTGTTTGTCGTCGACAAGGTCAAGTAGGATCCGGCAGGGGTGCGAGCGACAACATTGGCGCGTCGGCGGCTCGTTTTGACGGTGGTAATGGTCGTTCAGTGGTCCCATAATCTCAATGTAACTTTTATTATGTTTGAGATGCTTTGTAGTTCCGGTGAACTTTAGTAATAGATCTAGTTATTTTCCAAAAAATAAACTTTTTGAAAATACCCAAATTTAACAGGGTAGTATAGATCTTCAAATTTAATAGATTTAATAATGCTGATTTTTTTACCAAAGTGTTAGTACACTTCGATTGAGTGGAAACTTGACCGATGGAATTAATAACAACACAAATAACAATTGCTATAGTAAATACCCCGCCCTGCTATTCTTTTTTCTTGGACGACGATAACTGCCACACGCGTGGGTGCTAAGGGGTCTGCCCACACATTTTATGTGGTGCCTAAGAGGACCAGCCCACACGCCTACGTGTGGGCAAAACAACTAGCGCCAACACGCCTCTTTTTTTCCCTTGCGGTCCCTTTCTATGCCTATGTGTGGGAAAAATACATAACGCCCACACGACCTCTCTCAGCCACCTACCTCACGGTCCTGCACGCCGAGCGTGACAGTCATCACGTGTCCCCGCAGTTGCCATGGTCCGGACCCTTTTCAATGTCCGTTTACCTGCAGTTACCATGTCGCTGAACTACAGTTGCCATGTCGGACAACTACAGTTTCCATGGTTGCTCAACTGTAGTTGTCATCTCAGGTCAAGTGCCAGATGCCATTTTGGACAACTGCAGCTGTTGCCATGTATGGTCTGGTTTACTATCGTTGCCATGATTTGAAAACTTTAGAGGTTGCCACCTACTAACACAAAGCGGTTGCCATGTAGCGCTACAAAGAGACATGGCAAAACAACATGTTCGGGTAAAATAGAGAGTTGCCATCTGCTTACAAGCACACTAGGGGCAGTTGCCATGTACCCTGCAAAACATATGACAACTGACATGTTCGGGTAAAAAAAAGAGAGAGTTGCCATCTGCTTGCAAGCACACAAGGGCAGTTGCCATGTACACTGCAAAACGAATGGCAACTGACAGCTTTGGTGTGGGAAAGGAGACGGGCGTGTGGGCGAGATGGCAAATGCCCACACACCAGCCCTTGTGCGTGAGTGAAAACTGGTGTGTGGGCGAACTGCTAAACGCCCACACACCGGCCCCTCCGCATGGTGAAACGGACGTGTGGGCGATTGGGTGAGTGCCCACACACCATCATAGTCCTACGTGACACCACAAACATGCCAAGATTTATGCATCCACAAACGGATGGGTGGAGTGCACGTGAAAGTCTAGTCCCACCCCGCCCCCGGGCAAATAAGTCTGAACTTTTGAGTTTGTTTAAATTTATTTAGCATTGTGAGTATACCATAGTTCAACCTATAGCAATATTAATATTTCCTCTATGGAAATCATCAAGCATAGCTTTTATATGTCATTTAATTATATTCCAAAATCTTTGATAAACTCAATTGGAAAACCATCAGGTCCAGGGCTTGGCCAGGTATTGTTTGTTTATAAACGAGTTGGCCATGAGCCTAGACCCCTGGTCCTCCCGTCCGAGATAACGATACATTCTTCTTCCAGTGTTAAAAAAAAGAACAAAATCTGTTGAGTAACGTGATTGTATTAGGAAACATAGGTTAGACTAGGAAATATTCTGACTTGTCTTGTACTCCAAATAGATCATGTACTTCTATATATATGCCCATGAGGCTCAAGCAATATAACAACTATTCCGTCAAAACCCCTCTCTCCCTTCTAACATGGTATCTATCGCAAGTCGATCTTAAACCCTAGCAGCCGCCGCTTCCGCACCCGCGCGCCGTCCCCGGGGCGGTCGGCCTCCATGACCGCAGCCGAGGGCCGCACCGCCCGTACCTAGGGTTCGCCCGCCGGTCGTGTTGACCGGCTGCCCTAGAGAGTCTTTTCCCGAGCCCTTGCTCCGGGTTTTTTCGCTTTCTCGCCGGTCGTTTTGATTGGCGTTTTTCTTTTTGGTTTTCCGATCTAATCTTGATCGGTTTGCGTCGCCCGCCGCTGCCGTCGACCCCCGTGCACCTCTACTCCGACCCGGCGCGACCCGCCGCCTCTCCTCCGACCCGGCGGCCATGCGCGCCGAGCGGCCCGTCGAGGCAAGCGGCCGTCAGCGCGTCGGTCCGCCCATCGCCCTGCGCCGGCCGTCACCGCCTTGCTCCGACCCGGACACCTGCATCGCCCCGACCCGGCGGCCTCGCGCCATGCGACGGCCAATCATAGTCGTCGCTCGTGCGCCGGCCCGCCCATCGATCCACGTCACCTGCCTCTGCCACGTCTGCATGGCGGCCAGGAGGTCTACCTCGTCGGCCTCGTCCTCGGCTGCATCGGGACGACTAACGTCAGGCTCGTCGGCTGCCTCAACTCGGGCGCCGCTACTCCGTTGGTTGATCGGGCCTCGCTGCCCGGGCGCCGGCGCTTCTTTGGCAGCCCGGGTGCCAGTGCTGACAAGCTCGTCCGCCCGACGTCCCACACCATCCGTCGTCGGCGGCCTCATCTCGGACTTCGCTGCCACCACGCCTCCACCGAGCGGCGTCCCCGACCTCGCGCGCGATCGGCTTGATCACCCGCTCGCCGCCGCGATCCGCCTCATCTACGCCGCGCGACCAACCTGGCCCGTTGATTATGCGCGCCTCCGCAGGTCCCGTGAAGATCGTCCCCGAGTTCAGCGCGCCTCTCCACCAATCGAGCATCGGGCTGCCGCTGCGTCACCCCGCCGTGTATGGTAACGCGACAGAAAAAAAATTCCGACCTACGCACCAGCCCAGGACCACTATGGAGACTGCATACATGGTTTGATCTTTTTCGTTACCGACTCGTAGCAGAGCGGGAAGTAGAGTCAATGACGATCGGTGGTGCAGATCCCCGCAGCTAGGATTTACAACCTCCCAACCGCGAGGATGTATACCCTCATCTACTCCTCAGATAGCCCTCCGGGAGGCGGTCGAACAGTTCCCCGGACGGTGTTGCAGAAAGCCCTTCGGGACGACCTTCGAAACTCGGACGGCCACTCGGACAGCCCTTCGGGAGGACTCACAGAACTCGGACCGTCACTTCGACAGCCCTTTGGGAGGCATACTCGAACAGCCCCTCGGGCACTAAGATCGAAACTGCGACCTCTCTACAGAGTTGCACACATACGGTGTCATCTATCCGGCAGGGCTTCGCCGTCCAGAACTAGATCCTACCGGAATCTAGACAGCCTTTCGGCTCTACGAAACTATTTCGCTGGGAGGGAGAGAGAAGCCAGATCATGCATGGCACTTGTATGTGAGAAAGAGTGAGTGTGGAGGGCTGCCCCTCCAGCTCTATTTATAGGAAATACCAAGGGGTAGGGTAGTTTAACACAAAAACCCAAAATGCACATGAATGAAGTCCTTCCTCAAGGGCATAAGAGTGAAACCAAGGAACAAGAGGGGCTCCAAGGTGGAGCCCCAAGTGTGGCCGACCACACCCCTTGGGGGGCCCCCATGAGGGCCTCCCAATCCATCCATGTAATCCCTAGATCTTTTGGGTAAAGCCCCAAAAGGTGGCTTTCCATAAAATATCCCAAAAAGCACTTTCACTATTCACGACGACATTTTTCACCGTCCGTTCGAACTGAAAATATTTATGTGGGCTTAGAACATTTCCAGTACCCACCATAATAATTTTCAACGTGTTCTGGAACAATTCCAGTTTAGTGATTTTCATCTGCGAAAAGCATCTGAACCGGTTCCTGCAGCTCCAGAACATTTTCGGTTTTTATTTCTGAAAATTCCAAAAAGTTTCCAGAATGATTCTGGCACCCTCCAAGAATTATCAAGCATGTGCCAAAACCATTTTGACTTAATGGCATACCCCAAAACAACTATTTCGGTTTCACCGAAACTCATCCGGTGACCTCTCTCTGCGGAACTTTTCCGCTGTCCGAAACTTTTCGGTGTCCGAAACTTTTTCGATGATTTTCTCTCAGACTCCCTGTCTAGTATTCAGCAGATAGATGACCCCTAAGCGTGTGACCCTATAGGTTCGGTGAAGTATAGACATGACCCGGAATCCCTTCCGATCAATGATCAACATCGGAGCCGTGGACACCCATATTGACCCCTATACGCACCCGAATGAATATTCGAGTGAACCTCCAGTTGCAGTGAGCTATTCCTGTTGCTTCGCGATATGTCACAAACACCCGAGGTGAGATTTGTTGCATCCCCATGGACGAACAATTTGTCCACCATGCAAGTTACCTCGTTACGGGTTTTGTTCTCTTTTCTCGTTTCCGTGTTCCGGCATCCCAGTGATCGAATCACACTGTGTCTGGCCAGACGATGATGGATACCGTAATACCGAGAGGGCCCGAGAATATCTCTCCATCGTCGGAGGAGCAAATCCCAATCTTGAGCTATCAAGTTACTTGACACACTTTTCCATTGACCCGTAAGCCACCGTAATAGCCACACATTTACGGATGACGTTTAACAAACCCCAAAGTTCATGAAGCAAGCATGAAGAAGCTCGATACTCTCATGGCCTAAGGAATAATGCAAACGTTAACCATCTCTGTGTTATGCACCATTAACTTGTGACGAATGAATCTCTTAGCATAACATCAATCCGGGTCGATTCAACACAAATGTTCTCTTAACATTGTGCCCTCAAAATTGCTGGCATAGACATGCCCATGATCAGGAAAACAGAACCATCATGCAACACTTGAGCTAGTCTTAGAGGCCAGACTAGGAATACTTCTTACCGTTTATTATTCCACACGTGCATATGAGTCTTCCTCCGAGCCTCGTGGATATTGCAGACTCGAGAATTATTGCCGTTATAGCATGGAACATAAACATAATTATGAACTCGGAGATAAATAATATCATTTATTATTGCCTCTAGGGCATATCTCCTACAGACTCCCACTTGCACTAGAGTCAATAATCTAGTTAATGCTAATGCACTTTACACCTATGGCATACTGGTGCAAAAAAGGCTTCGCATGTGGTATAGCCTGATGTCCATTGGATCTGACAATTTCAGCTCCGTGTGTATCTCTGCATATCCTCGCATTTTCATGCTTTCACAAAATGCATATTTTGTGTGGACTTGGCGTTGTATGTATGTGAATCATAGGTGGAACCTGGATTCCTCAGACTGAGTTATGGAGCAACTACCTGCAGTAGTGTCCCATTGACAAAAGCCATCTTGGAACCATACTAAGTTCATGAATGAACTATATGATTCAACATCCTCTTTTGTCGCTTCTAAAGCGTCAACATACTTAGTCATTTGTTATAGAATTTGCCACAGTATCATGTTGGGAACAATTTCCAACTACCGTGCCACCATATTGTGTATTACACAAAACCCTTAACTTAAATCAAAAATCACATGGAGAAAAGATGAAGACTGTATCGATGTAACATTTTACAACGAACTCTTCATGATCTCTACTTGCGAGAAAACATATCATCAGTACTTACTCTAGTACTCAATGACATCTTTCACTGTTGTCCCATGATCAGTACTTTGATCACTTTAGTATCCATACTCGCAACACCTTGGGAGTATCAGACATATCTGGTTGTTTTACATACCATGGAATACATGATTAATCCAAACACAAAAGTGTGTGGAATCTGCATCATGTATTTTGCTCATCAGTGTTTTGGGACACCGAGTCTTGCAAAAAAACTCTTCCATGTGACTCCGGCAAGAATCACTCCTTGGCGGTTTTAAATGCTAAAAGGTTTTAGCACCTTGTCAATATGTATTCATTGCTTAGCCCTATTAGGTAAATCTATCGCCATAGATCATTATGCCTAATATTGAGGCTATTTAGTCTAAGCACTTCATCAAAATACTATTTTCAAATGAAGTCCTAATTCGTGTCAAAAAATTTATTTCCTATTAACAATGTGTCAAGCACACAAAGTTTTTAGAAATATTATTACGCTCCCACTTACTTTCTTGAATTACAAGCATCTTCGTTACCCATTGATGAAGTCAAACCCCTTTGACCATTTAATCAAAGCACTAATATTCCAACTCCATTTTGCTCTCTTCTGTCCATCGCTGGAACACTGAAGTTTGCACCCTTACTAGCATCCTCTGGATAGAAAAAATGCCTTGGACTGTAACACATGCAAGTCCTTGGTTTCATTTCCATCAGATGGAAATCCTATTGTCATCCATGTTTCATATCTCATGATTGAAATACGTATTAATTGCTAGTTCAACCCGAACCGACTTTAAGCATCGCTACAATGAAAACAACCTCATCATAGTCAACTCTTGAACTTGTTATTTCAACAAGTCGAGCTTTATGGATAAAACATTTTTATCCGTATCAGTTTTAAGTTCCATAAATATTCGTTAGACTCTAAGTCTTCCGAAAGGTGTATCAAGGTTTTAATCTTGAATCACTTATATGGAAACTAACTCGGATTGTATTGGCATTTAGCCAATTCCAGAGTCAGGGCCCATCAACGCTTCCTTGTGTATCGGAAGTATAATGTTGTCTAACAACAATATCTTGTTTACGCACCTGAGAGGTTTGCACGAGCCTTGCCTACGTGGTTCAGCTGCAAGTCGACCGAAGTTCATACATTTTATTGTAGAGACTTACATGATTATCGCAGATGGGAAACTCTGGAATTACTTCCAAGGTCTCTTTCCTTTGATCTGATGACGAAGATACTGTTTATCTCATCGAGTTGCACTATTCTCCCACTCACCTTTTTGAAAGAACCATTCTCTTTAAAAGCACACCGTTTCGCGGGAAAACTATTTGCCTCGGTATAGTGAGGGAGGAATACCCAACATTTTGGTATAACCTACAAAGTAGTTGAAAGGGCATGTAGCCCCTAATTGTGGTTTTGGTAATTAAATGACAATCTCTATGGACTAACGTTTTCAGTGAGATATATTTGAAGGTTTTGTCCATAGATAGTGCCTCAAGGATATTGGACGGAATCAAGGATGAAGTCCATATATATGAAGATAGTGCCTCAAGGATATTGGACGGAATCAAGGATAAAGTCCATATATATATGAAGATAGTGCCTCAAGGATATTGGACGGAATCAAGGATGAAGTCCATTTATATGAAGATATATTTGCCCTATGCTTTGGTATTAAATGAAAATTCCTATGGAGCATCAAGTGCATTGAATCTTATATGAAGATATGTTCCATAGTGATGCTTGAAGTGCATTGGGTTGTTTTGTGAAGTCTGCCATCAAAGCATCCGAAGAAGTCCTCATGGTATCCTTCTCTGGATACCCCGTGCACACGGGCTTGTACCGTGCGCACGGGGTCGAGTGTCAACTCTCTGGATACCCCATGCTCACGGGGACTAGGTGTTGGCTCTCGAGATCCCATATCCAGTGAGGTTTCAAGTTGGTCTTCGGGTACTTCTATTGAAGCCATCAAGATTGGTTTCAATGCCTAATCTAATTATGTTCATGATGGAGTGCATTGGAGGATCTCAAAGATTGATATATTTGGGCTTCTGAGGATCAAGGCTTGAGAGAGTAATCAAAGAGAAGAATTCAAGTTATGGTTTCAAGACAAGATCATGGTGAGCTCATGTGTTGGGTTTAGGTTGATCAAGTCTTGAAGCAAACAACTAGAGTGAAGAATTCATTGTGCCTCTCAAGATATTATGATGGAGGGCTTTTAAGGATCAAGGGCTTGAGAGAATAATCAAAGAGAAGAATTCAAGTTATGGTCTCAAGACAAGATCATGGTGAGCTCATGTGTTGGGTTTCGGTTGATCAAGTCTTGAAGCAAGCAACTAGAGTGACGAATTCATTATGCCTCTCAAGAGATTGTGATGGAGTTTTTAGAAGGGCAAGTGGTGACCAAGATGATATTCATAGTGGAACTTGATATGGTCATGGAAGAGTCTTTGGTGTATAGTCTTGAAGCAATGAAGGGAAATGAAGAGTTCATTGTGGCTTTCAAGAAACCAAGATGGATCTTCGAGTAAAGATGTTGATTGACCAAGATGAAGCTCGAAGATTATATCTAAGTGGTCAACTCTCAAAGCACAAACATTGTACCACGTGAGATCAAGTGATCTAGTGGTATGGTAAGTAATTGTGAATTGTGCTTTGTTACCTAACCCATGCTATGTGTTTGGTATGTCTATGTGGGTTAGGTGTTTCTCATGGGCTTGCATCAAAAGGAAATATCTCAAGTAGCCTATGTGTGGATGACATCAAGTGGTGATGGTCATCGGGTTCGAGGAGTCCAAGTGCAAGATGAGAAGCCGGAGGTTATATGCTTTGAAGCTTGCGGTCCACATGATGATAATGCTCGTGTGAAGATGGGCTTAAGTTAAGGCTTCCCTCATTGCAATATGAGGAATCAATTCAAGCATCTTCACCAAGTGGTTGTGGACAAGAAAGGGATTCCAACTTGAGACAAGCACTGGAGTCATCACCAAGCTCAAGTTGAATATGCAAGGCAAAGGTATACCTTAGCTAGGTTTTCCTAGTTTTGCCGGTCTCATGGTGCTTGGAGGGAGACCGCATTTTAGGGACAAGATATATCACCAAGCTCAAGTTGAATATGCAAGGCAAAGGTATATCTTGAGTGTTCAGAAATCCCCACATGACAAGGGCGGACTTGGTTTCATCTCCAACAATAAGAAGTCCAAGAGAAAGAAGAAGGGACAAGATCAAGTCAAGAATCCGGCCAACATTACATGCTTCAAGTGCAAGAATGTTGGACACCATGTGAGATCTTGTCCATTGAAGAAGAAGGCTTCAAATGTGAAGCATCACCTCAAGTTCAATCTCAAGGTCAACCTCATGTTGAAGAAAGGCCACTACCAATGATGAACAAAGATAATGCTCCCCAAGTTGATGAAATAAAGAAGAAGAGAAGGGGGAGCACATGTTGCTATATTTGTCGTGAGAAGGGACACATATCCTCATCTTGTCCCAACAGTAACATCCCTAAGCCTCCTCTCGTCAATGATCATTATTCGCTTAGGAAGGATGTTGTTGGCAATTTGTTTGCCAAGTTTGTTGGTGCCCAAAGTGGTTTGGAAATGGAAAAGACCATTTGGGTTGCCAAGCCTATTATGACTAACTTCTTAGGACCCAACTTGGTTGGGGACCATCAAGCTCAAACTTGATCAATAGGTGTGTGGAGGACAATGGAGATTTGGCTAGTCCATGAAGAAAAGAATATTCATCATTTATTTGTTCGAGCCAAGTCATGTGGTTTATCTTCATATTATCTATCCAATGTTCCTCCTTGCGGTAACTTATATTTTTATTGCTTACATTGAAAGTTATTGCCCCTTGCATGCTTAGGTTTTGTATCTAGCATGTGCATTTATATGTTGTATTTTCTAGTATGCTTGATTTGTGTTATCTAGCATGTGTAGGTTGCATTGCACATCATATAGTGGTGCTTGTTGTTTTGAGCCTTTATTGTATCTTGTTTGGCTCTTGTGAGATATTAGTGGATCATCACATTATGGGGGAGTGCTATGTTTTGTGCACATCACAAACCCAAAATGTGAATATGAGAAATGCCACATAGTATTGATATTCAATCTTATCTAGTCACTATGTGGTATGCCAAGCTCATTTGAAATTCAAATTCTCAGAGCATCCACTAATTATCTCTTGTTGGTGGTTATTTGCCTTTGTTGTGTGCTTGCCATGGTATCCAGAAATTTGCACCAGAAAAGTTCTGGATACCCCGTGCGCACGGGGTCTTTTGACCCCCGTGCGCACTGGGTGTTGCATAACTCTCTGGGTACCCCGCGCGCAAGGGGTCTTTTGACCCCCGTGCGCATGGGGTACTATGTAACTCCCTGGATACCCCATGTGCACGGGGTCTTTTGGCCCCCGTGCACACGGGGTAGTTGTTGACTATGATCTTGTGCTTCTTCGGATTCTACCACCGAGTGTTAATTCCAAATACCAATTGGTATTTCTTCTTGTGGTAGAATTTTATGATCATCTTCTTCTCGGCTTGTGCTTCAACTTGCCTTATCTCACTGCTTGTACTATTTATTATCTACTTGAGTGAGATAAGCCTTAGAGCATGTGTGTAATCTATATCCTATATGCTCTTTGGTTTTTGCTTAGTTCGTATGTTGTACTTTTCTTGCGGTCCTGTGTGGATTCGTCTCTTTGATATAATTTGGACAACTTGAATGCTTTATGTTATTTTTGGAGTATTCTTTGTTTAAGTGTTCTCTTGTCCAAATTGTATCTCTTTGGATCTTGGTAGGCATGTGCATGCATATTTATTTATATACTTTTTCATGCCTTGATTGCTCTACTTGACCCTCTATATAGGGTAAACTCCATGAAATCATTAATGATTAAAAGTGTGCATGAACTTCAAGTTCATATCCTTTTGCACATATTTAATATGGAGTTTGCCCTGTGTATTATGGTTGGACTAACTACTTCGGACCCAATAAGTTTGGGGACCAAATTGTGCCTTAATGTGTTTTAGGTACGTTGGAGAAGCATTGGATGCTTGGCTTATTCATGACGAAGGTGGAGACACCATGGAAAATGATTAGAGCCAAGCTTGGTTGATTCATTGATTTGAGAGAGAAGATAAATGAAAACCCGGTTCGATTGTAAGTGTTTCATTCTCACCATGTAAACCCAGTTATACAAAATTTGGGTCTTTTTGTTGGATATGCATCAAACTCCCACACTTACTATATTCTCAATAAATCCACGGGATGTATTGAGGAAATGGTGAATGTGGAGTGTGATGAGAATAACTGCTTCCATGCAGAGCAATTTGTTTCAAGTGTTATAGGTGATGAGGCTCCTTCCCAAGCTACAAGTACAATGGGGATTGGTCATATTCTTCCACAAGAAACACCCCTTGTCCATGTAGAAAAGAAGGAGTAAGAGCCCCTCTTGTGGATCGACCACAAGGGAAGTCATCACCCCCAACACAAGAGCAAGATGTTATGGGAGATCATGTACCTATCCAAGAACAAGATCAAGTCCCTCATGTTCGCATACTAGATCAAGGGTCCCTTGAACCAATACTTTCTCTCTCGGTAACAAGTACTTACTTCATGCATTTATTTAAACTAGAGTCAACATTGTGTATGTTGCATCATAGCATGATTAGTACTTGTTGAGTGAGTGCTTGTATGTTTTGCATATATGTTTGCACTCATGAGTTGTTGGATATATTTTGGACCCATGCTTAGCATGATTATCATATTGGATATCTCCATTATCCCTTGTCCAAAATATGTTCTTTGGATCCTTTGAATGTTTGATTCTATTGTCATATCATTTTGGTGCATTCTATGGATCCTCAATATAGTGTGAATTTCTTCGTTTGTTCTAACTGGATATGTGCATTTGATTCCACTCACAATATGAGAAATCCACAAATTAAGGAGGAACTCATACTATATTGGCCGTCTAGATTTTTCTTCCATTTTGGCACTTGTTGCCAATGGGGGAGAAGTTTAGAGGGTTTAGGTGAAGTGGGTTGGTTCCTGTCATTCATGCTTATCTACTTTTGTTTTGCTTGCTCATTGCATGGATGTGTATATAGAGGAAACTCCACCACGTTATTTCCTATGCATATATTGTGGGGGAGTTTGCTCTATATATTGTGGTTCTACTAGCATCAAATTCTTGTGTAGTATTGCGACGCTAGTACAACTGGTTTTGATAACATCAACTATCTTTGTGATGTTTGAGGCTATCAAAACCACCTCAAGTATACAATTTATTCTCGGATAGATTGCATACTTGTTTTACATTCATTATATAAACCCTCTTGTTGAGATTGTCATCAATTACCAAAATGGGGGAGATTGAAAGGGCATGTAGCCCCTAAGTGTGGTTTTGGTAATTAAATGGCAATCGCTATGGACTAATGTTTTCAGTGAGATATATTTGAAGGTTTTGTCTATAGATAGTGCCTCAAGGATATTGGACGGAATCAAGGATGAAGTCCATATATATGAAGATAGTGCCTCAAGGATATTGGACGGAATCAAGGATAAAGTCCATATATATATGAAGATAGTGCCTCAAGGATATTGGACGGAATCAAGGATGAAGTCCATATATATGAAGATATATTTGCCCTATGCTTTGGTATTAAATGACAATTCCTATGGAGCATCAAGTGCATTGAATCTTATATGAAGATATGTTCCATAGTGATGCTTGAAGTGCATTGGGTTGTTTTGTGAAGTCTGCCATCAAAGCATCCGAAGAAGTCCTCATGGTATCCTTCTCTGGATACCCCGTGCACACGGGCTTGTACCGTGCGCACGGGGTCGAGTGTCAACTCTCTGGATACCCCATGCTCACGGGTCCTATGTGTTGGCTCTCGAGATCCCATATCAAGTGAGGTTTCAAGTTGGTCTTCGGGTACTTCTATTGAAGCCATCAAGATTGGTTTGAATGCCTAATCTAATTATGTTCATGATGGAGTGCATTGGAGGATCTCAAAGATTGATATATTTGGGCTTCTGAGGATCAAGGCTTGAGAGAGTAATCAAAGAGAAGAATTCAAGTTATGGTTTCAAGACAAGATCATGGTGAGCTCATGTGTTGGGTTTAGGTTGATCAAGTCTTGAAGCAAACAACTAGAGTGAATAATTCATTGTGCCTCTCAAGATATTATGATGGAGGGCTTTTAAGGATCACGGGCTTGAGAGAATAATCAAAGAGAAGAATTCAAGTTATGGTCTCAAGACAAGATCATGGTGAGCTCATGTGTTGGGTTTCGGTTGATCAAGTCTTGAAGCAAGAAACTAGAGTGACGAATTCATTATGCCTCTCAAGAGATTGTGATGGAGTTTTTAGAAGGGCAAGTGGTGACCAAGATGATATTCATAGTGGAACTTGATATGGTCATGGAAGAGTCTTTGGTGATATAGTCTTGAAGCAATGAAGGGAAATGAAGAGTTCATTGTGGCTTTCAAGAAACCAAGATGGGTCTTCGAGTAAAGATGTTGGTTGACCAAGATGAAGCTAGAAGATTATATCTAAGTGGTCAACTCTCAAAGCACAAACATTGTACCACGTGAGATCAAGTGATCTAGTGGTATGGTAAGTAATTGTGAATTGTGCTTTGTTACCTAACCCATGCTATGTGTTTGGTATGTCTATGTGGGTTAGGTGTTTCTCATGGGCTTGCATCAAAAGGAAAGATCTCAAGTAGCCTATGTATGGATGACATCAAGTGGTGATGGTCATCGGGTTCGAGGAGTCCAAGTGCAAGATGAGAAGCCGGAGGTTATATGCTTTTAAGCTTGCGGTCCACATCATGATAATGCTCATGTGAAGATGGGCTTAAGTTAAGGCTTCCCTAATTGCAATATGAGGAATCAATTCAAGCATCTTCACCAAGTGGTTGTGGACAAGAAAGGGATTCCAACTTGAGACAAGCACTGGAGTCATCACCAAGCTCAAGTTTAATATGCAAGGCAAAGGTATACCTTAGCTAGGTTTTCCTAGTTTTGCCGGCCTCATGGTGCTTGGAGGGAGACCGGATTATAGGTTTGATAGCCGTACTATCAAGAGGGACTCTCGGGCAAGTAGCTTGATCATGTCGCATGTAGAGAGCTCAAACCTTTGCATTAATTGCATCATTATTTATTGTTTATATTGGGTGGTTCTCTATGTGAGGACCTTGGGCTTTTCCATAGCTTCAAAACGAGACCAAGATCATCTAATTCGGAGTCCGTATGCCAAAGTTATCACTGTTTTAGTGGGCTGCTGCAGGCTGTTCTGGGTACCCCGTGGACACGGGGTTTTTGACCCCCGTGGGCACGGGGCCCCGTGATCACGGGCTTGTACCATGCACACGGGACCCCGTGGGCACGGGGTCTAAACCCCCGTGGGCACGGGGTGTCCAGGAAGTGTCCGTTGGAGCCCCAACGGCTAGTTTTGGAAGTTGGCTATAAAAGAGCCCTTCCTCCCCACCGGTTTGGGGGTTGTTCATTCACATTCTAAACATCATTTTAAGCCTCTTACCACCTCTCCCACACCCCTATCTCCCTTCTAAGTGAAGGGGGCTTTGTGGATGGATCTTGGAGTCATTTGTTGATTTCCTCCATTGCATCCCCTCTCTTCAATCTCCCACTTTCTTGAGTTGCATCTTGTGAGATTGAGAGAGTGAGTTGAGCATTTGTTGCTTGACCTTGCATTGCATTTGTTGCATTGGTTTGAGCTCCCCGCATCGATTTGTTTGTGTGAGAGCCCGTGAGTTTATTACTCTTGGAGGCTTCGCCTCCTAGACAGTTTGGTGATATATTGAGAAGATTGTGAAGAGGCCTATGTGGCCAAGGTTCCCCCGGAAGCTTCCTTTTGTTGTGTGCTCTGAGGAAGGGTGTTCAAGTGGCCTAGGTGGTCAAGTTCCTCCGGAAGCTTCCTTGGTTGTGGTGTGCTCCGGAGAGGTTTGTAAAGGTGTGGTGGTCGCCTTCAAGACCAACCCCGAGTGAACCGAGGCTCATCCGTTGGGGGTGACTCGAAAGGGAGAATACGGTGAGTCACTTGGTGACGCCCCGGAACTTTGGCTACGGCACCGCTCTAACGGAGATTAGCACTCTCACGAGTTTGAACTTCGGGAAAAATCTGCGTCCCTGACTCACTTGTGGTTATCTCATACCCACACCCTTTACTTTCCGCAATTCATACTTGCCCATATTGGTATATCTTGTGATAGTTGAATTGCTTAGTTGTTCCTTCATTTCCATATCTTGTGATATAGTTTGTGCTTGCTAGTTTGCTTAATTGCCTATCTTGTTTAGCATTGGTTGTTGATGCACTTAGTTGATCCTAGCATATTTAGGATTTGTGCTTGAAAAGTATCCGTTAGTTTAATTCCGCATTAGGATAAAGCCAAATCCGTAAAAGTTTTAAAACTCCTATTCACCCCCCCCCCCTCTAGTCGTCATCTAGATCATTTTAGTAGCACTTGCCTGATTTGGGATAGGTTTGTAACCTTTTACACAAGCCCCATATTCCAAATGTTAAGAAAAGATATAACATGGTTGGGCGTACCATACCATGGCTTCATTTCAACAGACCCGATGTAGCTCTTTTCAGTGTAAAAGCCGCAGTCTATAAAGCATCACTTTAAAAGGGATAATGGCAAATTTATTTATGTCATCTTTGACCTTACCATGTCATAAATGGTTTGATTACATCTTCACAGACATTCCACTCATAGTGGTGTTCCGGAAGGTATAAGTTATGAAACTCTTTTCACAACTCATCAGACATTCGCTAAACTTGTAACTCGAATATTCCTTTCTGCAATCAAATTGTAGAAACATAATTTCCTTGTTACAATAACTTCTACTTCATTTTTGAAAACCTTTCGAATGATTTCAAAAGATCCAGACTTACATCTCATCAAGCAAATATCCATATATCTACTTGAGTCATTTCTGAAGATATATAAATCCACTACTTGCAACAACATTTATTGAACTACACACATCAAAATGTATGATCAACAATAAGTTTGTTGCTCATTCCTTATGGCCTGTGAATGGTATTTCAGTCACTTCACTTTTCGGAGGAAAGTTGCAAGTGTCAGATGATTCAAAATCAAACGACTTCAAAATCCATCATAATGGAATTTTTCCATGCGGGTTTCTCCAATGTGACCAAATGCAGTTCCACACATGTGTGGTATTCTCATAGTCTTGCGACATTTAGCGTCAGTGTTATGGATGTATCATTTTACCATCAATATTCATAACATACATCCCATCTTGGATGGAAGCATAGCCCTTCACGTTATTCATAATACTGAACAACAATTGTTCTTTTATGAACAACCCTTTTGCAATAAACATTATGCAATGGGATAGATTGTAAGAAACTCTAAAATGAATTATGAAAGTAAACCCAGAGGTATTGTATTATTATAAATATTCATAACATACATCTCATTCATAATGGAAGTATGGCCCTTGTGTTATTCATAACATCGAACATAAAAAGTTCTCTTATGAACAACCATCTTGCAAGATACCTTATGCAATGGGCCAGAGTTTGTAAAACTCTAAATGAATTATGAAAATAAATACAGACGGCAATACACCGATGGAAGGTATAGTAACATTTACTATGTTCCCTGTGTATACCTTAACATCATTTCTGGCTAGTCTTTTTAGGCCATAGTAGCTCTTAGATTGATTCGCAACAGAATGCAATCGAGCGGGTATCTTTGTGATTAACTCACAATACCCAAGAATTAGTGATTAACATGTTTAACCATAATTCCCAAGAATTATATCTTTGACCAGCCTACTATACATCAAAAACTTGTATGACATTCATACATGAGCTGTATATTCCAGTCATCTCTCTTTCTGCCTTTATACTTCTAACTGTTCAACTTTTAGTATTTCTCCTACTCGCAAAAGAAGCACCAAACTTAAGAGTGGCGTTAGCCCCGGACTTCCTAGGCGTGTAAGTCATACTAACACCCTTTGGACACTTCCTTTCTCTTTAAGTTGTTGTTTTATTCACCTTTCATTATATGACAGGCGTTCTTCTGGATCCCTTTCCCAATAGTCAAATGCATAGTAAACACTTTTACTAATACTTGCAAACAAACATTGCTTTGTTTGTATCTGAAAATAATTTTCAGTTCCATGAATATCATATAACTATCCCAACTTTCGAAGTTTGGGTTTCATGGAAGCAAACATATTCCACTTGACCGTAACAAAATTCTAGCTTTTGGATCGAAGGACGAGAGTCACATGATCCATAGCATTAGCGGGAGGATACGGAAAGCATGCGATAGGACAAAATCCTTCTCGGCACTTTTGAGGACAATCCTCACATTACGTTACCAAACGTAAAGTTTTAACCAGATATTTAACAGCTATTCAATTTTAAACAGGGAAGGTCGAAACGCGAGCCATTATTCTACAACTATTTTGCAAGAAACACTTAGACAGTGTTCATAATTAATTTCACTGAGAATTAAACATGTTAATTCAACAGTGCACCCCCACTCAAATCAATATCTCTCATAATTGATTTAGAGTGATTTAAGATCCATATTTCTATTCGATGCCATTGACGGGTTCATCACTGATGACACGAATTTCAATCGGTAGGCCAACTTGCCGATCACATCTCTATGTGATTCTTGTTCATCTTTCGATGGGCGTGTTCCGAGCTCAGGACTCTCCTGCCTGAATGTCAAAGACAACCAAGTGATCTTGCTGCGAGGTATGACCTCACCCGCCTCATTCCTCTCGATTCGTTCGTGCTCATGTGTACATGGCGCACCCTGAAAAGATACGAATTTCAGACGGTGCTACACTTTGGTGAACACTAACTACTTTGATATTTTAAGTGAGAGATCACCCTAATAAAAAGTGACTACCGCGCAATCAAGAAGGGTGCATCATAAGGGATAAACATCTTAGGCAATTCATAATAGCATGATATGGTATAGCCCTTTCTGACGGAGAAGTATTTCATTTCTCCGTCTTCGGCATTTGCGTCGGTGTTCACCTCCACGAAGATTGTCACCACCCTGTTAATGCACCAGATAATATTTCTATCTCTATAGCTAATAAAATAAGTGCATTGCTAAGGTTGACACGCAGGTCATTAAAGTGACAATCATATGGCTCCAGCCATCATGCCGAATCATGACACACAGGTCATGTTAATTACATCATATAGTCATCTCATACATAATCAAATTGAATATGAGCATTGCTATACCACATCACATGCACATCCTGCAAAACCAAGTTAGACGCCTCTAATCGGTTTATGCAAAAATATATTTTTCGTGGCTTCTAAGGTTTTGACTTAAACCGCAGCTACCAACGTTTTATCATCAAGTATGATTATTCAAGTTGCTAGATTAACATCTCGGGGTGTATGAAACACGAGATAATTAAATCTTGAGACCCATACTAAACTTCGTCATACGCATGACCCCCGTGCAGATCATATCTACAATGCCCTTTCATCTGCGAATTTCATCTTTCTTTTGACTACGGCAGAACCCAAAGAACTGATAGCACTTCCATGATCAATAAGGATCACGGATTGCCAGAACTTTTTCAAATTCCAACATGCTGTCTCGAGATTGAACAAACACAAATTTTAGGGACGCAACAAGAACGTCGGGTAACAGATTTTATATGTCACCCGCATAAATAATTTTCAGCAATAGATCTCATCTACTACCTAATTATATTATGCAATACCCATACATCTCCATGTATTCTAGATCGAAACCTGCATCTACGCATAGCATGGCTCATGATGCCACTGTATGGTAATGCGACAGAAAACAAAAAATTTCCGACCTACGCACCAGCCCTCGACCACTATGGAGACTGCATACATGGTTTGATCTTTTTTGTTACCGACTCGTAGCGCAGCGGGAAGTAGAGTCGATGACGATTGGTGGTGCAGATCCCCGCAGCTAGATTTACAACCTCCCAACCGCGAGGATGTATACCCTCATCTGCTCCTCAGACAGCCCTCCGGGAGGCGGTCGAACAGTCCCCCGGACGGTGTTGCGGACAGCCCTTCGGGAGGACCTTCGAAACTCGGACGGTCACTCGGACAGCCCTTCGGGAGGACTCACAGAACTCGGACCGTCACTTGGACAGCCCTTCGGCAGGCATACTCGAACAGCCCCTCGGGCACTAAGATCGAAACTACGACCTCTCTATAGAGTTGCACACATACGGTGTCATCTATCTGGCACGGCTTCACCGTCCAGAACTAGTTCCTGCCGGAACCTAGACATCCTTTCGGCTCTACGAAACTATTTCGCTGGGAGGGAGAGAGAAGCCAGATCATGCATGTCACTTGTATGTGAGAAAGAGTGAGTGTGGAGGGCTGCCCCTCCACCTCTATTTATAGGAAATCCCAAGGGGTGTGGTAGTTTAACACAAAACCCAAAATGCACATGAATGAAGTCCTTCCTCAAGGGCATAAGAGTGAAACCAAGGAACAAGAGGGGCTCCAAGGTGGAGCCCCAAGTGTGGCCGGCCACTACCCTTGGGGGGCCCCATGAGGGCCTCCCAATCCATCCATGTCATCCCTAGATCTTTTGGGCAAAGCCCTAAAAGGTGGCTTTCCATAAAATATCCCAAAAAAGCACTTTCACTATTCACGACGACATTTTTCAGCGTCCGTTCGAACTGAAAATATTTATGTGGGCTTAGAACATTTCCAGTACCCACCATAATAATTTTCAACGTGTTCTGGAACAATTCCAGTTTAGTGATTTTCACATGCGAAAAGCATCTGAACCGGTTCCTACAGCTCCGGAACATTTTCCGTTTTTATTTCTAAAAATTCCAAAAAGTTTCCAGAATGATTCTGGCACCCTCCAAGAATTATCAGGCATGTTCCGAAACCATTTTGACTTAATGGCATACCCAAAAACAACTATTTTGGTTTCACCGAAACTCATCCGGTGACCTCTCTTTGCGGAACTTTTCCGCTGTCCGAAACTTTTTCGATGATTTTCTCTCAGACTCCCTGTCTAGTATTCAGCAGATAGATGACCCTTAAGCATGTGACCCTATAGGTTCGGTGAAGTATAGGCATGACCCGGAATCCCTTCCGATCAATGATCAACATCGGAGCCGTGGACACCCATATTGACCCCTATACCCACACGAATGAATATTCGAGTGAACCTCCAGTTGCAATGAGCTATTCCTTTTGCTTCGCAATATGTCACAAACACCCGAGGTGAGATTTGTTGCATCCCCGTGGACGAACAATTTGTCCACCATGCAAGTTACCTTGTTACGGGTTTTGTTCTCTTTTCTCGTTTCCGTGTTCCGGCATTCCAGTGATCAAATCACACTGTGTCTGGCCAAACGATTATGGACACCGTAATACCGAGAGGGCCCGAGAATATCTCTCCATTTTCGGAGAAGCAAATCCCAATCTTGAGCTATCAAGTTACTTGACACACTTTTCCATGAACCCGTAAGCCGCCGTAATAGCCACCCATTTACGGATGACGTTTAACAAACCCCAAAGTTCATGAAGCAAGCATGAAGAAACTCGATACTCTCATGGTCTAAGGAATCATGCAAATGTTAACCATCTCTGTGTTATGCACCATTAACTTGTGACGAATGAATCTCTTAGCATAACATCAATCCGAGTCGATTCAACACAAATGTTCTCTTAACATTGTGCCCTCAAAATTGCTGGCATAGACATGCCCATGATCAGGAAAACAGAACCATCATGCAACACTTGAGCTAGTCTTAGAGGCCAGACTAGGAATACTTCTTACCGTTTATTATTCCACACGTGCATATGAGTCTTCCTCCGAGCCTCGTGGATATTGCAGACTCGAGAATCATTGCAGTTATAGCATGGAACATAAACATGATTATGAACTCGGAGATAAATAATATCATTTATTGTTGCCTCTAGGGAATATCTCCGACACGCCGGGCCGCAGCGCCGCCGCCCCGTGGTTCTTCTCCCGGCTGCACCGACCCGCATCACCGCTTCATCGCCTCTTCGGGCCGCGGCCCGCGGTCCCCCACCGCCCCGAGGGCGTCCGCTCTAGGCCGTCCCGTGGCTGCATCGACCCTCGCGCCGCCGCTGCGTCGCCCCATCGGGCCGTGGCGGCGTGTACGTGGTCGGCAGCAGCCGCCCCGAGGCCGTCCCAGCGGCTGCACCGACTTCGTGAACCGCCGCGATGTCGCTTCTTCGACGCAGCAGATCGCGCCCGCGGTCCCTACCGCCACCCGAGGTCTTCCGCCGTCGCCTCGACCGCTGCCGCCGTTCGTCGCCCTTCGACCATAGCGCCACGGCCCGCGGTCCACTCCGCCGTCACCGCGCGTAGACCTCTCGTGGTATGCGCCGCGCCATCTTCCTTGGCGCGGGAACGCCACCGTCCGCGCCGGTATTCGCCACGCTGTTAGGGTTCTTTGCCTACTTCGAGCACCGCCGCCGCAAACCTAGCCGCCGCCGCTCTTCTTTGGCCGTCGCCGCTGCTACCTTCGTAGCCGCCGCCGCCCGTCTAGCCCCTTCGTCTGTCTACGCATGCCCGGTGCTGGCAACCACTACAAGAAATATGTCAACTAGTGACCTTCTGTCAGTGACCCTGGAAGAATTGGTCATAGATCTATGACCATTTGATACCAATTGGTCAAAAGCTGTTCGGGGGGCTCCAAACCCTAAATCATTGCGACCATTTTGGTCAGAAAGGTCGTAATTTCCTTACACGAAATGGTCATAAAGCAAACATTGCTAGTCCGCTGCCTTATTTCTAGTTGTTAACGACCAATATAGATGGTCATAGCCTTGTAAATTGTGGTGGGTTGCGATGACTAGGCGCCATCTCATAAGTTTTGCATATGTGTCATGTCCATGTGTCAATTCCCTAGGTTGTGAACCAACCTATATTTTTGTTATTCCAAAAATTCCCAAAAAATTCTCATAAATTTTTTGGATCATATCTTCATCAAATATGTCAAAAACCTTCCTTGCCTAGTTCAAAAATAATTCAACAATATTCATCTTCCTATTACATTCGGAGCAGCACTTTGTGAAGGAAGTACCACTTTGGCATGTCCAAATAGTATCCATTTTCTACAAAGTGCTTTCCTATGCCCAAATAACCATCCTCCACCAAATGCCACTCAATCCATTCATTATTTTGAGCCCAGCTTCAACATTCAGTATTTATGTCCAAAGGTGGTACTTTGCAAAGCAAGTACCACCTAGGCTCCTCCTTTTGAGCTGAATTTTTTTGAAGACGGTCTTCTTAGTAACTAATCATCCTCAGCCAAAACTCACGCCTGTTAGCCATGTACATTTCCCGTACCGCTAATCAAACACTTGGCTGCTAATTCATGTTTGAGCATCGATCGGTCTCCTCGTGAGAATCGTATGTTGTAATTTTCTTCCAAGCACCTACCTGGGGAGTGCCCAACCCACTAGACATGCCTAGGCCGCCCAGAACACATGGCAACACCACGGTCACGCGGTAACCACGCGGCGGGCATGCGAGTTTACCGCTCTAGAGTTGGGGCCCTCGGCCACCGCCCAAACCTCGATGCATCACCACCAAACCATGTACTTATGATTAAATAGGTACTTATGTAACTAGAAATGATTTTTGGAAAAAATAAATAGCAAACTATGGGGCAGCTGTAGTTCAAATTTGACCCGCTTCCAGCTGAATCGGCGGAAATTTGCTTTTTTCACGAGAAGTGGATCAAAACTTTTTACACCAAACCATTTTGTCAATTGTGCATTAAATATGTCCTAGTATTTTAAAAAAATTATTTGGTCCAATTTTGCAACAATTATTTGGGAGGTCCTTCACAAAAAAACCTCCTTTTGGGCACCTGGAAAATGGAAAATGGTTTTTTCGTCCAAAGAAAATGAAAAATTCTTTAGGCAACATTGTTTGCCATTCCAATATGCACCCTTGTGCACAATATGAGATCATTTGAACAAACTATGCCATGAATGTGGCCATAAGATTGATCATTTGGCTTGAAAGCCATTGATCTCCACACGTGATAGCTCGTTTCTGAGAACACCTTTTTAAAATAATTGCCACATTACAAGTTTGTTATTTTTCCTGGGAACTTGGCCACATATAATGACACAATGCGAAGGTTTCCTAATTTTTTGATTTTTTTTTTGAATTTTTTATGCCCGTTTCAAAATGCGGTCAAAACGGCGGGAACGACAGTTCCTAGCTAGTGGTTGAATATTGGAATTTTTTTGGTGTTTATCAGATTAAATAGATACTTATGTACCTAGAAATGATTTTTGGAAAAAATAAATAGCAAACTATGAGGCAGCTGCAGTTCAAATTTGACCCGCTTCTAGCTGAATCGGCGGAAATTTGTCTTTTTCACGAGAGGTAGATCAAAAAAATTTACACCCAACCATTTTGTCAATTGTGCATTAAATATGTCCTAGTATTTTATAAAATTATTTTGTTCCAATTTTGCAACAATTATTTGGGAGGTCCTTCACAAAAAAACCTCCTTTTGGGCACTCAGAAAATGGAAAATGGTTTTTTCGTCCAAAGAAAATGAAAACTTCCTTAGGCAACATTGTTTGCCATTCCAATATGCACCCTTGTGCACAATATGAGATCATTTGAACAAACTATGCCATGAATGTGGCCATAAGATTGATCATTTGGCTTGAAAGCCATTGATCTCCACACGTGATAGCTCGTTTCTGAGAACACCTTTTTAAAATAATTGTTGTATTACAAGTTTGTTATTTTTCCTGGGAACTTGGCCACATATAATGACACAATGCGAAGGTTTCCCAATTTTTTGAATTTTTTTGAATTTTTTATGCCCGTTTCAAAATGCGGTCAAAACGGCGGGAATGACTGTTCCTAGCTAGTAGTTGAATCTTGGAACTTTTTTGGTGTTTCAATGATTAAATAGACACTTATGTACCTAGAAATGATTTTTGGAAAAAATAAATAGCAAACTATGAGGCAGCTGCAGTTCAAATTTGACCCGCTTCCAGTTGAATCGGCGGAAATTTGTTTTTTCATGAGAGGTGCATCGAAACTTTTGACACCTAACCATTTGGTCAATTGTACATTATGTATGGCCTAGTATATTAGAAAATTGATTTGGTACAATTTTACAACAAATATATGGTAAGTCCTTCACAAAAAAACTTATTTTGGGCACTCAAAAAATGGAAAATTGTTTTTTCATGCAAAAGAAATAAAAAGTCCCTTTGTCAATGTTGTTTGCCAATCTAAGATGTAAAATTGTGCAAAATATGACATCATTTGAACAAATATTTGATAGGTCTTTCACAAAAGAACACATTTTGAGCATTGAAAAATGAAATGAAAAATTTGTATGTAATCAATCATGACCAATTTATATGGTCAAAAAATCTTCAAATTATTTGGTGCACTCTGATTGGTCCATAGGCATATCACGCGGATCATGCATCAACCACCGTCGGATGCTTCTGGATCCAACGGCAGCCCTCACCCCCTCACCCTCTCACCCAAACCCTAACTTCCCCGATCCACTCCTCTCCCCCGATCCACTCTCCCCCTCTCGTCCCACAGCCGCTACCCTCGCTCCTCCTCCGTCTCAATCTCTCGATCCCCAACCACCCAGCCGCCGCCGCTGTCCTCCGTCCTCTCCCCCAACCCCGGTCGCCGACAACCCCTCCCCTCCCCTTCCCTCCCACGGCCGCGGTCGGATCCGCGCTCGTCCCTTCCAGATCGCAGCCGCCACCTCCTCCCTTCCAGATCGCAGTCGCACCAATCCTCATCGCCCTTTCCCCAAACCCTACCTTCGTGAAGCTTCCATGAACTTCGCGCTCGCCGACTGCCCCTCCCCTGGCTCCGGCTCCAGGGACGACAGCAGCGCCTACTCGCGCCTCCTCCACACGGAGATCTTCGGGGGCGATGCCTCCCCCGGCGGCGACAGGAGGCTCCAACAACCTCTTCCGCTTCAAGACGGACCGCTCCTCCGCGCCCTTCTCCCCCTTCGTCGAGAAGCTGGACTGCGCCGGCGGCGCCGGCTCCCCCACCCCCAAGAAGGTGCCCCGCAAGGTCCCCAAGACGCCCCACAAGGTTTGATCCGCCCGCCCGCCCATTCCCGCAAACACCTCGCGCGCACCGAATTCTCCGATCTCCGATCTACTACTAACTGGTGTGTGGTCGTCGCCGGCGTCAGGTCTTTGGGCCGCGCCGTCCTGCGCAGACAACTTCTACCTGAACCTCGTCGACTGGTCCTCGCAGAACATGCTCGCCGTCGGCCTCGGCACCTGCGTCTACCTCTGGTCCGCATCCAGCAACAAGGTGCGTTTCTTTCTTTCTTTCTTGCATCTTCTTGTTGCATCCATGGATCACGCTCAGGTCAGAGTGCTAATGGCACCGTCGTCCAGGTCACCAAGCTGTGCGATCTGGGGCCGAGGGACAGCGTCTGCGCCGTGCACTGGACGTGCGAGGGCTCCTAACTCGCCGTTGGCACCAGCCTCGGAGACGTCCATGTTTGATCTTCAACCGATGCACATTGCAACAAAATCTCACAATGTAGTCCATATTCATCAAAGGATTCTGAACTGTTTGGTTCACGACTTATCAAAATTGATATCACTGATGCACATTGGAAGAAAATTTCACAGCACACAAGATTAGAGAACTGAAAGCTGTTAGTGTGTGATTGTTAAAAGATAAGTACCAATGTTTAAGGGGTGTAGTCCACTAATAATTTTCACATACTATCGTGCGCGAGCGTCGAAATAAGAACCATAAATGACGTATTGATCTGCTGCATTAAACACTGGTGTACAAGCAGTAATAAGTTTCCCATACTACCCTTTGCAGGTCAGAGTATGACACGATTGGCACTAGTGTAAAAGCAGTTATTGTTCATCTGGGAGCAGCACTTGTAAAGGTGAGTAACTAGTCGTGAATTCTTAGCACCATGATTGACATGCCCAAACAATCCACCATTCATTGGTCTGTCATTGCTTGAGAAACTTTTTAGTTGTTTGATCAATGTGCTCTTGCCAACTACTTGACTTATACAATTAATATGTTCTTTGGAGTGACCACTCTACTAGTCTTTTTACTTTATCTAAAATCCATGTACCAGTTTTGAGAGCAAACTGGTTGCCGAGGGTTGTATGCCATTCAGCAGGATTTTTTTTGTCTTCGAAATTCGATGAGTTATTAAAAGGTTGTAAATGGCATCTCAATTTTTCATGGTTTGTACTAGTTATGTTCCCTGTTATGCAGTTCTGTTTGTCCAAAAATCACAGTACAAGTTGAAGCTTGTCATCCTGATATTGTCAGCTTAGCCTGTTTGTTATTCTTGTCACGGATGCAATACTTTGATTTATTTCCAGCTGCAATTTAACCTTATATTGACTACCATTGATCTATTTGACATGTTTGGGGTTTCAGGCTGGGCTTTTGCTGATTCAGTCCTGCACCGGCTGGCACCTCTCTGGATCGGGGCACGAGGGCTTGAATTTACTTGGGAGTACATATTCCAAGGACTTGAAGCAAATGCCAATCTTGTAATGCTACTATATAGTGTGAAAAATATAATGTCAGGTTCCTTGTTTATATTATCCTAATTTCAGAAGACTTACTTTTGTACTTCTGCAGGTGATGACCCTCTCCCTTGCTGCATTAGGATCCTTGATGTGGCTGAGGAAGAACAAACTAGGACTTTAATTCCAATAATTTATGCATGTGCTCTGCTTCTGGCAACAATGCCATCTATCACCAGGTAATCCCGTTTCTATAATGTTGTAGTAATCCTCAAAAAGAATAATTTTCATGCTCCAAAATATATTGATGTTCTTATACTGCTAGATGTTGGCAAATTGTGTCAATCTATGTACATTGGCTTAATTCCTACCTCGTACACTTGCTCAATACGGACCTGAGAAAAATACATCCATCCACAAATATTTCTGCTATATCACTTTTGACCTACTGTCATTCTTGTCCAAAATTTCACTACATTCCCATCATGTTAACTTGGTGCATCTCTCATATCCATGGAATATCCTTAGTTACAAGTCAGTTTTATTTGCTTCAAATATATTTCTAGTAGTACATCACAACACAAAGCTGTTTGTTTGTTTGTTTTACTGTAGCACATACACCTCTAAGATCATTGATGTGAGATTTTCACTGTTTGTTAATACTAGTAGATCACAATACAGAGTTGTTTGTTTGTTTTACTGTATGGAAGGCTGATTTGATTTGATTCACAATTGACATCTCTGTCTGCACTTCCATACTATTTTCGACTTGAATATGTCGGCTTCAGAGTTTCTGCAGAACTCTGAAGTAGATATTGTCAATCTTGTGTGCCAACAACATATTTCATATAGCTGCCTGGATTTCACAACATGGGATTTATTTTGAAATTTCTTTGACTATGTAGTGTAGATAAAGAAATACTCTTAGCAGACTGGATTTGAGGCATTCTAGTTTATTTGGTAGACGAAATTCAGTTTAGATTCTGAATTTGTTGAATATGTGACAATTCCTTCATTCTAAAGTGCAATAGATCCTTTGTGGTAGTAAGAATTCATATTATTGTGATGTTTACTCCTGTTTAAGTTTTTCATTCTCATTGTTCTGACCGGTTACCATTTTGGTTTGCAGAAAGGTACCAAGAGGGTGCATTTTGTCAGGAACTTGATCAGGGAGGTCGCTGGGTTTGCTCCGTATGAGAAGCGTATCACTGAGCTTCTCCATCTCCCTCTCATCTTCCTTTGCTCGCTATTGCTGCTCCGAATTATACATGTTGGCAAAAAGATGTCCATGTTTCGTCAGTACTATGCACTGCTATATTTATGTGGTTGTCTTGTGTGCACCTTATTTTGAAACCAAGTGAGACACCTCCATCCCCTACATCTTGACGATCCCTCTAGTAGTGTATATTTGAGTTGCTCTCACTACCTCCTGCCCCAAGATTTGTAATTGCCTTTGTTGCCTGCTCATTTAATTAATCAAAACTGCATGTGTGCGTGTAAATATGGCTATGAGAATGAGATCAATGGTGCCTTCCACCAAACAGATTGAACTTGTAATGCTTGCTACGCATGCTTGTGTACCTAAACATTCTGTACATTTGTTGTTGTTGTTGTTGACCATGCAGTCTAAAAAACACATTGTCTTTTCTTTTCATGTGTAATAGCCAAGATGATCTGCTTTACACTTACAATTCGTGTTGACTAAATCCGAGCAAGTTTCCTGCAGTTCCACCATAAGTAACACTCTGCAGGTGCAGCTCAAATCTTGCTCTATTTCTTTTTTGTGTTGCCTCGATCAGGTTTCTCCCAAATCTAGTCGATCGGATATCATAATGCTATCTTGTTCCTTTTAGTATGTACCCACGTATATTTAAGATGCACCTGATTATATATAAGCATAGCACGGGCTCGGGCTTTTAAGCATGCCACATCTCGTTCTGTTTATGTAGCCACCATGTTACATGTTCTGTACTTACAGTTCCTGGCGATGTATTCAAGCCTGTGAACACATATATTTACACGTACCCCTGTTTATATCAAGGCCTCCCTGGTAGGTTATCTACCGAGTGGCAAACAGTTAGATCTCACACTGATGAAATGAACTAGTTCTTTTTATATGCTGCATTCAGATTCGTCATGTGATTATTAGTTATTTTTAACCAATGCTAGACCTAGCATGCATACACTACAAGCTCTTGTTCTGTCACTAGCATACACTACACTTTTAGATAAAAGGGGGGCATATCATTTGCTCTATATAACAGTGCTGGGGCATATCATTTGCTCTATATAACAGTGTTGGGGCATATCATTTGCTCTATATAACAGTGCTGATTTTGTGTTGATATGAACTTACAATAGTATTACATTGTAGTGTTTTCTGCATGTTGTTGTATCACTAGTTTCATGCTGCCTTCACATTTGAACCTATTGCTTGTTTTTTTATTATCCTTGATTATTATCAATTGTTGTATTGTAGACTTAAAATTTTGGTGGTTCCTCTTTTACAGAAGCTCAAGTGTGAAGTGTGAAGTCTAGAAGTGTGAAGCCGTGAAGTCCTACTCAGTGAACAGCGGCATACTGTAGCATATTTGTGTTGTAAAGATTGTAATAGACTTATTTAGTGGTATATTTGATGAATTTATGTGTTCTTTGTTCTTTTTGAAATATTGATTATGTATGTGATTTGAAAACTTGTAAAATGGAAACTTAACAGTGGGGCCACTTACGAAAATAATCTGTCTAATTTGTACATTTCTGACATGTGGGACTATTTGATAGATGAAATTGACAAGTAGGACCCATCTGACTAGTGGGACCAGTTTGAATATATAATGGCTGAAACTGGAAAATAAATATACTATAAAAGGCCACAGCCCAGAAAATAAAAAGGCCAAATTGCTGGGCCAGGCCCATGTACCTAGCGAAAATTAACAGAAAAATATATATTAAAAAGGCTGAATTGTTGGGCTCAGCCCATATAGACACCGAATCGGACCGGGCTGAATCTTGTCAACGACCGTTTCAATTGGTCGCAATTTTGCCACGTCAGATTGCCACGTCGGATCCGACGTGACCTGGGCAGACAGTCAGTGACCAAAACAAAAGGTCATGGGTTCAACGACCTTCTCTGAGAAGGTCGTTAATTTCAGTTTACGACCGCCAGCTTTTGACCTTCTGTTTTTGGTCACAAAAAGGTCGCAAATGAAAAACTATGACCTTTCAGCGGCCAATAGTGAGGGTCACAAGTTGACATATTTCTTGTAGTGAACACCGGTGCGTGCCTTCGTCCATGATGTGTCCCCGAGCTTGGCAAACCCGCCGCGACGCGTCGTCAACAACATTTTCTTCCCGGCGCACCCCTACTTCGACACCACTGCGCCCACTGCGCCCTCTTGCGCCCGCGGCTCCATGGTGACTTCCTCGGCACCGGCTACCCCGACTCGACATCGACCACGTCATTCTTCGCACGACTACCTCGACCACGGCTCCACCACACACGCTCTCGGCTACATCGACAGACGGCACAAAGGGCTACCGCCTGCTTGAGCAACCTCGTCGGTTTCCACTCCAGCCACGACTCCGCGATGCGTCGACCGTTCTGTTGTGTGTGTGTGTGGGGGAAGTCCGTCGGTTTGCCTTCGGATTCTTCTCCAGTCTTACCGTCTGCATCGCTACCGTTGTAACTGCGGGGGGAGGTTGAGTAACGTGATTGTATTAGGAAACATAGGTTAGACTAGGAAATATTCTGGCTTGACTTGTACTCCAAATAGATGCTGTACTCCTATATATATGCCCACGAGGCTCAAGCAATATAACAACTATTCCGTCAAAACCCCTCTCTCCCTTCTAACAAAATCAAACACTTGATTTGTCTCACACAGTTTGTGCAAAAGTTGTCAAGCTTAAACAACTGTACTTGTACTAGCTACTACAGTACCCAGCACTCCCGACCCGCACCCATATAATCTCCCAAGCATGCATATCCGGTGCAGTGATAATCACACATAAACTTACGACGGTACAGTGATAATCAGACGTAAACTCACGACTACAGCAACTTGCTACTACTAAGCTACTGTACTACTTAAGTCAAATCCTCTTCAAGTTGCTACAATGGAGTCGTGGACAGAATGCAGCTAGCTAGGCAGAGTTGCTGGAATCTGCTCCGGGCTGCAGGCCTGCAGCGGCTCAACGCGCGTGTGACGGCCGCCCGTACTCAGTCGAGGTGAACCTTGTTGACGTCCTCGTGGTGGTGGTTCTTGCACACCATATAGACCACCGGCTGCGCCACCAGCGTCAACAGCACCACCGCGCACAGAGCGACCGCCATGGCCACCCCGGCGGCCACCTGGAACACGAGGCCGAGGCCCAGCGCATCGTCCACCACCAGGGCCGGGAAAGCCACCAGCAGGGCGATGACGCAACCGTCGAGAGTGACGAAGACGCCGGCGACTGCCCAGAACTTGCCGACGACGAGCGCGCGGCTCTTGCGCAGGGCGCCGAGGAGCATGGTGTCCTCGAGCAGGGACACCACGCAGGCCAGCTGGCACACCACGGCGACGTACGCCGCGCCGGCGAGGCACGCGGCCCATCCCGGCAGCTGGAGCGGCAGCATGATCTTGTTCTTGTCCGGAGCGTCGAGCAGCTCGTGGGGCTGGTACATGGCGGCGACGAAGAGGCAGGCGCAGATCACGAGGAAGGGGACCGCGGCGAGGAGGAAGGTGCAGACGAGCCGCGCGAGCGGGACCGTGGGGAACCCCCTGAGGACGCGATCGGCGGCGCGGAGGTCGCCTCCGGTGGAGTAGAGGGAGGCGACGCAGAAGACGTAGGCGGCGGTGGTGCAGAGGAGCAGGAGCAGGAGGACGACGCCGATGGAGACGGCCACGAGGAGGAAGAAGGCGAGCCGGTCGGTGACGAGGCGGAGGAGGCTGGGGCCGTCGTGGTTGTGGAGGTCGGCGAGGACGCGGGAGCAGAGGGCGCGGATGGCGGCGGAGGTGGCGAGCAAGAGCGCGGAGAGCAGCGGGGGACCGAGGTTGACGAAGTTGGGAAGCATGGCGCGGCGGATCACACGGCAGGTCTCCCGGCAGACGCCGGCGAGGCCGATGCCGCCGAGAGCCTGCTGCTTTGGTGTCCACTCCATGGATCGGCGAGCACGTAGGGAGGAGGGCGGTGGTTGAGGAGAAGGAAAGTGAGCTACTGAAGTGAAGAAAAGAGAATGGGCAGACTGGGAGGAACAGGGGAAGGGGAATGAACATCGAACCAAGTGCTCGCCCGTTGGTGGCCGTGACGGGGCAGAGAGAGCTCACGGGAGAGCGCACAAGCAAGGCCAACCTCACCGCGTCGATCGTGCGTGTCTGCTTGCTTAGGCCCCGCTTGGAAGCCCTGTAGAATGTTACAACCGGATATAAATTACAACCGGATTTTACTTGTGCCCAGTAATATACAACCGAGCAGTTTTTCCCTCCGTAATCCTGTGCCGCACAGTTTTGATGTTCCTGTAATCCTGCATCTTCCCATTTTCTTCGCTGACTGCTGGAAGAAGATAGATGGATCAGGAGCAGCCGGCGGCGCCGTTGCCCTCCCCCGCCACCATCTCCTCCTCCTCCTCCTCCTCCCTCCACCACCACCATCTACTACTCCTCGTCTGAGCACCCGTCTCCAATGGCGTCCTCTGTCGGGGACGAAGCTGACCTTCCCGGCCGCCCCATTGCCGAATGCCAGCGGCCACCCTTCAGAAGCCCTTCCCGGCGGCGACTAAGCCGCCCTCGTCGGCCTTTTGCTGGTCTCGATGGTGTCTGCAAGCCGCCTGCTCGTCCTCGCCTCAACTCGTCGGCCGGCGAGAGGTCAAGCTGTGCGGCAGCGCCAACACCGGAGACCAGCGCGAGGCAGCTAGATGCCCCACCAGGTCCAGGCTCTTGGTCCTTGGCCCTTCCCCCTGTGGCTCCGGTCCTCCGAGATCGAGCGAGAAGTACGGGGGAAACGAGGGAAAACGACCGACCGAGAGGTGTTTTGGAAACCTGCGGAATACCAAGGCAATACAAGTGTAATTTGTAACCACGTGTAAAGTTTACAACGCAAAAACGATCATCCAAGTGGGCCGCCCGTATTCTATTACAAGGGTATATTTTACATCTGTAAATCACTGGGAAACGCCAATCCAAGCGCGGCCTTAATAGTGTCAGTGATCAGTCCATCCAATTAGCAATGGCAAAATCGATTTCCATTACTAACGTACGTGTGTGTGCATCTAAGATTTTTTTGGGATTTAATGAAACATGCAATTAGGTGGCTTTTTTCACCTACGCGAGCACAAGGGCCGGAGAGCGCTCGCCGTGGTTTCCTCATCTGGCTAGTCTATCGTCTCAGAGCCTCTGCTGCATGCACCGGAATGGAATGGCATGGGAGGGAGCGCACCATAATTAAAGCTTGCCTCTGCGACGCGCACCATAAAGCTTTGCTCCGGAATAGAAACATGGTGTGGAGACAGCTCGATCGTAACACGCATCTTTGATTCTTACGAAACGCATACACCACCATGAATCACACCCACACTTCCGCGAGCATCGATCACCTATCCTCGATATAATACTGTTAGATTCATTATTGAGTATATTTTCACATCATAATGATTTCTTATTGTAAATGTTTATATCAATTTCTACAAACTTGATCAAACTTTGTAAAATTTGACGTCAGTCGAAGCTAATATACCGAGTAAATAAAAGAGAGTACTACTAAAGTTAATAAGCTCAACAATTATACTAGCTCACAGCGTCACACAAATATATACAAGAACCAAACACACATGATGTGCCATAATCGGATGAGATGTGTAGTCATACGACTAATACATTCAAACTGTGATGGAGGTAGCTAACGCACTTACTAATTGTCTCAGAACATAGGAGTAGTACTTTTAATTGTCTCTCAAATCCAAGAATGAATAAAGTAGCAGTGCTGCCGGCTGGGGTCTGGGGGCCGGGGACTCACTGGACTGGACTGGCAGTTGTAGTGACCTGCGGCGCCGGCTGCAGCTCCACGGCTCAATTGATTGTGGGGTTGGAACTACACATGAAGTGGAATACAAAGTGGATCGTGGGGTACACAGGATAACATAGGGCATGCCTCCTGACCCCCGCTTCGCCCCTCCTCTGGCGACCCGGGGGAACCCCGATCTAGCGCCGCCGCGTCCCACCCCCTCGCCCTCCCAGTCTTGCCGCCACCCGAGGAGGCCGCCGGCGGACGCCGCGCGCGCTCCGAGGAAGGTGGCGGCGGGGCGCCTCTGCTGCATCTCGCGGCCGCTTCGCCAGAGGAGGGGCGGAGCCGTCGTGTTGGATCTGGGGCCCGTCCTCGGGGGCGTGCGAAGGCGGCTGCCTCTTCGATGCTGTGGTGGCTCGGGGGCGTCGGCTGCTGGTGCTGCTCCCGGGCGCTCAGTTGGCCGCAGCCGGCTGAGTCACATATGGATCTGGCTTCCAGGGACGGCGGCCGGCGGGTCTCAGTGGGGGGTTTCCCCTTGCTGAGATCTGGCTAGCGGGATCATCCAGATCCCGACAAGGATGGCGACGACCCGTGCACGAGAGATGGAGGTCTTCGATCAGATCTGGGTGAAAATCTGCTATTGGCTACTGCCAAGGCCGGCGATGGCGTCGTTGTCTGCGTCGTTCCCTTTCTGAAGGCATCGCCGTGGAGAAGTTCGAGGCCACTCTCTGCTACCTCCGGGGTAAACCTAGATCAGTAGATCGGATGACGGCGGCTCTCTGGTGTCGTTTTCCCCCATGGGGGCGTCATTCTTGGAGGTGCACACGGGCTTGAGGGACTAGAGGACGGCGACTTTGGTGGAGCGGTGCTTCATCTTACACATTGATGGTGGCGGATCTCGGCGGCGTGGTACTGTTGAGACTCGGCGTCTGATGCGCGGAGATGGACTCGCGCAGGAGGAGGTTGTTGTCTGGCGTCATGGTGACGTCGATGGCAGAGTGGCCAGACAAGGTAGAAGCCTCAATATGACCTGAAGACGAAGCTGTGGAAGATGGCGGCGACGACACATGAGTGCGTCTGACCGGATTGTGCCCCAGACCTGGTATGTGGCTCGGCTGGGGCTTCCGAATATGTTTCGGCTTCCGGCTTTTGATGTTAGGCTTAGGTGAGTGGTTTGGGTAGTGGTCCAACTAGCACCCTTTCATCATTTTGGATGGAGTAGCGGCATGTGTTGCCAAGATGGTGGATTCAGGTACATTATTGTAATACTTTATAAGGTCCTTCAGAATAATCAATAAAGTGGTCGTATGCATCTCCCAGATGTAGAGGCCGGGGGTCATCCTCCTTTTCTAAAAAAAATGGATTATGGGGTTGGAACTACGCATGGCGCCCCTGGTCCAAAAAATTCGAGAATTTAGCTAGAATATATGTATCTTTATTCATTGCTCGGCCTTCAAGCGAGAAAATGCAATTAAAATTTACCGGTCGTTGCTTGATCTCTCTGATTATACATGCATTGCTGCTGCTCATGCCCTTGTGTATATCACGGATCACCTGTTTCGAGTCGGAGGCAACCACAAAATTCTGGAGCAGGAGATCTTCAACTAGTGATAAGGCCTCACGACATGCAACTGCCTCCAAAGTTGCAACGTCAGTGACTCCATAGATGACCACAGCCGAGCTGCCCAGAAACATACAACTGGCGTCTCAGCATACTGCCGCAGCCGAGCCGAGCCCCCCGTACCAGCTCTAGGCACGCTAGCATCAACATGGATCTTCGCAAATCCCGGCAGTGGTGCTTTTGACCTTTGAGCAGTGTTCCTTGCTGCAACTTTTTTTTTTTGAAAAATCACCGAGGGGAGCTCCCCATCTGAATATATTTCTCAGTTTTGTAACCGGACGTTTGTCTGATTACAAAGATGAATTACATAAGCACGTGTAATCGTGATAAGAAATAGGAACGCCATGAGGAGGCGGCCTGCTTATGCAACGGCTTTTTCATCCGGTGCGTCCATAGCATAAGGTCGTCGATGATTCGCTTGAGGGTGAAGATGCTGTGGTGGTTATGTTGCTTGAAAGTCATGGCATTTCTGGAGTCCCACATCTTCCATAGGATAATGAGGAGGATTGAGTGCCATACTAGCGCGTCTACCTGGCTGGGGAGCCGGCAGTCCCAAAGGTTGTCGATGGAGTTGGGTGGTGATAGTCCGGTCCGCTGCCATATTCTCTGGGCGAGCGGGCAGTCGATGAAGATGTGCGAGCTGGTCTCTGCGTCAAAACCATATCTGGGACATAGCGAGTCTGCCACGATGTGCTTGCGGAGTAGGTTGCTTTTGGAGTTGAGTCTTCCACGAAACAGAAGCCATGCAAAGATTTTCACACGGTTTGGAATGCATGAAGACCAGATGGCGACGGCATGTGCGTCGTCATCAGTGTCGGCAATGACCAGCTGATAGGCGGCCCGTGTAGAAAAACGGAGGCCACCGTTTAGGTACCGCTCGTCTGGTCCCGGCGACACCTGGAAATCCTGCAGGATAGACAACAAAGAGCACAACTCGGAAGCGGCATTAGATGTTAGGCGGTTCCTTAGGATTGGTTCTAAACCATAGTTCAAAACAGCAGCCGCACGAGCGAGGGGGGTAGTGGTATGCGAGTAGAGGCAGGGAAACAGGGTAGCAAGTGATTGTTGGTGTAGCCAAGTATCTAGCCAAAAATAGGTGTTGGTTCCAGAATTTGTGATGACAAAGGAGATGGTGTGTAAAGCTGGTAGCTGGTGGTTTATTGTTTGGCATAGGAAAGAGTGGCTGTTTTGTGGAGCGATGAGAGCATTTGGGTGTTGTAGGTCAATCCAATCTAGCCACGGAGTTTGGTCCGGAAGCAGAGCTTTGACAGCAAATTTCATTAGTAGACAATTATTCTGCACACGAAGATTTTTTAGACCTAGACCACCGAACTTTTTCGGCTTACAAACAGTTTTCCAGGCAACTAAGCATTGAGCACCGGTGCAAGTTTCCTCTGCGGCCCAGAAGAAGGCCCGACAAATAGAGTCTAGAGTTTTTAACACGCTTTTGGGGATGAGGAAGACTGACATAAAGTAGACTAGGATGGAGTCGAGGACAGCAGACAGTAGGATGAGCCTGTCACCCTTGGCTAGGATTTTAGCTCGCCAACCTGTCCAGAATTTTCGGCATCGTTCGATAATGGGTAGAAAGGCATTTGGAGGTAAACGGGTCGGTGCCAGGGGTAGCTGTCGGTGTCAAAACCGGCGGATCTCGGGTAGGGGGTCCCGAACTGTGCGTCTAGGCGGATGGTAACAGGAGACAAGGGACACGATGTTTACCTGGTTGGGCCCTCTTGATGGAGGTAAAACCCTACGTCCTGCTTGATTGATATTGATATTGTGGATGTTTACAAGAGTGGATCTACCACGAGATCAAGGAGGCTAAACCCTAGAAGCTAGCCTATGGTATGATTGTAAGGGTTGTTGTGATTGTAGTCCTACGGACTAGAGCCATCCGGTTTATATAGACACCGGAGAGGGCTAGGGTTACATAGAGTCGGTTACAATGGTAGGAGATCTACATATCCGTGTCGCCAAGCTTGCGTTCCACGCCAAGGAAAGTCCCATCCGGACACGGGTGAAGTCTTCAATCTTGTATCTTCATAGTCTTGGAGTCCGGTCGATGATGATAGTCCGGCAAATGATAGTTCGGTGATGATAGTAGTCCGCTATCCGGACACCCCTAATCCAGGACTCCTCGGTAGCCCTGAACCAGGCTTCAATGACGATAAGTCCGGCGTGTATATTGCTTGGCATTGCAAGGCGGGTTCCTCCTCCAAATGATAGAAGATTGTGAACACCAGGATAGTGTCCGGCTCTGCAAAATAAATTCCACATTCCACCGTAGAGAGAATTATAATATATACACAAGTTCAATCTGGTGATGTTTTCCGTGGCATGACGTCACACCACTACCAAGCCATTACTCGAATTGTTTTTTACTTTACCACCTCAGCGCATTTAGCGAAGCGGTTTCCTTGGCACGTCTTGTCGAAGCAGAGATCGTGTTTCCCTTAATCCGGATTCTCATCAATACGGGCATGGGCAACCCAACGCGTCATTGATGGTGGCGCTTGGGAGATAAGCGAGTTTTACCAGGCGGTGGGGGCGCGTAAGACTTCGCCCGCCCATATAAGGGATAAGGATTCACCTTCTCACCTATGCCTTCTTCCTCCTTTGCTTATCCATCTCCACGCACTCGAGCTCCAGCGCCCAAGTTCGCGATCTCGTCTCAACCTTCTCCGACCATGTCCGGAGCGGGAGGTAAATGGTTGGCCTCCACCGTTAAGGAGGAGCAAATCGCCAAACTGCGGCGGCGCCGGATACCTTTCCAAATGACATCACGCACCGGCTGCCCGACGAGGGCAGCTCATCCCCACCCCTGGCCCCATGAGAGGGTTGTCTTTCTTTCCCACTTCCTCCGCGGATTGGGCTTTCCACTTCACCCCTTTGTCCGGGGCTCATGTTCTACTACGGCCTGGATTTCCATGATCTGCGCCAACTTCATCCTCAACATCTCGGCGTTTATCGTGCGTGTGCGAGGCCTTCCTCGCATCCAGCCCCACTTCGCTTGTGGCTCAAGACCTTCAATGTCAAGCGAAGGTAGTGAAGGGCATTCAAGCGGAGTGCGGAGGCGCCATGTTGGGCAAGATGCCCAACGTCCTTTGCCGAAGGGCCTTCGTGGAATCCGTCAAGGGGTGGCAATCGGGTGGTTCTATATCACCGAGCGCGTGACCCTAAATGGGCGGCAGCCCCGAGTTTAGATCTGCTATCCCCACGCAGCTCACCTCACGGAAAGAGAAGGGCTTGCTGTGGGGTAGTTTGAAGGAGCCGACGGACTCCAAGCCCGTATCAAGAAGCTGGTGAAGAAGCTCGGGCTGGTTAACGTGGTCCAGTCATGCTCGTTTGCGGATTCTCCCATGCCAAGAGCGGGCATTCGATCTATGGGAGTTCGATCCGAACAGCACCGGCGCTGAACAAGCTCTTGACACAACGTCTGAAGGCGCTTGGAAGGTGCTGTTCAAGGGCGCGCGGTTCTCGCATCCGCAATCAAGATCGCGGATTTCACTCGCAGGCCCAGGTGACGACGTAAGTGATTCTACCCTTTACGGGACACTCGTTTTCCATAATTTGACTCTATGCGGTTTTAATTTCCCTTTTCCTTTGACAGACTGGATGAAGAAGGCGGAGCAGATTACTGTCCGGCTCCTATTCGAAAAATCCAGAGACGCTTCGTCTAGTGAGGGTTGCTGGTTCCGCACCGCACGTGGTGCGGAGAAGAAAGCCAAGAAGGAGGCCACGGGTGCTCGAAGAGTGCCCGTTTTCAGTGTCCGACGACTCGGGCGGACTCCTCTCCGAAAATGAGGAGGAGGAGAGGACTCTCTCCCAGAGGAGGGAGAGAGGAAGAGGAAGGCTTCCCCAGCAGGGAGGCCGGAGGGTCAAGAGGGGAAGGACTATTCCCCCGGACAGCTTTGCCAACATCAATGTTGGCAAGGAAGAATGGCCTTCAAGGGCCAGGCCTCCGGCGAGATCGTAAGTATCCGGATTCCGGAATGATTTATAATTTCTTTTTCTGCGTCACATAGTGTCATTCTAATGCCGCATACTGCCTGTAGTCCGGCCAGTGATGATCTCCCCGCTTCATCGAGCGGGTCTTTGGCTTCGTCGGATGTAGACTCCATCCCGACCGCCTCCACCCCTCGCGACGCCGAGGACGCCGAGGTGGGAACCCAAGAAGGGACCCGTCGGGGGGAGGCTCCGGAGGCGCCACAAGGCGTCCTCCCGGACTTTGCGCCGGACTCCAAAACAGAACCCGCAGTGGTTCCGGAGTCCGCAGCGCCGCTTCGATCGAAGGGCAAGACCGTGGCGCCGCGGCTTCCGTCCCAACCGGGGCGCCGGGCAATTTGTTGGGCGCTGCAGAGCGCTTCCATCGAGGAAGAACACCACACTATTATGAGTGCGGTGATTCAGAAGGTGCAGCTTCGCCAAAGGCGGTCGACGAAGCCTCGCAATAGCCTTCTATCGAGCTTTGAGGTAAGAAGTTAAAATATGCAATGTAATACCGCATAGACAGGTAGCCCTCGATGCTCGGTTCGGTGTTGGAAAGAAAAGCGGACCGAGGATCTTAAAAAGATATCTGCAGGTTGCTAAAAATTATGTCAATATGGGTTGCGAGCTGCGCTGCTGACCTCTGCCGCCAGACCGACTGCAGAGGTCGGTGCGTTGAAGCAGAGCTCGGCGGTCGGGCTAGAGCTCGGCTGTGCCAGGAAGCAGCTCCAAGACAAAGAAGGTGAGTAACACCACTTTGAATTTCTACCTTACAGAAAAGGATTTAGGTTGCGACAAAAAATAACAAGGATAACATGGGTACTGCAGGGGCCACGAACGAGGTGGCGACCTTGAAGGAGGCCGTGTCCGCGGCCGAACGCAATGCGGCCACAGAATGGGCAGAGCGAGAAAAGCAGGAGGCGCGGGTGGTGGTGGTCCAACAAGAGCTCCAGGCTCTCATGGAAAAGCATGAGAGTTTGGAGCGTGACTCAAAGACTCGAGAGTCCGAGCTTGCCTCGGCTCTAGAAAGTGCCAAAACCGCCAAGGCCGAGGCCCATAAGTCCCTTCAGGAGGTTGAATTGATGAAGAAGATAGCGGCGGGTAAGGCATTTTTCATGCAAAGCAAGCATGTGAATGTAAATTACGTGTTACTTACCCGGATTCGGAGCTCTCCAGGGGCGTTTGCAGATCTGCCTCGCAGCGTGTCTGATGCCGCCGCATTCTACCGAGCCGAGGAGGGGAGCTCAATGGAGAAGGTCTTCTGGTCTTAGTATGCTGAGGCCGGCCATCCGTTGCCCCCTAGCGACCAGCTAAAGCAGCTGGTCGAGCTTCACAAGGTGGCCGAGCAGGCCATGAAGGGCCTCATAGTCCGGCTGTGGCCTGGAGAGGCCATGCCTAGGAGCTACTTCCGGCCTCGTCGACGGCTGGTGGATGCGTGCCCCGGTGGAGGTTATCAAGCGCTCGACTGTATTGAAGGTGCTCGTCGGGCCCTTGCCCGCAAAGGTGCATTAGGGCAAGCTGGATGCGGAGAGGCTAATCAGCGACGCGCCACCAGTGGGCAAGGAGCATCATCGCCCGAAATTTACTATAAGGCTGTCTGAAGGGTGCCCGCAAGATTGCGGATGAGTGCCCTGTGGATGTAATTTTGAGTGAATTCGCAATGTGTTATCCTGTGCGCTGAAAACTTTGTTCATATCGCTAAGCAACGCTTGTTTAATTTAAAATATTACCTTCAGGCGGCCGTTTATTAAATCGAGAGATGGCAAGTCGTCGGCTTCAGCCCCCATGCCACGAGTGCTGCGGTGTTCGGATAAACTTGAGCACTCTTGTTCCCATTTTGGGTCCATCTAGGAGGCGCTCAACACAACGAACAAGGCAACCGGACTTATAGTGCTTGAACACTCTCACTTAGCCATAGAATTCTATAATTTTAAATTTCGTGAAGCCCCTAGTATTCGGAAGACCGAATTGGGGCGCTATCCACGCCTTCATCGGACATAATCCGGAACTTCGCTCGAAGCGGCGTAGGTCTTTAAGGACCCGAAAGGACCTCTCGAACAGCGACTAGTCTCTCGCCTTATCGTGCCGGTCAGTTTTAGCTTTCCATCGAGGCGTTAACCCGGCTCAACCGGGCGATCTCGCAGTGGTTCTCCAGTGCTACCTTAGCCGATAGAACGGAACGTAAGGTGCCGAACATGGGAGCCGGGCAAACCCAACTATTGACCCAAGGCAGGATTCGGAGCTGATTCATATAATGCTATAAGTTGAGGTGCCGCACTTGTGAAAGTGTGCGGACTTTATCACACCATAAAGCGGAGGACATAAGCCCCGGTGTGTTTGGCGTACCAAGATGCAAGGTGCAACATGTAAATAAATGAATATATATATATATATATATATATATATATATATATATATATATATATATATATATATATATATATATATATATATATATATATAAAGTAATGCAATTATAGGCAAAAGTGCTGCATTTTATTCGAGAAGATATGCTATCGGTGCGGAATGATACAAATAGTCACGGAAAGCAAGGGATTGGGCGAATTAAAGGCGTCTCCCTCCAGGGTAGGCATGGAATGTTGTATTTTAACAAATTTAATGCTCGTGATGGAGACCACCTGAGTGTTCGTCGCGCCTTTGTCCTTCCTGGCTGTTGCATCATGAGTTCGGCAGGTTCGCCGGGACTGAGTTCTGTATAAAAAGAGAAAATAAAACAAAAAAGAGCGACACACTTGGGAGCCCCCGTGTGGTCGAACTGCACTGGTCTGTTGTGGTTGTGCCCTTCCCCTGTGCCCATGGTATCTCCAGGCGTAATTATGTCTGTGGAGAGTTTGTCTTGCAATTTTGCAAGGGCTGGGGTTAGGGCCGCATTACTCTGGCGTGCACGGAACGTGCGGTGGTCTTGGTTGATGTTGCTCGGGCGCGTTTGGTCGTGTCCGGTCGCTTAACGGCCGGACTCGAGAATTGCCTTAAAAGGCTGCTCAGTATTTCGCCGCGAGAGCCGCTGTGTGTTCCTCCGTTCGGAGGGAGCGCCCGTGTTTCCATTGACCGTGATGACTCCATGAGGGCTGGCATCTTGAGCTTAAGGTATGCATAATGCGGCACCGCGTTGAATTTTGTAAACGCGTTCGTCCGAGCGAGCGTGATAGCCGCTGCGAACGGGACTATTTCAAGATTAACTCCTCGCTCGGAAATTATCCGGGATCCAAGACCACTTCGATGTAATCGAGCCTGTATAATTGGCCTCGACACTGGTATGACGCCTTTGAAGGTCGTCGTTGTAGGTTTAATCCTTGAAGGGTCTATGCCCATCTTGCGACCGTATCCCGATAAAGCAGGTTCAGGCTCTGCCGCCGTCCATCGGGACTCTCATGAGGTGAAATCCATCAACGATTGGGTCTAAAACCAATGCGGCGAATCCGCCATGGCGGATATTGGTCGGATGGTCTCTTCGATCGAAAGTGATCGGGCAAGAGGACCATGGGTTGAATTTTGGGGCGATCGGCTCCATCGCAGTATCGTCCTTAGTGTGCGCTTCCGCTCCCTCTTGGGAATATGCATTGCGTATATCATGTTTACCGTCCGAACTTGAGGGGGAATCCCTTTTGTCCTCTGTTGTTCGGCGGCCGGTCTCTTCCTCGTCATCGCTGTGTAGCCCTTGTCACTGTTTTGGCGATTAATTTGCTCGCTCGCTTGAATACCCAACAATCTCTGTTGGTATGGTTAGCTGGCTTTTCGGGGTTCCATGTATTTGACAAGAGAGGTCGAGTATTAGGTCCAAATTGGACGGGCCCGGAGTGGTTCTTTTGAATGGCTTCTTCCGTTGACCGGGTTTGGAGCCTCGGAATCCGGCGTTGACTGCCGTATCCTCATTGCTGTCGCCGTTAATGCGGCGTTTGTTTTTGTTTCGACACAACCTGCCATTGCGGTCCTTGGTATCCGGACTGCCAGCGTTTTTGCTGAGGTTGTTACTGCGAGCGAGCCAGCTATCCTCTCCCGCACAGAACCGGGTCATGAGGGATGTGAGGGCTGCCATGGATTTCGGCTTCTCCTGTCCTAGGTGCCGGGCCAGCCACTCGTCGCGGATGTTATATTTGAAGGCAGCGAGTGCCTCTGCATCCGGACAATCGGCGATTTGATTTTTCTTTGTTAAGAACCGTGTCCGAATTGCTCGGCGATTAAATCGGCTGCTGGATTATGTGGCTTAGGTCATCTGCGTCCGTGGTCGCACATACGCGCCACAGAAGTTGTCAAGGAATGCGGCTTCCGTGTCTTCCCAAAGATCCAATTGACTCTGCGGGCAGGCTGTTAAGCCAATGCCGAGCTGGTCCTTTAAGCTTGAGCGGGAGATATTTGATGGCGTGAAGATTGTCGCGCCATGGGCCATGTGTATATGGAGGAGATAATCCTCAATCCAGACCGCGAGGTCTGCAGTGCCATCGTGGATTCGATATTAACGGGTTTGAACCCTTCAGGATTTGATGATCCATTACTTCGTCGGTGAAGCATAGTGGGTGTCGCGCCTCAGATTGAGCAATATCGCGACGTAGCTCGAGAGAGCGTTATCCGCTGTGTTTGGCCCGCCGGAGTAGTTGTATCTGGTGCGACGGTATTCGCTGCGGGTCGTGGGCGTCCACGTGATCCATAGATAGATCTGGATTGTCTTGCCTTGTCCTCCAATATATCTCGCAAGTCCGGCGCGTTCCCCCGTGGCTTCCAGCTTTTAGAGCGATGCCGGGGTACGGTTTTGGTGGAGGGCTTGCACGCCTCTCTATCGCGGCCACGAGGTGGTCGGTCTGCCGTATCGTGCGCTGGTGATGCTGCCTCCTCTAATCGGGGGAGCAACTTGCGTTTTGGGTAACTTTTGGAGGGGCGTTCGAGTTCATACTCTTCGGCCGCGAGGACATCGGTCCATCTGTCGGCCAGTAGGTCTTGATCAGCTTGAAGCTGTTGTTGCTTTTTCTTTAGGCTGTTTGCCGTGGCCATTAACCTGCGTCTGAAACGCTCTTGTTCGACGGGATCCTCAGGCACGACGAATTCTTCATTGCCGAGGCTTGCCTCGTCTCCGGAGGGAGGTAAGTAATTGTCATCCTCGACCTCTTCGCCCCGCCGCCTCTCCCGAGGGCTTGCTTCGCCTCCTCCTGCGCTGGATCATGCCGAGGGAGTTGTCTTCGGCACTTTCGGGGTGTTATTATCTCCTGTGCGGAATCTCCATTCTTGCCGTGGCGCTGATTTAGCGGCGCCACGACGTCGGGCGCTTGGGCTGTTTATTTAAGGAATCGGCCTCCGCTGCTTCTTCGCCGTCCCCATCTTTTGGGGTGTCCACCATGTATATGTCGTATGACGAGGTGGTCTTCCAGTGTCCTGTAGGCACTGGTTCTTGGTAGTCTCCGGCATCGTCGTCCATACCGTCGATGTCTTTGGAGTCGTAGTCGAGTATGTCGGTTAGATCGTCGACGGTGGCTATGAAGTGGGTGGTGGGTGGGATCTGAATTTCTTCGTCATCCGCGTCCCAACCGCCCCGGCCGTGTTCGCCAGGGCTCTCGGATAGCGAGAGATGCTTCAATGAATTTATTATATCGCCAAGGGCGAAAAGGAAAGATGTCCGCAGCGGTGAATTCCATGATCGGCCAATCGGATTCGACCGCGAGGCGCAAGAGGTGCGGAGTCCGCAGGAGTCCGCACCTCGAGTCATGGGCTTTATGTGGGACAAGGTAAGTGTTCGCCCATCGCCCGTAGAAATTGCGGCTCCCGAGGCGGTGTCCAGCCATCCGTCCTCGATTGAGCGATCGGCTCCGGACTATGAGTCGAGCGGATCCGAAAGGGCCTCAAGGTGCTGTCCGCGGCGAGTTAGGTCATGCCCATTGTGACAGCTGCACGCACGCTTCGGCTGGGCTCAGATCCATCGAGGATCAAGTCCCCGCGGATATCGGCCGTGAACTTTAAGCTTCAAACCTGACCTTACGGCCAGGGCGTAGCTTCGATCTGCTCCAGATGGCCAAGCGAGTTGGCCCGCATCGGCCGCCAATCGAAGATCTGTCCGGGAGAAAGGTCTCACCCAGATTGCGTCGTTGTTGATTGAAGAGGCCATCAAGCCTATCGGTGGCGACAGAGGAACTCTCAATGAAAGCACCAATGTCGGTGTCAAACCGCGGATCTCGGTAGGGGTCCCGAATCGTGCGTCTAGGCGGATGGTAACAGGAGACAAGGGACATGATGTTTACCTGTGTTCGGCCCTCTTGATGGAGGTAAAACCCTACATCCTGCTTGATTGATATTGATATTGTGGATGTTTACAAGAGTGGATCTACCACGAGATCAAGGAGGCTAAACCCTAGAAGCTAGCCTATGGTATGATTGTAAGGGTTGTTGTGATTGTAGTCCTACGGACTAAAGCCATCCGGTTTATATAGACACCGGAGAGGGCTAGGGTTACATAGAGTCGGTTACAATGGTAGGAGATCTACATATCCGTATCGCCAAGCTTGCGTTCCACGCCAAGGAAAGTCCCATCCGGACACGGGGTGAAGTCTTCAATCTTGTATCTTCATAGTCTTGGAGTCCGGTCGATGATGATAGTCCGGCAAATGATAGTTCGGCTGATGATAGTAGTCCGGCTATCCGGACACCCCCTAATCCAGGACTCCCTCAGTAGCCCTAAGTAGATTTGTGGGAAGTTTGATGTTGTACACTGCAGGGTGGTGGCAATGGAGTCTGCCACCAAAGGGCAGACATGCATAGGCACGAAAGTAGTTTTTGTGTAGTTTATCGTGAGGCCTGTAGCCATGGCAAAATTTTGGAGAATGTGCTTTAGTTGTATGGCCGCATCATTGGATGCCTTGGCGATGATGAGGGTGTCATCGGCATATTGTAGAACGGTTGGTGGTAGGTGTGAGAACAGGGGGTGTGAGAGGTGCCGGAGGTCGTAGTCTTGTGTGATCATTTGTTGAAGGAGGTCAACAACGATGATGAATAGGTAGGGTGATATGGGGTCTCCTTGTCTGAGTCCGTTCTTGCAGTTTATCCAGTTTCCCGGGATCCCGTTTAACATGACGGCCGTTTTCCCTGTTGAGAGGATGTCCTGGATCCAGGCCGAGAATTTTGGCGGGAAGCCGCGATAGTGGAGGATGGCGGTGAGGGATTCCCAGGAGAGAGTGTCGAAGGCTTTGCTGAAGTCTAGTTTTATGACCATGGTTGGGGCTTTTCACGAATGGCAGGAGCCGATAAGATCCGCAGCATAGACAAAATTTTCCGCGATGCAACGGCCTGAGATGAAGCCAGTCTGGTTTCCGTGAACAAGCAATGGGATTAGCGGTTTTAGTCTATTGGTGAGGACTTTTGCGACGGCTTTGACGGGGCAATTTTGGAGAGAGATCGGGCGGTAGGAGTCCGGTGTATTTGCTTCATCTTTTTTTGGCAGCAGAATTAGGTGGGCTCGGTTTAAGCATTCAGTTTGGGCAGAGAGGTCTTGGAAGTCTGTCATGAACGCGAAGATGTGGTTTTTAACGAGATTCCAGTATTTTCTATAGAAAAGGGGTCCAAAACCGTCTGGTCCAGGGCTAGCTAGGGGGTTCATTTGCATGAATGCCTCTTTTATCTCGTCATGAGTAAAGGCAGAGTCCAGGTTGAGGAGTGGGGGTAGCAGTTGGGGGTAGTATCGGTGTGGCTGGAAGGACCAGGAGGTAGTCGGCGCGCATCCGATAATGGATGTGAAGTGGTTCTGAAGAATGACTGCTTTTTGGGCATGAGAGTGGAACTCTGTCCCGTTTTGTAGGAGAGAAGTTATCGTGTTCTTGCGAAGCCTCTGGGAGGCGGCGGCATGGAAGTATTGTGTGTTCTCCTCTCCGTGAATAGCAGCGCGCACTTTCCCTCGTTGTTTCCAGAAGGCCATTTTTTCGGAAATAGCTGTGCACAGGGCATTTGAGACAACAATTCTCAACCTGTGTTCGGCTTTTGAGAGCGGGCGGGCTTCTTCTTTTAGGTCAATGAGATTAATGACTTGTTTTGCAGCTGCCTCGCGGAGGTGGGCTGGTGATCGTTTGGATGCCCATTGTTTGAGAGAGGAACGTGTTATTTTTAGGGCTTTTGACAGGGCGGCTGCTGAGTTTATTCGTTGGGCGGAGCGACGGTTGGTGGCCCAGCATTTTTGGACGATGTCATGGCATTCTGTGGCGAGAGTCCATGAAGACTCGAATCTAAAGTGGCGCGGTTTGGGCACACCTGTTTGAATGCGTAGGATTAGGGGGACGTGATCGGATGTGATACGTGGCAGTGAGGATAAGGTTGTGTTAGGGAAGCAATTATTCCACGGCAGATTAAAGAAAGCTCGGTCTACTCGTTCTAAGGTTGGCGCAGAGCGTTTGTTGGACCAAGTGAAGTGTCTGTCCAGCAGTGAGAGTTCGAGTAGGGCTAGCTCATTGATCATGTTGTTAAAAGGATCTGCTTCTTGTTGGTGGAAGTTTCAGTTATTTTTTTCGTGGGAAAACCGTACAAGGTTGAAGTCTCCAACTATTAACCAAGGCGTGTGATCGTCTTGTTTGATCAGCCTGAGCTCATCGAGATATGCTTGTTTGAGGTTGCGGCTTGCGGGAGCATAGACGTTAGTGATGATGAAGGGTTGTGGGTGCGCAAGGGACGTGATTTTGATCGATGTGGCAAAGTTATGGTGTGTGTGAGAGAGTACTGTGAGGTAGTTTGAGTTAAAAGCTGAAACTGTTCCACCAGCCGAGCCGTCGGCCGGTAGAAACACCTTTTGGTCGATAGAGCGAGGTAAGAAGGATCAGATTTTTTTTCCAGTAATTTCATTTAGTTTTGATTCCTGTAGAAGGGCGCAGTGGGGGCTAATGCTGATAAGTTCAGAGAGTATATCAGCACATTTTGAGACGTCACCAAGTCCTCTTACATTCCACGAACAGATAGATAGGGTGGTGTTACTCATACAGGTAGAAGTACACCGTACACTTAGACGAGAACAAGCTACAGATATGAAACGGAAATAAGCAATAGACTAAGCGGTAGATAAGGCAGACGCAAGGTTTGCCCCAGACACACAGGCGAGGGGATAGGTAGACCGGATCAGTCGAGTCGCGGTAGGGATGGCAAGTCGCCGATAGGACGCCACATGGGCGTGCATGGAGGAGGACGAGCATCATGGCAGGGCGTCAGCACCGCTGTCGTCGCTGCTGTCGTCAGCATGAGCAACGGAAGCAGCAGCCTCACCGCCAGCCCCACAGAGTGAGGCAATCTCCGCAAGGGCTGCGGCAGAAGCAGGCGGGGCCTCTGGAACATCAAGCTGGGCGTGGTGGATGGCGTCCTTGAGAGTCTTTGCGACGTCCGATGCAGTGAGACGCGCGGCTTTTGCCCTGACAGCCCTAGTAGTCATGTCAGTGAAGACAGAGGGCTCTTTGGCGGCCAGGCGGGAGCTACGGCGGAGGCTTTTGGTCTTGTCCGCCGAACGTTTGGCGCAGTGACGCAGCTTGCGAAGCACGGACTCATGGGTGGCTGAATCTGCAGGTTCCAATGCGGTTGTGGTCACGGATATGGTATGCGAGATTTGAGTATTTTTAGTGGAGGGAGGAGAAGGCTGATCAGGGACTGTACCAGGGGAGGAAGCCCCAGCCGAGAAGGTGAAGGCGGCAGCGTCACTGTCGAGGTTTGACGAGGTGGAACTGTCGTACTGGCAGAACGCCGACGGCAGTTGCAGGGCGGAGGGTGGAGGACGGGCGTTGAAGACGCCGTCGTCACCATCGACTGCAAGCGGGGGCGCCGGCAGGTGGACGCCCCCGACAGCCACAGCGAGGCGTGGTGTGGGGCGCGCGATGGTGGCAGTCGTGGAGGAGGAGTCGGCGACGGGGCATGCATGGGCTGCCATGGGGGGCGAGGTTCGCTGCGATGGGGGGGGGGGGGCGGAGTCACTGTCTGATGAGATGTTGAGGACGGGTATCCCCCTCTCCGCAGGCCCCTCGTCCTCGGACCAGACAAACAGCGGCAGGTCGGCGGAGCCACCGACGTTGTTGGGAGGAGGTGGTGTGGTGGCGAGGACAGGGGACGGCGGCGGGCCGCGAGGCAGCTCGTCAGCATTGCCCGTAGGGGCGTTGCGTGGGTTGTTGCCGTGGTTGAAGTGGTGTTCGTCCGCGTCCGAGTCAGAGTCGGAGGAGAATGGCGATGGGTCAGAAGGTCCCATCGGGTCGAGGATCGTGGCGAGCTTGGTGATCTTGACGACTTTGATGTCGTTGGAGGGAGGGAGCTGGATTGGCAGGGAGTCCGGCAGGCGCTTGCGCCGGTCGACCATGACGAGGGCGCGGACTGCTGTGAAGTCACGCCCCTCGAGGCAGTAGTGGTCGACGGAGCAAACATCGCCAAGGCGGCTAAGAGCCCACCGGATCCTGGCGTCGTGCCAGAGCTCGTGCGGGAATTCCGCAGCCTGGACCTCGATTAGCTGGTCGAAGACTGGTGACGCCCGGTCAGCAAGCTCGACCGGCTCGAGTGTGATCTGGTTGCCACGAAAGTCGAGGGAACCGAGGCTGACAAGGTAATCCCGCACGCTTGCGGACTCAAAAGTGACGCAGCCCGCCCCACGCCAAGAGCCCGCAACGCTGAAGCTGGGGTTGCCGGTGTGAGCCAAGATGGCGTCATGGATGAGCGTCGCAGGGTTGTGGATGGGAGTGCGGAGGTGGGAGAAGGCTATGTGGCCGACGTCATTGATGAGGCATGGAGGCGCGACAATGAGGGGTGCGTGCTCAAGAGGAGGGCCAGAATGGCGCGGGGGGAGATCGCCGCGAGCATGCATAGGAGACGGGCCGAAAGCGGCCGCTGCACGTGCCTCATTTAGGCGAGCACGCAGGGCGTCTAGGTCTAGCTGAGTGGTGGAGTTGTCTTGAGGCATGGAGTGGGTAGTGGAGTGGTGAGCGACAAGGATGCCGATGAAGGGGGCGTCAGGGCCGGCACCATCGCGCGGCCAGCCGGCGGTAGCACCGTTGCGGATGGTCGGGGAAGGTGCATCTGGGTTGGCCATGGTGGAAGTTGGTGGCGGGTTGGGTTGGAGGTGAAATGCTGGGTTAGAGGCGGTGGAGTTTGCTGGGAAAGATGGGAAGAACGGGAGGATGCGAACCGAGCGGCACCGCCGAGCTTTGTGGCCGGAGCACCAGCAGCGGGCACACCTAATGGGGTCTCGGCAGTGCTGAACCTGATGGTCCAGGGCTAGGCAACGGAAGCAGCGGCGTCGTGTGTGTAGAGGCGGAGAGAAGTGGTGGACTGAGGGAGGGAGTTGTGCGGTGCATGTGTTATTTATAGGGGGGGGGGAGCTATGTGGTGCATGCGTGTGTGATGGAGGGGAAATAAGGACGTCTCGATACGACCTGGGCGTCAGCGGCCTATCCATGCGTGGCGTTGAGCAGTCAGTCAAAGGATGGGGCGTGGTATAGGGATCAGGCGGTGAGGGTACATGTGACTGTGAGGCAGGGCATGGACCAGGTTTGGTTGACGCGAGCAGTATTGAAATGGTGTGGCGGTCAGGGACGTGCGGCGCCGGCTGCGCATGCATGCATGCGAGCGGCGTTGGGGCATGCGGCTGGAGTTCATGGACCGGGGGGGGGCGGAGACAGAGTCTTGCGGTGCATGCACTAGGCGTGCGGTGTGCTTATGCGGTGGAGTATGGGCATGGGTGCCTAGGGTCACAGGCTGGGGTTGTTGACCGTGAGCAGCTACCTGGGCGGAGGCGAGGGCAGGCATGTAACCCGTCTCCTCATTTTCAGCAATGGTCAAAAGCACAGGTGCAGATAACGTGGCTATATTCGCGGCAGGGTGGTGGCAGGTAGTTGGTGCTGTTGTGTTCGTGGGGGTGGTGCAACCGTGGTTTGGACCTAAGGGCAAAGACATGCCCTGGGGTTTGGAAGTGGAGTGTGGGGGTGTGCGTTGAGTGCCAAGGGTAGGCGGGTGTGGGCCAAGGATCGAGTCGTGGTGGGCATGGTGCTCCAGCGTTTTTTGCCCGAGCGTGGTCAGTCCGAGTTGGGCAAGTAGACGCTGTTCATGCGCAGTGGCCGTTGTGAGCTGGTCAAAAAGGTGTAAGGATAGGCAGTTGAATTCTAGTGGCGATCGTTTTAAAATTTCAAATCTAACTTCTTTTGACAGTACAAAGGAGCGGAACACGCAGTCTGTAAGCTTAGTTGCCTGAAAATCTGGTTTGACCGAGAAGTGGTGGTCTAAAGCATTGGATATTAGCGTGGAGTTGGGGTTAACTTGTGTAGAGCTGCAGACTATCCAGAGAGGAATTGTTGGTGCATGGCATAGCGGGAAGATAGGTCGTGTGATCTCGGTGTGGTACATGTTGAGAATACGATTAAAGAATTTAAACCCATGTTAGAACGGCCTAACCTCAGGTGCGGCGACGAGCGGCGCCGTTGTTGTATCCGGCAGAGAGACCGGGGCGTTGAGGAAGGGGGAAGGAGCGGTAGCCGTCCCGCGCGGCGAAGCTTGGCGGTTGGTGGCGCGCAGATGATTAGGCGAGGCAGCCTGAGCGTCTGCCGGCCCCAGAGCTGCCGAGGAGGCAGCAGCGATGACCGATGCGTAGAAGAACGGTGTGGAGAGTGGGGAGCATGCAGTGATCCCTGCTTGGGCGTCTGGTGAGGCAACACAGAAGGAGTAGGCTGAAGTTGATAATTGTTGGACGTCGAAGGTTTTTGCCCGGCCTCCGAACCTTGTCTGCAGCAAAGCTGCGACAAGGTAGCGGTCGATGGGCAGGTGGCAGGTGTGGAAGAAGATGATGGTGTTGCGGCGGGGTGATGGATCAAGGCGGGGAGGCGAGACCATTGAGCGTTTCACTTGCCATAGTGCAGACTGGAAAGCTAGGACGATCGTGGGATCGAGATTTAGGGATTGATGGATGAAACGGAAAGCGTGCTGAAAACGATCACCGATGTCGACCGTTTTAGCAGCATGGTGGGCGGTTTCGATCGGCGTTGATGGTTGGCGTGGTATGGGTGAGGCGAGTAGGCATGCGACAATGGAGGCTGTGGAGTCTTTTGTGGCATCCGCAGGCGAGCAGACGGCGAAGGAGATGTGTATGCGTGGGGAGACGATTTCCCTCTCCCGGAGGATGGCGAGTGCCACCGGCTCCGATGAGACGGTGAAACGGAAGACTGTTGGAGAGAGCTGGAGGGTCATGAACATGTCGGACTGACCACCCAAGCAACCTTGAAGGAAGCATGCAAGCAAGAGGCAGTCGATATCCAAGACGGCGCGCTCAATTGTGGCGGTGAGGTGGATTCCGGACCTCTTGTGGCGAAACAGAGTGATGGGTTGGAGAATGGCGGACCGAACTTGATCTTCGAAATCAGCACCCATTGCGTTTCCGACACCAAGCGCGGCGCGGATGGCTCCATGGACGGGAGACTCATCCAGCCGAGCCACCAGCGGGAGCGGAGGAGAGGTGAAAGTGGCTATGGGCAGGCTGATGGCTGGCGGTGGCCTAGGGTTCAGTGTGGGCGGATGAGGGCTGAGCGTGGTCGGCGTGGGAACGGGGAGAGGGCTAGAGGAAGGTGGCCGGCGACGAGGGCTCAGTGGGGGTGGTGGAGCGGGAGGCGGGAGGAGGAGGAGCTGTGACGCCCCAGACCGGAGCTTCAGTTGCCTTCCAGGGTTTCCGAGTTTGTCGTGTGATTTGTTTGGTGTGTGCTTTCATCATGTCATCTCTTGCATTGCATCATCTCATCATGCCATCATATCATTATTTTTAAAAACCCAACTAAATAAAATCGTATGGATCTTCGGTCCATTTAAATCGAGGGAATTCACTTGGTGTTTTCTCTTTATAACATACCCTCCCAATATTAGGGAGCTATATAAAATATTCCTCGTTTTGGAATCATCATAACACACTTGCAAATAAATCCCGTGCCTTTTCTACTCCGAGTTGACCTCAAAACCTTGCCATTATTATTCTATCATTTTCCGGAGTTCCACCAAAAATCCTTAGATCATTTTTGTTAAATTCCTCTTATTTTTTGTGAGCCCGGGAAAATTATTCGTGTGTCCAAATCCTTTCCCCAACCCTCTATTTCTTTTCTTCTCTTTATCTGTTTTCTGCTAAAGTATATATATTAGAGAGAGAGAGAGGAGAGCCAGCCCAAGAGGCCCTGGTTTTTTTCTCCTCCTCCCGGGCCTCCCAACTCCCAAGGCCTCCCAAGGCCCAAGGCCCACCGACCCCCTCTAACCCTAGCCCGACTCGATCCCTCACTCTCTCCCTCGTCCTCCCATCAAGCCACAAGCCTCGATCCCATCGCTCCCGATCCCTTCTCTCCCTCTGCGCCGATCTCCCATCTCCTCCATGCCCCGCTCCTCCCGATCCCTCGCCTTTCTTACCTTCCCTCGCTGCCCCTTTCCTCGTCCTCCTCCACCGGCCCCTCCTCGCCGCGCCTCAACCTTCCTCGCCGCCCTCGACCTACCTCGCCGACGCGCCATGCCCCGGGCCAGGACCATCTCGCCATTTCCCTCCTCCGTCGCCGTCTTTGGCAGGGGTAGGAGCCCCCATGTCCCGCACCACCTCCTGCCCGTGCTCCGGCGGCCCTCCGTCGCCTGCAGTTCGCCCCGCCTCTGCCTCCTCTCCATGGGCCACCTGCACCACCTCGCGACCGCCGTGCCCGATGCCATGGCCGCGCCTCCCTGCTCCACTTCGGGAGGTCCTGCCCGACGCCATGGCCGCCGCCTTGGAGTCCCACCGGCCGGGGACCAGATGAGCAACCTGCCCGCCTCTGCTTCGTTTGAGCAGGAAGGAGAATGCGCCTCCGCTTGCCCTCTTCGACCAGAATCGCCAAGTCCAAGTACCGACACCGTGGGTTTTTCACCAAGTTCGACTACCGGTGGATGCGCAAGTACCACGACGTCTTTGGGAGACCCGTTTTCGTCAAGTTCGACTACACCCGGAAACGCCAAGTACCCCTTCGGAATGTACCAAGTTCGACTAAGTGATGCGTGTGTACCACTACGACCCGACGACCACCGAACCGGAAACGACAAGTACCCCGATGACACGTGTACCACTACCGTCGACCCTCGAAGACCCCGTGGACCCCGAACATCCACGGGACATGAACGTCTACTTCCCCTACGCCGTGTACCACTACTTCCCTCGGCGATCATCGCGAGAACGACTACTTCCTCTACTTCCCTCGACGACCCGTGAACGACTCCTTCCCTCTACGAAACTCGACCCGTCCCGTTTGAACGTTCCGAAGGTATAACCCGTGACGACCGCCGTGATCGAATCATCCTTGCGATGCCCCTCTTTTGCCTTGCCACCGTTCCGTGGGAACCCGGAATCCGGGATCACCCCACCATCTCGCATGACTCGCTTCCGTCACGTTTTCCTTTGCACCGGTATCTCCGTGAGCTACCGGAACCGATATGTTGCCGTGGCACCATTTTCGGATTCGTTGCCGTGGCACCCCTTTCTTCCACCACGGTGACACAATGCTTCATAATGCTCTTGTCAACGTTTTCATAATATTGCATAATCTTGCTCATGTCATCCGCATCATGATAACAACATTTAATTGCTTATAATTGTTGTTTGCATTAATTTGCTTAAATGCCATGCTAAAATGATTTATTTCATAACTTAATAACCGTAGCTCCATTTTAAATGTTCTTTATATGTAAATGGGGTAGAAAAATGCCTAGTTTAACATGGTAGCATTACTTTGCATGTTTAACAACTCTAAAATATGCTTTAGGACAGATCTGTACCTAATCTATAAATATGCACATGGGGATTTTCCGGAATTGTTGTTTCTTATTTCCGGCCTCATTTAAACTTGCCTAGATAGGTAGTTTCATTATGCCTCACCTCTTGCCATGTTTAATAACATTTAATATTGTTGGGTAGCCTAACCGAGAGAGAACTAAATAAATGTTGTGGTGTTCATCAATATGCAACTCGTTGCATATTGAGCTCCACTTAATTTGTAGTGTTGTTTGTGCATATTGCCATGCCATGCTATTTAAACCGGACATGCATCATACTTGATTGTGCATCATGCCATGTTTATGTGTTGGTTGTTTACCATGTTGTTTGTTTGTTTCGGTTTGCTTTTCTCGTTAGCTTCGGTTTCGTTCGGAGTTGTGAGGATTCATTCGACTTCGTCCGCTTGTCTTCTTCATGGATTCGTTCTTCTTCCTTGCGGATTTCGGCAAGATGACCATACCCTCGAAATCACTTCTATCTTTGCTTGCTAGTTGCTCGCTCTTTTGCTATGCCTATGCTACGATGCCTACCACTTGCTATATCATGCCTCCCATATTGCCATGTCAAGCCTCTAACCATCCTTTCCTAGCAAACCGTTGTTTGGCTATGTTACCGCTTTGCTCAGCCCTCTTATAGCGTTGTTAGTTGCAGGTGAAGATGAAGTTTGTTCCTTGTTGGAACATGGAGATGTTGTTCCTTGTTGGAACATGTTTACTTGTTGGGATATCACAATATATCTTATTTAATTAATGCATCTATATACTTGGTAAAGGGTGGAAGGCTCGGCCTTATGCCTGTGTTTTGTTCCACTCTTGCCGCCCTAGTTTCCGTCATATCGGTATTATGTTCCCGGATTTTGCGTCCCTAACGCTGTCGGGTGATTTATGGGACCCCTTGACAGTTCGCTTTGAATAAGACTTTTCCAAAGAAGGCCCAACATTGGTTTTACCATTTGCCTCACCTATACCCCTTTTCCCTTGGGTTTCGGAGCCCGAGGGTCATCTTTATTTTAGCCCCGGGCGGTGCTCCTTCGAGTGTTGGTCCGAACCGAGCAGATCATGGGGCCACCTCGGGGCAACTCGAGGCTGGTTTTACTCGTGGGCTGACTTATCCGGTGTGCCACGACCGAGGTACGTGCGACTCCTATCAGATTTGTCGGCACATCCGGCGGCTTTGCTGGTCTTGTTTTATTGCTGTGAAATGTCTTGTAGCCGGATTCCGAGACTGATCGGGTCTTCCGGGAGAAGGAATATCCTTCGTTGATCGCGAGAGCTTATCATGGGCTAAGTTGGGACACCCTGCAGGGTTTTGAATCTTTGAAAGCCGTGCCAGCGGTTATGTGGCAGATGGGAATTTGTTAATGTCCGTTGTAGAAAACCCGGTTGATCTTAAATTAAAATACACCAACGCGTGTGTAACCGTGATGGTCTCTTCTCGGAGTCCGGAAGTGAACACGGTTTCGGGTTATGTCGGCGTAAGTAGGAGTTCAGGATCACTTCTTGATCATAGTTGTTCGACCGTGCTTTGCCTCCTCTTCTCGCTCTCATTTGCGTATGTTAGCCACCATATATGCTAGTCGCTGCTGCAGCTCCACCTCACTACTTTGTCCTACCTTTAAGCTTAAATAGTCTTGATCTCGCGGGTGTGAGATTGCTGAGTCCCGTGACTCACAGATACTTCAAAACCAGTTTGCAGTGCCGATGAAACCGTGCAGGTGATGCACCGAGCTCAAGGAGGAGCTCGATGAAGATCTTGTTCATTGTGTTGTTTCGTTTCAGCTTGATCAATAGTGGAGCCAGTTGGGACGATCGGGGATCTGTGTAGCATTTGGGGTAGTCTTCTTTTATTTTGGTTCCGTAGTCGGACCTTGATTGTATCTGTATGATGTAATGTTTTACTCATGTATTGTGTGAAGTGGCGATTGTAAGCCAACTATGTGTCTTTTTCCTTATGTATTACATGGGTTGTGTGAAGATTACCTCACTTGCGATATTGCTTTCAATGCGGTTATGCCTCTAAGTCGTGCTTCGACACGTGGGAGATATAGCCGCATCGAGGCGTTCAAGTTGGTAATCGAGCCTTCCCGACTTAGGAGCCCCTACTTGATTGTTTGTCGCGTTGTTGAGTCTAGAATGGAAAATGTTTTGAGTCTTAGGATTATATATATCGGAGTAGGATTCTTTTTACTCCTCGGTCCTTCGTCGCTCTGGTGAGGTATCCCGACGAGAGTTTTGACTTTTCTCTCCTCTAATTTCACTAAAATTTTTTTAGGATCACGTGGGTATCTTGGAATCGTTCCGATGGTTTTGTGACGAGAACATTGTTCTTGGTGCCTCGACATTTAGGGGTTGTGGCGGTGTCCGGGAGTTGAGCTCCGAGGTGTTGTCGTCACAATTTTATCGTTGCGCTTCTGAATACCTGAGTTTTGCCGACATCGAAATCTCTTTTATGCAGTTGTTGGTGAGATAACCCCGATAGCCCAAAGATCTTGTGGCGAAAAGGGAGTATTGCCATGACTTGTATAACGGATGTTTTTCAAGGTCGAGGTACACGATTTCGAAGGTTTCTTGGTTATGTGTTGAAGGATGGATACAATTGGATCTAGGTATTGTTAGTTTGGGTGATATATTTTGTGTCCCTGTATCCCCAACACCAGATTGCATAACCAGAAAGTTTCGGAGTTTATAGGTGGGAATTCTAGTAGCTTACAGGATATTCTTTCCGGCGGATGTATGATTTGAGATTGGGGTTCAACGTCTAGTGGTCCGCCCATTCACGGTCGATTCTGATGGTCGCGAGACGTCTTAAAGAATCCTTGGCTATGCTGATTCGGGGACGTCTTGTTTGTCATTCGTGACGTCCGCTATACGTCGTGTCCGTGTGGGCCCCACCACGAACACTTTGGGCGAAATCTCTATCATGTATTTGTTCCGGCTCATTCTTGAAGCCAATCCTTTGTTTTTGTTTTGTTTTGTGGTATTCAAGTTGCTTCAATGTCAAGTGTTGATTCCATACTTTTCCTAAATGGTGTTCTCATATTGCTATGTGAATACTAATCCTTCTTGATCACTGAGCTTGTCATATTAATTCTTTTCCAACCGGCGTGCTTCTCTTCAAGTGAATCTGATCATTCCAACATTCGCAAGATCAATTCTAAGCTTTTTCTCAACGGTGTTCGTTTCATCCGACCCAAGTTGTTTTGTTTTCCCGCCCTCCCAACCCTTTTTCTTCAAGGACTCAGATTTCTTAATCAAGTATCCATTTTATTGAGTGAAGTTTCTTCATTCTTTTCCTTTAATGTTTTATCCGGTGATTTCTCATGAAGACGCTAAGGAAGCTTCAACCTTATCATTGTTCCATTCTAATTTTCTTCTCCGGTGGATTTAAGTCAAGTTTTCAGTGTTGATCGTATTCTTTTCATCGTTTCAAATGCTTTCTCATGTCGGTGCATCTCTTAATCATCCACTTCTCGCTATTCAATTGTTCTGGAGTGTTGAAGATATCTCAGAAGATTCTAGTTTCCATTCTCAATTCACTCAAGTTCTTTTGAGGATGTTATCTCATTCAAGCCATTTAATTCTACCGGTGCAATATCTACTTCAAACAATTGTTCAACGGTGGTTCTTTTGAGTGGGCCCTAACCCACAGGTCTTTTTCCAGGATCTTACCTGACTCTTCTAATTTCCCGGCGCTATTCTCAAATTCTTTGCAAAGTTTGATGTAAGGATGAATTATCATCAGTCAAATGTCTTTCTCCAATATCTTTCAAATTATCTTCATCGTTGGTTCAACCTTTCTAATTTTCATTCCGGAGCGCTTCAATAATTAATGGTGGTGTTTCTCGTCGTCATTCTCGAATTTTGAAGACCGAAGATGAGTTTCTTTTTATCTCGCTTCGTTCTCTTCAAGATTCATGGTTTTAGCTTGATGCCATCCTCTCATAATTATTTTCGGTTGTGAGAATTCTTTTAACCCACCCGGAGCATTTCAGGAGTCTTTTCAGTTTGATTCTTCTGAGCCCATCATCTCAGAATTATTCATTCCAGCGTTCAACTCTTGTTTTCCAAATCTTACCGGTGCATCATTCAAGTATCCTCTAATCAGTTCATGATTTCTCTGTTCTCATGTATCTAAATTTTGTCAAGCATCTTTATTCGTTTTCCAATTCTTCCCGGTGAATTGTGCCTTTGCTACGTTCATTCTCAATTATTATGGTGGTTTGTTCAAGATTTCACTTCCTTTGTTATCATATTAATTTATTCGTTGTTTCAATCCTACCGGTGGTTCGTTGAAGACCTACCCAAGATTGCGCCATATCTATCTTAATCCTTTCTACGAGAATAAGTAGTATGCCAAATCCGTTGCTTGTCATCAATCTAAATTGGTGAAGGATCAACATAATGTAATTCTTATTCTTGTTCCATCGAGTAAATTCAATTCCTTATTTCGGAGGGTCGTCAAAATTCTTGATTTCATTTGTTCATCTTTTCTTTCCGGAGTTCCAACTTTTCTCGGTTATATCATTTCAAAGCTTCATCTTATCACTGCAAGGCTTCACCTTGTGTTTTCAACTTCTCTTTCTTTCTATCATCCTTTTGTTTACCGGAGTTCATCATGGAGGTTCTACATGGTGCTTCCTCAGGATTCTTTTCATTTCTTCAATTGTTCTTCAAGTTTTCTCTCGAAGTTATGATCCGCCAAGCTATACTCAAAAATTGAACATGGTGCTCAACACATGTTTTGTTTTGGGGAGTTCAATTATTCTTCTTCTTGCATTTCGAAGTGCAATTCTTTCTATCATTATCTTTTGAGGTGGTGTTATGTCATTCTCGACAATTTGAGTTCGTGTTTCATGTTTCACATGTTGTCAAGAATGAGGTATTTTAAATCCATCAATCTCTTCATTGGAGTTATCTTGGGGTATGTTTCACCTAAAGCTTTCCCTAAGGCTTGTTGCTATTTATGGTGCTTATAAAGGACCCAAGTTCTTCATTTGTCCTCTCGGTGAAATAAGTTTCCCGTCTCCTTGTTGTTATCAATCCAATCGTTTGTTTCCGTTGGTGGCAGAATTTCACCTCGTTTTGTAAAGATCATGTCCTTTTTCTTGCTTATCGATTTAACCGGAGTGTTGTGTCTTCTCTTCAAGTTCTTTTCATCTTATCAAGTTTTCCTTCTTCTTTTAGTCGGAGTGCTGCCCAAATTTTATCAATCTTATTCCTTCTCGATCTAGTTTTAACCGGAGTGGTTTCGAATTCTATCTTGTTCATTAAACTCTTCATTCTTGTCTTTGCAAACTTCAAGTTATCGTAATGTTCCTTGTTCCTCTTTTTCTAACGGATTGTTTGCAATCTCGTTCATCTACGTTGTTTTCTTTCTTTCATTTGCTCAACCTCTCAAGGTTCATTGGTTTCATTCGTTTGTCGAAGAAGCAACTTTGTTTTACCTCTTCCTCTTCCGCTTTTCTCCGTGCCATCCTAGATCTCGGGGCGAGATCCTCTCGTAGTGGTGGAGTGTTGTGACGCCTGCACCGGAGCTTGATTGCCTTCGGGGTTTCCAGTTTGTCGTGTGATTTGTTTGGTGTGTGCTTTCATCATGTCATCTCTTGCATTGCATCATCTCATCATGCCATCATATCATTATTTTTAAAACCCAACTAAATAAAATCGTATGGATCTTGGTCCATTTAAATCGAGGGAATTCACTTGGTGTTTTCTCTTTATAACATACCCTCCCAATATTAGGGAGCTATATAAAATATTCCTCGTTTTGGAATCATCATAACACACTTGCAAATAAATCCCGTGCCTTTTCTACTCCGAGTTGACCTCAAAACCTTGCCATTATTATTCTATCATTTTCCGGAGTTCCACCAAAAATCCTTAGATCATTTTTGTTAAATTCCTCTTATTTTTTGTGAGCCCGGGAAAATTATTCGTGTGTCCAAATCCTTTCCCCAACCCTCTATTTCTTTTCTTCTCTTTATCAGTTTTCTGCTAAAGTATATATATTAGAGAGAGAGAGAGGAGAGCCAGCCCAGCAGGCCCCTGGTTTTTTCTCCTCCTCCTGGGCCTCCCAACTCCCCGCGGCCTCCCAAGGCCCAAGGCCCACCGACCCCCCCTCTAACCCTAGCCCGACTCGATCCCTCACTCTCTCCCTCGTCCTCCCACTGCGCCGCTGCGCCCGATCCCATCGCTCCCGATCCCCTTCTCTCCCTCTGCGCCGATCTCCCCATCTCCCTCCATGCCCCGCTCCTCCCGATCCCCTCGCCCTTCTTACCTTCCCCTCGCCGGCCCCTTTCCTCGTCCTCCCTCCACCGGCCCCTCCTCGCCGCGCCTCAACCTTCCTCGCCGCCCTCGACCTACCTCGCCGACGCGCCATGCCCCGGGCCAGGACCATCTCGCCGTTTCCCTCCTCCGTCGCCGTCTTTGGCAGGGGTAGGAGCCCCATGTCCCGCACCACCTCCTGCTGTGCTCCGGCGGCCTCCGTCGCCTGCAGTTCGCCCGCCTCTGCCTCCTCTCCATGGGCCACCTGCACCACCTCGCGACCGCCGTGCCGATGCCATGGCGCGCCTCCTGCTCCACTTGGGAGGTCCTGCCCGACGCCATGGCCGCCGCCTTGGAGTCCCACCGGCCGGGGACCAGATGAGCAACCTGCCCCGCCTCTGCTTCGTTTGAGCAGGAAGGAGGATGCGCCTCCGCTTGCCCTCTTCGACCAGAATCGCCAAGTCCAAGTACCGACACCGTGGGTTTTCACCAAGTTCGACTACCGGTGGATGCGCAAGTACCACGACGTCTTTGGGAGACCCGTTTTCGTCAAGTTCGACTACACCCGGAAACGCCAAGTACCCCTTCGGAATGTACCAAGTTCGACTACGTGATGCGTGTGTACCACTACGACCCGACGACCACCGAACCGGAAACGACAAGTACCCCGATGACACGTGTACCACTACCGTCGACCCTCGAAGACCCCGTGGACCCCGAACATCCACGGGACATGAGCGTCTACTTCCCCTCGCCGTGTACCACTACTTCCCTCGGCGATCATCGCGAGAACGACTACTTCCTCTACTTCCCTCGACGACCCGTGAACGACTCCTTCCCTCTACGAAACTCGACCCGTCCCGTTTGAACGTTCCGAAGGTATAACCCGTGACGACCGCCATGATCGAATCATCCTTGCGATGCCCCTCTTTTGCCTTGCCACCGTTCCGTGGGAACCCGGAATCCGGGATCACCCCACCATCTCGCATGACTCGCTTCCGTCACGTTTTCCTTTGCACCGGTATCTCCGTGAGCTACCGGAACCGATATGTTGCCGTGGCACCATTTTCGGATTCGTTGCCGTGGCACCCCTTTCTTCCACCACGGTGACACAATGCTTCATAATGCTCTTGTCAACGTTTTCATAATATTGCATAATCTTGCTCATGTCATCCGCATCATGATAACAACATTTAATTGCTTATAATTGTTGTTTGCATTAATTTGCTTAAATGCCATGCTAAAATGATTTATTTCATAACTTAATAACCGTAGCTCCATTTTAAATGTTCTTTATATGTAAATGGGGTAGAAAAATGCCTAGTTTAACATGGTAGCATTACTTTGCATGTTTAACAACTCTAAAATATGCTTTAGGACAGATCTGTACCTAATCTATAAATATGCACATGGGGATTTTCCGGAATTGTTGTTTCTTATTTCCGGCCTCATTTAAACTTGCCTAGATAGGTAGTTTCATTATGCCTCACCTCTTGCCATGTTTAATAACATTTAATATTGTTGGGTAGCCTAACCGAGAGAGAACTAAATAAATGTTGTGGTGTTCCGTCAATATGCAACTCGTTGCATATTGAGCTCCACTTAATTTGTAGTGTTGTTTGTGCATATTGCCATGCCATGCTATTTAAACCGGACATGCATCATACTTGATTGTGCATCATGCCATGTTTATGTGTTGGTTGTTTACCATGTTGTTTGTTTGTTTCCGGTTTGCTTTTCTCGTTAGCTTCGGTTTTCGTTCCGGAGTTGTGAGGATTCATTCGACTTCGTCCGTTTGTCTTCTTCATGGATTCGTTCTTCTTCCTTGCGGGATTTCAGGCAAGATGACCATACCCTCGAAATCACTTCTATCTTTGCTTGCTAGTTGCTCGCTCTTTTGCTATGCCTATGCTACGATGCCTACCACTTGCTATATCATGCCTCCCATATTGCCATGTCAAGCCTCTAACCATCCTTTCCTAGCAAACCGTTGTTTGGCTATGTTACCGCTTTGCTCAGCCCCTCTTATAGCGTTGTTAGTTGCAGGTGAAGATGAAGTTTGTTCCTTGTTGGAACATGGAGATGTTGTTCCTTGTTGGAACATGTTTACTTGTTGGGATATCACAATATATCTTATTTAATTAACGCATCTATATACTTGGTAAAGGGTGGAAGGCTCGGCCTTATGCCTGGTGTTTTGTTCCACTCTTGCCGCCCTAGTTTCCGTCATATCGGTATTATGTTCCCGGATTTTGCGTCCCTAACGCGTCGGGTGATTTATGGGACCCCTTGACAGTTCGCTTTGAATAAGACTTTTCCAAAGAAGGCCCAACATTGGTTTTACCATTTGCCTCACCTATACCCCTTTTCCTTGGGTTTCGGAGCCCGAGGGTCATCTTTATTTTAGCCCCCGGGCGGTGCTCCTTCGAGTGTTGGTCCGAACCGAGCAGATCAAGGGGCCACCTCGGGGCAACTCGAGGGCTGGTTTTACTCGTGGGCTGACTTATCCGGTGTGCCACGAGACCGAGGTACGTGCGACTCCTATCAGATTTGTCGGCACATCCGGGCGGCTTTGCTGGTCTTGTTTTATTGCTGTGAAATGTCTTGTAGCCGGATTCGAGACTGATCGGGTCTTCCGGGAGAAGGAATATCCTTCGTTGATCGCGAGAGCTTATCATGGGCTAAGTTGGGACACCCCTGCAGGGTTTTGAATCTTTCGAAAGCCGTGCCCGCGGTTATGTGGCAGATGGGAATTTGTTAATGTCCGGTTGTAGAAAACCCGAAGTTGATCTTAAATTAAAATACACCAACCGCGTGTGTAACCGTGATGGTCTCTTCTCGGCGGAGTCCGGGAAGTGAACACGGTTTCTGGGTTATGTCTGACGTAAGTAGGAGTTCAGGATCACTTCTTGATCATAGTTGTTCGACCGTGCTTTGCCTCCTCTTCTCGCTCTCATTTGCGTATGTTAGCCACCATATATGCTAGTCGCTTGCTGCAGCTCCACCTCACTACTTTGTCCTACCTTTAAGCTTAAATAGTCTTGATCTCGCGGGTGTGAGATTGCTGAGTCCCCGTGACTCACAGATACTTCAAAACCAGTTTGCAGGTGCCGATGAAACCGTGCAGGTGATGCACCTGAGCTCAAGGAGGAGCTCGATGAAGATCTTGTTCATTGTGTTGTTTCGTTTCAGTTGATCAGTAGTGGAGCCCAGTTGGGACGATCGGGGATCTGTGTAGCATTTGGGGTAGTCTTCTTTTATTTTGGTTCCGTAGTCGGACCTTGATTGTATCTGTATGATGTAATGTTTTACTCATGTATTGTGTGAAGTGGCGATTGTAAGCCAACTATGTGTCTTTTTCCCTTATGTATTACATGGGTTGTGTGAAGATTACCTCACTTGCGATATTGCTTTCAATGCGGTTATGCCTCTAAGTCGTGCTTCGACACGTGGGAGATATAGCCGCATCGAGGGCGTTTCAGGAGCGCCATCGTATTCGGCTCGGTGGATCCTGGCAAAGTGGCAAGGGCCGGGCTGCAACTTGGTTCATTGCACCTCTCGTTGGAACTAGTTCTAGCTCCGCTATGAATCTGTTAATAAACTGGTGGGTGGCGAAAGGTGTCTGATAGATTTCCTCATGGATCACCTGTCTCCTTGTCCACGAAATTGCCCAGAACGTCACCGCCAGCTTCCCAAACGAATCGTGTGAGAGCGAGTCAATCATAGAGAAAAATTATTGCTTTGCACTAGGCTCTGTTGTTTCACACAAATGCTCCGCAAAATCACCATCAACAAGTGCCTAAACGCACCTTTCCCTAGTACATTCAAGGAGAGAATGCCTCCAAGAATGCGACACGAGGTGGAGATTTCATTATCGCCGGTGGCAGCACTCCATGCTGTTGCAACACATGAGATGGTGACTTCCCCGCTTTTTTGCGGCTGTGTGTGTGGTCATGGCCGAACGTGAGCACTTCATGTGTCGCACGTCCATCTATTCCCTTTTCTCCTTCCAACATCTAACCCCACGGGGTGTACCCCTCGCTCTTCCGGCGAAGCTACAAAGTCATCAATGACGTCCAAGCCAAGACCAACCATGCATGCCACCCCAACTCCAACAACATTGACGCTCGAGACCGACGAGGCAACACGGTGTAGGCGGGCGTGACCGCATGAAATGACTCGTTATCGACGGCGCGTGTACCACTTCATGTATGGAATCTACCACCGACACACACACACACACACACACACACACACACACACACACATGCATGGAATCTACCACCGCCACACACACACACACACACACACACACACACACACACACACACACACACACACCACCACCACCACCACCACCACCACCACCACCACCACCACCACCACCACTACGAAGGTGTCTCACAGCACTATATGGGGGCTTCCCGAGACCTCCGAGAACCAGGAGACCACGATCGCTTGATCACTTGGTCGTGCCTCACATTTTCTTCTCTTCTTTTTGTATTTGTGTACTTTGTACACTGGCAGGCCTGCAACAATTTGTTCCCTGGTGCATGGGAGACATTTATACAACACATCTCTATCTTTTTGTATGGGTGTTTCTTCCTTCGTGTCAAACACGGCCATCCAACTGTATCCCTCAAATATCCCCCATTTCAAACACGACATTCAAACGAAATGTATTGAGTTTGTTATAATAAGTGCAAAAATAGGCCAGAGGCCGGTGAAGCCAGTGTGAATTCGACGAAGTTTCTCACGTCGACGTGGGTATTGGAGAGGAAGAGGAGCGGACGGAGCAAGAGAGGAGAGTGGGCTGAGAGCTAGGGTTCGGAGAGGGGGCAGATTGGGGTTCTTGTGGGGACGACGTGGGATCGGTGATGGCCTGGGCTGATATGGCGGACGCGCCCGGGCCGCCCCATATCTGCCCTACATTTGGGCTGGATATGTGAGCCGCCGAACAGCCCAGGCATTTGAGGCCAGTTTGAGGCGTCCGGATGGGTTTTTTTTTTTTGACCGGTTGACCGGTCCGCTTGCCCGGACATTTAAGATGGGTTTGAGGTGCTTGGTTGTACATGCCCTAAAATGTCTACAGACACTGGGACGGGCGTCAGCCATCCAATTATATCCCCCATTTCAAACACGACATTCAAATGAAATGTAACGAGTTTGATAAAATATATGCAAAAATAGGCAGGAAGCTAGTGAAGTCAATGTGAATGCAACGAGTTTCTCAACACGGACAAGTTTTTTGGCATGGATCAGAGGTGTGAAGTAAGCGGTCCGACCCAATTTGATGATCCGGACATTTGCAGACGTTTTAGTGACCCGTGTTGGAGATGCGCTAAGAAGCACAACCCCATCATTCCGCTACATATCCTTTTGTATTTAGCCAATCGGATAACACAAGCCATGAAAGAACTTAATTTTCTTGACACACTTATAAGCCCAAATCCACTTAAAAGGAGCCGAGACATGTATGTGCTGAAAAATAAGCTTATAGAACTACCACAAAAGTAAACATCTGTTTAAAAAATAAACATCTGAATTTCAGATGAAGGCCCAAGAGCCATTACCAGAGATGCTTAATTAGGTGTAGGTGAACTTGGCTAGCAAGTTGTAACAAACCCCTGTGATGTGAATGTAAAGCGCGCAAGGCACCTACGGACGATGAGAGCATCTCCAACAGGCGCGGCAAAAGGCGCGCCCGCGCGGTAAAATTACGTTTTAGCGCGCGCCGGCTGATTCCGCGCGCTCCAGCGGTGGCGGGAAATTACCGCGCGCGGGAAGCGCTTGCGCGCGCGCGGGAGAAAGCGGCACGCGGCATGGTAGATTTGGCGCGCCGTTTACCGCGCGCATATAAATTGCCGCGCCCGCCACGCGCACACACAGCCACGCGCCCTCCCCTCGCGAGCTCGCCGCTTCGCAGCTTTTCGCGCCACCACCGCGCCACCATGCCGCCCGCGCGCCGGGTGCCGGGCTATCGCGGCGTCGCGCGCCCAACGGCTGGTTCTGCGCCGAGATACGGTCGGCGGCGTGCGGCTCGGCCTCGGGACATTCGGGAGCGCGCGACGAGGCGGCCCACGCGTCGACACGCAGCGGCGTGGCGCTTGGACGAGCTCGATCGCAGATGAACTTCCGGGGCGTCTTCCGCGCGCGAGCAGCAGCGCGTCGCCCCTCCGCCGCGTCTCATCACCGACCTCGACCGTGCCGACCATGCTCGGCGGCAGCGCCGCCTCCTCGTCGCCGAGGAGGACGAAGCGAAACCATGGCGGAGTGGCGCCGTCGCCACCGGAGGTCGCCGCCGAGCATGCCTCTTGGGCGGAGAGGGCGGCAAGCGCCCGCTTCGGGCGGGCGAACGGCGTCGGCGGAAGGCGATGGCGAGCGAGCGATGCGACATCGTCTCCGCAGGTGGGAGGTCGTTCTTCACCTCGGACGATGAGCGTTGGGGCGGCGTCGGCTCTCAACCTCGGGCGACACCGATGAGGATGACGATGGTGATGGCAGCGACTTAGAGTAGTTTTCTATCTATGTATGCCGTAGTAATTTCTATCTATCTATGTATGTTGAACTATCTATCATCTATGCCGTAGTAGTTGCACCGATGTAATAAAATATCTATGTATCGCTTTTTTTATCTATGCAATTTTAATTAAAAAATATTATAGAATGAGCGCATGCGCTGCATTTTACTGCGCCTGCTAGAGCTGCGCGCGCGCGTGGCTTTTCAGCGCGGCTGCTGGAGCAAACGCTGCGCGCCGCGGCAAACCAGGCGATGGGCGCGCGCCAAATCTGTTTTTACAGCACGGCGCGTTGGGCGCCTGTTGGAGATGCTCTGACACGGTTTCTCCTTTATTCTTCTTTGTTCGTAGCAGCTGCAGTGGCCTTGATGGGTCCCACATCGACGGCACCGATGGCAAGCACGAGCTTTGGATCGACTCTCGACGCGCGAGCGATGCCGCAGCCACAGCCAGTCCCTGTTTCCGGGAAGCTTCACGTATGGGTGAGGCAGCCGCAGCCGCAGCCACCCTCACGTCTCCATCGTCTCTTGTCCTTTTACTACTTAGGCCCTGTTTGTTTCATAAGTCCAAGGACTTTTTTAAGTCCAAACTTATAAGTCATAAGTCCCTACATGTTTGTTTACAGGGACTTATAAGTCCCGAGTCCTTACTTGTTTGTTTACAGGAACTTATAAGCCCATGTTGCACCGCTGCAACGAGGCTTAGGAGAGGGTTGTCCGACGATTGAAGGCACCGTTGCAACGAACGGAGGCAGAACGAACCGAGGCGGGGCGGCAACGGGGCGGCGAACCGAGGCGGGGCGGCGACGGGGCGAGAGGCGGGCGGTGACGGGCGACGACGGGCAAGAGGCGGGCGGTGACGGAGCGACGACGGGCGAGAGGCGGGCGGCGATGGGCGACGACGGGCGAGAGGCGGGCGGCGACGGGCGGCGAACCGAGGCGGGAGGCGACGGGCGGCGAACCGAGGCGGGCGGCGACGGGCGAGAGACGGGCGGCGACGGGCGTATGGGAACGAGCTGGAGCGAATAAGTCCCAATAAGCTCCTCCCTGAGAGTCTTATTTGATAAGTCCCAAATCACCATAATAAGTCTCAATAAGTTCCTTGTGTTTGGTTTAGGTGGGATTTATAGAAACTTTTTTAAGTCCCTAAAACAATAAGTCCCTGAAAACAAACACCCCTTACGTGATTGCTTTGGTGGTCATGGGCTCATGGCTTGATGCATGCAGAGATATGCATGCCACTCCATTACGGTGCAGCAAAATGTGAAGCTAGCTAGGCGCGCGCGGGGACTGAGTAGTAAACTGGTCCGTGGCCTAGCCGTTGGTTGCTGAAACACAATTTAGACGATGCCTTGTGCGCTCTCACGTGAACTCTCTCTGCCTCGTCAGGGCCACCAACGGGCGAGCATTTCCATCTTCGTTCCCCTTCCTCTGCCCATACTCTTCCCTTCACTTCAGTAGCTAGCTCACTTTGCTTCTCCTCAACCACCACCCTCCCTACGTGCTCGGCGATCAATGGAGTGGGCAGCCGAGCAGCAGGATCTCGGGGACCTCGGGCTCGCCGGCATCTGCCGCGAGACATGCCGTGTGATCCACCGCTCCATCCTCCCCTATGGGCCGGCCGTCCTGGAAGCCGTGCTGCTCTCTGCGCTTTTGCTCGAGCACGCCGCCGCCTTCCGCGGCCTCAGCTCCCTCCTCGAGGCCGACGACGGTTCCGACCTCATCCGTTTCGTCGCCGTGCGGGGCGCCTTCTTACTCTTCGAGGGCCTCTCCATGATCCTCGTCGTCTTCTTCTCCCTCCTCTGCACCGGCGCCTACGTATTCCTTATCGCCTCCCTCTACTGTACCCAGGGCGACCTCCCCGCTTCCTGGAGCCGCCAGCGGCACCTCCCCCGCTTCCCCCTCACGCGGCTCGTCTCTACCTTCATCCTAGCACTCGCACTCGCCTTCGTCATATTCTTCGTCTTCCTCGCCGCCTTGCTCCTGCTCCACTACGAGGCCGGCCTACCGCTGCAGCTGCTGGGCGTGGCCGCCTGCCTCGCCGGGGCGGCCTACGTCGCCCCGGTTTTCCACCTTGCCTGCGTCGCGTCGGTGCTCGAGGACGCCGTCGAATTTGCCGCTCTGCGCAAGAGCCGCGCGCTCCTCGCCGGCAAGTTCTGGCCCGCGGCGGCCGTCTTCCTCACGCTCGACGCCTGCTTCGTCGCCCTGCAGCTGGCCTTCGCACGGCTGGTGCTGGGCGACGCGCTCGGCCTCGGCCTCTGGTTCCAGCTGGTCGCGGGAGTGGCGACATTCGTGGTTCTGTGGGCGGTGGTGCTGCTCACGCTGGCGGCGCAGCCGGTGATCTACTTGGTTTGCAAGAACCACCACCACGAGGTGGTCGACAAGGTTCACCTCGACTACATCGGAGAGTATGAGCGGCTCGCCGTCGACGGCGACAACGGCGTGGAGCTGCAGCCGGCGACGACGGAGCAGATCCCTGAAACTTCTGCCTAGCTAGCCGCGTCCTGCGTGTCGACGACTCCACCACGGTAGTACTTAGCTAGCTCCAAGATGATTTGAGACGATTTATATAAGATGATGCAGTCGTATGATGTGTATTATGTCTGATCCGCTTGTCAGTGTACAAAGACATGCATGCCTGGTAGTTGTTGGGATTATATAATGTGTGTGCTGAGTGCAAAAATACTCATGGATCAAAGTAAGTGCATTTGGATGAACAGTATGGCACCAATTCGAGTGTTTGATTTGTTCCATTTTTATTTTCCGGAGCAACCCTCACCTTGAGAAAATCAATACATGGATCCACTGTCGATGGTTACTTTAAGATTTGTGCTACTTCTTTTATCATTTTCTAGAATTTATCTTGTTTCAAAGCTTAGCATTGAGTGTCCCCTATCGTTCGAAAATGCATCTTAATGTTTCGTTATGTAGAGACCGGCTTTTCTACCATGCACGGGAGGTACCGTGCATAGCTGAGTAGTTAATGCTTTGAGTGGGATCCATGCCATTTTTTTCACTAAGATGTTTGATATATTTTTATCTCTATACTCTCATATCCATTGAGTGTTGTGTCAGAAATGCTACATATATTTCGCCAAAAAACAGTTACAGATATGTGTGCACTGTTCAACTACGTACTCTCTCCTTCCACAAACACGTGCATTACAATATATGAAGGTACTAAAATATTCAAATGTTTTATCATGTTTCAAAAGGAAAAACAATCATACTATTTTACGGTGGTTTATCTGTTCAAGATCGTATCATAATGTTTCATTCAGTGTCAACACTGAAAATTATCAGGTTTTCCCTGTTCTAGATTGCATTATTATGTTCACGCGCAAAAAAAAAAAGATTGCATTTTTATGTTTCATAGAGTATCATCATGTTCTGAAATATGAACTTGAAAACCTCTCAAAATATATTCAACGGTGGTTTTGTGTCAAAGTCCTACTCGCAAGGAACTGAAATATGTAAACAGATGATAAATTGGAACTGTGATTCAAAAAAATAAAATAGATCGAAGCTTTGAAATTATATGAAAAAATATGAAAGGGGGAGGTACTATTGTGTGTGAGGGATATATAGAAGAGAGGATGCTAGTGATCAACGTATGCATGCTCCAGTAGGAAAAGGTGGTGTGCACGATATGAAGCGCGCAAGGCGAGTTGGTTTCTGATGCTACCTAGAGTACGAAAAGTCCATTCTGCACCCGAGCTCATATGCTCCCGCATGGACAGTAAAATCGAAAAAATTCAAAAAATTCTAATTTTTTTTAGAGAAACATTGACAAAAGTTCTAAGTCCCTGCAAAAATTCATCATGAAATCACATTCTTGTAAGGCGTGGCAAAAAAAACAAATTCAGTGCTTCAAAATGCGTTTGAAAGTAGCTTTTTCAGAATACTATTTTTGTTTTCTTTGCCACGCCTTCTAGGAATGTGATTTCATGACAAATTTTTGCAGGCACTTAGAACTTTTGTCAATGTTTCTCTCAAATTTTTTTGGAATTTTTGGAATTTTTTCGATTTTTTTTTCTTTTTTACTATTCATGCGGGAGCATATGAGCTCGGGTGCAGATTAGCCGCGTCCCCTAGAGTACTCCTTTCTTTGTTCCCTACTATACTACACCAACCTACACTGACCATTAGTAATTACGGCCTGTTTAACTAGACCGAGGGAGGGATTCTCCATTCCGGTGCTCGTTTTTGGAGCTGGAAAATGTAACGTGGACGAAATAGCATTTACGTGGATGGGTTCCTTGATTTCTTGAGAGGTGATCGATGCTCACAGAAGTGTGGGTGTGTATCATGGATCCATGGTGGTGTATGTGTGCATACATGCATCTCATTTTCTCGTGTAAGTGTGGTGGTGCGTTTGGTAAGAATCAAAGATGCATGTTACCATCGAGCCGTCTCCGCGCCATGTTTCCATTCCAGAGCAAAGCTTTATTTATGGTGTGCGTCGCAGAGGCAAGCTTTATGGTGAGGCCCATGTGCCCATGAGCCCATGCCATTCCATTCCGGTGCAGCGGTGAAGAGAGGCTCTGAGAAGATAGATACCAGCTAGATGAGGAAACCAGTGGGTGAGGTGAGTATAATTCCATCGTTTCTATAAATCATTAAATCCCAATGCACTCACCCGTGAACTCTCTCTCTCTCTCACTAATCCCCGCAAAAAAAAGGGAGTGCCTAGAACTCATCTAGATGATATTTAAAATGGTCTCATTCAGGTGACGTGTAGATGACATCACTGTTTGTTGTTCCAGGTCGTTTTTGTTTCAGGCTGGACCATAGTTTGTTTGTTTAATGGGCCAATGTTGGCGGGCTGACCATCGTGCCTTCGTGTGGGCTATTTTAGTTTGTTTGTTTGTGCGGTTGTCTGTGGGTTGTGACTTGTGAGCTTTTTTAGTTTTTTTCTTGGGCCCATGTACAACGACAAAAGTTCTTTATTGTTTGACGTTGACGAGGGAGCCTAGAAACATGGAGCAGCTAAGCCCGTACTCTGGTTTTGTGATCATTTTCCCATTGTTGTTTTTAGTTTTTTTGTGCCAGATATTATTAACTTTTTCAAACAAATCTTCTAAAAAGGAAATGTTACACAGCTAGAAAAGGAAAAACATACTATGAAAAATACGGAAATATGTAAGTACATAAAAAATTTTATTGCATATATATTCACCGTGTATTTTTTAGAAAATGTCAGGTATCAAAAAAGTGCACCGAGTATTTGGAAAGAGTTTGACACCATGTATTCACCATGTACTTGGAAAAAGTTGCATTTTACAGGTTGGGCGACTACAACTACAACAAAATATATAAAAGAGAAAAACTTTGTTGCACGACAACCCCCGACCCTGATTGTGGTCATATTATCGTCTTGCAGTTGCGGTTGGGTGGGGCGGTTGCAACTAATACAACAAAAATTAAATGAGAAGACTTATTTGGCCGACAAACCTCCTCCCGACCCCGAGTTGCGGCCACATTATACGTCTTGCAGGTGCACTTGGTTATGTTGAGTTGCGGTTTGCGGTCGAATTGTAGCGATTGCAACTACAAAACAAAGAAGGCCTAAAAAAACCGAACCAATTTCATTTGCGCCCCGACCCTTGGTCATGGTCATAATAAATGCCGCGCTGTTAAGTTTGGGTGTGTTAAGTTTGCGATTGCGCTCGGGATCGGCGCCCCGATCCCGGTTGCGGTCATGTTATATGGCTTGCAATTGCGCTTGGGTGTGCTGACTTGCGATTACGCTTGGGTTGAGGCGGTTGCAACTACAAACCTCCGCCCCGACCCCCAGTTGCGGTCACGTTATATGTCTTGCAATTGCACTTGGGTGTGCTGAGTTGCGATTGCGCTCGAGTCGGGGCGGTTGCAACTACAACAAAAAAACTAACAATAAATAAAAAATGGAACCGATTTCATCGGCACCGACAACCCTCCGCCCCGACCCCGGTTGCGGTCATGTTATATGGCTTGCAATTGCGCTTGGGTGTACTGACTTGCAATTGCGCTTGGGTTGAGGCGGTTGCAACTACAACCTCCGCCCCGACCCCCAGTTGCGGTCACGTTATATGTCTTGCAATTGCACTTGGGTGTGCTGAGTTGCGATTGCGCTCGGGTTGGGGCGGTTGAAACTACAACAAAAAAAACCTAACAATAAATAAAAATGGAACGATTTCATTGGCGCCGACAGCCCTCCGCTCCAACCCCCGATTGCGATCACGTTATATGTCTTGCAATTGCGCTTGGGTGTGTTGTGTTGCGATTGCGCTTGGGTTGGGGCAGTTGCAATTACAACAACAAAAAAAACTAACAATAAATAAAAAATGGAACCGATTTCATCGGCGCCGACAACCCTCTGCCCCGACCCCCGGTTGCGGTCATGTTGTATGTCTTGCAATTGCGCTTGGGTGTGCTGTGTTGCGATTGCGCTCGGGTCGGGTCGGTTGCAACTACAAAAAAACTAACAATAAAAAAAATGGAACCGATTTCATCGGCGCCGACAACCCTCCGCCCCGACCCCCGGTTGCGGTCATGTTATATGGCTTGCAATTGCGCTTGGGTGTGCTGACTTGCGATTGCGCTTGGGTTGAGGCGGTTACAACTACAACCTCCGCCCCGACCCCCAGTTGCGGTCACGTTATATGTCTTGCAATTGCACTTGGGTGTGCTGAGTTGCGATTACGCTCGGGTCGGGGCGGTTGTAACTACAACAAAAAAAAACCTAACAATAAATAAAAATGGAACGATTTCATTGGCGCCGACAGCCCTCCGCTCCGACCCCCGATTGCGATCACGTTATATGTCTTGCAATTGCGCTTGGGTGTGTTGTGTTGCGATTGCGCTTGGGTTGGGGCGGTTGCAATTACAACAACAACAAAAACTAACAATAAAAAAAAATGGAACCGATTTCATCGGCGCCGACAACCCTCTGCCCCGACCCCCGGTTGCGGTCATGTTATATGTCTTGCAATTACGCTTGGGTGTGCTGTGTTGCGATTGCGCTCGGGCCGTGTCGGTTGCAACTACAAAAAAAACTAACAATAAATATAAAAATGGAACCGATTTCATCTGCGCCGACAACCCTCGGCCCCGACCCCCCGGTTGCAGTCATGTTATATGTCATGCAATTGCGCTTGGGCGTGCTTAGTTGCGATTGCGCTCGGGTTGGGCGGTTGCAACTTCAAACAAAAAAAACTCCTAAACAAAAATAAAAAATGGAACAACCCAAAAAAAAGAAGAAAAATAGAAAAATGGAACAAGATTTCCACCTGTAGAGACAAAGGAAAACCCGCCGCGCTCTATATACTGCAGCCGCCAACGATAAGAAGAAGAAAAAGGAGTCTTGTCGTATATTGTAGTAGTATATTACCTTCTCTCTTCTCCTGTGTACTTAACCGATCCATCCACATGCACATCCACATCAGGGCCTGACGGAAGTGCGAGGAGGCTGCAGCCCATACAACAAAAAACAACAGATGGGCTGCCAGCGGGACAACACATGGGCCGCGCCACCCCGTCGGGCGAAGTCTCCACCTGAACACATGAATCGTGGAGCGTTCCGATCTGACGGCCACAAAAACGAATGAGACCAAAGAAAAAAACATTCGAATGAGATTTAGCAAATCCGAAAAAAAAAACAGCCACCCCTTCCTGCTCCCCCTAGTCTCTGCCCGTCCTCTTCCCTTCACTTCAGCAGCGCACTTTCCTTCTCGAAACCACCCTACGTACTCGCTCGATCGATCCATCGAGTGGACACCCGACCAGCAGGCTCTCGGCGGCCTTGGCCTCGCCGGCGTCTGCCGGGAGACCTGCCGTGTGATCCGCCGCGCCATGCTCCCCAACTTCGTCAACCTCGGTCCCCCGCTGCTCTCCGCGCTCTTGCTCGCCACCTCCGCCGCCATCCGTGTCCTCGCCGACCTCCACGACCACGACGGCCCCAGCCTCCTCCGCCTCGTAACCGACCGGCTCGCCTTCTTCCTCTCCGTGGCCGTTTCCATCGGGCTTGTCCTCCTGCTCGTGCTCCTCTGCACAGCCGCCTACGCCTTCTGCGTCGCCTCCCTCTACTGCACCGGGGGCGACCTCCGCGCCGCCGATCGCGTCCTCAGGGGATTCCCCACGGTCCCGCTCGCGCGGCTCGTCTGCACGTTGCTCCTCGCCGCGGTCCCCTTCTTCCTCGTGGTCTGCACCTCCCTCTTCGTCACCGCCTTGTTCCAGCCCCAGGAGCTTCTGGGCGCTCCGGACAAGATCATGCTGCCGATGCGGCTGCTGGGATGGGCTGCCTGCCTCGCCGGCGCGGCCTACGTCGCCGTGGTGTGCCAGCTGACCTTCGTGGTGTCCCTGCTCGAGGATGCCATGCTCTTCCGCGGCCTGCGCAAGAGCCGTGCGCTCCTCGCCGGCAAGTTCTGGGCGGCCGCCGGCGTCTTCGTCATGCTCGACGGCTGCATCTTCGCCGTGGTGCTCACTTTCCCGGCTCTGGTGGTGGACGACGCGCTGGGCCTCGGCATCGGGTTCCAGGTGGCCGCCGGGGTGGAATGGCGGTGGCTCTGTGCGCGGTGGTGCTGTTGACGCTGGTGGCGCAGCCGGTGGTCTACATGGTGTGCAAAAACCACCACCACGAGGTCGTCGACAAGGTCCACCTCGACTGAGTTCGAGCGGCCGTCACACGGGCGTTGACCTGCTGCAGCCCGTCGAGACGGAGCAGATTCCAGCAAATCTGCCTAGCTAGCTGCATCTTGTCCACGACTCTACGGTGGTAGCAACGTGAAAAGATTTGACTTAAGTGGTACAGTAGATTAGTACTCCCTTTATTCGGAATTACTTGTTAGGGAAATAGATGTATCTAGACGTATTTTAGTTCTAGATACATCCATTTTAAAACAGTAATTTGAACGGAGAAATCTTCATAATCTTCTCTTCGTTAAAATAATTGTCTTTCTAGTAAATCTCAATGAATTTCAACATACGGATGTATGTAGATATGTTTTAGAGTGTAGATTCATTTATGTTGCTCTGTATGTAATCACTTGTTGAAATCTCTAGGAGTAGTAAGTTGCTGTAGTCATAAATTTATGTCTGATTATCACTGTACTGTCGTGAGTTTACGTGTGATTATCACTGCACCGGATATGCATGCTTGGGATTATATATGTGTGAGGGTTTGTGAGACTCTTGAGTGGGAGTGCTGGGTAGCAGCTAGTACAACTGTTTAAGCTTACAAATTTTGCAGAAACCGTGATTTTGTTCCTTTTCTTGGACATGGAAGAAGAAGGACTCTAATAAGTGTCCCACATGTGGCACGAAGCAATCCCGTCTTAATATTTTTTATGGCAACTTTAGTTATCCAGGGATGTTAACTTTAGTTGTGAAGCATGGCAACTTTCTGTTTCAATGACAAGTTTCAGTTTTTTTTGGGGTTTCTTTTTTCGAAAAATGTATTTGGCAAAAACTGCCACACCAGCTGGGAGACGTTGGATCACGATCACGTGATTGAAGCGGTACGCAGAAATAAAAACACCAAACAGATCGAACCCCACCCTCACGAGAAAACCAATTTTGCTTCCCTCTCTCCCCGACCTCGCTCCGATCCCCATCCCAGCCGCCGGCGAGCTCGCGCGCCACCATGGTCGCTCGCCCACTAGCGCGCCACCACCGACGGAGGCTCCTATTTCCGCCTCCCCGCGCCACCCACACTCCCCCCTCCCCCTACCCACACCAGGTATTGTGCGATGCCCCCTCTAGCTCATGCGTGCCGCCGCGAGCCAACCACGCGCCGGCGACTAGCCAGCCGAGGCGGACTCTGTCTGATGGCCGTCGTGGACTGGCCCATGGATAGAATTGGCGCGGCGGCAGTGTTGCTCCTGCTTCTGGTGGTGGTCACCGTGCTTGCAAGGCTCTGCCGAACGATTCGGTGTGTGGTCGGTCGATCCCTCGGCCATCTGAAAGCTCTGTTTCATCTAACATTTCTCCACACTGCTCACCTTGTTCTGTATGGATTATGTTTACCTGTGGGAGTTGCGAACATTATGAACTACTTATCCATGCAGTATTGATTTGTTAGATCTGAAACTTACCAAGTTAGCTGATCTGTACAATTGCCTACCTATTCTACTAATGTTTGGCGAGAATGACAGTGAAAGCATAATCCTGGTCAAGATATCTGATTGCTTCGACACAGAGATTTACCCTCAGCTTAAGGACATCATCAAGGTGAGCCAAATTGATTACATTTCATAAGCTAAACATTTTCAGTGCCTCAAACAAGTTTCTGGTAAGTAATTAGTTATGCAGAGTGCTATTAGTTAGGAAATGGAGAAGATCAAGCGGTTCCCGGTGGACAACAACCACTACAAAAAAAAGACACATCCGTGACATTTTGAGCGAGCGAAATTTTTTCTCATCATAATTATGACACTTCTATGGCGATAATTGTGACAAAACCGGTATCATCATAAATGTGGTGGGGTCCTACTTCTATGACAAAAATCATGACAAAAATAGGCTTTTCATCACAGGCGGGCGGAGACGCAGCTGCATGACATTCTTTGGGCCGTCCATGACGGAAAAAACCGTGGTAGAAGCGAGGCGTGGAAAATATCGGGAGTCCCGGTTCACGGTGGGTGGTCGGGGCGAGCGATCGCGTTCTCTCAGACGTCGCTGGCGTGTGTGCGAGTCGTTGGGCTCTAATCGAACCCGAAGCGTTGGGATCTAATCGAACCCGGCGATTGCCGCGAACTCTGCGTTCTTGAACCCGGCGATCGATCGATGGTGTTAATCGAATCGATCGGCGATTCCTTCACTCTGCTGCTAAGCGAAGCCGATCGATCTGCCTCTGGATGAGCGATGGGCGTTGCGGGGGGGGGTGAACAGTTCCGATGGGGTGGATGAACAAGACCCGTGGTGTTGCCTCTAGATGAACAGGACCCCGATCGGTCGAGCGGTTGGGGCTAGATGAACAGGACCCGTGGAGGCGGGATGAGCGAGAGCCCGTGGAGGGTGGTTGAGCAGAGCCCGTGGAGAGGGCTGATTGAATAGTAGCCGGTGGAGTAGCGGCGGTGGAGTCTGGATGAATAGGGCCCGTGGATGAGCGATCGTGGGTGGAGGTGGAGGAGGTCGACGGTGGATGAGCGATGGCAAGTGGAGCACGGAGGGGTCGACGGTGGAGATGAACGGTATCCCATGGAGTCCCGTTTTGCGGTACGCCACACCCCTCCTGATGAACAGGACCCCCGTTTCGACCGTAGCGCTCCAACACAAGTTCGTTTCCTCCGTTTTGCAGTATGCCACACCCCTCCCGATCAACAGGACCCCTGTTTCGACCGTAGGAGGTCCGTTTCCTCCGTTTTGCAGTACGCCAGACCCCTTCCGATGAACAGGATCCCGTTTCGAACGTGGCCGGTCGAACACAAGGTCGTTTCCTCCGTTCTGCGGTACGCCAGGCCTTGTTTCCATCGGCTATTCCGTCCAAGCCCTCCCGATGAACACGACGACGCATTCCGTTCCGACCCAGCCGGTTGGCTCCCAGTGAACACGACGACGACATTGTTTCTCCGTTCTGACCCAGCCATGTACACGAGCCCTGGCCGTACGTATGCGCGAGTAGGCGTTCGAGACCTTGCCCGTATGTACGTATGTGGCCGTATTTTCTTTCTTGCACACTGGCCGCTGTACGTACGTGTACATGCTACGTGCGCGCCTCTACTACGACACATGCGCGCCTCTACATCGACCCGTATGTACGTACACGTTCGCGACCAGAATGACAACGCTACGTACGCTTCGACCAGGTGGGTCCCGACCGCCGAGCACTTCCTTGCGTGCGAAGATGTAGGGTCCCGGCGGTCGAAGGCGAATCATTTTTCTGCCGGACGCACTTCCTTGCGTGCGAAGATGTAGCTGGTGGGTCCCGGCGATCGAGAAGCGTTTCTTTCACGAAATATGGTGGCCCGTCCGTGGGTCCCCATTGTTAGGTGGAGGAATAATTATTTTGCACGTAATAAGGAGGCACTTCCTTCTGCGGCCGTGGAACCACTGTCGACCTCTCCACGTATAGTCCATGTCCGATGGAAGCCGTTCCTTGACCACGTTGACCACGCCACGCCGAGAGCACAAGGCGGTGGACGCGGCGGCGAGCCTAGGAAGGGACAACACGGAGCCGGGAAGACGCAGCGATGGAAGCCAGCGGAGAGGAGTACGAGGTTCACCGGTTGGTGCGGTGTGAGGCTGCCCGTCGCATCGAGGCCCGGCGGTGGTGGGAATAGTAGGGGCGGTGAGGCCTTGGCGGCATAGCCCGCCCACACGGGAGGCGGGAGCATCGGCACTGGTTGAAGAAGCACTACATCTGTTGGATGGACATCGTCGTCCTTTGGAGCTAGAATCGTTCATATTGACTAAGTTGACAAAGCACTCTGTCCCGTCAACTTAGTAGGCCCTAAGTCAGCCTCCACCCCAACCAGCGGGGAGTATTCATTTTTGTGCGTAATAAGGAGGCACTTCCGGTGGGTCCGTGACGACAGCTGGGGGGGCGTTTTTTGCGCGACGGTGGCCTGTCGGTGGGGCCCAATGATCGGGGAGAAGCGGTTTTTCACGAAATCGGTGGCCCGTCCGGTGAGTCCCAGCTGTCGGTGGAGGAATCATTATTTTCAGCGTAATAAGGAGGCACTTCCTTGCTGCCGTCGCGGACCCGGTTGTCGACCTCTCCACGTCATGATCCACGTCCGATGGAAGCCGTTCCTTGACCACGTTGACCATGCAGCGTCGAGAGCACCGTGGCGGTGGGCGACGGTGAGGCCTAGGAAGGGGCGGCGCGAGCCGGGGAAGACGCGACGGTGGAAGCCAGCGGAGAGAATCGAGGGTTCACTGGTTGGCTGCGGTGTGAGGCTGCCGTCGCCCGAATAACGGGGGTGTGGGTGAGTAGAGGATGGTGCGGCCAGCGGTGGGAGTAGTAGGGGGCGGTGAGGCCTCCGCGGCATCACAGCCAGCCACGGGAGGCAGGAGCACGCGGCACGACCGACACTGCTTTGGGTGGCTGGAGCAAGAAGACCAGAGGTTGAAGAAGCACTACGGCCGTTGGATGGACATCGTACGGTCACTGCAGCTAGAATCGTTGACTAAGTTGACAAAGCCCTTGGTATGCCTCAACTTAGTAGGCCCACAGGTCAGCCTTCGAAACGGTGCGCCCCAGATGTCAGGGGAAGGAATCATTTTTTGGGCGGCTGAAGCAAGAATATCCGAGATTAAAGAAAAAGCACGACATTTGTTGGATGGACATCCAACGGCCACAACTGCCAGAACCGTGTGTTGTTGACAAAGCCTTGCATACGCGTCAACTTAGTTTTTTAAGAGACGCGTCAACTTAGAAGGCCCACAAGTGTGTGGCAGAGAACATATAGCCCATTTGCGATTTTTAAGAATGTACAACCCATTTTTTAATTGTAAAGGAATTTACTACATCCCATTTACAGTTTGTTAAAAGTACATCCCATTTTCTAGCTAGGACAACGATTTATAATTTCAGCCAACCGCTCAAAACAGAACTAAAAAAAATTGCCACATTTTTATGGGATCCGAAATATTTTTATCCAAAATTTCTAGTCAGATTAAATATAATTTCAAAATAAAGGTGTATTACGTTAAAATCCAACAAAATATTGCGCGCGCAACAAGTAATGAAATTAAAATTTTCAAATTCCGAAAATAATATATTTTAAACTAATTACGCGTTTGGTGCATTTTTTTATAGTTACTGCCCAGTTATTATATTTACATCCCATTTATTGTTTCTTAAAGTCCATTTTCTTGTTAAGCCTAATGCATACCTCCTAGGAAAGTTTGCAGCCCAGCGAGGCGGAGAATAATATGTTGACCCGGATATTGTGTACAACTCTCGGCCCAGTTGCATTGCTGATGTTGAAAAAAGGCCTGTGTAGTACAATACAACCTAACATGGCTACTCAGCCCACATTCAGCGACGCCGGAAAGGCCCAAACAAGGCTTCTATACAACTTTTTCAAGTCACTGAGCTCAATTAATAACTTAAGAAAAAAGTTAGATTACAGTGAAACCTAATTAAAAGCTGTCATGAGCAAATAAATAATTCAACGGGTCCCACTTATGTGTGTGTGTGTGTGTGTGACCCATCGGTCGATGCTCGTAAATACATCTTTCAGCCATATGCATTGCTGATGCTCAGTAAAAAAAACTTATATAGTTGACATAATCATATAGAACATCATAACACACTTAACTTGCACTAGTTGATTGCTCGTGCGTTGCCACGGGACACCATACCCTACGAACAAGACAAATGTCCATCCATACGTGTGTGTTTCTCTGATATGATATGTTGACATTTACGATATACAACACAGAGTGAAGTTTTCTGATCATGTTTTTTTTCGAAAAGGGGGAATTCCCCGGCCTCTGCATCAGAATGATGCATACGGCCATCTTATTAACCAAGCAAGGATAGTGTCAACAAAGGTTCGAAGGTCTCCAAAACAGAAAAAGTAAAACAAGCTCACACAGAGCCATAGAGAGGCTAGAGACCACAACTAGCCAAAAAAAGAGGCCACAACCGGCTGGCTACGAATGGATAAGTATACTAGATGCCTATCCTATTACATGACCGCCATCCAAACCGGTTGAATATATCCCGAGCTACCATCTCCCAGCGGATGGATCCAGTAACCAAATGCTCCTTGGCCTCCGTCCGAGTGAGTGGCGACCACAAATGGATCCGTGCAGTGGTTCGAATATAACCTGCAAAAAGTGGATACATGATTTTCTGTTAAAAACCAAATCATTTCTGCAAGTCCAGATAGTCCACAACAACGCACAAACCCCAACCCGAATGTGTTTACGCTAAGTCAGGTGAACCCCATTCAACCAAGTCCCAAATAAGGCGTTATCGAAATTCAGTGGTTTGATATTAAAAGCAATGTGAACCGTCGCCAAAGGACTTTGTGTGAACGGGCAATCAAAAATAGGTGTTTTATAGTCTCATCCCGATCACGAAGCTACACCTAGTCGGTCCTGTCCAATTACGCTTTAACAAATTGTCCTTGGTTAAAATAACTTGTTTTGGACAAACCACATAAACACTTTTATTTTTAAAGGAACTTTGACATCCCAAACATGCTTGGAAGTAGGAATGGAGCTCGAATTAATAACATCAATATACATTGATTTAGCTGTGAATACTCGGACCTAGTCGGTTTCAGCGTAATTCATCGGGTTGTTGGGAAAGCTGGACCTCCATCGGTCTCCTAACTAGACGGAGCCATTCTTCCCAACGATTGCCGCCAAACATCCGTCGGAACTGAATATTAAGGGGATCGATTGAAAAACAGAATCTCTGAACACCTCGCGTCGTTGAATAATACGGTACAACGAAGGGTCTTGAATGGCCAAGGCGTCTCGCCAAGCCAAGTATCCTCCCGAAGCGTGTGCAAAATACCGTTGCCGACAACAAACTTTGTCCTATTAAGCGAAGTTGTTTGACTTTCATTAGTCCTTTCCAAAGGGTGAATCGGTCGGCTGGATCAAACACAGGACGAGTTTTGGTGAAGATACTTGCTGCAAAGGATTTGAGCCCACGTGGCATCGGTCTCGAATAGAGCTTCCACAGCCACTTGCTAAGAAGGCATCTATTCTTGACTTCAAGGTTTTCTATACCAAGACCCCTTGGTCTTTCGGTCTACAAATGATATCCCATTTAGCAAGCCTGTATTTTCTTTTGGTCTCATCACTCGCCAAAAGAACCGCGATCGATAGAAGTCCGATCTCTTCCTAACACCAATCGGGACCTCAAAGAGCGATAGGAGAAACATAGGCATACTCGTGAGCACCGAGTTAATCAGGATCAACCGGCCTCCGTATGACATGAGCTTACCCTTCCAACAACTCAGTTTCTTCTCAAATCGGTCCTCGATGCACTTCCATTCCTTGATTGTCGACCTCGATGGTGGATTGGGATACCTAAGTATGAGAACAGTAACTCTCCCAACTCGCACCCGAACAATTGCCTATCGCCTCCTGTTCGTCTTTGGCTCTACCAAAATGAACAGCTCGCTCTTATTAAAGTTGATTTTCAGCCACATCAATTATTCAAATAGGCATAACACCAGCTTCATATTTCTCGCCTTGGCCAGGTCATGCTCCATAAAGATGATCGTGTCATCAGCGTATTGAAGAATGGAAACACCTCCATCAACAAGATGAGGTACTAATCCACCTACTTGACCACTTTCCTTAGCCCTACCTATCAAAATTGCTAACATATCTACGACAATGTTGAACAAGATAGGGGACATCGGATCTCCTTGTCTTAGGCCTTTATGTGTATGGAAATAATGACCGACATCGTCATTTACTTTAATTCCCACACTACCTTTTTGCGTAAAAGATTCAACTTTATCGCACTGGGCTTCATCAAAACCTTCCATACGCAATGACTGTTGGAGAAATGGCCATTTGACCTTATCATACGCTTTCTCGAAATCCACCTTAAAAATTACTCCATCTAATTTTTTGGAGTGGAGTTCATTGAGCGTTTCATGCAGGACTACCACCCCTTCAAGGATATTTCTGTCCGGCATGAAAGCAGTTTGTATTGTTGGACCACGAAATCATAATCTGTGTAAGCCTATTAGTCCCGACCTTGGTAAATATTTTGAAACTAACATTGAGGAGGCATATTGGTGCGAACTGCTCAATCCTCACAGCATCCGTTTTCTTAGGAAGCAAAGTGATAGTTCCAAAATTCAAATGAAATAATTGAAGTTGTCACGAGAATAAATCATGGAACATAGGTAACAAATCCCCTTAATAATGTGCCAGCATCTTTTATAGAATTTGGCGGAAACCCATCGGTCCAGCGCCTATATTGTTTTTCATCGAGAAATTGCCTCAAACACCTCCTTCTCGAGAACGGCAGTGCGACCAGAATATCATTTTCGGCAGCCGAAAGGTGAGGCACATCCTCAGTCCTAGACTCATCGAGGGACACACAATTATCCTCCGGCGGTCCAAATAGCTGCTTGTAATACTCGGTAATATATGTTTTTAGGTTATCCTGACCTAAAATCGTGCCCTCATCTTGTTCAAGTTGGAAAATGCGCTTCTTTCGATGCTTGCCATTAGCAATTAAATGAGTTTTCTGATCATGTATTGAACCGAAAAGTCTTTCCATTTAAAATTCAAATTTGTCCACAAAGTACTATGTCTTACTCCCACTCAACTCCCTTCCTATCAATCACCATGTCCATTTCTCCAAACCTAGCTAAGTGCCACCTGAAATACGAGAAGATAAAGTATAAATATGAACAACAGAGTAACAAAAGGCATGGGATTACTCATTCTCTCATCTTTACATATCCTTTTTGTACAACTGGAGTAGAAGTTGAGCCAATACCAGAAATTATGTCAAAGATAACATCTTCCTTCAAAGGAAACCAAATCTGATAGGTTCATGCTCAATCTCGAATTCCAGAAGACCAAACCATAATCAAATCTGAACGCAGCACCAGACTGGACTGACTGGTTACTTCAGTCACCATATCCATTTTCCATGATAAAATCTCAAACTTTGGAACTCTAAACTTTGGACCTGACTGGACTGAGATCGCCTCGATATTTTCCACTGTTGTTTGAATCCTTGAATATCTTTTTTTATATAAGCACAACAGAAAATTTCAGAATGGAAGTGGGCATACTATTCTAGAATGCTCTGAATCATTCTAGATGGCTACATGTTCATTACATTCTTTTTCCAGTGCCGACACCTTGTACTTACAAGAATATATGATCTATCTAAAAGTATGTACAGTGAACATAATGCTATGTGAATTATTCTGTGCATTAAGTGCCCCTGATTGTGTAGGAATAAGGATAAAAGCGAGTTGCTTACAGATAACCTTTGCTATGACATCATAGATGGCATTTGCGACAAAGCACTATCATTAACAAGATCAAACAAAAATGAAACAACAACAACAAAAATGGCGTAAGAAACAACTATCGCTCCGTACCAAGCACACATTATTTTATAAAGAGGTTTATTGCAGGAAGAAGATAGCACTTGCCTGCAAAACAGGCTAGCCTAGATAGTGAGTAAACTTAGTCAATCAATGATTCATCATGGATAATAATCGCCTATTTGCCAACACCTCAAATAAACAGTGGCATAATAAACGACACTAAAAAGAGATACTATTATATTTTTACAGTAAAAGCAAAGAATAAGTTTGTCAGAAACATCGTCACCAATAATTTTTTATTGAACTTGAAGTTGAAAGAAGCCTGTGCACAAAACATAAAATGTGGAATTCATGATTTTATTGGGTTGCCTTTGTCTGCAGAATACAAACTAAACCTTGATAATGATGTATGAGGCTTGATTTTTACTAATACTGCTAGGAATCAACCGTGGAAGGCTACTAAAAAAATATATGTTACTACACATGTCTGAAAATATGACACACCTAACCCTTCAAGGGGGCAATACAAAAACAAGGAAACAATAATTCATGAATATGCACATGAATCTAGAGGACAGTTCAGTATAAAAGATGTGTAACCAAATATGTATATGTGCAAACATATGATAATCAAACTACTACCCAACAGTCTCTCACTCTCCTCTCTAATTCTCCACGAAATGTATATGTGCAAACCTATGACGACCAAACTATCATGCATCCTCCTCTCCTCTCACAGAAGTCAAATAGGAGCACAACAAAGTAGACCATTGAGAACTGAAAATCACTTAGTTTTCTAGATTCAGAGAACATTCACAAAACAGTAGGAGTTAACTCAACAAATCAAAGAATACCTATGGCGCCTCTCGCGCACGCTCCCCAGCTCCTGCGACGCGTTGCTCCGGCGCCCAAAGCCACCCAAGCCGCCGCCGCCAGCTTCGCCCCAGGCCCGCCCTCCTTAACCTCGCCGGCCTTTTCTCCCGGTTTCCCCTCCCCGAGGTTCGCCCGCGAGGCGCTGGTGCGGTCGCTCTTTTCGCAGCTCTCCCAGGCGGCGCCAGATCCAGTCTCGCCGCTCAGGTTGGCTGCTGGATCCAGCTCCCCCTTTGTCCTGGATTCGCCGCCGATGGAGAATCCATGCGATTCTGCTGCTGCCTCGGTTGTGTCGGCTGCCGTTCCTAGGGTCAGCTTCGCCATCAATGCGACGCTGCTGGGCTCCACCCCCCCCCGGCTATTCATGGCGCCCATCGCCCCTGCATCAAATCGGCGTCCAGCCGGACCTTCAATCCCCGGCCACGCTCCCCCTCAAGCCCCGAGCTCCCCACGCCTCCCTCTCCGCCCGTGGCCAGCACCGAGGAGGGGTGGTTGCCAGTGCGGCCGAAGTACTGGTGGAGGGCCCAATCCCGCAGCTACCGGCATTCAAGACGGAGCCGTCGGAGCGCCCCTGCTTCTCTCTCCCCTTCTGGACGTGCAGACTTTGTGAAGTTCCGAGACCGGATTTGCCATCGATGCCTGGACAGAGGCCATTGCAAATCTAGCTGCCGCAACCCCTTCAAGTGTCTTCGTTGTCGTCAGTTCGGCCACCGCGCAAGATACTGCTTCAACCCCTTGAAGACGCCACCACCGCCTCCTCCTACGCGTGCGTCGCCTGCGGCCGCCGTGCAACGGCCACCTAGTTCTTCTGCAACATGCCTGCGCCCTGCTAGACCAATTCCCCGCTCGCAGGCATCCACTAGGGTGTTGGCCGACGGCGTGCCCGACCCTATCCCTGCTTTAGGCCGAAGAGCATGGATCAGAATGCACAACCGCTCGCCTGACGCGTCATGCTGAGACTCTGTTGCTACTGTCACCCTGGTTTCTCACGGACGCTCATCTACGACATCGCCGCGCACCACCTCTCGAGACATCATCGAGATCAAGACTTCTAGCTCTGCCATGGCCTCGCCACCGCCATCGCCGCGCACCAACGCTCAGGACATCATCGAGATCGAGACAACCAACTCTGCCATGGGCTGGCTCTGCGAAACCGATTACGCCAAGGCGCCAGATTCAGCCGTCCTTCTCATTTGGATGATAGTGAGGCCTTAATCGGAGACGCGCGAGCCATGCCGAACGCAACACCGGAGGTCGCCGCTGCTTCGCCCACGGTGGCCAGGTCGCCTTACACGGAGCCGGAACCGGACACCCCTATCCACATCCCCATGTCCACCCCTCCGGGAAGCCCGGCCACGCCGCAACCAAGATCCCCGCTCTTTGTTGCCCGTTAGCCACCGCTGCTCCCTGTGCCAAGCTCCACTCCACCGCGCCGGCCTGCAAACATGAGGAAGACACTTGCGGGTGTGGTTGGCTTCAACACGATCAGGTGCAGCCCACGCCTTCAAGCAAAGAGCAGAAAAATGCCTGTGGCGCAGATGGCCGAGAGGCTGTTGTGCCAGCGCATGGGAATCATAGATGAAGGACAACAACTCACGGAAGACGCCATTGGCAAGTTCGTTGAGATGTTTCAGGGAAGGCTACCGGACATAGCCGTTTCAGCCCTTAGGGCTCTGTTCAACCTTGACTGTGACCTTGCTATGGCTGTTGAAGATGCTCTGTTGGAACATGGAGGCGAGGCTGGCCCTGAACTGCAGGCAACGGCCAAGGAGATTGCTGGCGTGTCGGCATGATCGGACTGGTGCAAGTCCCAGTTGATGTTGCCCCTTCTCCATGTTAGCTACAACCCTGAAATACATGCTGTACACCTGCTTGCTGCTGGTCTTGAGGGCTGCGGCTAGCTGTTGCCCTGGCGAGGTGCCCTTAGATGTGTGTTGCATCTGTTGCTGGCTGTTGAGCTGTGCTTTGTTCCATTTTGGATTGTTGTGCGATACGCCTAGAGCTGATCATGTTTGGGTCTGCTCCTCCGATGTAATCCGAGTTCATCAATGTTAGATCAAAACTTGAGTGTTCTTAGTTGGAATGTCCGAGGCTTAAATTGTCCGATCGTCGGCTGCCATCTGAGACCGTCAATGCCACTCCTGTAATATCATTTGTTTTCAAGAAACCAAGCTCGAACAATTGACCCTTTCACCGCTTCCCACAGGAGGCACAGATTGAAGAACTTTGCTCAACGTCCGCATTGGGCACCAGGCGGCATTCGCTTCTACGGGATGAGAACTTTGTCTCCGTCCAGAATGTGTCCTTCGGTGCATTTTTCCTCTCTGCCAAAGTCACCATTGCTTCATCAGGCACTTCATTCAAGCTAAATCTTTCTACGGCCCGACTCGAAGCAACCTCAAAGACGCCTTCTTCCAGGAGTTGGCCCAGGAGAAGCCCCCCACTGGAGACAAATGGTTGGTCACCGGTGACTTTAACCAAATATATAGAGCTAGAGACAAAAACCGTGCAAATGTTGATCGGAGTCGAATTGTCCGTTTCCGCAACGCCCTCAATGCGTGTGAGCTTAAAGAGACACATCTGCAAAACCGGAAATTTACTTGGAGCAACGAGCGAAATGATCCAACAATGAGCAAGCTCGACTCTTTCTTCTGCAATGAGGAATGGGACGTCGAATTTGGCACACATCTTCTGCATGCTCTTTCATCTTCGCTCTCTGACCATTGCCCTCTTCTCCTTGCCAATGATAAAGGGCCGCCGAGAAACAAGTGCTTCCGCTTTGAAAACTTTTGGACTAAAATGCCTGGGTTCCAAGATATTGTCCAAGGAGCTTGGGGTAGACAGGTGAACCACGTGGACCCCTACCACATCCTCTTTCACAAAATGAAAAATACGAGCCAAGCGCTTAAAAAATGGAGCAAGACGATTGTTGCACACTCGAAGGTGCAAGTCCACATGGCCCTAGAGGTAATTCTCCGTTTGGACGAGGCCCAAGACTCCCGGCCTCTCAGTGCTGATGAGCGAGATCTTCATAGGAGGCTCAAGCGCAAGGTGATTAGTCTATCTGCGCTTGAGCGTGCCCGGAAAAGGCAATGCTCGAGAATCACCAACCTCAAAGTTGGAGTGCCAACACCCGTTTTTTTCATCTACGTGTCAATCATAGAAGAAGAAAGAATTTCATTCACCGCCTCAAGCACAATAGTGGATGGGTCACTGATCATGATCACAAGAAGTCCATCATCCAAAACCACTTCCTGGAGGTAACAAAAAGGGGCCCACCTCGCAGCATTGACATTAATTGGAGTAATATTCCGGTCCCTGCATGTGACCTTTCGGATCTTGGGGCTACCTTCACAGAGGAAGAGGTTAAGAGGGCAATCTGGGATCTCCCAAGTGACAAAGCCCCGGGGCCGGATGGCTTCACCGGTGCCTTCTTCAAGGACTGTTGGGAGATCATCAAGGGGGACATTATGGTCGCGGTCAACCACTTCTCCAACTTGCACACCGCCAACCTCCATTGGCTCAACTCGGCGAACATCGCCCTCATCCCTAAGAAGGATGGTGCTGAGTGCATCTCCGATTTCCGTCCCATTAGTCTCATCCATGCCATTGCTAAGATTATCGCTAAGATGATGGCCACACGCCTTGCCCCGCACATGCAATGCCTTGTCTCAAATGCCCAAAGCGCTTTTATAAAGAAGAGAAGTATCCATGATAATTTCATGTATGTCAGAAACTTGGCAAGGAAGCTTCACCGCCGCAAAACCCCAACTTTGCTCTTCAAGCTCGACATCAAGAAAGCTTTTGATTTGGTTCGATGGGATTTCCTCTTTGATCTCCTACGACACCTCGGCTTCCCAAGCAGATTTCGAGAGTGGGTTTCAGCCCTCCTTTCCACGGCTACATCGAGGGTCTTGATCAATGGAGTGATGGGTGACCCGCTGAAGCATGGTTGTGGGCTGCGACAGGAGACCCCTGTCTCCCCTTTTGTTAAATCTGGTGATTGACCCTCTACACCACCTTCTAAACAAGGCCCTTTGCTCAGGGACACCTCCAGCCGCTTTGTGGAAGAGCCACAGCCATCCGTGCATCGCTATATGCCGACGACGCGGCCATTTTTGTCAGGCCTATCAAGGAAGATGTTCAATTCCTTGCATCCACCCTGGCCTCCTTTGGGGAAGTCACCGGCCTTGTCACTAACTACACCAAAAGCCTTGTGGCCCCTATTCGTTGCGGCGATGTTGATCTTGATGATATTCTTCAAGCTTTCCCGGCTGTTCGCACCTCGTTCCTGATGAGATACCTTGGGCTGCCGTTGTCCGTTAGGCGTCTCAAGCGGATTCAATTTCAACACCTCGAGGATAAGGTGGCTAGCAAGCTCCCCCCTTGGCAAAGCAGACATGTCGCCACTGCGGGTCGGCCCGTTCTTGTTAAGGCCGTCCTCACTGCTATTGCCATATATCACCTGACGCCTCTCGACATCCCGGTCGAGGTTATGAAGAAAATTGATAGTCTACGGCGCGCCTATCTTTGGGCGGGCACAGATACTGTTTCCGGTGGAAAATGCAAAATAAACATGGACCTTGTTTGCAAGCCGAAGAAGAATGGTGGCCTGGACGTGTTAAATTTGGCCAAATTTGCTAAGGCTCTTCGGCTTAGGTGGCTTTGGTTGGAGTGGAAGGATCCCACAAAACCATGGATCGGTATGGGCACACCGTGCACAGATGATGACCGGGCGTTTTTTGCGGCTGCCACGCGCGTCACGGTGGGCAACGAACGAACGACAAAATTTTGGAACTCCTCTTGGCTACAGGGCTTGAGACCTCATCACATCGCGCCTCGCATCTTTGACCTCTCTCGAAAGAAAAATTGTTCTGTCCAGCAAGCTCTACACAACAGTCCGTGGATCTCTAACATCGACATTTCCAATGGCCTTTCCCTTGGTCACGTCCAAGAGTTTGCAAATCTTTGGGGAAAGCTGAATTCTGTCACCCTTGAAGAGGGGATGGAGGATTCAATTGTATGGAAGTTCACTAAAGATGGTATGTACTCCGCCTCTTCAGCATACAAGGCACAGTTTGAAGGGCTTACTACTACATATCTGGTGCAATCGGTTTGGAAGGTCTGGGCTCCCCCGCGATGCAAATTTTTTGCTTGGCTTGTTCTACAAAATAGGATCTGGACGTCTGATCGCTTAATTAGGTGAGGTTGGCCCAATTGTGGTGTATGCCCTCTATGCAAGCAATGCGAGGAATCTGCGGCTCATCTCCTCTTCCAGTGCCGATTCACTCTTCGGGTGTGGAACGATATTATTCCGTGGCTTGGATTGCACCACGTCAACACGGCCACCTGGGGGACGAGGGTCTCGGTGAGAGATTGGTGGACCAACAACATACACACTCGGGTTGGATCTCCCAAGGCGCTGGCCTCTCCGATGATGCTCATCTCATGGGAGATTTGGACCGAACGCAATGCTAGAGTCTTCCGTAACACGGCCGTCCCTTCGATGGTTCTCATTTCCAAGATTAAAGACGAGGTGTCTCTTTGGGCTTTGGCCGGTGCAAAGCAGTTGGGTATTGTAATGCCGCGAGAGTAGTCCTTTCTTTTATTATTGCCGCTTTGCGGCTTTGTCCTAAAACTCCTTCCTTATTCAATGAAATGGCAAGTCTTTTGCCTCGTTTCAAAAAAAAAAAAAATCAAAGAATCACCTAATAAGTGAAGCTACAGTTACACACAGACAAGTAGTTGTATAAAATGGACAATGATGCTCAAACTAATCAATTTAATATAGTTGTTGGTATCAGAGGCTACTTGAGAACCCCTATAAGAGACTGGAGCCGTAATTCTTGTCGTAAGACGGCAGGATAAACAAATTGTACTTCTCAGCAGGGTAAAAGCGACAGGCAGGGAACCTACCACAGGCAACACAAACAAAAGAGCAAACACCTATTGTGCATGCCATGCCACAGCCAGAGTAGCTTGGACGAGCAATCAATGGAGATATCAAAACGACGCACCAGTCAACGACATACATGGGCAGACCTTGACAGAAAAGTGTGAATGGAGAAGTCAGGGTTACATAGGAGTCTTACAAGTGCATGCATTCGATCTTGTGGATCTGCACCGTCATTTCCGCGTACGCCGCAAGGCTCACTGGTGCCGCAGCCTACGCTGGTGCCGATCTTGCCGCACCACTGTCGACGTGCTCGACGGATACAAGCTCACCGGTGCCACCCTCTCCTCTCGCTCCCGTGTGGGAGCCCCGGGAGAGCGTGCTGTTGGCGTCAGTCTCGTTGATGGCCGGGACGACGTCCAGTTGATACGCGAGCTCGCACGCCGACGCGTGCGTCAGTGTCCGGGTCAGTGCCGCCATGCTAACCACCACCACGTTCTCCGCCAAGTATGGCATCTCGGGTGGCGGGTTTGTCGTCGCTTTCCCCAAGAGGGGCGGCTTAAGAAGACGCCGCCGTGGGTTGCGGCTCCTCCTACACCGTTGACCCCAAGCACGATAGTAAGGCGAGGTGGTACGCGGGCGAAGGTGAAGGGCGGGCGTCCTGGCAGAGGAGTAGACATGTTAGGGCGCGGATCCACCGCTCAAAGAGAGGTATGGCTGCAGTGTGCTGCCGCTCGAAGTCATCGGCGGCGATAGGGCCACAGGATTGAGGGAGATGGATTTGGGGAAGGGGAGTGAGCGGTGGGACGTGCGTATGTGGGTTGTTCTATTTTTTTTCTTTCGTGCGGGATGGGTGGGATCGTGGGAGGAGATCCTTTTTTCACGTACGAGCAGGGGTGGAAGGTTGGGTTATCGAACGAGGTGGTCGAACCACGAGGGGAGGTGGAACCATCACAATGTTCGATCCCCCTTAATACGGTAGGAAATACCATTCTGGCACAATATGAGGCGGGGTGGGCATCGGATTAGCAGCTTAATAGTAGAGAAGATACAAAAATTTCATGTAGGCGGCACAATCAGGATGGAAGCAGTGAATCGCTACGGGTAGGGCTATGTTAAAACCAACGAACTCGTACATAACGGTTCATGTTCTTTATCAATGACAGGGAAATATCTTGAATGCCGTGCAAACAAAACAGACAGATGACACAATAAATTCTGCTAGCACATTAAGTTGACGTACATCCCTTTCTAAAAAAAGTTCAGGTACAAAATTAGAACAGGTCACAATCAAATGTACTGGCACATCAGTGCTTCACACGCATAGCTCGGATTTAACTAGTATGTGACAAGATTCAGTTGTTACCTCAAATTAGAGCACATCCAGGCAGCCAACCCTGCCTCTTCTCCCAAAGAAGCAGTGGCCTCCGCCGCGCGATGGAGTAGGCCCTGTGCCATCCATCGTTCCGAGCAACACGTGGAAAGTCTGATGTTGACTCCTCTAATGGACGTCGTCGACGACCCTGGCACCAGCAGCGGCGGCAGGACTTCGATTGATGGATTGACCACTTCTTCGACATGCATGAACACTTGATACAGGTACATCCCTAACGTGGTCCTCGGCGGCCTTGGTGGCGACGAATAGTACAACCCCGGTTCTTGCACCGGTATCTCAACACCAATCACCTTCGGTATGGTGGACGGCTTCTTCATCCATGCCATAACCGTCAGAGCCCAGCTGTCTGGAGGAACAAATGTACTCACGAGCTCACCTCCAAGGTCGTTGATAAGCTCATTCATGGACTCGCTGTTCCAAGCACGTCGAGGCATGCCGTGGAAGGTAAGCTTTGTTAAAAACTCAAGCTCAGAGGGCACCGAGCCCCATCCTGGGTGCCTGATACGTCTCCGTCGTATCTACTTTTCCAAACACTTTTGCCCTTGTTTTGGACTCTAACTTGCATGATTTGAATGGAACTAACTCGGACTGACGCTGTTTTTAGCAGAATTGCCATGGTGTTATTTATGTGCAGAAACAAAAGTTCTCGGAATGACCTGAAACTCCACGGAGATTATTTTTGGAAATAATAAAAAATACTGGCGAAAGAATCAAGGCCAGGGGGCCCACACCCTTGCCACGAGGGTGGGGGGCGCGCCTGCCCCCCTGGGTGCGCCCCCTTCCTCGTGGCCCCCCTGAAGCTCCACCGACCTCAACTCCAACTCCATATATTCGTGTTCGAGGAGAAAAAAATCAGAGAGAAAGATTCATCGCGTTTTACGATATGGAGCCGCCGCCAAGCCCTAAACTCTCTCGGGAGGGCTGATCTGGAGTCCGTTCGGGGCTCCGGAGAGGGGTATCCATCGCCATCGTCATCATCAACCATCCTTCATCACCAATTTCATGATGCTCACCGCAGTGCGTGAGTAATTCCATCGTAGGCTTGCTAGACGGTGATGGGTTGGATGAGATTTATCATGTAATAGAGTTAGTTTTGTTAGGGTTTGATCCCTAGTATCCACTATGTTCTGAGATTGATTTTGCTATTACTTTGTTATGCTTAATGCTTGTCACTAGGGCCCGAGTGCCATGATTTCAGATCTGAACCTATTATGTTTTCATGAATATATGTGAGTTCTTGATACTATCTTGCAAGTCTATAGTCACCTACTATGTGTTATGATCCGGCAACCCCGAAGTGACAATAATCGGGACCACTCCCGGTGATGACCATGGTTTGAGGAGTTCATGTATTCACTATGTGTTAATGCTTTGGTCCGGTACTCTATTAATAGGAGGCCTTAATATCCCTTAGTTTCCGTTAGGACCCCGCTGCCACGGGAGAGTAGGACAAAAGATGTCATGCAAGTTCTTTTCCATAAGCACGTATGACTATATTCGGAATACATGCCTACATTACATTGATGAATTGGAGCTAGTTCTATGTCACCCTATGTTATGATTGTTACATGATGAACCGCATCCGGCATAATTCTCCATCACCGATCCAATGCCTACGAGCTTTTCACATATTGTTCTCCGCTTATTTACTTTTCCGTTGCTACTGTTACAATCACTACAAAACCCAATTTTTTACTTTTGCTATCGTTACTGTTACTTCCATATTACTTTGCTACTAAATACTTTGCTGCAGATACTAAGTTATCCAGGTGTGGTTGAATTGACAACTCAACTGCTAATACTTGAGAATATTCTTTGGCTCCCCTTGTGTCGAATCAATAAATTTGGGTTGAATACTCTACCCTCTAAAACTGTTGCGATCCCCTATACTTGTGGGTTATCAGTGCCACCGATCAAAGCTCACCAGCGCGCCATCGCAGAACAAACGCCGTATGATTCGAACACACGACTGCAGTCGAAAGTTGTCCGGAACCTGACGAAGAAATTAGCCGGTTGCTAACAGACTTCGACGAGCAAGTCACTTATTTGGATGCCGTGCGCCATGCCAAGAGCTTTGACAAGGTCATCCGGCAAGACGGGAGGCTGGTCGCCGTTGATGGTTACCATCAACACTTTGTCGGCAAACTGGTCATCAAGCGCCGCCATGCCACTGTTGAGCGACATCATGCAGCGACCGATGGCAGGACGGACCTCAGGATCTCCGGCTCGGAGATCCGCGTTGACCGGCGACATGATAGTGAGCTTGAGTACAGGGAGTACAGGAGGGGGATTTGGGGGAACTGGAGTAGGAATCGAGATTCCAGAGGTGGGAGAGGGGCGCGAGATTGGGGATGAAAAGGTAGCTTGAATTTCGAACACGCGCCAATATGCTCTCGGCGCGCAAGCGCACAAAAACACCGGTGGCGCCCACATGTCGGCCTAAGAGTCCTTATTCTTTCTTTTTTGGAGAGCCCGGCCTTTTTTTTAGGATCTTTTGAGAGCCCGGCCTGAGAGTCATAATTGACCTGTTTGGCGTTGCGTTACTACTCGACCCATATTCAATGACACCTCACTGGCCCAAACAAGTGTACCTCATCGAAAAGACACTGAGCTCAAATTATATAACTTGAAAAAAAGGAGATACACTCTGAACACTGGAGAATGGTGATGCCCTCATTTAGCCCAACAGTAGTTGAAGACAATAAACAGTTTGAAACAATGATATATACAACATTCAAATACTGACTAGTGACTACTACTGACATAAACAACTAGACATGATAGTTCATAAGAAGTCTTGCTACACCACCAAAACACACCCATCTGCGGCCTTTCGGACTCTCGTGATCCGGGCGAGAATGACATTCTAAACAGAGCCAACTATTACATAGTAAGAGTGACATAGACGAGGATGACCAAATGACAAGGAATATGCATAACAAAAGAAAGAACTACCCATCGGAACAAGCAGCAAAGACAACAAAGTCATTGAAGAGATGATCCAACACCATCATAATTTGCAGCCCCGCTTGACAACCAATGATCCGGAGACACGATACTCCACCCTTCGACGCAACAACCCAATTACCTATCAACTTTGAAGGCTTGAACCACATCACTGCTCGTCGTAATTGAGACATCCAAGGATCAAAGTTAATCCGGATGCCTTTGTCATTCTCACCTTCTTTTGGCTGCAGGTTGTATCGTTGACAATCAGGGGAGTTTGCTCCCGAACTCCAGGGCTCGCCGTGTAGACACAGGTTTTCCATAGCAAACAGAGCCTCTTTGCCATCAAGGTCCTTGCCAACGGTGATCTCCTGGTTAATCGGATAATTGAGTCCGAGAAACAGAGAGTGTGAACCAAGGCTGTTTACCTGCCTCCAACTAAACAATCCTGAAGGCCCCAACAAGCTAGTATCCTGCTCATAGACGTAACAACCACTGTCTGGATACTCACGTATTTCACGGTGCTTGTATATAGTGGGGGTTTTGCAATATAACTTTTCTGGCTCATGTGTCTGAATGATCATCAGTCTTTTTCCATCGTCTGATCGAGCGAGGAACTAGTTGTGCTTCCCTGTTTTTGGCAAAGGTGGTGTGATTACAAAGGGCAGTAACTGTAGGGACACTGCATCATATAAAAAGGACATGCATTGTTAATGTAAGATCATCATTGTTCGAGTATGAGTAGGATAATGCAAGAAATAGCATTGATATGTCCTGTTGGGCTGGGAGGAAAATACATGGAAATGTATCTTTGGGTTGAAAATATAGAAGTGCCATGCATGGTTATACTCATGTTATCTACTTAATCGATTCTTCACGAAACTACCATGTCATGCATGTTATGGAATCATGTTCTGTCCTCACAAACAAATTCTTCAAGGTAACTAACAGACCATGCATTGTTATACACTCGTGTTACGTGGGCAAAATTTCTGTGAGGATATTATTCTAGCCATTGATTCTTTGAAGGGCGAATATAGGTATGTACACATGGTAAGCATTACAGGATTTCACTACTTCCAAATATAGAGTTCTCCATATGCACATTTACTTCCCTAATGTATGGTTAGATGAAACCAACAGTGTGGTGCATGTTTCTACACCATGAAAATGAGGAAACTAACATGGCCATTGATACACACTTATATTTAGTAGTAGTATATATATTACTATAAAATAAGGAGAATATCCATATATTCCTAACCGTTTGATTATTCAGGGGTACAAATTGACTGTAATGACATGATCACAATCGCATGAATTAACTCATTCCAAATATAGCTGATTTACGGCGTCTCTAATACATTGCCATAGTTCTACTCAAATTCTGCTCAAACAGGGATATGCCAATCATCACAAAAAGTTCAAACAGTGTCATGGCGTCATCATTAACATGACAAGGAAACAACTTATACGCGCCGTTCCAGCAATACGTGGTGCCATCTGCTTTGTCGATCGCGTAGATGATGCCATTGTGTTCAATAGCATCACAGAAGTGTGTATCAGCTTTGACGACGATCCACTGCCAGCTGAGTTGTCTCCATCTAAAGAAGGCACCGGCGTAAAGATAGGCGAGTCCCTTGTCGAACAAGGCAATTAGCTTGAAGTCTGCATAATCCGCATGTCATGTGGTCACTTGACAGATTACAATATTCTGCAAAACAAGGTTCGTCCAACCGACGCGGTAATCTAGATGACTAGGACCGCGATGGTAATACTCTATATAATCCAACAGAGGAAGGATAATCTCATGGGAGGTCTGGAAGTTCACGAGCACCAACTTTTTACTGTCTTCTCTGACGGCAGCCATCCAATGGGAGTTCATGCCGACCCAGTACATACCTGCCAAGAAGTTTCGGGCGATGGTGATCGGATCGAAGTCGAGGGAAATGATGTACGGCGACCCACTACATACTTGCAAAGAAGTTTCGGCTAATGGAGATCGGATTGAAGTCGAGGGGCATCATGTACGCCTCCGTATCATGGTGAGCTAATCTCGCAAGACCAGATAGCAGCAAGCAGGGTGTCTTGAAAAGCTTAGGCCTCGCTTCAACGATGGCCGTGTGCATGCCCCTCGAGCATGTAGCCAGCCGCAGGGCGCTCAACATATCCATACACGAACAAAAGAGGTCGAGGACGTCACTGGGGAGATATCTCCAATCGCGGCTCATAGGATCCTGCGCGGTTCGCGTTCGGCCATTGTGGAGTTTGGAAGGTGGGGTTTTGGGGGGCTTGATTTACGTGGGAGAAGGCTGTCAGTGCTGGAGCAGCTAGTGAGGGAATAGTGGTACTGGGGGAGGCGAGCGAGGCGAGGGTATGCGGGGGCACAGTGAGATAATGAAGAGTGACCTCAGGATCTCCAGCGAGACGGAGATGGAGATGGAGTGGTGCTAGGGGAGAGGGAGACGAGGCGAGGCATGCTATACAGCGGCGGTGACAGTGACTGCACAGTGCACAAGGTGAGGCTGAATTTCGTAACCCGGGTACACCGCCTAGACTGGTGTCACCTCAGGCGCAGGGTCTTGTCACTTCACTGTGAGGACCGGATGAATAGTAGTATTTTGACCATCAAGTGTACCACAGTTGTACTACTACTACTAGTATTAGGAGTAGTAGGAACATGAGTACACTCCCGTGCTAGCATGCCTCTGGGTTCACTTCATCCTCCAGCTATCATCCATATTGCGAGCAGAACCAAATTCTCGTGCATGCGGAAGCGCGAAGAAGGACTTTTCTTTTTTGAGGATAACCACATATTCCTTAACCGTGGTAGGAACATGAGTAGTACTCCCTCCGGTCCTCTTTTGTCTGTGCATAACTTTTTTCAGTATTTTTCTAATTAGTCTACGTATATACCCTTTTGCATGCGCCCATTTCCCTCCATGCCCCGCATTCACAGCATTAATTAGCGTACACATGAGCAGCTGCAGCCCGACTCCAGCCAATAAACTGCAGCATGCAAGTGGGCCACTCTGTGCACGTGGGAGAGAGAAAAGGCAACCGAAGAGCCCGTCCAATCCATTGCATGCAGCAGTCAAACCACCGCACCTCTCCTCATGCATGCGCATAACTTCTCCCATTTACTTCTCCATCGGTAACCGATTTTCCTCGGCTTTTTCACTACTCCTTAATCTTAATTTGCATCCAAACCACACTGCATTCACATTGTTTTAACCTCTTCACAGCCTCCTGGAGTAATTCCGAAGCCCCTACAAATAATCATCTTCTTCAGTTAGATTAGCAATCGAATCCTAATTCTCCAAACCATAGCCCTCCGGTCCAGCGGTTCCAAATGGCGAAAGAGATCGAGATGCAGGTTTTTAGCGTCCAACATGTCCTCGTCGAAGGCTCGTTGAGCATAGTTGCCACAGTCACCGACCACCCAAGGGTTGTTCAGAAGTGGATCAACAATATATCCAACTCCCTCCAAAAGATGGAGATGAATGTAATCGGTCTCGACGCAGAGTACACGGAGCGTGCCACTGGGAAGATCCAACGCGCCGCTGTCCTTCAACTGTGCCTAGAAGATGATGTTTTGGTGTACCACATCATACACGCGCCCTCCATACCAGGTGAGCTTCACGATTTCTTGTCTCGAGAGGACATATACTTCTGTGGGGCAGCCATCGCAGGGGACAAACAGAAGTTGGAGCCATACAACCTTGATTTGGAAAGCATCACTGACCTACAAACCAGAATAAAACTTCCTGTAGAAGATTGTGATAAACCGACACCATCCCTATTCGACGTAGCAAATTTTGTGCTAGGAACAAATCTTCAGAAGGGTGACGAGACGCTGGCATTAAGGTCGTCTGGATGGGAGAATTATCCCTTGACGTACGAGCGGATAAAACATGCTGCCCTCGATGCCCGTGTGAGTTTTGAGATAGCTGCAAGGTCCAAAGATCTTGTTGCGAAGCCGTCTCCCACAGATGCTGCACCAGCAGCAGGGCATTATGGATGGATGAAATATTTCCTCTCTTGTAAAAAAATATTCCCTCTCTATGTATATTGATATAGATGGACTATTTCGATGGTGTGCATGTCTTTGGAACAAGTAGTAGCGTGGGTTCACTTGACTATAAGGAACTATTTATCCGCTTAGCTTTCTCTACTACTCCTTCTAGTGATCGGTATGCAATGCATGTGTCCGTAGACATGACAGCTTGTCCATGGAAGTTCAACTACGGCAATCATCACGTTTCATCCACTGCCACTCGCGATTCCCACGACACCGCTCCATCCCACGGCACCACGTCTCCCGACGTGCGCCTCACCCCTCTCGGCCGCAACGCCCCTCTGCCTTTGTGTGCATGACATGTGGGCCACCTTAAATGGGGCGAGCATGAAGTTTCTACCACAGCCACACGCGATTCCCACGATGCCGATGAACCCATGACACCACACGTCCCGCACCATCGAATTTTCATCCAGCGGCTGTGACACATTTCGTCACGGGCATCAATCCTCAGCTGGAGTACTTCTGTACTACATGTAGTATCCGCCGGTGTGGCCATCTACGCCTCGTAACACCCCGATGCCCAGTTGTGGCACCCTCGCCACGGCTACGCCACCACTGGCCGATTCATCTCGAACGAGTGAGTCGCGAACCACACCACCACCATGAGAATGACATGTGGGCCAGCCGCTTTTAAGGTCCGCATGTCATTGACTCATAGGCCGGGCACTAAGCCACTGAAGTTTGGTCCCGTGGGCCCCGAGAGGAAAAGGTAACTCCTGCGGCAGGCCTTGTGGTGCTCCCGCAGTACAAGCTCGTGCCAAACCCGGAATTTGTTTCTTACTACTACCAACTACTAGTAAGGTACACGTGCATTGCACGCATGAGATTCTGGTGGTTTGTGCATTATGCTTCTACATGTGGCAAAATCTGGTGGAATGTAGGTGATATCCAACGGCCAGTAGTGCTCGGATTTGCCATCTTTGTACCGTCGGATTGGCTTCATCCAATGACCAACTTTCAAAGTTATTGTTTGGTTTGCAGCCCAAGGTTGCCACGCCTAAGGTTAGGCGTGCCGGCATGTGTTTGGTTCATTGCTACACTTGTGGCTTGCCACACTTTTCTAGTTACATGGTCCACATGTCATAGACTCAACTTCTTGCCAAATCTTGCCACACTTGTGGTGGCCATTTTGTTAGCCACATTTTTTGCGGCAGACACACTTTGCCTAAGCTTAATTGTGGCAAAGTTAGTCATGAATGAAGTTCAACCATGGAGTCTTCTAGATTCTACATGTGGCAGAATCTGGTGGAATGTAGATGATATCCAACGGCCAGTAGTGCTCGGATTTGCCATCTTTGTACCATCGGATTGGCTTCATCCAACGACCAACTTTCAAAGTTATGGTTTAGTTTGCAGCCTAAGGTTACCATGCCTAAGCTTAGGCGTGCCACAAGTGTGTTTGGTTGCGTTCTCGTCTCAGCATAGTTGTTCCCTCTTCATGCATGCTTAACTCAACACCCCTCTTCATGTATGCTCTCTTCATGCATGCTTCTAGTGTATTTGTGCTAATCTAGTGTGGACTCATGCATCCTCCATACACTCTACCAAACACCTGAAAATGGGTCGAGAAGGGAACTCTTGGGATCATGCACCCTTCATACACCCTACCAAACACACCAGGCATGTGTTTGGTTCATTGCTACACTTGTGGCTTGCCACACTTTTCTAGCTACATGGTCCACATGTCATATACTCAACTTCTTGCCAAATCTTGCCACACTTGTGGTGGCCATTTTGTTAGCCACATTTTTTGTTTCAGACACACTTTGCCTAAGGTTAGTTGTGGCAAAGTTAGTCATGAATGAAGTTCAACCATGGAGTCTTCTAGATTCTACATGTGGCAGAATCTGGTGGAATGTAGATGATATCCAACGGCCCGTAGTGCTCGGATTTTCCATCTTTGTACCGTCGGATTGGCTTCATCCAACGACCAACTTTCAAAGTTATTCACACACTATATAGGGGGTATAGATAAAGATGTGCCGGCCCGTTGCAATGGATCCAAAGTATATCTGTTTAGTGGAGTGCACTCTAAACACATTATCTATTTATTTTTCTCTAACCTTTCGTAGCCATGCAACCAAGCCACATAAGCTTCATGGGTGCCCCCCACATCATATTATTCATACTACGTTGATAGAAAAAAGATAAATCACCCAAAACAAGATCTTCCGCTTTTTGTTCCTATGATGTTTGGGCCGTGCGTATCTACTAGTTGTATAGTGGTAGTACTAGTTGTATAGTACAAACTTGGTACTAGTAGGAGCGAGTAGTATGAATGCTCCTCTTGTATCAACGAGCCCCATCTGACACCAAATTTCTTGGCTTCCGTGCTACAGCTAGATCTTCCCCTCGTTTCTGTTTTCCAACTCGGCGGCGGGCGGGGTGCGGTTTGCCAATAGTCGGTTTGCTCAACGATGGTCCCACATAAAAGTGAAAATGCTAGGCAACACGCCTTCCCTAAGCTATGTGTCGTGCCGGACGGGCCGTGGAGTACTCCCGATTCCCAGGCGTGTGTAGGGGGAGTGCGACGCAAACGCGGCAGGCCTTTTCCTTTTACTAGCAATGTGCCCATGCATTGCTTTCAAGTTAATAAGGGGTTTTCTGTAAATTGGAGCAGAGAATTGGGCTATTGTTGCAAAAAATGCCACAACTTACCTCACAACCGTTAGATGCAGATCTAATGGTCAGAAACAACGGATGACAGACACACCACCATCACCAACTGAGTCTTTTATAGGAGTATATATTTCTCAGGCTGTTTTGATGAGGTGAGGGAGGGATGTGGTTGCTTTCAAGATAATAAGGGGTTTTCTGCAAATTGGAGCAGAGAAGTGGGCTATTGTTGCAAAAATGCCACAACTTACCTCACAACCGTTAGATGCAGATCTAATGGTCAGAAACGACGAATGGCAGACACACCACCATCACCAACTAAGTCTTTTATAGGAGTAGGAGTAGAGAAACATGTATAAATTGTAACATTTTGGTTCTGCTCCTTGGCACGATCGATAGATAGAAATAACGATTGGAAATGCTAGGGCGGGGCTATTTCCTCCAGATAAGCAGGGTACGTAGTAGCTAGGTTGGCGCATCATCGGTTTGGTCACACGCGGTCCGACATGTTCTAGTGTTTCTAGCAAGATGCCCGCGCGTTGCACGAAGTTGATGGAAAAGGTAAGCACAACTTATAAATTGATGGATGGAGTACTAGTTGCAGTGATTGCACATGTCCGTATTGACTGGAACGAGAATGCAATAGCACAATAAGAATTAAGGCCACAATGATGATGCGATTGCAGTGGTGGTTACAGAAGGCAAGAAGAAAGATGCATCCATCAACGTACGACCTCCTCCTCCTCAACTTAGTGCGCCGGGCCACCGACTGGCGGCTAAGGAGCGGCGGATTTTGTGGCGAGGTCGAGGTGCTTCTCAGCAAAGGCATCCAAGGCTTCCAGCCGGTTGAGGAAGACCAACGTCGTAGCATCCTCACTGGCCTTGTAGATACCTATGTACACGATTTGCTCGTACACGTGGATGTGTAGGTTGGCGAATTCTTGCAGGGCGAGGCGCCTCGCCACGAGCGCGACCTCCAGGTGGACATTCTTCGTGGCGTTGGCGGGCAGTCGCAGGGCCACCAGTGCTTGAAAGAGGTTCCGGCCATGGAGGCCGATTAGGGTGGCAGGCAATGAGGAGCCCGGGCGCGCGGGCTGGAGGAGTACGGCGATGTCGTCCGCGAGCTTCTTGAGGACGGTGAACTTGTTGGTGGTGGCAACGATCATCTGGTCCAACTGAGAGTCGTAGTTGGCATCGACGGTGGCCATCCACCAGCCGGTCTCCAACACCGTCTGGAAACAATCCTCGGCGCCATGCCGCACGCCGACGTCGTGGACCATCTAGCATAGCCGCTGGCTGCTCGCGCGCATCGCCGCTATGGGTCTGGAGTGAGCTCTTTTGCGCTTAGTGTAGGTGCTTAGGCAAATGCTTAGGTGCGTACGATGTGGAGATGCATTGGAATGGAGGGGCGCCTTTATATGAGGGCAAACTGCGTTGTGATACGTCTCCAACGTATCTATAATTTTTTATTGTTCCTTGCTATATTATATTCTATTTTGGACATTATTGGGCTTTATTATACACTTTTATATTATTTTTGGGACTAACCTATTAACCGGAGCCCCAGCCCAGAATTGCTGTTTTTTTGCCTATGTCAGAGTTTCGCAGAAAAATAATATCAAACGGAGTCCAAACGGAATGAAACCTTCGGGAACATGATTTTCGGAACGAACGCGATCCAGAGGACTTGGACCCTATGTCAAGACATCAACCAGGAAGGCACGAGGTAGGGGGCGCGCCTACCCCTCCTGGGCGTGCCCTCCACCCTCTTGGGCCCCATGTTGCTCCACCGACGTACTTCGTCCTCCTATATATACCTACGTACCCCCAAACTACCAGATACGGAGCCAAAAACCTAATTCCACCGCCGCAACCTTCTCGTATGCCGTGAGATCCCATCTTGGGGCCTTTTTCGAGCTCACGGAGGGGGCATCAATCACGGAGGGCTTCTACATCAACACCATAGCCTCTCCGATGATGTGTGAGTAGTTTACCTCGGACCTTCGGGTCCATAGTTATTAGCTAGATGGTTTCTTCTCTCTCTTTGGATCTCAATACAATGTTCTCCCCCTCTCTTGTGGAGATCTATTTGATGTAATCTTCTTTTGCGGTGTGTTTGTTGAGACCGATGAATTGTGGGTTTATGATCAAGTTTATCTATGAACAATATTTGAATCTTCTCTTAATTCTTTTATTTATGATTGGTTATCTTTGCAAGTCTCTTCGAATTATCAGTTTGGTTTGGCCTACTAGATTGATCTTTCTTGCAATGGGAGAAGTGCTTAGCTTTGGGTTCAATCTCGCAGTGTCCTTTCCCGGTGGATGGGGCAGCAAGGCACGTATTGTATTGTTGCCATCGAGGATAACAAGATGGGGTTTATATCATATTGCATGAGTTTATCCCTCTACATCATGTCATCTTACTTAAAGCGTTACTCTGTTCTTTTGAACTTAATACTCTAGATGCATGCTGGATAGCGGTCGATGTGTGGAGTAATAGTAGTAGATGCAGGCAGAAGTCGGTCTACTTGTCTCGGACGTGATGCCTATATACATGATCATACCTAGATATTCTCATAACTATGCTCAATTATGTCAATTGCTCAACAGTAATTTGTTTACCCACCGTAATACTTATGCTGTCGAGAGAAGCCACTAGTGAAACCTATGGCCCCGGGTCTATTTTCCATCATATTAATCTTCCAACACTTAGCTATTTTTATTGCCATTTTATTTTACTTTGCATCTCTATCATAAAAATACCAAAAATATTATCTTATCATATCTATCAGATCTCACTTTCGTAAGTGACCGTGAAGGGATTGACAACCCCTTTATTGCGTTGGTTGCGAGGATTTTATTTGTTCGTGTAGGTGCGAGGGACTCGTGCGTGGCCTCCTACTGGATTGATACCTTGATTCTCAAAAACTAAGGGAAATACTTATGCTGCTTTACTGCATCACCCTTTCCTCTTCAAGGGAAAACCAACGCAGTGCTCAAGAGGTAGCAAGAAGGATTTCTGACGCCGTTGCCGGGGAGGCTTACGCAAGGTCAAGTCAAGATTTGGACTCCCGACAACGAGCCATTTCTGGCTCCGTTGCCGGGGAGTCTACGCAAAAGTCAACATACCAAGTACCCGTCACAAACCCTTATCTCCTGCATTACATTATTTGCCATTTGCCTCTTGTTTTCATCTCCCCCACTTCACCCTTGCCGTTTTATTCGCCCTCTCTTTTCCGTTTGCCTCTTTTTCGCGTGCTTCTTGTTTGCTCGTGTGTTGGATTGCTTGCTTGTCACGATGGCTCAAGATAATACTAAATTGTGTGACTTTACCAATACCAACAACAATGATTTCCTTAGCACTCCGATTGCTCCTCTTACCGATACTGAATCTTGTGAAATTAATGCTGCTTTGTTGAATCTTGTCATGAAAGATCAATTCGCCGGCCTTCCTAGTGAAGATGCCGCTACCCATCTAAATAGCTTCGTTGATTTGTGTGATATGCAAAAGAAGAAAGATGTGGACAATGATATTGTTAAATTGAAGCTATTTCCTTTTTCGCTTAGAGATCGTGCTAAAGCTTGGTTTTCGTCTTTGCCTAAAAATAGTATTGATTCTTGGAATAAGTTCAAAGATGCTTTTATCTCTAAGTATTTTCCTCCCGCTAAGATCATCTCTCTTAGAAACGATATCATGAATTTTAAGCAACTTGATCATGAACATGTTGCACAAGCTTGGGAGAGGATTAAATTAATGATACGTAATTGCCCTACACATGGTTTGAATTTGTGGATGATTATACAAAAAATTTATGTCGGATTGAATTTTGCTTCTAGAAATCTTTTAGATTCGGCCGCGTGAGGCACTTTTATGGAAATCACTTTAGGAGAAGCTACTAAACTCCTAGATAATATTATGGTTAATTATTCTTAATGGCACACTGAAAGATCTACTAATAAGAAAGTGCATGTGATAGAAGAAATTAATGTTTTGAGTGGAAAGATGGATGAACTTATGAAATTATTTGCTAATAAAAGTATTTCTTATGATCCTAATGATATGCCTTTGAGAATAATAATGAATCTATGGATGTGAATTTTGTCGGTAGGAATAATTTTGGTAACAACGCGTATAGAGGAAACTTTAATCCTAGGCCGTATCATAGTAATTCCTCTAATAATTATGGTAATTCCTACAACAATTCTTACGGAAATTTTAATAAGACGCCCTCTGAATTTGAGACTAGTGTTAAGGAGTTTATGAATTCGCAAAAGAATTTCAATGCTTTGCTTGAAGAAAAATTGCTTAAAGTTGATGAATTAGCTAGGAACGTTGATATAATTTCTCTTGATGTTGATTCTTTGAAACTTAGATCTATTCCACCTAAGCATGATATCAATGAGTCTCTCAAGGCCATGAGAATTTCCATTGATGAGTGCAAATAAAGAACCGCTAGGATGCTTACTGATAACCCACAAGTATAGGGGATTGCAACAGTTTTCGAGGGTAGAGTATTCAACCCAAATTTATTGATTCGACACAAGGGGAGCCAAAGAATATTCTCAAGTATTAGCAGCTGAGTTGTCAATTCAACCACACCTGGAAACTTAGTATCTGCAGCAAAGTGTTTAGTAGCAAAGTAATGTGATAGTGGTGGTAACGGTAACAAAAGTAAAGACAGCAAAAGTAATGTTTTTGGTATTTTGTAGTGATGATAATAGTAGCAACGAAAAAGTAAATAAGCGTAAACCAGTATATGGAAAACTCGTAGGCACCGGATCAGCGATGGATAATTATGCCGGATGTGGTTCATCATGTAACAGCCATAACATAGGGTGACACAGAACTAGCTCCAGTTCATCAATGTAATGTAGGCATGTATTCCGTAAATAGTCATACGTGCTTATGGAAAAGAACTTGCATGACATCTTTTGTCCTACCCTCCCGTGGCAGCGGGGTCCTATTGGAAACTAAGGGATATTAAGGCCTCCTTTTAATAGAGAACCGGAACAAAGCATTAGCACATAGTGAATACATGAACTCCTCAAACTATGGTCATCACCGGAGTGGTCCCGATTATTGTCACTTGGGTTGCGGATCATAACACATAGTAGGTGACTACAGACTTGCAAGATAGGATCAAGAACACACATATATTCATGAAAACATAATAGGTTCAGATCTGAAATCATGGCACTCGGGCCCTAGTGACAAGCATTAAGCATAGCAAAGTCATAGCAACATCAATCTCAGAACATAGTGGATACTAGGGATCAAACCCTAACAAAACTAACTCGATTACATGATAAATCTCATCCAACCCATCACCATCCAGCAAGCCTACGATGCAATTACTCACGCACAGCGGTGAGCATCATGAAATTGGTGATGGAGGATGGTTGATGATGACGACGGCGACGAATCCCCCTCTCCGGAGCCCCGAACGGACTCCAGATCAACCCTCATGAGAGAGATTAAGGCTTGGCGGCGGTTCCGTATCGTAAAACGCGATGAAACTTTCTCTCTGATTTTTTTCTCCCCGAAATCCAATATATGGAGTTGGAGTTGGCGTCGGAGGGCCACCAGGGGGCCCACGAGGTAGGGCGCGCCCGGGGGGGCGCCCCCACCCTCGTGGACAGGGTGTGGGCCCCTAGTCTTCATCTCGGCGAGGATTTTTTTATTATTTATTCTAAGATATTCCGTGGAGTTTCAGGTCATTCCGAGAACTTTTGTTTTCTGCACATAAAACAACACCATGGCAATTCTGCTGAAAACAGCGTCAGTCCGGGTTAGTTCCATTCAAATCATACAAGTTAGAGTCCAAAACAAGGGCAAAAGTGTTTGGAAAAGTAGATACGACGGAGACGTATCAACTCCCCCAAGCTTAAACCCTTGCTTGTCCTCAAGCAATTCAGTTGACAAACTGAAAGAGAAAAAGAAAACCTTTTATAAACTCTGTTTGCTCTTGTTGTTGTAAACATGAAAAGCCAGCATTCAAGTTTCAGCAATTATTATGAACTAACCATACTCACAATAACACGTAGGCCTCACAATTACTCATATCAATAGCATAATCAGCTAGCGAGCCATAATAATAAAACTCGGATGACAACACTTTCTCAAAATAATCATAACATGATATAACGAAATGATATCTCGCTAGCCCTTTCTAAGACCGCAAAACATAAATGCAGAGCATCTTTCAAGATCGAGGACTGACTAAACATTGTAATTCATGGTAAAAGAGATCCAGTCAAGTCATACCCAATATAAACCAATTATAATGAATGCAAATGACACTGTGCTCTCCAGCGGGTGCTTTTTAATAAGAAGGGTGATGACTCAACATAAAAGTAAATAGATAGGCCCTTCACAGAGGGAAGCAGGGATTTGTAGAGGTGCCAGAGCTCGATTTTGAAATAGAGATAAATTATATTTTTAGCGGCATACTTTCACTGTCAACGCAACAAGTATGAGATGGCTGTATCTTCCGTGCTACATGCATTATAGGCAGTTCCCAAATAGAATGGTAAAGGTTTATACTCCCCCTCCTCCACAAGCATCAATCCATGGCTTGCTTGAAACAGCGAGTGCCTCCAACATTCAACGGGTCCCAGGGGGAGTTTTGTTTAATTATTTTTGATTTGCTTTGATATTTTTTGATCATGGGACTAGGCATCCCGGTTACCGGCCCTTTCTCATGAATGAGGAGCGGAGTCCACTCCTCTTGAGAATAACCCACCTAACATGGAAGATATAGGCAGCCCTAGTTGCACATGAGCTGCTCGAGCATACAAAACAGAATTTCATTTGAAGGTTTGGAGTTTGGCACATACAAATTTACTTGGAACGGCAGGTAGATACCACATATAGGAAGGTATGGTGGACTCATATGGAACAACTTTGGGGTTTAAGGAGTTTGGATGCACAAGCAATATTGCCGCTTAGTACAGGTGAAGGCTAGCAAAAGACTGGGAAGTGACCAACTGAGAGAGAGACAACAGTCGTAAACATGCATTAAAATTAATTTACACCGAATATAAGCATGAGTAGGATATAATCCACCATGAACATAAATATCATGAAGGCTATGTTGATTTGATTCAACTACATGCATGAACATGTGCCAAGTCGAGTCACTCAATTCATTCAAAGGAGGATACCATCCCATCATACCATATCATAATCATTCTAATAGCATGTTGGCACGCAAGGTAAACCATTATAACTCATAGCTAATCAAGCATGGCACAAGCAACTATAATCTCTAAAATGTCATTGCAAATATGTTTACTTCATAATAGCTGAATCAGGAACGATGAATCATCATATTTACAAAAACAAGAGAGGTCGAGTTCATACCAGCTTTTCTCATCCCACTAAGTCCATCATATATCATCATTATTGCCTTTCACTTGCACGACCGAACGATGTGTATAATAATAAGAGTGCACGTGCATTGGACTAAGCTGGAACCTGCAAGCATTCTACTCAAGAGAGAAGACAAGTAATATGGGATCTAAGTTAAATAAAAGATCATGCATATAAGAGCCACTAAGCATTTTCAATATGGTCTTCTCGACCCCCAAAGAAAGGAAAAGAAAAATAAAAACTATTTACACGGGAAAGCTCCCAACAAGCAAAAAAAAGAACGAGAAATGTTTTTGGGTTTTATTTTTAATTATTACTACTACAACAGGAAAAATAAACTACTACTAATTTTTTTGGTTTTTCTAAGGTTTATTAAACACACAAGAAGAAAGCAGGAAAAAGAAAATAAACTAGCATGTATATTACAGTGAAAGAGTATGAGCACCGACATCTAGCAATGAGTGTGTGTGAGCATAAATGTAATGTCGGTGAGAAATATGTACTCCCCCAAGCTTAGGATTTTGGCCTAAGTTGGTCTATTGCCAGGGATAGCCTGGCGGATACCCGTAGGTGTAGCTGGGGTCGTTCTGCGATGCAGCGGCTACCGCCTCCTGAGATGCAGCGTGGCGTCGAGCTGCTTCTGCTCTCCTTCCTTTTGTTTTTCCTTTGAGCTTCGGCTCGACGAGCCCCTCAAAAGTCTCTTCATTATTTCTGAAATAATCTAAAATTTTTAGTAACTTCAAACAAAAGTGAACCAACTTCAATAAAACTGATAGCAACTACTCATACAAGTGCCTAGAGCATATATCAAGCATTAGAACTACTTGGAACCATATATATTTGACATGCAAGCCCAAGAACATGGTCACCTATGCAACACAAATTTGCAATGAATAAAGCACTAGAGCAAAAACTAATTGGACCAATGGAGGAGTCACATACCAAGGAACAATCTCCCCAAGCCGTTTCGCGAGACGTGCTTTGAGCAAGGAGATCGAAAATCGCAGCAAAAGTTGCTGGAACACGAGCTTGAGTTGGTTTTTCGGGTTTGTGCGAGGCAGAGGAAGAAGATGGGTGCAGGGATAAGTGGAGGAGGGCCACTGTGGGCCCACGAGGCAGGGGGCGCGCCTAGGGGTGTAGGGCGCGCCCTCCACCCTCGTGGCCAGGTGGAGCTCCCCCCGCGGTAATTTTTGCACAGTAAATCCTCAAATATTCCTGAAAAAATCATATTAAATTGGCATGGCATTCTGAGGACTTTTATTTTCGGGATATTTTTATATTGCACGGATAAGTCGGGAGACAGACAAAAAAATACTATTTTACTTTATTTCTACTAAGTAACAGAGAATATAAAAAGGGTACAGAAGGTTGTGCTTCTAGTTTCATCCATCTCATGCTCATCAAAAAGAATCCACTAACAAGGTTGACCAAGTCTTGTTAACAAACTCATTCCGATAAACATGGAACCGGAGAAATTTCGAATAACACTATATTACCTCAACGGGGATATGGACATCCCCAATAATAAGTATATCATATTTCTTCTTAACAGTAGGGAGAGGAAATTCAAAACCTCCAAATATAATCGATGGAATTTTTCCAATAGAGTTGATACTATGAACTTGAGGTTGTTTCTTCGGAAAGTGTACCGTATGCTCATTACCATTAACATGAAAAGTGACGTTGCCTTTGTTGCAATCAATAACAGCCCCTGCAGTATTAAGGAAAGGTCTTCCAAGAATAATAGACATACTATCATCCTCGGGAATATCAAGAATAACAAAGTTCGTTAAAATAGTAATGTTTGCAACCACAACAAGCACATCCTCACAAATACCGACAGGTATAGCAGTTGATTTATCAGCCATTTGCAAAGATATTTCAGTAGGTGTCAACTTATTCAAGTCAAGTCTACGATATAAAGAGAGAGGCATAACACTAACACCGGCTCCAAGATCACATAAATCAGTTTTAACATAATTTCTTTTAATGGAGCATGGTATAGTAGGTACTCCTGGATCTCCAAGTTTCTTTGGTATTCCACCCTTAAAAGTGTAATTAGCAAGCATGGTGGAAATTTCAGCTTCAGGTATCTTTCTTTTATTTGTAACAATATTTTTCATATATTTAGCATAAGGATTTGTTTTGAGCATATTAGTCAATCGCATACGCAAAAAGATAGGTCTAATCATTTCAGCAAAGCGCTCAAAATCCTCATCATCCTTTTTCTTGGATGGTTTTGGAGGAAAAGGCATGGGTTTCTGAACCCATGGTTCTCTTTCTTTACCATGTTTCCTAGCAACGAAGTCTCTTTTATCATAACGTTGATTCTTTGATTGTGGGTTATCAAGATCAACAGCAGGTTCAACTTCTACATCATTATCATTACTAGGTTGAGCATCATCATGAACATCATCATTAATATTTTCACTAGGTTCATGTTCATTACCATATTGTGTTTCAGCATCTGACATAGAGATATCATTTGCATTCTCAGGTGGTTCAGCAATAGGTTCACTAGAAGTTTGCATAGTTCTATCATTTTTCTTTTTCTTCCTTTTAGAAAAACTAGGCATATCAATATTATTTCTCTGAGAATCTTGCTCGATTCTCTTAGGGTGGCCTTCAGGATACAAAGGTTCCTGAGTCATTCTACCAGTTCTAGTAGCCACTCTAACAGGATAATCATTTTTCTTACTATTCATTTCATCAAGAACTTCTTTCTAAGCTTTAAGTACTTGTTCTACTTGAGTGGTAACCATAGAAGCATGTTTGCTAACAAGTTTAAGTTCACCTCTAATATTAGCCATAAAATCACTCAAGCGTTTAATCATAAAGGTATTCTGTTTTAATTGTCTACCAAAATAAGCATTAAAGTCATCTTGCTTAAACATAAAGTCATCAAACTCATCCAAGCACTGACTAGTAATTTTAGTAGGAGGGACTTCAGCTTTATCATATCTATAGAGAGAATTTACCTTTACTACCTGTGTCGGGATATCGGGAGGTTCTTCAGTAAATAAGTAATTGAGATCATATACTTCTTCAACAGGCAGTAAATTAAGACCATGTATTTCTTCAATAGGAGGTAAATTCTTAACATCTTCAGCTTTAATACCTTTTTCTTTCATAGATTTCTTTGCTTCTTGCATATCTTCGGGACCGAGAAATAGAACACCTCTCTTCTTCGGAGTTGGTTTAGGAATAGGCTCAGTTATTGGCTCAGGAGGTGCCCAATTATTTTCATTTGTCAACATATTATTTAATAAAATTTCAGCTTCATCCGGTGTTCTTTCCCTGAAAAGAGAACCAGCACAACTATCCAGGTAATCTCTGGAAGCATCAGTTAGTCCATTATAAAAGATATCAAATATTTCAGGTTTCTTAAGAGGATGATCAGGCAAAACATTAAGTAACTTGAGAAGCCTCCCCCAAGCTTGTGGGAGACTCTCTTCTTCAATTTGCACAAAATTATATATATCCCTCAAAGCAGCTTGTTTCTTATGAGCAGAGAAATATTTAGCAGAGAAGTAATAAATCATATCCTAGGGACTTTGCACACAACCAGGATCAAGAGAATTAAACCATTTCTTAGCATCACCCTTAATGAGAACGGAAATATTTTGAGTAAATAAAGGTAGCGCGATCTCTCATTATTAGTAAACAGGGCAGCTATATCATCTAACTTACGAAGATGTGCCACAACAGTTTCAGATTTGTAGCCATAAAAAGGATCAGATTCAACCAAAGTAATTATATCTGGATCAGCAGAAAAATCATAATAATCCTGATCGGGAACACAAATAGGTGAAGTAGCAAAAGCAGGGTCGGGTCTCATCCTATCTCTAAAAGATTCTTTACTTCACTTAACTAGCAACCTCTTACGTTCAAGACTATCCTGGCAGGCAAGAATAGCTTCAGTGGATTCAACATTAAAAAGATAACCCTCAGGAATAGCAGGCATATTATCATCATTACTAACATCATCATGTTCAGTTTCAATAATTTCTCTTTCTCTAGATCTAGCAATTTGTTCATCTAAAAATTCATCAAGGGGCACAGTAGTATCAAGCATAGAAGTAGTTTCATCATAAGTATCATGCATAGAAGAAGTGGCATCATCAATAACATGCGACATATCGTAATGAATAGCGTAGCAGGTTTAGGTGTCGCTAGCTTACTCATAATGAAGGTGAATCAAGTGCGAGCTAGATGGCAGTTCCTTACCTCCCTCGTAGTTGAGGGATAATTTGTTGTCTTAGCGTCTTTCAAATTCTTCATAGTGTCCAGCAGATATAAATCCCAAGTGACTCAAAGAATAGAGCTATGCTCCCCGGCAACGGCGCCAGAAAAAGGTCTTGATAACCCACAAGTATAGGGGATCGCAACAATTTTCGAGGGTAGAGTATTCAACCCAAATTTATTGATTCGACACAAGGGGAGCCAAAGAGTATTCTCAAGTATTAGCAGCTGAGTTGTCAATTCAACCACACCGGGAAACTTAGTATCTGCAGCAAAGTGTTTAGTAGCAAAGTAATGTGATAGTGGTGGTAAGAGTAACAAAAGTAAAGACAACAAAAGTAATGTTTTTGTTATTTTGTAGTGATGATAACAGTAGCAATGGAAAAGTAAATAAGCGTAAACCAGTATATGGAAAACTCGTAGGCACCAGATCAGCGATGGATAATTATGCTGGATGTGGTTCATCATGTAACAGTCATAACATAGGGTGACACAGAACTAGCTCCCCCACTTGCCTTATCTCCCGCATTACATTATTTGCCATTTGACATAACATAAGATATTCCATGGAGTTTCTGGTCATTCCGAGAACTTATGTTTTCTGCACATAAAACAACACCATGGCAATTCTGCTGAAAACAACGTCAATCCGGGTTAGTTCCATTCAAATCATACAACTTAGAGTCCAAAACAAGGGCAAAAGTGTTTGGAAAATTAGATACGACGGAGACGTATCACTTACTAAGAAAGATTGCTTTGTGAAAGCGTGTTCTTCTAGTTTCTATGAAAATAAAGATGAAGATCTAAAAGTTATTGACGTGTCCCCTATTAAATCTTTGTTTTGCAATATGAATCTTGATAGTGATGGGACTGAATATGATCGACCTTTACCTAGAAGCGTTCCAAAAATTCGGAGTTTTTAGATCTTTATGCAAAAATTGGTAAAAGTGGGATTGAGGAGATCAAAACTCTAGACATTAATGAACCCACTATTTTGGATTTCAAGGAATTTAATTATGATAATTGCTCTTTGATATATTGTATTTCCTTGTTGCAATCCGTGCTAAATTCTCCACATGCTTATAGTCAAAATAAAGCCTATACTAAACATATCGTTGATGCTTTGATGCAATCTTATGAAGAAAAACTTGAGTTCGAAGTTTCTATCCCTAGAAAACTTTATGATGAGTGGGAACCTACTATTAAAATTAAAATTATAGATCATGAATGCTATGCTTTGTGTGATTTGGGTGCTACTGTTTCCACGACTCCAAAAACTTTGTGCGATTTGCTAGGTTTCCGTGATTTTGATGATTGCTCTTTAAACTTACACCTTGTGGATTCCACCATTAAGAAACCTATGGTAAGAACTAATGATGTTCTTATTGTTGCAAATAGGAATTATGTGCCCGTAGATTTTATTGTTCTTGATATAGATTGCAATCCTTCATGTCCTATTATTCTTGGTAGACCTTTCCTTAGAATGATTGGTGCAATTATTGATATGAAGGAAGGGAATATTAGATTCCAATTTCTGTTAAGAAAAGGCATGGAACACTTCCCAAGAAAGAAAATAAAATTACCTTATGAATCTATTATGAGAGCCACTTATGGATTGCCTACCCAATACATAGATATATCCTTGCTATTATGCCTAGCTAGGGGCGTTAAACGATAGCGCTTGTTGGGAGGCAACCCAATTTTATATTTTAGTTTTTTGCTTTTTTCTTCTGTTTAGGAATAAATATTTGATATAGCCTCTGGTTATATTTGTTTTTATGTTTTATTTAGTGTTTGTGCCAAGTTTAACCTATATGATCTTCTTGGATGATAGTTATTTGATCTTGCTGAAAATTCCAGAAACTTTCTGTTCACGAAAATAATTGTTAAAAATCACCAGAACTTGATAAATATTGATTCCAATTGCTGCTGATCAATAAAAAAATTCTAGGTCGTCCTATTTTGGCTGAATTTTTGGAGTTCCATAAGTTTGCGTTAGTTCTGATTACTACTGATCGCTCTACTTTACGATGATTCTGTTTTTCCTGTGTTGTTTGCTTATTTTTGATGAATCTATGGCTAATAAAATAGTTTATAAACCATAGAGAGTTGGAATATAGTAGGCTTAGAACCAATCTCTACTCCTAATGGACGAGTTGGTGAATCGTCTCCGCGGTTTATTTTTGCTGGTTTTTTTTCGTCTCTCCTCCCACCACCCCCTCCCACCCTGGTCTGCGGTTTATTTTCGCTGGTTTTTTCCATCTCTCCTCCCACCACCCCCTCCCACCCTGGTCCATCGGTTTATTTTTCTCTCCACTCTTTATTACAACCAGAACTTTCCTAACGTATAACAAATCACGGATCTAACTTCCTTAAATTATGCAAATCAATCGATTCCTTTTGTTCGTTCAATTTGTCTTAGGAAACAAATAACAGATTTTCAGGAAACAAATAATACATTTTAATCTAACTTCCTTAAATTATGCAAATCAATCGATTCCTTTTATTGGTTCAATTTGTCTTAGAAAACAAATAACAGATTTTCAGGAAACAAATAATACATTTTAATCTAACTTTCCTAACTTATCTAAATCAATCGATTTCTCTTATTAGTGAAATTTGTTTTAGGACAAAGAACAGACACGTCACAACTTTCCTCCCAATAAATAGTTTCTTAACATTTGCAAACTTTCCTGATCAGACACGTCACAAATGGGTAGGTACTGATATCACGTTACCAAACAATAAAACCCCATTTGCATAGAAATCAGTTAAAAAATCCTAACTTTCCTAAATTTTTACCTTTCCTTTATAACAACCAATATTTCCTATGTTTTCCACCTATTGAAGGAAATCACCCCTCCATTGATATTAGCATTTTTTTGAACTGAGATCTCCGGGTTATGATTTTTTTTTGTGATTCTTTCCAATTGTGACCTCTCCTTCCACTCCGGCTCCTTCTCGCATAAACACCTCCACCACAGCCAGGTGACACCGCCCTAGACCTCCTGCCTCTCCACACCTTCTCCGCTACCTCTTTCTCATACTCCATTAACAATCCCTCTGCCACATTTGACCACGGCGGTGTCGAGGGCATGGCGCAGCAGCGTACCAGCGGTAGAGCAGCGCATAGCAGCAGGAAGCAACACGCAGCAGGCGAGGCGAGCGGCCGACGGTGGAGGGCAGAGCTGCGGCCGGCGTGGCTGAGGGGGCGGCTGGCAGAAGATGGCGACGACTGGAGGCGGCGCGAGACAGGGGAGCGACAGCGGGGCGAGCGAAGGGATAGGTGGCAGCAGACGGGGAGAGTGCAGCCAGTGAGAGTATGGCACGCGGCCAGGGTGTGTGTCGCGCGGGGCACAGTGGTGCGGTGGCTGCGGCGAGCGCGACGGCAGCGGCGGGCGCGACCGACGCAGTGTAGCACGGGCGTGGGCATGGAGAGGGAGTGGCCCCACGGGCGCGGAAGAAGAGCGACAGGCTCGGGCATGGGCGTGCATAGGAGCGGGCATGTGCCACGGGGTCAATCCGAGGAGCTCTATGGCTACCCCTGCAATGGCCATGACGGACGGCGGTTCTCGGCCACGGCGAAATACCTAACGAGAGCAAACGAGAGGGGAAACAGGGGAAAGGCAAGAGTATATCATGGTGGTGTCAATGGCGCCCTAGGGGAAGACATGGGAGCTCGGGGTGGCGCGGATCGAACGGCAATGTCGTGGTGGCCCAAGGTTGAGGAAGACGGCAGCGACGTTGATGCGGGGGTGCTTGGCTTGATCTCGTTGGCGCAGACGAAGTAGCGAAGGCGTTCGGAGCTCCTCGACAAGCTCCTAGCCCGCAGGGAGGGTAGTGGCCATGTGGACGGGGTCGGTCATGATGGCCGTGGCGTCTGACTTCGTCCAGATCGACGGGATCGAGCGAGCGAGGAGGAGAAGTGGATTTGGGAGGGGGCGTCGAGGAGGAGTGATTCCATGGGGGCAGGGAAGGACGGGCGTCACCCTTATCCATTCCCCTTCGATGCCAGCGAGGTGGTTGGGCGGGAGCCCGGCTCTGTAGCGACGCGGCTCGGGGAACAGGAGAAGACGACCGCACGGGGACTGGACCGCTGAGCCGGTTCGGTGGCAAGGCCCGGGGGGCAGGGCGAATCCCCTTTTACATCATCCTTTTGGTTTTTCAATGTATTCTAATATGTTTCTCCTTTTTAACACCGTTTTCTATTTATTCTTATCAACTAAATGATCTCTACTCCTAATGTCTCAGTTGGTAGTCTTCGTTCCGGGTTTATTTTCGTCCCACCTCCCGAGTGAGGGAGAGGGGGAGAGAGAGTGAGGAAGAGGGAGGGAGAGGGTGTGTGTGTGAGAGAATTTGATGGTAAAAAAGGTCGTCAATGTCACTTAATATGTATGAGAATATTAAATGTGATATTAACATAATTGGTATTGAACTTTTAAAGTTAATGTGGCCCCGTTGCAACGCACGGGCGTTCTTCTAGTATAAATAAAGAATGAGTTCACTACAGTACCCTGAAGTGGTGTTTTCTTTTCTTTCGCTAATGGAGCTCACGAGATTTTCTACTGAGTTTTGTGTTGTGAAGTTTTCAAGTTTTGGGTGAAAGATTTGATGGATTATGGAACAAGGAGTGGCAATAGCCTAAGCTTGGGGATGCCCATGGCACCCCAAGATAATCTAAGGACCCCTAAAAGCAAAATCTTGGGGATGCCCCGGAAGGCATCCCCTCTTTCGTCTATTTCCATCGGTAACTTTACTTGGAGCTATATTTTTATTCACCACATGATATGTGTTTTGCTTGGAGCGTCTTGTATTATTTGAGTCTTTGTTTTTTAGTTTACCACAATCATCCTTGTTGTACACACCTTTTGAGAGAGACACACATGATTCAGAAATTTTTAGAATACTCTATGTGCTTCATTATATCGTTTGAGCTATATAGTTTTGCTCTAGTGCTTCACTTATATCTTTTAGAGCACGTCGTGGATTTGTTTTATAGAAACTATTGATCTCTCATGCTTCACTTATATTATTTCGAGAGTCTTAAAAACAGCATGGCAATTTGCTTTAATTATAATATCATGAGAAATTTGATACTAGATAATTGTTTTGAGATATAAAGGTGGTAATATCATAGTTTTGCTAGTTGAGTAATTGTGGAATTGAAAAATACTTGTGTTGGAGTTAGTGATTCCCGTAAAATGCACGTATGGTGAACCGTTATGTAACGAAGTCGGAGCACGAGGTATTTATTGATTGTCATCCTTTGTGTGGCGGTCGGGATCGTGCGATGGTTAACTCCTACCAACCCTTCCCCTAGGAGCATGCATAGTAGTACTTTGCTTCGAGGGCTAATAAATTTTTGCAATAAGTATATGAGTTCTTTATGACTAATGTGAGTCCATGGATTATACGCACACTTACCTTTCCGCAATTTTCTAGCCTCTTTGGTACCGTGCATTGCCCTTTCTCACCTTGAGAGTTGGTGCAAACTTCGCCGGTGCATCCAAACCCCGTGATATGATACGCTCTATCACACATAAACGTCCTTATATCTTCCTCAAAACAGCCACCATACCTACCTATTATGGCATTTCCATAGCCATTCTGAGATATATTGCCATGCAACTTTCCATCGTTTCGTTTATCATGACATGCTCCATCATTGTCATATTGCCTTGCATGATCATGTAGTTGACATTGTATTTGTGGCAAATCCACCATTCATAATTCTTTCATGCATGTCGCTCTTGATTCATTGCATATCCCGGTACACCGCCGGAGGCATTCACATAGAGTGTTCTAAGTATTGAGTTGCAATTCATGAGTTGTAAGTAAATAAAAGTGTGATGATCATCATTATTAGAGCATTGTCCCAAGTGAGGAAAGGATGATGGAGACTATGATTCCCCCATAAGTCGGGATGAGACTCAGGACTAAAAAAATAAGGCCATAAAAAATAAGAGAAAGGGCCCATAAAAAAAAGGAAAAAAAGAGAGAAGGGACAATGTTACTATCCTTTTACCATACTTGTGCTTCAAAGTAGCACCGTGATCTTCATGATAGAGAGTCTCTCATTTTGTCGCTTTCATATACTAGTGGGAAATTTCATTATAGAACTTGGCTTGTATATTCCAATGATGGGCTTCCTCAAAATGCCCGAGGCCTTCGTGAGCAAGCAAGTTGGATGCATACCCACTTAGTTTCTTTTGTTTGAGCTTTCATACACTTATAGCTCTAGTGCATCCGTTGCATGGCAATCCCTACTCCTTGCATTGACATCAATTGATGGGCATCTCCATAGCCCGTTGATTAGCCTCGTTGATGTGAGACTTTAGATGGCGACCAGACCTCAAATAAGCCCGATCTCGTGCATCGTTGTCATCCTCGGATCGAGAATGCTGAAACACACAAGACTTGAAGGATTTATAACGAGTAGCAATCGTACACTTATTACATCGAATTTCTCAAAAGAGAACTTATTATAATAAATATGGCTTAAGGACATCTAATACGATAACAACGGAAGGCTTGGAAGATAAAGTAAGTCCATCAACTCCAACGGCATCACTGAGTGAAAGACCACGACCTAAGGCTCCTTACTCGTTGTCTGAAAAGTCTGCAACATGATACGTTGCAGCCCGAAAACGGGTCAGCACATGGAATATGGTGGCAATGCAACACAAGAGAGTAATGAACAGAATAAAGCTATCACTATATGCATATATGGCTGGTGGAGGCTGTATGGTTGATATGTTTTGCGAAAAGCCAATTTTTCCCTACAACAAGGGAATAAACTTTATTTAACTACAAAGTTGGTTGAAAACATTGAGAATGGTAAACCCATCTCAATCCCAATTAAAAGTAATTAATAACCCAACAAAATTAATTTAGAGTGATGAGATCCACATGATAATCCAAGAACCAGATACTCAAGATGTCCATAACCGGGGACACGACTAACCATGATTAGTTTGTACACTCTGCAGAGGTTTGCACACTTTTCCCCACAAGACTCGATTTCCTTCGTTTGATTTCTCGCACTACAAGATGTTTGAGAAACGGATGACCGAGACACAGTCTTTCCGAAGAGGTCCCCTTAACCGATAGATAGGCCTGTACACCTACAATCCCCTACATCTGCTAGCCCATCATGGAAAGGTTTCCCACAACTTACTCAACTATGCTAGAGCCCATAATGGCATGTGGCTGCACACGGAAGTTTCTAGCATGAATAATTGTATGATCCCTTTGAGCCTGGGTGGCAGTCCATAGGAGAATCACACGGTACCTCGGGATTTCCAAAAATATAGACAACACTGGGTTCCCCAGGTGCCTCAATCCACCCAGATGTGTATTAAAGTTGCCACCTTAAGTTGAACCATTAAGTAACAATCTCACACCTGTCATGAATACACTCAAACCCAATCCACGTCTACGAGCATAGCATAGCAATATAAGCAACGTAGAAATAACTCCCATAGGTTTGATAATAAACAGGTGAATAGGTGCTACCTCATCTACTTCCCAAACCCACAATTTAATCTAGATCCTAACCATGCAATTGTTTAAGGATTGATCTAATGCAATAAAACAGGGTAGTAAATAGGTATGATCAAAGTGTTACTTGCCTTGCTGATGATCCGCGAAACCTAGAGACTCGTAGTAGCACGCTTCGCACTCCGGGTACTCTATCGCAAACAAACAAGCATACAATAAGCAATCAAGCAAGGGGCATGAGTAAAACTCAAATATGAGATCTAACCAGAAAGTTCAACTTAAGAACTCCGGTTTGCAAAAATAATCAAATCAAACGAAGCAACAAAACTCAAACTGCGAAAGAAACAAACTTCATTTACTATTCCGGACTAAAGTCAATTTTTACTGTAACAAAAACTTGTTTAAGTTGATTAAACAGAAAGAGGGTTTTGAGATGAAACTCTAGGTGCTTGAGTCGCCTGATTCCTATAAACAAGCGAAAAGATAAACTAAAACGAAAATGGGATCAGAAATCGCGATCGAAAATAATCGTGGAAAATCCGAGAAAAAGAAATACTGACGAACAGGCTAAGGAACGAACGTTCGCAGTCTGCGGCTAAACGGTGAAAACCGTTCGTTAAAACGAACTAACGAACGGACGCTCGCTAAAAAAACTAAACTGAAAAAAGCCGATCTAAATAAAAAAACGCATCTAGGGTTTCGAAAAAACCGAAAGGTTTTCTCGCGAAAACCGAGGCGGCGGGCGGCTACTCGGGCGAGGTCCGGCGAGGCGACGGTGGCGGTGAGCGGCTGCGGCGGCGGGGTCGGGCGGCGGCGAGGCGGCGTCCGGCGGCGGGTCGGCTCGGCGGCGCACAAGCGGCGAGGGCGGCGCGGTGGCGGGGGCCGGCGCGGCTAGGGTTTCGGCGGGGTCGGGCTGGTGGGCTGCGGCCTTGGCGGCTTATAAAGCCCCCCCCCCCCCGGGCGGAGTCCCGGGCGGTTACGGCCCAAAGTCGGTTTCTCCTTTTTTTAATTATTCCGCGCAGAAAAACGAATAAAAGAAATACTAAACGACCTCCAAAAATCCTGAAATAAATTTTCCCCGTCCTCTAAAAATCTACCGGACACGGTGAACATCTATTTGGGACTCTAATGAAATTTTGAAAAACACATATTTTTCCTAATTCAAATAAAATAGCGATAAAAATCCGAATAAAATTCTTATTTGATTTTAATATTAAATCTCCAATATTTCTTTATTTTGAGGAAGTCATTTTATCCTCTCTCTCTCTTTTATTTTCATAAAATAAATATTCGAAGAGAAAATAATTAAAATCAAAGATCCTCTTTTCCAAATTTGAGAAAAACTCAAATATGAAAATAACGAAATCCCCAACTCTCTCCGTGGGTCCTTGAGTTGCGTATAATTTCTAGGATCAAGCCCAAATGCAATAAAATATGATATGCAAAGATGATCTAATGTATAACATTCCAAATTGAAAATTTGGGATGTTACAAACCTAACCCCCTTAAGATGAATCTCGCCCTCGAGATTCGGGTTGGCTAGAAAATAGGTGAGGGTGATCTTTCCATAAGTCTTCCTCTCGTTCCCAGGTGGCTTCATCCTCGGTATGGTGGCTCCACTGAACTTTGCAAAACATGATAACCTTACTGCGTGTAACTCGGCTGGCAATCTCGAGAATCTTGACTGGCTTCTCCTTGTAGGTCAAATCGCTATCCAACTGTATCGCTTCCAGCGACACTGTATCTCTCAGAGGAATATCAGCCATCTCTGCATGGCACTTCTTCAACTGAGAAACGTGGAACACATCGTGAACTCCTGACAATCCTTCGGGCAATTCCAACTTGTAAGCAACTTCTCCCATACGTTCCAAAACTTTGTATGGTCCCACAAAACATGGTGCTAACTTTCCCTTAACTCCAAAGCGCTTCACTCCTCGAAGTGGGGATACACGAAGATACACTCTGTCTCCAACTTCGTAAACTGTCTCTGAGGGAGTCCTGGAATAGGAGGTGTCCGGATAGCCGAACTATCATCACGGCCGGACTCCAAGACTATGAAGATACAAGATTGAAGACTTCGTCCCGTGTCCGGATGGGACTTTCATTGGCGTGGAAGGCAAGCTTGGCGATACGGATATGTAGATCTCCTACCATTGTAACCGACTCTGTGTAACCCTAACCTATCCGGTGTCTATATAAACCGGAGGGTTTAAGTCCGTGGGGACTAACAACAATCATACCGTAGGGCTAGCTTCTAGGTTTAGCCTCTACGATCTCGTGGTAGATCTACTCTTGTACTACCCATATCATCAATATTAATCAAGCAGGAGTAGGTTATTACCTCCATCGAGAGGGCCCGAACCTGGGTAAAACATCGTGTCCCTTGTCTCCTGTTACCATCCGCCTAGACGCATAGTACGGACCCCTACCGAGATCCGCCGGTTTTGACACCGACATTGGTGCTTTCATTGAGAGTTCCTCCGTGTCGCCACCTATAGGCCCGATGGATCCTTCAATCATCAACAACGACGCGTCCAGTATGCAGACTTTTCTCCACGGACAGATCTTCAGATTCGGCGGCTTTGCATCATGGGCCAATTCGCTGGCCATCCGGAGCAGATCGAAAGCTACGCCCCTGGTCATCAGGTCAGATTTGGAAGTTTGAACTATACGGCCGATATCCGCGGAGATTTGATCTTCGACGGTGTCGGATTTCGGGTTCCGGCAGACCCTTGAGGTTCGAACACTGGGGTGCGCGCGGAGATCCAACCCTCCACCGTCTCGCTCCTCGCCGAATCACTGGGACCTAAACTACTAAACGGAACAACACAACAGACACGGGATTTATACTGGTTCGGGCCACCATTGTGGTGTAATACCCTACTCCAGTGTGTGGTGTGGTGGATTGCCTCTTGGGCTGATGAGGAACAATACAAGGAAGAACAGCTTCGCGAGGGTCTTTTCTTGGCGGGTGCGATGAACTGCTAGGTGGTGTTCAGTCGCACTAGCTACTGGTTTCTTGATGAGGATTCCGATCTGGATGCGGATGCCCCCGCCCTGGGGGTGGCTACTCCTATTTATAGGCGAAGGCCCTGGGCCTCTTCCCAAATATTGAGCGGGAAGGGCGCCAACAATTGGCCATTTTGAAGGGGAACAGCGGGTACACTTATGCTGACTAAAGTTGGTCCTCGCCTGCCAAAGGCTCTGGTGATGACGCCTTCTTGGGCTCCACGATGACTCCCTTCCAGCCGTTGGGCTGGTCTTGGTCTTGTTTCACCGAAACGAATGCCTTTGCTTGATGATCTCGCCTGCGCTTGCTCCCTTTGCACCAAAGAGGAAAGGAGGACATCATGCGCGGGCTGGCGCCTCGATCGCGCCTTTGGTCTTCATGGCTTATGCATGGGCACCTCGCGAGGTACCCTGCCTTGAACTCTCCGCCTCCTCATGAGCCAGCCCGACGAGGCCGTGCTCGAGGAAGCTTCTTGTCGTCCGCCCGTGAGGCTTGCCTCGCGAGGGTCTTGAGCTCGTGTTGATGAAGATGGGCGTCTTGGGCCTCCTTCGAGCCACGCCGCAGGCCGCAGTGCAAGTCTGGGACCCCGTTCCCGAACGCCGACAGAGCCCCCGGCCCACGGCGCCCGAACAACTTGGCCGAGCAGAGAGGCGAAAGGGCAAGTGCGAAGCATCACGGGCCCTAACAGCCTGCGGCCTTGGGCGCCGCGTGGCGGTTGATTGGACGCGTCCGCCTCTGCAACCGATTGAGTTGATAACAGAGCGGCATCTTCCTTGCCTTCTTTACTTTCTCGCTTGCTGCTCAGATCCCTTTCTTGCGCCTCTCCTCTCGCTTCCAAGATCTTCAGATCCACTCCGCAAGGTGCTCCTAGCCATCATGGCTCTCGCCAAGCCCGCCGGAGCTTGGTACTCTCCTTCCTTGGACCCGCCAAATGTGTCAGGGGCGAGTCTCGCCCTGGTGCGCCGGATGGCGGAGGCGCAGGGCGTCAACGGAACGGAGGCGTTCAAGGCCGGCTCCTCCGCCCCTGAGGGTCGGGGGAGTACCTTCTACCCGTTCTTCGTGAGCGCCATCATTTCTGGTCTGGTGCCTCCCTTTTCTGAGTTCTTCTTCTCCGTCCTCCGTCACTACAACATTCAAGCTCTGCACCCCCATCCCAACTCCGTCCTTCTTCTGGCAATCTTCGCCTACTATTGTGAGGCCCATGTTGGGGTGAAGCCCTCGGTGGCCTTGCTGCGCCATTATTTCTCCCTCCGAACCTCCCGTGGTTCCGCCTCCGCGTGCGCGAGCTTCGTCGCATACGGCGGAGCCATCGCCATTTCAAACCCTGGGAAGCGAATTGAGGGTTTCAGGAGCAAGTGGGTCTTGGTGGATGCTGGGCGCATCCACCCTCGGCTGATCCTGCCCACGGAGCACCCCGCGAGCTCCGACGACTGGTCCCGAGTGGAGCTTCTGGATCCCCGCCAAGCCGGTGCCGAGAAGATGGACGCAGATTTGAAGCCGCCAACGCGGGCGGCGGGCTGACGGGTGACCGTCGCTTCTTGAGGGAGTTCCTGGAGTATCAAGCGCCCGCTTCGCCTCATGCTCGCCTCGATGTGGAGGCCTCACTCGAGCCCCGTGGTCTGGCCGCGAGGATCTGGCGGCGGTCCTCAGGCCCTTGGTTGGGGCGATGTGGCGAGGCCGGAGGGCGCCCAGCGCCTGTTCCTTCGCAAGGATTGGGAACAGGTAGTGGGGCCCATGCCTGTCTTCAATGGGGACGGGCCCGTGCCCGTGGAGGCTCCAGAGGACCTGGTGGACGTGTCCTCTGCCGACTCCAGCGAAGAGGTGGAGGAAAGAGAGCCGGGAGAGATGGTTGATTCGGGGGCGGAGTCAAGGGCTCCTCCCCTTCGGCGCAAGTCCCGCACTCTCCGCCTCCCCCAGAGTGACGACGACGAGCATGAGGATGAGCAGGGAGGCGGAAGCCCGCCCCCGATCCCGAAGAAGGACCGGACTGGGCTGGTCCCCCGCGGGTCCGCCCCGGCCCCGGGGCGACCCGCAGACGCGCCTCCTGCTCCCGGGCCCCTTGAGGCTGATCCCTGCAGCCGGCTCTCGGGCTTCAAGTACGGCCGGAGGTTGCTCGAGCTCGCGAGCGATGACCAGTAAGTGCTTGATTCTTGTTTTATTCCTTGCCTTGTCGCTGAGGCTTGATATTTGTATCCCTTGGCTAGGATGGCGCCTGCGGCGAAGAAGCTGAAGGGGGCTCCTGAGGCCCCATCCGTGGCGGTGCCTCTGCCCGAGAAAGAAGGTGATCGTGACGCACAGGCCTCTCCTGCCCGGGCGTCCTCGCGAGGTCGGGCTGAGCCCGCTGGGGCGAGCTCAGCCCCCTTGACCCAGGCGACTCCCGAGGTGCCCTTGCTTGGCGCTGCCTCCACTGTCGCCGTGGCGCCACTGGTTCTGCCTCAGGACGTAGTGGTCACTCAGCCGTCTTCTCCTCCTACTCCACTGACCGCTGCTCCTCCGAATACTGTTCTGGATCGCGCCGTTGCCGGACTGGACCGCCTGCAGCAGGATCTTCTGGGCGCCGACTCATGTCTGATGGCTGGGCGTTTGGAGCTGGCTTCTAGCTGGATTCGCTCCGATGCTTCGATTCGGGCGGCGCTGGTCCTGGCCTCGACGGCTTGCGACGAGGAGAAGCAGGCTGTCTGTGAGGCGAAGATTGCCCGCGATGTTGCCCTGGGGGAGGCAGCTAGCATCCAAGGTCGTTGTGAGATGCTGGAGAGCGAGCTAAAGGGCCTGCAGAACCAGCTTGCCGAGGGGGCCCGCCTCCGCCAGGAGCAGGAGGAAAGCATGAAGGCTCGCGAGGCGGCCGTCAAGGACTGGGAGGCCAGGCTCAAGAAGCGCCGCGGCCGCCTAGGCGCGCTGGAGCAGGAGCTGGAGGCGAGGAAGGTCGAGCTGGACGACAAGGCGCGGGTTCTTGCAGAAGATCGCGTGGCCTTCACGGATATGGAGGTAAAGGCTCACTCTTTGCTGAAGATGCTTTACGACAGCGGCCTGGAGAGTTCGCTGGCCGGCGCCGAGGATGGTACCGCCAAGCTGCTTCCCTTCCTGGTTCGCGCTCTTGAAGATGTCACCCTTGGCCTTGGCCACACGGCCGAGGCCGAGGCGCGTGTCTTGTCTTCGCGGCACCGCGCTGGTCCTCACCACATCTACCTCGCGATCCTAGCGCCGACCGACAGCTTCTTTGGAGCGAGCAAGCAGCAAGCATGCAGCTGCCGCTGCCGAGGCTGTGAAGGGTCGCGCGGAGGCTCTGTTGGGGAAGTTCCGGGCCTTCAGCACCAAGCCGAAGCGAGGCGCTGCCAGCCCTGCTGCTCCACGAGGCGAACCCACGCCGCGCTGCTCCACCGCCGACAAGTGACTCCGTTGTGGCTCCTGTCCTGCCTTTAATTCCTGCACATGTATCATGCCTCGGTGAGGTGTTTAAACTTGCATTTGGTATTGCGATAACAGTGTGGACTGTAATATTTGCTTTCAAATTCCTTGAAATTTGTGCTTCCTACTTGCTTATGTTCTCGCCGGCAGAGCCCGCCCTGCCACAGATACTCAGCCGCCGTTAGCCCGACCGAAACCAGGGGCGGGACCAAGGAGTGAGGGGCTACGTGACAAGTTAGGCTCCTGAGTCGCGATGCTCAATTGTCCCCCTTGGCGCACGAACAGCAAGTAGGGAGGTGAGACGCGGGCGGATCCACCGTTCTACGTCTGCAGAGCCCAGCCCCACGCATACCTCAACCGATGTTAGCCTTTCGGAACTAAGGGGTGAGGGGCTACGTGACCAGTTAGGCTCCTGAGTCGCGATGCTCAGGACTCCCCCTTGACGCTCAAACGACATTCGTACCTTGGCTCCACTCGGGGAGTGACGTGCGACGAACCAGGCCCGGGGGGCCTGGCTGGGTGGCGTGCGTCTGGGCGTGACCCAGGCGCAGCCCCCGTGTCCAGCCCCCTCGCGCGGCGCTCCCGAGGGGAGGCGTTGCGATGAGGCCGGACACTGAGCTCTGGGCTCCCTGAGGTTGATGCGACCCGGAGGCCACCCTCAGTTGTTTATCACCAGCGCGGAGCATAGCGCTCAGATGCGTATGGGCATAGCCGCCTCGGCAATGTCATCAGCCAGTGCGAGCATGGTGCTTCCATCAGCGCGTGGGGGGGGGTCCCCTCGGAGGAGCCCTGGCGTATACAGCCCCACCCTGACACGTGGCTTGCACGGTAGGGCTGGACGAGGTGTATCTGGGCACCCTTGAGCCAGCATGGGACTCATGGGGCCCTACCTCAAGGCGGGTTGCGCCTGGCTCTGGGCCTTATCTTCGAGTGTGTTCCTGCAAATTTGGCCAGATGCCGGAGATCTCGTCTTGGTCCGGCTCGGGCTGGTCTCACCGTCGGCCGGCAAGCGAGGTCGCGATGCCATGGACAAGACCAGAGGGTGAGGGCGGAGAGCGGTAGGAGCCTCGAGTCGCGATGCTCGAGCACCCCCTTTAACGCTCAAGCTGGGTTAGATGCAAAGCAACTCACGTCCTCGGTCCCGCTCTCGGGCTGGTCTCGGCCGTCACCGGCAAGCCGTGTCGCGATGCCATGGACAAGACCAGAGGGTGAGGGCGGAGAGCCGATAGGAGCCCTGAGTCGCGATGCTTAGGCACCCCCTTTAACGCTGCAAGCTGGGTTAGATGACTAAACTCGTCGCCCGGGTCCCGGCTCTCGGGCTGGTCTCGGCCGTCGGCAATGCCAGTCGCGATGCCATGGACAAGACCAGAGGTGAGGGCCGGAGAGCGGTAGGAGCCTGAGTCATGATGCTCGAGCACCCCCCTTTAACGTGCAAGATTCCGACACCCGGAAAAGGCACCAAATAACAAGCATGGTGGAATGAGAGCATAATCCTAAGGAAAACGTAAGAAGGATACATGCCACCGGCAGCCCGAGCGGCTTGGGGATGATGCAGCCGAGGCGCGCCCAACAGATAGGCTAATGACATGAAATAAAGGGATACATGCCGCAGGATGGACCCACGCTGCTCGGGAATAATCGCCTGAAGGCGCTCCCAGCCGGAAATAAAACTTAAAGATGTCACCTGGTGATGTTGGGGACGAAGAGGTGTTGGTGTAGCAGACTCGGTGGGCTGCGGGAGCCGATCCTCACGAGCCCCCAGGCCAGGGGGCCTCGGGAGGATCCGGAGGCGCCGGCGGCTCCTCGGGGGCCATCTCCATCTCCGCCAGGGCTGCGGCGTGCCTGACCTCTCGAGCCTCCAGGATGGTCCTCATGAGATGCTGGTGCGCAGCAACCGCGTTTGGCAGGCCGTGAGGCATGCACACGTAGCTGTGGGGCGGGCCCTCGCAACGTCCCACTCGCGAGGGCCAGAGGCGCTCTTGAGACGCGGCTCGGTTGAGCCCTGGTATGTCGATGCAGACGCGCAGCCCACCATCCTCGCCTGGATGGGGGGCCACAACGGGTAGGCGGCGGCTGCCCCTCATGACCCTTGACTCCTGTAGCTCCTGAATGGCCTTGCTGACGAACTCCTGAGGGTTCGGCCCTCCTTGCCTTGCTCCTGCTTGCGGGAAACGTGCTTCAAAGCACGCCTCCACATGGTGCCCAAGCGCCTCCCTCATGACCTTGGCGAGGTCGGCGGCCCTCCAGGGGAGAGCCCCCGAGCCCGGCCTAAGGAGGGCACCGGGCGCGCTTGCCTATGCGATGGAAGGAGGCTCCCCCTGGCCGGGCGCGGGCCCTGAGGGGCCTGCCTCTTGAGGAGCCGGGCCGGTCGATGTCTTCTTCTTCTTGGGTGCGGCCTCGGGAGGCCTCCTGCTGTTGTGGTCTGGGTCTTCTAGCGATGCGGCCTGAAAGGCTCGCTCCAGGGAGCACACTGCGTCTCTCTCTTCACAGGGCACCGTGATGACCCCGCCGCTTCCTGGCATCTTGAGGACGTTGTAGCCGTGGTGGGTTACGGCCATGAATTTGGCCAGCGCCGGGTACCCGAGGATGGCGTTGTATGGCAGGCGAATGTGGGCGACGTCGAAGTCGATGAGCTCGGTGCGGTAGTTGTCGCGAGCCCCGAAGGTGACAGGAAGGCGGACCTGCCCGATCGGGACCGTGGAGCCGTCGGTGACTCCGGAGAAAGGCTTGGTTGGCTGAAGCTGACTGTAAGGCACTTGAAGATTGTTGAATGTTTCCACGGACAGGACGTTGAGTCCTGCCCCGCCGTCGATGAGGGTCTTGGTGACCAGCACGTTGCTGATGATTGGGGAACAAAGCATCGGGAGAACTCCGGCTGTAGCCGCGCACTTGAGCTGATCCGCTGAGCTGAACGTGATGGCGCACGCCGACCACCTAAGAGGGCGCGTGGCCTCGAGCTTGGGAGGACTGCATTCACTTCGCGGATGAACTGCTTGAAGATGCGCTGAGAGGCTGGGGCTTGAGCTCCGCCCAGGATGCAGGCGATCGCACGCGGTTCCTGGAAGCCCCCAGCCCCCTCGTCCTGATGACGGTCCTCATTTCTCCTTGGCTGCGGCGGCAGCGGAGGGAGGCCTGCGTTCCCCTGCGGGCGATCCTCGCGAGGCTGATCCCTCCAGCCTCCCTCGCGAGGCGGGTCTTGCCAACGGTCCTCGCGAGGTTGGTCGCGCCACCCTTGGCGCGGGCCGCGGTCTTCCCAGCGTCCTGCATTCCTTCCTCCTCCTCGACCGTAGCCCCGGTCGCTGCGCTCGGGGCCTCTGCCGACCCTTTCTTCACGTACGGCCCGGAGCTCTTGTCATTCATTGGTGTTGTGGGTGTGGAGGTCGTGGTACACGATGCATCGACTGCCCTTGAGGACTCGGCTGATCTACGCGCGCTTGGTGTGCGGTTCGCCGCGAGTACGACAGCCACCTTGCGCTTCACGTCCTGGCCTTGGACTTCTTTTCTTGAGGATCCGCGGCAGTAGCTCGAGGAGGAGAGGCGCCTCCTCAGCCTCGGGCGCACTTGGTCGCCAAGTTGAACAACTCAAGGAGGTGCAGATCTTCATGCATCGCCAGCTCCTCCTTCATCTTGACGTCGCGCCGCCCGTCGGAGAAGGCGAGATGATGGCCTCCTCCGTTACCACAGGGATCTTGGCGTGCATTGTTGAAGCGCTGATGTACTTTTGCAGGGTTTCCCGGCTGCTGCTTGATTCGGCGCATGTCGCTCACGGCGGGTGGCCGGTCGCGAGTACCCTGGAAGTTGGCAATGAAGCGGGTGCGCATCTCGGCCCAGGAAGAGATCGTGCCTTGGGCCAGATTCAGGAGCCAGGTGCGGCCTCCGTCCTTGAGCGCCATGGGAAACCAGTTCGCCATGACCTTTGCATCCCCGTTGGCAGCCTCGATGCCCAGCTCGTAGAGCTGGAGGAACTCCGTAGGGTCAGCTGTGCCATCGTAGCGAGGAGGCAGGTCTGGCTTGAACTTGGCGGGCCACTCGACGCTACGCAGCTCGGAGGTGAAGGCGCGGCAGCCCGTCATGGCCGCGGGGGGCCTCGGACGACAGAGATCTTGGTCTTGCGGGCCTCCTGCACATGCTGGCCGGGGGCAGCGCAGAGGTCCCGACGTCTTTGGGGAGCGGCCTTTCGGGCAGCTTCTCGTGGGCGAGAACTTCTTGACAGCTCTGCTCTTGCAGCGCGCGCCGGGCGGCGGGTTCCGCCGAGGGCGCGCGCTTTGGGGCCAAGGCGCCTTCTTGAGGAGGCGGCTGGGCGCCGGGAGTTTATCGCCAAGGAGGCGGTGCGGTGCAGCGAGACGGACGGTGCGGGGCGCCTCCTGCAGCGCGACGAGCTCGGCGACTCGGTCGAGCCATTCTTCATAGACGCTGCCGACGGGCGGTAGCGCAGGAGCTCGCTTGCCGCGATGAGTGCAGCTTCGGGCCTCCATGGCAGGGCGCGCGATGACGAAGAACCAGCGGGGGTGAGCGGCGGGCGTGCGCGGCGCGTCCGCCTCAATGACGGTCTTGGGGCGATGATTGCTGCTTGTTCTTCGCCGGGCCGGTGGTGGCGTTGATGGCGGTGACGGGAACGACGGGCGCCCGCGACGGGAGCTGTCTCAGGCGACATGGGAGGCGAGGGCGGCTCGGCGCTCGGCGCGGGCCCGACGGGCATTAGACATGGTTGTGGTGGTCGGGGAAGAACGAGGTGACGAAAGGCAGATTCCGGCGCACCCCTACCTGGTGCGCCAAATGTCAGATTTCGGGTTCCGGCAGACCCTTGAGGTTCGAACACTGGGGTGCGCGCAGAGATCCAACCCTCCACCGTCTCGCTTCTCGCCGAATCGCTGGGACCTAAACTACTAAATGGAACAACACAAGAGACACGGGATTTATACTGGTTCGGGCCACCATTGGGGGTGTAATACCCTACTCGAGTGTGTGGTGTGGTGGATTGCCTCTTGGGCTGATGAGGAACAATACAAGGAAGAACAGCCTCGCGAGGGTCTGTTCTTGGCGGGTGCGATGAACTGCTAGGTGGCGTTCAGTCGCTCTAGCTACTGGTTTCTTGATGAGGTTTCCGATCTCGGTCCCGGATGCGGATGCCCCCGCCCTGGGGGTGGCTACTCCTATTTATAGGCGAAGGCCCTGGGCCACTTCCCAAATATTGAGCGGGAAGGGCGCCAACAATTGGCCATTTGAAGGGAACATCGGTACACTTATCCCGACTAAAGTTGTTCCTCGCTTTGCCAAAGGCTCTGATGATAGCCTTTGCTTGGGCTCCACGATGACTCCCTTCCAGCCGTTGGGCTGGTCTTGGTCTTGTTGCACCGAATCGGATGCCTTTGCTTGATGCTCTCGCCTGCGCTTGCTCCCTTTTAACCAAAGAGGAAAGGAGGACACTGCGCGGGTTGGCGCCCGACTGGCGCCCTTGGTCGTCATGGCTTGCGTCATGAGCACCTCACGAGGTACCCTGCCTTGAACTCTCCGCCTCCTCATGAGCCAGCCTGACGAGGCCGTGCCTGAGGAAGCTTCTTGTCGTCCGCCCCGCGAGGCTTGGCCCTCGCGAGGGTCTTGAGCTCGCGTTCATGAAGATGGGCCGTCTTTGGGCCTCCTTGAGCCACGCCGCAGGCAGCGGCGAGCAAGTCCAGGGACCCCGTTCCCGGAACACCGGAGCACGGATTCGAGCCGCAGCCAAGCGTGCCGCACTGTCTCGATGGGCATGATCTAGCTCTGCAGCCGAACAGTGTCCTGGAGACCACACCAGCATCCGCTCCGACCCCTAATCCGGAGCCGGATTCCCCGATCGAGGACGAGTGGTTGGACACCGCCTCGGGGGCTATGATATCTACGCCGATAGAGCCGAACTCCATCCCTGTCCTTTGCGAAGACCTTGACTCCAGGGTGCCGGACTCCCCTCCGGACTCCGAACCCTCCGCGCCCCTGCCAATCGAATCTCATCGGGCACCGGTCATGGAGTTCACTGCCGCGGACATCTTTCAACACTCGCCCTTTGGCGACATCCTGAATTCACTAAAGTCACTTTCTTTATTCGTAGAGCCGTGGCCGGATTACGGTCAGGAAGGTTGGGATGCGGACGACGAAGAAATTCAGTGCCCACCCACCACCCACTTCGTAGCCACTGTCGAAAGCTTACTCGACATGCTCGACTTTGACTCCGAAGACATCGACGGTATGGACGACGATGCCGGAGACAACCAATATCCAGCGCCTACAGGGCACTGGAAGGCCACCTCGTCATATGACATATACATGGTGGACATCCCAAAAGATGGGAACGGCGATGGAACAACGGAGGATGACCCCTCCAAGAAGCAACCGAAGCGCCGACGTCAGCGGCGCCGCTCTAAATCCCGCCACAATAAAAACGGTGATTCCGGCACGGGAGATAATAACACCCCGGACAGTGCCGAAGACAACCCCCTCCAGTAGGACTCAGCGCAGGAGGAGGGAGAAGCAAGTCCGCACGATAGTGCAGCAGAAAGAGAGGTCGAGGACGATAATTATGCGCCTCCCTCCGAAGATGAGGCAAGCCTCCACGACGACGAATTTGTCGAGCCTGAGGATCCCGCCGAACAGGAGCGTTTCAAACGCAGGCTTATAGCCACGGCAAGCAGCCTCTAGAAAAAGCAGCAACAGTTTAGAGCTGACCAAGACCTGCTAGCTGACAAATGGACTGAAGTCCTTGCAGCCGAAGAGTATGAACTCGAACGCCCCTCCAAAAGCTACCCCAAATGCAGGCTGTTGCCTTGATTAGAGGAGGAAGCACCCAAGTCTCCAGCGCACGACATGGCAGACCGGCCACCCCGTGGCCGCGACAGAGAAGCCTCTCGGCCCTCCGCTCAAGCCACACCCCGACGCCGCTCAAAAAGTACCAAGGCACGGGAAAACGCGCCGGACTTGCGAGATATATTGGAGGATAAGGCAAAACATACAAGATCGATCTACGGATCGCATGGGCGCCCAACGATGTGGGATGATTCCCGTCGCGCCGGATACAGCAAACCCGGCCGGGCCGAACACAGTAGACAAAACTCATATGAGCTACGTCGTGATATAGCCCAATACAGAGGCGCCGCACACCCACTATGCTTCACAGATGAAGTAATGGATCATCAAATCCCCGAGGGCTTCAAACCCGTAAACATCGAATCATACGATGGTACCACAGATCCCGCGGTCTGGATCGAGGACTATCTCCTCCATATCCACATCGCCCGCGGTGATGATCTACATGCCATCAAATACCTCCCACTCAAGCTTAAAGGACCAACTCGGCATTGGCTCAACAGCTTGCCGCCAGAATCAATTGGTTGTTGGGAGGACCTGGAAGCCGCATTCCTTGATAACTTCCAGGGCACATATGTGCGACCACCAGACGCCGATGACCTTAGCCACATAATTCAGCAGCCAGAAGAATCGGCCAGACAATTCTGGACACGGTTCCTAACAAAGAGAAATCAAATCGTTGACTGTCCGGATGCAGAGGCCCTTGCAGCCTTCAAACATAACATCCGCGATGAATGGCTTGCCCGGCACCTAGGACAGGAAAAGCCGAAATCCATGGCGGCTCTCACAACACTCATGACCCGCTTTTGTGCGGGAGAGGACAGCTGGCTAGCTCGAAGCAACAACTTGGCCAAACACCCTGATAGTTCGGATACCAAGGACAGCAATGGCAGGTCGCGTCTCAACAAGAACAAGCGCCGCGTTAACGGCGATAATGTGAAGATCTGACGTCAATGCGGATTCAGAGGCTCTAAACCCGGTCAGCGGAAGAAGCCATTCAAAAGATATACCGGGCCCGTCCCAACTTGGACCGAATACTCGATCGCTTGTGCGGATACATGGCACCCCGAAAACCAGCCAATCACACCAACAGGGATTGTTGGGTGTTCAAGCAAATAGGCAAGTTAAGTGCGAACTCAATGACAAGGGGCTACATAGCGATGACGAGGAGGAGCCCGCCGCCGCACAATAGAGGATGAAGGGTTTTCCCACACAAGTGCGGACGGTGAACATGATATACGCAACCCACATACCCAAAAGGGGCGGAAGTGCACTACGGGACGATATGCGATGGAGCCACGCCCCAAAGTTCAACCCATGGTCTTCCTGCCCGATCACCTTCGATCGAAGGGACCACCCCACTAGCATCCGTCACGGCGGTTTTGCCGCATTAGTTCTTGACCCTATTATTGACGGATTTCACCTCACCAGAGTCCTGATGGATGGCGGTAGCAGCCTGAACCTGCTTTATCAGGATACAGTGCGCAAAATGGCATAGACCCCTCAAGGATTAAACCTACAAAGATGACCTTTAAAGGCGTCATACCGGGTGTAGAGGCCAATTGTACAGGCTCAGTTACACTCGAAGTGGTCTTCGGATCCCCGGATAACTTCCGAAGCGAAGAATTAATCTTCGACATCGTCCTATTCCGCAGCGGCTATCATGCACTACTCGGACGAACCGCATTTGCAAAGTTCAATGCGGTGACGCACTACGCATACCTCAAGCTCAAGATGCCAGGCCCTCAAGGAGTAATCACGGTCAATGGAAACACCGAACGCTCTCTCCGAACGGAGGAGCACACGGCGGCCCTCACGGCGGAGGTACAAAGCAGCCTCTCACATCAATTCTCGAGTCCGGCCACTAAGCGTCCGGACACTGTCAAGCGCGCCCGGAGTAACCTAACCGCATGGCACGATTCAAGCACGCGTAGCAATCCGGCCCCAACCCTAGCCCTCGCGAAATTGCGAAGCCAGTACTACGCGTACATAACTATGCTCTGGAGATACCATGGGCATAAGGGGAGGGGCACGACCACGGCATGCCCGGAATGCGGCTCAACCGCACCAGGGGCTCACGATTGTGTCATTCTTTTCCTTTTTCTTTTTTCTTCCTTTTTCTTACTTTCAGGACTCCGTTTTCCAGAAGTCCCGTCCGCACTAGAATCGCCGAACTCACGATGCAACAGCCAGGAAGCGAAGCCACGTCGAGTGTTCGGTGGTCTCTATTACGAGCATTATATCTGTTTTACATACCATCCATGCAGCTTACCCCTGGAGGGGACATGTTAGATAGTCCCATCCCTTGCTTATCGCACTATTTGTATCGTTCTGCTTTCATTGCAGTACCTTTTTGAATAAACAATAGATAGTTTTTGCCTATTATTGCACTCCTTTCTTTATCTATATATATATGTTCATTTCATGACATGTTGCACCCGTACACTTTGGTACGGCCAATACACCAGGGGCTTAAGTACCCCAAAATTATGGTGTGATAAGTCCGAACACTTTCACAAGTGCGGCACCCCGAACTTATAGCATTATATGAATCGGCTCCGAATCATGTCTTGGGTCAATAGTTGGGTTTGCCCAGCTCCCGTGTTTTGGTACCTTACGTTCTGTTATATCGGCTAAGGTAGCAGCGGGAGAACCACTGCGATTGTGCCCCTGTTGAGCTGGGTCGAGCACCTCAGCGAAGAAAGCTAAAACTGACCGTCATGATAGGGCGAGAGTCGGTCGCTGTTCAAGAGGTTTTTTCGGGTCCCTAAAGACTTATGCCGCTTAGAGCGAGGAACCGGAGTTGTCCGGCCAAGGCGTGGATAGCGCCCCAAACTCGGTCTTCCGAATACTAGGGGCTTCGCCGAAATTTAAAATTATAGAATTCTATGGCTAAGTGAGAGTGTTCAAGCATTATAAGTCCGGTTGCCTTGTTCGTTGCGTTGAGCGCCTCCCTAGATGGACCCAAGAATGGGAACAAGAGTGCTCAAGTTTATCCCGAACACCCCAGCACTCGTGGCATGGGGGCTGAAGCCAACGATTTGCCATCTCGCAATTTTGATAAACGGCCGCAAAGAAGGTAATATTTTAAATTAACAAGCGTTGCTTAGCGCATATGAACAAGTTTTCAGCGTACAGGATAACAAATGCGAGTCTATTAAAAAATTACATCTTTGGAGCACTCATCCGCTATTCGGCGGGCACCCTTCAGGAGGCCCTCATAGTACATTTCGGGCGTGCGATGCTCCTTGCCCTTCGGTGGCCGTCCGTCACAAGCTTCTCCGCATCCAGCTTGCCCCAGTGCACTTTAGCACGGGCAAGGGCCCGACGGACACCTTCAATGCAGATGGAGCGCTTGATGACTTCAATCCGTGGACAAAGGCCCACCACCGCTGCACTAAGCGAAGTAGCTCCTGTGTATGGCTTCCAATGGCCACAGCCGCACTATAAGGCCCTTCATGGCCTGTTCGACGACCTTTGGAGCTCGACCAGCTGCTTCACTGGTCGCTCGGGCACTGGATGTCCGCCTCGAGATCTTGAGACCGAACACCTTTTCCGTCGATCTCCCTCCTTGGCGCGTAGAATGCGGCGAGATCGTATACACTACGGGCAAATCGGCGAATACTCCTGGAGAGCTCCGAATCCGGGTAAGTAATAGGTAATTCACTTTCACATGCTTGCTTTGCATAAAGATTGCCTTACCCGCCGCTATCTTCTTTAGCGATTCAATTTCTTGGAGGGCTTTTTGGGCCTCGGTCTTAGCAGCTTTCGCACTCTCAAGAGCCGAAGCAAACTCGGACTCTCTGGTCTTCGAGTCACGCTCCAAACTCTCGTGTTTTTTCACGAGAGTCTGGAGCTCTTGCCGCACCTCCGCCAGCTGCGCCTCCCCCTTCTCTCGCTCGGTGCGTTCCGCAGCCGCTTTGTTTTTGGCCACGGACACCGCCTCCTTCAGGGTCGACACCTCGTTCGTGGCCCCTGCAGTACCCATGCTATTCCTGTTATTTTTTGCAACCAAAACCTTTTCTATAAGGTATTTATTTAATAAGGTATTACTTACCTTCCTTGTCCTCGAGCTGCTTCTTGGCAAGGCCGAGCTCGTTCTCGGACCGCTCGAGGTTCTGCTTAATTGCAGTGACCTCCGCAATCAGTGCGGCAGAGGTCAGCAGCGCAGCCTGCATTCCCATATTGACATACTTATGTTAGACTCCTGCGTATATCTTTTTAGATCCTTAGTCCGGCTTTTCTTTTCGAACACCGAACTAAGCATCAGGGGCTACTGTCTATGCGGTAATATTTTTACATATTCTAAACTTACCTTAAAGCCTGTTAGAAGGCTGGTACAGGCTTCGGTCAGCCCGCTCTTGGCGGACTGAACTATCCGGATCACCGCACTCATAACAGTGCGGTGCTCCTCCTTGATGGAAGCGCTGTTAAGCGCCTCCAGTAAGCTATCCTGTGCCTCCGGCTGGACGGAGGACACCTGCGTCTTACCCTTCTTGCGAAGGAACCGCTTGCCGGACACCGGAACCGCTGAAGGTTCTGGCATGGAGTCCGGACGAGGATCGGGCTTAGAGCCCCTGGGGGTCTTGCCCCCCACGCGCCTGGAGTCCGGGAGGTTGCCTTGCAGCGCCTCCTGCGCCACCTCCTCTTGACCAAGCCCCCCTTGGGGCCCCACCGCGGTGTCGTCCGCAGCGTGAGGTGAGGAGGCGGTCGGAAGTGAAGTACTCTCCATTTCTGACGAACTCAGGGACCCGCTTGACGAAGCGGCGAACTCGCCCTTGGGCGGGCTGCATGGTGGTTCGGTATTAGAGAACACTATGCAATGATAAAAAAGCCATGGGTATCCGGACACTTACGATCTCGCCAGGGGCTTGGCCCTTGTTGGCCAATCCTCCTCGTCGTTGTCGACGTTGGTGGAGAAGTCCGGAGGAAGGGTTCTTCCTTCTTGATTCCTCCGGCCTCCCGGTTAGGGCGGCCTTCCTTTCCTCTCCTCCCCACTGGGGAGAAGCTTTTTTCCTCCTCCTCGTCCTCGGGAGAAGATTCGCCCGAATCGGACAAGACTCGCATCGGGGCTCCTTCGAGTTCCCGTGGCCTCCTTCTTGGCCTTCTTCTCCGGCACCACATGGGTACCGGAGCCAGCAGCCCCGTCAATCAGGCGTCCGCTGGGTCTTCTGGCAAAGGAGCCGGACAGTTAATCTGTCCGGACGTCTTCAGCCAGTCCTGTCAAAGATTAGGGAGTTTTAGATCCCACATAGAGTCAATCTATGAAAAAAGAGTCCCATAAAGGGTAAAATAACTTACCTCGCCGGCTTGACGCTGCGAGCTGTATCCGCGATCTTTGTTAGCGGATGCGGGGGCTTCGACGCCCTTGAACAGCACCTTCCAGGCATCTTCGTATGTAGTGTCGAAGAGCCGGCTCAAGGTTCGGTGCTGAGCCGGATCAAACTCCCACAAATTAAAGGCCCGTTCCTGGCATGGGAGAATCCGACGGATGAGCATCACCTGGATTACGTCGAGAAGCCTGAAATTCTTGTCCACCAGGTTTCGGACGCATGTTTGGAGTCCGGATAGCTCGTCCGAATCCCCCCACGTCAGGCCCGTCTCTTTCCATGATGAGAGCCGTGTGGGGAAGCCAGATCTGAATTCAGGGGCCACCGCCCATTTCGGGTCGCGCGGCCTGGTGAGATAAAACCACCCCGATTGCCACCCCTTTATTGTCTCCACAAAGGAGCCCTCGAGCCATAGGACTTTGGCCATCTTGCCAACCATAGCGCTCAAGACTGCTGACCGGCCGCCCACAACCTTCGACCTGACATTGAAGGTCTTCAGCCATAGGCCGAAGTGGGGCTGGATGCAGAGGAAGGCGTCGCACACGACAATAAACGCCGAGATGTTGAGGATGAAATTCGGGGCCAGGTCGTGGAAGTCCAGGCCGTAGTAGAACATGAGCCCCCGGACAAATGGGTGAAGTGGAAAACCTAGTCTGCGGAGGAAGTGGGGGAGAAACACCACCCTCTCATGGGGCCTGGGGGTTGGAATGAGCTGCCCCGCGTCGGGCAGCCTGTGCGCGATGTTGCTGGACAAGTATTCGGCCTCCCGCAGTCTTGTGATGTGCCCCTCCGTGACGGAGGAGGCCATCCACCTGCCTCCCGCTCCGGACATGGTTGGAGAAGGTTGAAGTGGGATGTGCGGACTTGTGGAGCTCGAGTGCGCGGAAATGGATGAGCAAAGGAGGAAGAAGGCGTAGGTGAAAAGGTGGATCCTTATCCCCTTATATGGACATACGAAGTTATGCGTCCCCCACCAGTCTGGTAAAACTCGCTTATCTCCCAAGCGCCGTAATCAATGGCGCGGATGGGTTACCCACGTCCGTATTGATGAGAATCCCGGAATAAGGGGGCACGATCTATGCTTTGACAAGACGTGCCAAGGAAACCGCCTCGCTAAACGCGTTAAGGTGGAACAGTAGAAAACGATTCATATAAAGGCTTGGCCGTGGTGTGATGTCACGCCGCGGAGTACGTCAGTAGATCTGTGCAAAAGTTATTCTCTCTACGGTGGTATGTGGAACTTGTTTTGCAGAGCCGGACACTATCCTTGTGTTCAAAACCTTCTATGAAGTATTCAGAGGAGGAACCCGCCTTGCAATGTCAAGACAATATCTTGCGCCGGACTCGTCATCATTGAAGCCTGGTTCAGGGGCTACCGAGGAGTCTGGACTAGGGGGTGTCCGGATAGCGAACTATCATCACGGCCGGACTCCAAGACTATGAAGATACAAGATTGAAGACTTCGTCCCGTCCGGATGGGACTTTCCTTGGCGTGGAAGGCAAGCTTGGCGATACGGATATGTAGATCTCCTACCATTGTAACCGACTGTAACCCTAACCTATCCGGTGTCTATATAAACCGGAGGGTTTTAGTCCGTAGGACGAACAACAATCATACCATAGGCTAGCTTCTAGGGTTTAGCCTCTACGATCTCGTGGTAGATCTACTCTTGTACTACCCATATCATCAATATTAATCAAGAAGGAGTAGGGTATTACCTCCATCGAGAGGGCCCGAACCTGGGTAAAAACATCGTGTCCCTTGTCTCCTGTTACCATCCGCCTAGACGCACAGTTCGGGACCCCCTACCCGAGATCTGCCGATTTTGACACCGACAGTCTCCTTGCATTTAGAGTCTGCATAACTCTTCTATCTGGACTGGGCTACCTTGAGTCTATCGCGAATCAGCTTAACCTTCTCTTCAGACTCTTTAATCAAATCCGGTCCAAACAACTGTCGGTCTCCAACTTCGTCTCACAACAATGGTGTCCTGCACCTTCTTCCGTACAATGCTTCGAAAGGGGCCATCTTCAAACTGGCTTGATAGCTGTTGGTGTAAAAGAACTCCGTGTAAGGCAAATTGTCGTCCCAACTATATCTGTAATCTAGCGCACAAGCTCTCAACATGTCCTCCAGAATTTGATTGACTCTCTCAGTATGTCCATCCGTCTGCGGGTGAAAAGCTATACTAAACTCTAGCCTGGTTCCCAAAGTTTCATGCAACTGATTCCAAAACTTTGAGGTAAACTGGGTTCCTCTATCCGATACAATGGTCCTCGGAACACCATGTAGACATACGATTCTGGTCATGTATATCTTTGCCAACTTAGCACTGGTGTAAGTGGTCTTCACTGGGATGAAATGAGCTACTTTCGTCAAACGATCGACTACAACCCATATCGAGTCATAGCCTGAACGAGTCCTGGGTAATCCCATGATAAAATCCATGCCTAGCTTATCCCACTTCCATTCGGGTATCGACAATGGCTGTAGCAACCCTGCTGGCTTATTATGCTCTGCCTTCACTCTCTGACATACATCACAGACTGCTACATACTCCGCAATATCCTTCTTCATTCCGGTCCACCAGAAACTCTCCTTCAAATCCAAGTACATCTTGGTATTTCCTGGGTGAATTGAATATGGCGAATCATGGGCCTCTTGCAGAATCAACTTCCTGGTCTCCTGATCATTTGGAACATATGCGCGGTCCTCAAACCATAAGGTATCGTTCTCATCCTCACAAAAACCTTTAGCCTTTCCTTTGCTCATCCTTTCCTTTATCTCAGCGATCTCCTTGTCCGTCTTCTGAGCTTCTCTGATCTTATCCATCAAAGTAGATTGAATCTCCAAAGCTGCTACGTAGCCTCTCGGAACTATTTCCAAACATAGCTCGCGAAGATCCTCTGCTAACTCCTTGGGTAACTCTGCGGTCATGAGTGTATTGACATGACTGTTGCGGCTTAACGCATCGGCTACTACGTTAGCCTTTCCGGGATGATAATGCAATCTCATGTCATAATCCTTAATGAGTACCAACCATGTCCTCTGCCTGAGATTCAACTCCTTCTGCGTGAAGATATACTTCAAACTCTTGTGATTGTGTATACCTCATAATGGTTTCCAATGAGAAAATGTCTCCACGTCTTCAACGCGTGCACTACCGCTGCTAGCTCCAAATCATGCGTAGCATAATTTAACTCATGGGGTTTAAGCTGTCGTGAGGCATATGAAACAACTCTTCCCTCCTGCATAAGTACGGCTCCCTCGATGAGAAGCGTCGTAATACACTTCATAGTCCTTGCGTTGATCTGGCAGAATCAACACTGGTGATGTAACCAAGCATTTCTTCAACTCCTGAAAACTGGCCTCACATTCCTCAGTCCATTTGAACTTGGTGTCCCTCTTTAACAACTCCGTCATAGGAATTGCAATCTTCGAGAAATTCTCAATGAACCTCCGGTAGTATCCTGCGAGTCCAAGAAAACTACGGATCTCTCCTACTGACGAGGGTGCTTCCCAATTTGTCACAGTGACAACTTTGGTGGGGTCTACCGCTATTCCTTCTTCGGATATAACATGTCCAAGGAATCCTACTTCCTTCAACCAAAACTCACACTTGCTGAACTTGGCGTATAGCTAATGTTATCTGAGCTTCCCAAGTACCAAAAGCAAATGCTCTTTATGCTCCTCTTAATTCTTCGAGTAGACTAGAATATCATCAATGAACACCACGACGAACTTATCCAAAAACTCCATAAACACCTTGTTCATCATGTTCATAAAATAGGCAGGTGCGTTAGTCAGGCCAAATGACATAAACGGTATACTCATATAGCCCATACCTCATGGTAAAAGCTGTCTTAGGTATATCCCGCTCTCAAATCTTCAGCTGGTGGTACCCTGATCGCAAATCGATCTTGGAAAATACCTTAGCTCCTTGTAGCTGGTCGAACAAATCATTGATCATCGGCAGTGGATAATTGTTCTTGATCGTCACCTCATTTAATCCTTGATAATCAACAACCATCCTCAATGATCCATCCTTCTTCTCCACTAGAAGCACTGGGGATCCCCATGGTGACAAACTTGGGCGAATATAATGTTTATCCAGTAACTCCTTAATCTGCTTCTTAATTTCCTCCAAATCCTTTGCGGGCATTCTGTACGGTCTCTTAGATATTGGCCCCGTTCCTGGCAAAAGCTCAATCAAAAACTCAATGTCTCTATCCGGTGGCATGCCTGGCAACTCTTCTGGAAATACTTCCGGGAAATCCTTCACTACTGGTACTTCCTCCTGTACAACTCCTGATAAGGAATTTACTTGAGTCCTATTTGGCACATGCCGGGATACATACTTGATCCTTCTTCCTTCTAGGGTGGTGAGTAAAATTAACTTAGTGGCGCAATCGATGTTTCCTCCATACATCGATAGCCAATTGAGGGAGTCCTGGATTAGGGGGTGTCCGGATAGCCGGACTATGACCTTTGGCGGGACTCCTGGACTATGAAGATACAAGATTGAAGACTTCGTCCCGTGTCCGGATGGGACTTCCCTTGGCGTGGAAGGCAAGCTTCGCGATACAGATATGTAGATCTCCTACCATTGTAACCGACTCTGTGTAACCCTAACCTTATTCAGTGCCTATATAAACCGGAGGGTTTTAGTCCATAGTGTTGGCACGAAAAATCGCCGCGCAACACCAGGATAACCGTCGTGCTTTCGTGACGACGAACGATTGCTTTACGAGCAAAGCAACAAAGATTTCATCGCTTTCGTGGAGGAGAACCGGCCGCTTTCCAGCGCAAAACGGCAAAGATCACCAAACCCTAGGGCTGCTAGGGCTCGGCAGGAAGTAACGATGAAGATAGACGTATGTGAAAATAGACTTTGTATTGATAGATCGATTGCTTGGCGGTTTTCCAATCGGCCGTGGCCTTATAAATAAGGTACGCTGGACTTTTTGTATACAAGGCAGGACTTGGTTCCGTAGCATGCCTTGCCGTACAGGAATACAACTCCAAAACTAAAACCGAACATGACTTGATTCGGTTACCATGTAACATGCGTACAAAAAATATACTTGCCAATCTAAGTACGTAAAAAATCTAGGCCATATCCACGTACATGCAGTCTTGCATATATAAATAAAGTATTCCGGCCACGTCGCCATCACACTAAATATAGTGGCTAAGCATATGTATAAATACCTTGAGCCCACCAAGAAAATATTAAATATTCCGGCAACGTCGCAAATCAAACTGGATAATGGCCATTAGGACTAAGCACACTTATTCATATACGTAGATATATATCACTTGCATGCATCACGGGCATGGTCCAGTATAGCATATGCTTCTTCTTAAGACTTGTATCTTCACCTTCCATTAAATTTCCTGTGGCAATACTTCAACAATGCATTAACCGATCAGCTTGATAAATCATTGATTTAATTTGGCTCATCACATACTAAGTAGCCAAATTATACCATCAACACATGCCCCCCTGTTTTCTGGTACAATTGCATTGACCAAAAATATATAGGAATTGCCGTAGGATAAAATCGATCATTGATCACATCATCACTTAGGGCGATTTCCAACGATACATAGGCCAAATTTTCTTAGGGCGATATTTCAAATAATATATATCGGCCAAATTTGCTCAGGGCGATAATTGAAATAACATATCGGCCACAACATGTTCAGGCCTCCTGCCACACGCTAGGATAATACTTCTTCAAATATTTTCCATTAAGAGCTTTGGACAACTTCTCTCCCGACTTTCGGCGTCGAGCAAATGACGGCTTAAGTATGCAATGATATATTCTTTGTCGTTGACCTCTTGTGCCAACACCGCACCAATCACCCTATCTTCTGCAGCAATGTACAGCCTGAACGGCGCACCGGACATGGGCGCCCACAATATTGGAGGATTTGACAAGCATTGCTTTATTTTGTTGAAAGCATATCGTTGCTCTGCCCCCCAAGTAAATTCGGCTTCATTCTTTAGCCGAAGTAGAGGAACAAACGATTCAATTTTTCCTGCAAGGTTAGATATGAATCATCTCAAGTAATTAATTTTTCCTAACAACTTTTGCACATCCCTTTTACACGTGGGCTCCTCCAAATTTCTAATTGCCTCCACTTTCTTAGGGTCAATCTCTATGCCATTTTCATGAATTATGAACCCTAAAAACTTACCAGCCGACACGCCAAAAGCACATTTGAGTGGGTTCATTTTTAACCCATACCGGCGCATCCTTTCAAAAGCTAATCTTAAATCGGCTAAATGATGATCAAACCCATCCGATTTAACAACTATGTCATCAATATATATTTCTAGTACAATGCCTAGAAGATCATGAAAAATTAAATTCATAGCACGTTGGTACGTAGCACCGGCATTTTTTAACCCAAATGTCATAACGACCCACTCAAATAAACCAACAAAACCTGGGCAACGAAAAGCAGCCTTAGACATATCTTGTTTGGCCGTAAATATTTGATTGTAACCTGCATTACCATCTAAAAAGCTAATCACTTTATGTCCCGACGCATCATTAATAAGCATGTCGGCTATAGGCATAGGATATTCATCTTTCGGAGTAGCTTTATTCAAATCTCTAAAATCAACACAGATTCTAATATTACCAGTATTTTTCTTTTCCACGGGCACAATATTAGAAACCCAATCTGCATATCTACACGGCCGAATAAACTTAGCTTTTAACAACCGATCAACCTCTTCTCTGATGCGGTCATATAAATTAGGATTGAAACTTCTACGAGGTTGTTTATGCGGCCTAAAACCGGATTTAATAGGTAATCTATGTTCTACTAAATCTCTACTCAAACCGGGCATCTCAGTATAATTCCAAGCAAAGCAATCAATGAATTCTTTAAGTAATAAACATACCTTACTTTTCTGATCGGCTTTCAAGCTAGCTTTGATAAATGTAGGCCTCGGGATTCTTCCATCACCAATATCAATCTCTTCAAGTGGATCAGCCGATGAGAATCCTTGTCCAAGCTTTTCCATGTCATCAAAATCTTCAATTGTTTCATGCATATCGCTCTTTCCGGAACGATACTCCCCCGTGCGTCTTTGTAGCCACTTAATACTATCGTATTTATTCATCATTTATATGGATAAATCATTAAGCCGAGCTATGTCAGCCGGCTGTGCATTTATAGGTACAAAACCATCTCTACCGATACTGATATAATCATAATCCGATAAATCCCTACCGGTCAAACATCGCATGTCACCGTGTTGCCAATCAACCGGTGCCTCTGTCAAAGCAATGCAAGAAGAATTGTCCGCCTCAATCACCTCGACATCATCATTAACCCACTGAATTAAACATTGATGAAGAGTAGAAGGGATACAACAATTTGCATGAATCCAATCGCGTCCCAAAAGAATATTATACCGGCCTTTGACATCGACAACAAAAAATGCAGTCGGCAATGTTTTGCTTCCGACTGTGAGCTCCATAGAAATAACACCCTTAGCCTCAGACAATTCTCCTGAGAACCCACTAAGTCCCATATTGGTCTTCATTAACTCGCTCTCTTTTCGGTTCAGTTTAGAAAATACCGAAAAGGGCATAATATTAACACATGCACTGCCATCAACAAGCATGCGACCAATAGGCTTACCATCAATGTGACCTCTGATAAATAATGGCTTTAGGTGCTGCCCATGCTTCTCTGGTTTCTCAAATGTAGCATTATTTGGGCCAAGAACAAGTTCAACAATTTCTGCCTCGGGCGCGCGAAATTCAGCAGGCAATGCGAACACCATATTAACATCCATATCAGTTGGTACAACTTTATTATTCTCTGAATTTTCTACAATAATGATGTCATCCGCATTTTTATTTTCCTCTGCTGCGATGCGCTTCTCCTTCCAAATCTTTGTAGCCATCATTGGTTTATCCTGATTGAACCATCTATCGCGCTTCTTCTCAGCTATCTCTTCCTTTATTTCCAATGTCCGCAGTCGCTGTACACGTCGTTTCTGAGTGTGGGTAAGTCCATTCGGGCACCACTGCGGTGCTGGTTTAGTCCCTGGCGCAACAGACTTAATTCGGCCGCCCCCGGGTCCTTCGGCCTATACTGACGTACTTCTGTTTTCCTGGCAAATATTTCATCTCTGGCCAAAAAACTTTTCTGTTGATCATATACGGTACTGGAATTAAATCCCTGGCCGCATACATTGCCTGAGTCCCAACGTGTAGATGTACTAGTATTAGACTTGAAACTCCTCGGAGGCAAACTCCTGGATGTTTCTGTGCAACAATTCTTTATGATCAAATCAGCTTGTGTGCTAGCCGATTTAGGCTTCTGAATAGTACGTGAGGATATAGCATCCGGCCGTGCATGCGGGTTATGCCCAGAATTAGTTTGCTTTTCAAATTGATTAGACTGGCCAGCTTGCCACAACTTTACGCCATTACTTTTCTTCTCTGTAGCGAGACCTTTTTTTGAGACACTGCTTGTTTCTGTACAATTGAAAACACCTTCATCTGACTGGTGTTCCGCTATTTTCAGACCATGATCAGCATCCAAATCATCTGAATTTTTTGCTGCTTTAGTTTCAGCACGCTTCACCGGCATCCATACGCGCTTGTAGTTGCCCTTATAGTTGTTGCGCTCTGCACTGCGTACCGGTGATCGACCTCCTCGAATCTCGATGGCGTTATGTGATCTAGCCTCCTCATTGAAACGAGCCCTTTTCTCATGTACGTTTGGTCTGAACATAGGCCTCGGCGGGATCCATCCCGGCTGAAAATAACCTGCTGGCCCTGTAGGATATGACGCCCAAGGATTAAACCCCCATGGAGGAAATTGCGGATACATAGGAGGTGCACAACCCCAAAATGTCGGCTCCATTGCAAAATACGGCTGTTGATCTTATGCATTTCCTTGCCATTGCTCATGACTGTGAGGTCCAGAAGGAGATCTAGGACGCTTATTACCTCCGAGCCGATTAAACACATTGTTGGTCTTGCGTGAGGTATATTTTTCCAACAACATGCTAACTGTCGGCTTTGGCCTTGGAGCTTGTCTCCTTCCTCCGTTGACTTTCCGCACTCCTATTTCTGGATTTTTTGGTTTGATCATCCTTGGAGGAGCACTGTTATCAACAATATTTTTCTCTCTTGCGGATTCGGTCTGATCCGACCGAATAAGCATTTTTTTCCTCTCAAGCTCGACCATATTGATAGGAAAAGGGTCGCTGTCGAGCTTCATCTTAGGACCTTCTGTAAACGTCAATCGTCCTTCATTGATGGCCGATTGCACCTGTCGACGAAACACGTTACAATCATTAGTAGCATGAGAAAAAGAATTGTGCCACTTACAATAAGCTCTTCTACCCAATTCTTCTGGAGGTGGAATTACATGACCCTCTCGTACTCTAATTAATTTATTCTGCAATAACATATAAAAAATTCTATCACACTTGCTAACATCAAAAGTGTATTTAATTTCATCTCTTCTAGCTGGTGTAGGTTTCAAAGCAGAACATGCAAAAGGTTTTGACTTTGGCGCTTGAACCCATTCGGCTACACATATTAACATCATCCTCACTAGCCGAATCACTATCATAATCTAAGGCATTAACCACATGATTATCTTTCTCTTTATTTCTGTTATCTTTAAACCGGCTATATTGTTTAATTTCCTTAGCCCGGTTTTCTTGCGCCAAAGCCCTCTGCAAAACTTGGTTAGCATCTAAAAATTCTTGCCCTTCTAGTTTATCCTTAATATGAGCGAGTAAACCCGAAAAGGCAAGATCGGCTAAGTCCTTTTCGGCTATGGTCAAGCTGAAACATCGGTTTTTGACATCCCTAAACCTCCTAATATAATCATGAACATGCTCATTATGTTTCTGCCTAACCATAGTTAAATCTGAAAGCCAAAGTTCTGTTTCACCGCTATAAAAGTACTCATGAAATTTTTGCTCCAACTGTGCCCATGTTGAAATAGAATTAGGAGCAAGCGATGTAAACCAAGTGAATGCAATACAGGACAAAGACAATGGAAACAATTTAATCCTATAAACATCCGATGTGCCGATATCACAACATTGGGCTAAAAATTGTCCGATATGCTTGAAAGTAGATCTACCATCTTTCCCCGTAAATTTAACAAAATATGGAATTCTAAAACCACAAGGATATGGTGTCGAGTCAAAGTAATCAGGGTATGGTTTCTGATATGCGTGTGCTTTACTCTTAGGTTCTAAACCGAATTCTCTTAGTATACTAGCAAGCTTATCCTTGAAACTATCCTTCGGCTGTTGAGAACTAGTTTGTGGAGCAGATGGAACGCTAGCATGTGATGGAAACTCTGGCAAAGAAATTTGAGCTTGTGATGCTTGCAGCGGAGACCCATTAACATATGAATCGGGTACCGGCCCGCACGGAATCCCGGTACTGACAGTCAACAGCGGTGGTATACTATATTCTACAGTTGGATAAAAAAGTTGTTGCAAACTAGAATTAGAAATAGCACTTCGGTTATTGCTGTTGTGATTTTGTGGAACCGAAGTTGAGACAGTAGGAGCAGCTACGCTAGGCATACAATTATTAGCCGAACTGCTCTCATAGTTCCGGCCACCTTGATCACTATTTGAAAGAACATGGGGCTGCACAATGTTATTAGCTGATGCTCCAGGTGTATGATTATTACTAGGAAAGTTAATGAAGCCACTATTCTCAATCGGTATTTTCTCAGAATAATCATCGTTGATTTGCAGCACTAACGACCGAACATGACTAGGTAAAATAGTTTCAAGATCTTTGTGAAGCTGCTCCTTAAATTCTTCAATTCTATTAGCTACTGATTGAGTAATTGTGTGTGTCGTAGTTTTCACATCCGAATCATACTTGGTAGCTACGCACATATCAATTAGATGGGAAATTTCTTCGGTTGACTTTTTTACCTCGGTGTTGATCGAATCTGAAGGGTTTGGCACATGTACCTTCTTGACGACGCCGATCCTTGTCTTGCAGTATCCAGTCAACTTCAATTTTAGTCGCTCGGCCATCTCTTTCTTAAACTCTTGTTCAAGCTCGCGCCGATCATCTTCAGACAGATCGTCGAGTGTGACGGCGATGACGTTCTCCGGGTCGATGTCGCTCCGTTTCCTGGACTCGGTACTCATCGTGTGCCTCTTCTTCTTCTCTTCCCCAGCGGAGTCGCCAATTTTGTTGGCACGAAAAATCGCCGCGCAACACCAGGATAACCGTCGTGCTTTCGTGACGACGAACGATTGCTTTACGAGCAAAGCAACAAAGATTTCATCGCTTTCGTGGAGGAGAACCGGCCGCTTTCCAGCGCAAAACGGCAAAGATCGCCAAACCCTAGGGCTGCTAGGGCTCGGCAGGAACTAACGATGAAGATAGACGTACATGAAAATAGACTTTGTATTGATAGATCGATTGCTTGGGGGTTTTCCAATCGGCCGTGGCCTTATAAATAAGGTACGCTGGACTTTGCGTATACAAGGCAGGACTTGGTTCCGTAGCATGCCTTGCCGTACAGGAATACAACTCCAAAACTAAAACCGAACAGGACTTGATTCGGTTACCATGTAACATGCGTACAAAAAATATACTTGCCAATCTAAGTACGTAAAATATCTAGGCCATATCCACGTACATGCAGTATTGCATATATAAATAAAGTATTCCGTCCACGTCGCCATCACACTAAATATAGTGGCTAAGCATATGTATAAATACCTTGAGCCCACCAAGAAAATATTAAATATTCCGGCAACGTCGCAAATCAAACTGGATAATGGACATTAGGACTAAGCATACTTCTTCATATACGTAGATATATATCACTTGCATGCATCACGCGCATGGTCCAGTATAGCATATGCTTCTTCTTAAGACTTGTATCTTCACCTTCCATTAAATTTCCTGTGGCAATACTTCAACAATGCATTAACCGATCAGCTTGATAAATCATTGATTTAATTTGGCTCATCACATACTAAGTAGCCAAATTATACCATCAACACATAGGACGAACAACAATCATACCATAGGCTAGCTTCTAGGGTTTTGCCTCTCTGATCTCGTGGTAGATCTACTCTTGTACTACCCATATCATTAATATTAATCAAGCAGGAGTAGGGGTTTACCTCCATCGAGAGGGCCCGAACCTGGGTAAAAACATCGTATCCCTTGTCTCCTGTTACCATCCGCCTAGATGCACAGTTCGGGGCCCCCTACCCGATATCCGCCGGTTTTGACACCGACATTGGTGCTTTCATTGAGAGTTCCTCTGTGTCGTCACCGTCAGGAAGGATGCCTCATCCCGTCTTTAAAGACGGGACTGTTGCTAAAGAAGCTTTGGCTGTCGGCCAAACTCTCCGGCTAGGCGGTTTTCTTATGACCGCCTGTTCGGCCGCCGCGCCGACGATGACTTCTCGGGTCATCGAAAGCAATCTTCACGTTAACTCGGAGGTCGCCGAGCAGTTAGATCCGATGGAGCTCTCTTCCTTAAACGAGCTCTTGGATCGCATCGCCGCCCTGGGAGTCGCTACAGACTATGGTCAGATTGGGCTTAAACCTGATCTGAGAGAGATTAACTCTCCCCAGGTTACCCACCACGTTACTGTGGTGGAGGAACAATACGGCGACCCTTCTTCTATCTTAAGGACTAGCCACGTCCGGATTCCCAATCCCTCCATGCTGGATTCCCGCAGAGGAGAGGACGTCACTCAAGCCCTGAACCTAAAGTCAGGCAACGGGCTAGATTCATTGGACAACATCCAAGAATCCAAGCTTCCAAGTTCGGAAGCTCCTCGGCCTTTAAGTTTCAGATTGGGCGCGATTCCGGATTTAATTCCACCCGCCCACCCAAACATAAGCGACCTATCTCAAATTCGGCAAGAGCCCGCAGAAACAGTACACCATTACTGGGCCAGATTCCTCCTAGTTATGGACAGGATAAAGGACTGCCGCGAGGAGGACGCAATCTCATTATTCAGCAACAATTGCACGACAACGGGATCCAAAACGCTATAAGTCGCCGTGACATTACACCCTTTGCCGACTTGGCGACCATAGTACGAAAGTACTGTGCGATGGAAAGCGCCTGGAAAACCGAATCAAGATTTTGGGACAATCCGGCCTTGAATACAACCCCAGTCCGAAATAAAAGGGTGCATTATCGCCAGGCACCCGGGTTAAATACCAAAAAGCAAAAACCCTCTATATGGCATGGAACCGTACTGGAGGGATGGCTCAATGGACCCTGTAAAATTCATAATACAGAGGGCGCCACTCCAACTCATAGCCTTAGAGCATGTTGGATACTACGGCAAGTGGCCAAAAGTGGCGAAGAGCTTCTAGATCTAGAGCGCCAACCCAAGGATACCAATACGGTATTAACAGTCTTCGAGACTTTCGCATCAAATAATATGCGGAAACGAACACTCCGTAGCCTCACCGAATTCTACCAAGTAGAAACAATAAACCCATGGAGTGACACGACTATTACCTTTAATGCCAGTGACGAACCTAAATTCCGAACAGCACGAGCACCAGCCGCATTGGTCCTCAGTCCGATAGTGCACGGCTTTCGCCTTACCAAGGTACTCATGGACGGTGGCAGCGGATTGAACCTCATTTACGAGGAAACCCTCCGAAAAATGGAGATAGACTGGAGCCGCATTGGCGAAGCAGCACAACCTTTAGAGGAATAATCCCGATCGGGAAGCACATCAGCACAGGAAAAATCACCTTGGATGTGGTGTTGGTGCCGGATAATTACAGGTCCGAGGAAGTCACATTCCAAGTGGCCCCGTTCAGCAGCGGATACCACGCTTTGTTAGGGCGAGAGGCATTCACAATTTTTCAAGCTATACCCCATTATGGGTACATGAAGCTCAAAATGCCCGGGCCCAACGGAATCATTACTCTTGCTAGTGACCCGGACATAGCACTCCGCGCCGAAAATAAGACAGCCGCACTGGCCCTTGAGGCACTATCCGAAGCCCTAGCGGCCGAGGAACTCACTCACTGCGCTCCACGGTGAATAGGGACGATGTGATACTCGATAAGAGATCCAAATCCACTTCCTTCAAACCAGCGGACGAAATAGTCAAATTCCAAGTCCATCCAACAGAGCCTACCAATACGGCCTCCATCGGGCACAATTAAATCTGATGTAGACGCTGCACTAAGAGAATTCCTACGAAAATTTGGACATTTTGCACAGGCACCCTTCGGACATGCCAGAATCCCACGCCGCTGGCGAGCACAGCCTAAACATCCTAAAAGGATTCAAGCCGTCAAACAGGCTCTTGGCGTTTCTCGAACCAAAGAGTCAGGCCATGGGAGAGGAGCTAGCCAAACTATTGGAGGCCGGATTCATCAGAGATATAAAACATCCGGACTGGCTAGCAAACCTGGTCATGGTACCAAAGAAGGACAAATCCTGGCGCCTATGCGTCGATTTCAAAGAACTCAACAAGGCTTGCCCAAAGGATCCCTTCCCCCTCCCCCGCATCGATCAAATCATCGACGCTACCGCAGGACACGATTCATTGCGTTTCCTCGACGCATACTCCGGCTACCACCAAATTAAGATGGCAGAGCCTGACCTAGCCGCAACGGCATTCATCACTCCATACGGCCCATTCTGCTTCAACACAATGCCCTTCGAGCTCAAAATGCGGCGCAACATATCAGCGCATGATTCAGACATGTCTGGCAAAACAGATCGGCAAAACAGTGGAGGCATACGTAGACGATGTGGTCGTCAAAAGAAAGCACGTCGAAACTCTAGTAGATGACTTGAGGCTCACATTCGATAATCTCCGAACATATGACATTAAGCTCAAACCGGAAAAATGCGTTTTCGGCGTACCGGCCAGAAAGCTCTTGGGCTTCATTGTATCCGGTAGAGGAATTGAAGCAAACCCAGCCAAGATCCGAGCTCTGTCACAATTGGATATCCCAAAAGACCTCAAACAAATACAAATATTGACTGGATGCGTGGCAGCTCTAAGCCGCTTTATCTCCCGTTTGGGAGAAAAGGCATTACCCCTTTATCGCCTCCTCCGACGCACCGAACAGTTCGAGTGGACAGATGCCGCCACGGCCGGAATCGAAGAAATAAAAGCCATATTGGCAACAAACCCGGTCCTGGCCGCGCCCAACATGGGCGAACCAATGCTATCATACATCACGACAACTCATCAAGTTGTAAGCGCGGTGCTCGTTGTCGAACGAGAAACGGACGGACACAAGTTCCCTCTTCAAAAACCAGTTTACTACGTGTCCACTGTCCTAACTCCATGCAAGTCATGGTACCCACATTATCAAAAGATAGTGTACGCGGTGTTTATGGCATCCCGGAAGCTGCGACACTACTTTCAAGAGTGTTCAATAACAGTAGCCTCCGAAGTACCCCTTAATGACATTATAAACAACCGCGACGCGACGGGCTGGATTGCCAAATGGGCCATTGAGCTCCTCCCGTTCGACATGACCTATAAGCCACGGAGAGCTATTAAGTCGCAAGTTTTGGCCGACTTCGTCGCCGAATGGAACGAAGCCGAACTCCCTAAAGATCACGTCGCATATTCCAACTGGATAATGCACTTCGACGGCTCCAAAATGTTGGCAGGCCTAGGGGCTGGCGTCGTTCTGACATCCCCAACCGGAGATACGGTTCAATACGTACTCCAGATAATGTATACGGACTCCAACAACGCAGCCGAATACGAGGCCCTTCTACATGGTCTCCGGATGACAGTCTCCATGGGCATTCAACGCCTAGAGGTGCGCGGTGATTCGAACCTTGCGATATCACAAATAAATGGAGACTTTGATGCCAAGGATCCGAAAATGGCAGCCTATCGCAATGCAGTCCTAAAAATGTCAGCTCGGTTTGAGGGGCTCGAATTTCACCATATAGCCCGGGACAACAACCAGGCAGCAGAGCGTGTTAGCGCGCATCGGTATAAGCGCGATGCTGTCCCCCAATATCTTCCTAGAGAGGCTGTTCAAGCCATCCGTATTATGGGAGAGAGAGTCCGGAAATAACAATCCGGACCCAACCGCACCGCCCACACGAACATTCGACACGGTTGGTGGTTACGCCACGAAATAACATCCTCATTTTCACGTAATAATGGCAGTCATTGCCCGTGGACAGAACCATTCCTAGCCTACCTAACCAGGCAGGAACTCCCCGAGAACCAAAACGAGGCCCGCTGCATAGTGCGGCGATCTAAAGCCTACAAAGTCCATGAGGAAGAGCTTTATAAGAAAAGCACAACCAGAGTCCTTCAAAGGTGTATCTCCGAAGAAGAAGGGCGGAATCTTCTGGCTGAAATACATGCCGGACTCGGCGGGCACCACGCCGCAGCACGGGCCCTTGTAGGCAAGGCCTTCCGTACAGGATTTTATTGGCCGACGGCCCGGGCATATGCTCAGGACTTAGTCCAACGATCGTCGGATGCCAGCTCTTTGCTAATCGAGCCACATGCCACCTACCGCCCTCAAAACTATACCCATCACCGGCCCTTGGCGGTGCAGGGGCTTGACATGGTTGGACCCCTTAAAGGGGAACCCACAAGCAAAAATACCTACTGGTCATGGTGGATAAATTCACCAAATGGATAGAGGCCAAGCCTGTCAAGACGGCCGAATCCGGACCGGTGATAGACTTCATATCAGGGGTCGTACACCGTTACGGTGTCCCCCACAGCATCATCACAGATAACGGCACAAACTTTACGGCCGATAATGTCAAACTCTGGTGCAAAAACATGGGCATTAAAATAGACTACGCCTCAGTCTATCACCCTCAAACTAACGGTCAAGTTGAGCGAGCAAACGGTCTAATTATGAGCGGCATCAAACCCAGATTAGTGCGGTCCTCAAGGAATCTTACACCTTTGGGTAGAGGCTCGACTCCGTACTCCGGGGGCTGCAGACCACTCCGAATCGCACGACCGGATTCACACCATTCTTTATGGTATACGGCGCAGAGGCAGTTCTGCCCTGCGACATAATTCATGACTCACCTCGCGTGCACATGTACGAAGAAAGAGAAGCCGAGCTTGATTGGCAGGACAGTTTGGACGCCTTGGAGGAGGAGTGTGACGTAGCAAAAGCCCGTTCCGCATTCTATCAACAGCAGGCTCGAAGATATCAAAGCAGATAAGTACGGGCCAAAACTTACAATGTTGGCGAGCTAGTTCTCGCTGCGGACAAGAAAAAGGACAAGCTAAAGCCCAAATGGGAAGGTCCCTTTATCATCGACCAAGTCCTGACCGGCGGAGCGTACCGCTGCGCGATGCATCGGATAACCGACTCAAGAGCGAACCCATGGAGCGCAGCACGTCTCCGAAGATTCTCGCCTAGCGCCGGATTACGAGTTCGTCTCCTTCCTCTGTCCATATTTTACATTTTAGCTGTCTTCTATTTTCTCCTTCTCCTCCTTTTTCATTCAAGCCTTGGCAGGCTCGTTAGCGCATTGTTCGCACACCCTTGGCGCGCTATCCGCTCATTGTACCTGGGGCTTCTTTCACGAAGCTTAATTATAAGGGCTTCATGGCCAATACATGTGTCACACTTCGCATGTACCTTTTATTACCATTATATGCATCGATATGACTTAAGTTTTGGCCAAGCTGGGTTGCTGGCTCTGTTCTTACCCCCACGTTCCCGATTGTTCGGCTAGGTGGTAAAGGAGCACCTCTGCGATTATTCTTGTCGGGTCAGCGGATGTGTACCTCGGTGGGTGAAGCTGAAAGCTAGCGTTCTTAAGAGAATATTGGTCGGTGAACTAAAGAAGATTTTTTACCTATTTATTTATCTGCCCCGGATGTTTTTCTGCTTTTTTGCAGTCGGACATGCACTTTAGGGCATGCCACCCGAGAAAAGGAACCCCTAACGGAATTATTCTCCCGGAAGATGTTTCTTACTAACCATGTAATATAACATAACTAGTTGGGCACTTATGCGATAAAGCACTAATGACCCCTACGCCTGGTCTCCACGCATGCCCCGGTTTTTATATAACCGCGAGGGTATTCGGACACACTCCGGACTATCGGGTCCCGAATTTGACGTGAAAAGGTCCGCTAAGACAAACGATCTACAATCTGTCTATAAGGCATTTCACATGTTAATTTAAATTACATAGTCAATTTGACTGATTGTATTCCTCTTCAATACCATCTAACAGGCTGTCTAGTTTACATCCTGCTGGGAATACTACGGCCAATTCCACTGGCGTACACTAAGCTCACGAGGATCTCCTTCCCATCTGGCCCCACAGGTGCGACCTCGGCCATGTGGTTTGGGTCAGCAACCGTGTACAGCGTCTTCACCATGGCCCGAGCCTCCTGGCGCCTTGATGGCAGGCCGATATCTTCCATAACAGAAGCGCCGCCCGCTCCTGGAGCCTCTCTATAAGCTCCCAAGGCCTTGAGGCAGGGAGATAGATAGCCACAAGGCCTTCGTGGCGCCTTTCATCACCTGCCCGAACTTCGTTAAATGCAGGTTGCAAAGCTTCGGGAAGAAGGTCACACAGTACAACCGGGCATTTCCTCTGCAGGGCGGCTTGTGAGCATACCTCGAGACATAACTCATTAATCGACTTCCTCGCCGAACTCTTTTCTCAAAGTTCGTTTAAGCACTTACTAAAAATGCAGCGTCGAAGAAGCCGATTCTCATAACTTAGTCGAGACAGCTGAGCACGAACATCCTTTAGCTCCTCGCCCAGCTGGGTGTTGGCATCTTGGAGATTATTTTTCTCCTGCCTCACCCTCGTAAGCACGTTCTCGCCGGCCTTTAACCGGCGCAAGATCTGTTGTTTGTCCGGATCTACCCCTGTGCCATCTGCAATGTCATTGTCAGATCTATACACACGCTGCACTTCATAACATACTTATCTTTTAAAAAGCGTATGTTACCAGAGGGGGTCTCCTTAGCTTCCCATGTCGCGGCTTGTGCGGCCTCAAGTTGGGCTTTGCACTCTTCAAGCTCCTGGGACAATTGGGTATTCTTTTCTATAAGATCCTGCACAATAAATGATCCTTAAATCAGTTATTCTAACTATTTTAAGTCTCGGGGGCTACAGGTATATATAACCATCAAATTTTCTCACCCTTATGTCTTTCACATACTGCTCCGTGGCTCTGGCTAGACCATTTTGAGCAGCACGGAGTCTTAGCGTCTCCCAATTGACGGCATCCAATGCCTCTTGGGAGTAACATCGTCCACGAAGAACAGTCCGCGACGCTTGTGATTCATGGCACTTTCCACCTCGGAATTGGTGGCGGATAGCCCGTCGGCATCCTGCATCGGAGGCGTCCGACCTGCGCTTTGTGTTAGCCTCCGCTTGGACTGGCTTTGAAGCTTTGGTGGCGGAGGCTCGATTAACAACCTCTCCGGATATAGTCCGTCGGCGCTCTTTTTCCTGAAAAGAGCGCGGCGTTAGCTTATGCCTTCGGAATAAAACCTGGGAACAAGGCAACCGCCATACCGTTGCCTTGGTGCTTGATCCGAACCGCACTTCTTTTTAGCCTTTCTTTGAGCCATGCTGCCCTTATTGGCTAGCCACATGAGGCTCAGCCTTCCGCCCAAGGGCTCCCCTGCGAAACGCCATTGATATACCGTGGTCAAAGATAAGCACAGAGGGATCATGTCTAAGGTATTGGGACTTCGGTCTCAATTACCTGTGAGGCTGGAAATATTCCGGGGTAATCGGCCGTAATGGCAACCAAGGATTATCGATGCTCAGTTGGTAAAATACCCCATCAATCAGCTCCACAGATATGTCCGGGTCCTCTTGGGAGGCCGGATCGAGGGACCGTTCCGTCTCCTCATGATGTGGAGGTGGGCTGTTTATATCCTTTACGGTCTGGCGAAATTCCTGCGTCAAAATCACAAGATAAGGTACTTAACGATGGGAATATGGAACGGATGGGCATAAAGAAGTGTCCGCTTACCCATCTTGGAGGATCGTACATAGAGAATCCGCCCTGTGGATTGACGCGGAGGAAATCCTCCTCTTCTCCCTTGTATAATGCGGACAAGGCCTCCGTCAGAACAGCGACCGATCCCGGCCCCTTACGGCCGCAGCGGGTGGCGTCATCTTCCCCATTGAAATCCCACATGGGGTGGCCTCTATATTGAAGCGGCTGCACCCCCCGCATGATGCATATGGCCATGACCCGATCATGGTTAGTCGGAGTGAGCCAACAACCTTATTGGCTCATCGGGTAAGGGCGTCCTGTCATTCTCCCTCTGGGGGCTCCATGGGCCTTGACTTAGGCATTTCTTCAAAGGAGCATTCTTGAACTCCGGAGGCCGATCTGAGCGAGGTTCGACAATGGGGCGTCTTCTATATAAAACCATTCGAAGGCCAGTCTTGGACGCCTTCTTCGGGTTCGGATAGATATCTGGTCGGCGATGCGCCATAGTTCGCTCCGCCCACTTGATATATTGACCCCTCCTTAGAGCGAAGTGCGAGGCGAACAACCTCTTCCACAGTAGCGAAATGAGCCTCGATGCCCAAAAACAGCTCGCAAAGGGCCACGAAGCCCGCAATATGCAGAATGGAGGCAGGCGTAAGGTTGTGCAACCGGAGGGCATAGAACTCCAGGAGCCCCCGGAGAAACGGATGGATTGGAAATCCGAGCCCTCTTATCAAATAGGGGACAAGGCATACCCGCTCTCCTCGGGCGGGACTGGGGACGCTCTCCGCTTGTTTTCCGCCTTTATAGGTGGCGAGTCCGGCTCGAACCGGAACCATGAAGGCCGGGGGAAGAAACCCCTTGGTTTGGAGCGTCACTAACTCGTTGTGCGGGACGGAGCATCTCTCCCAATCCGGGCTGAGGACTAGGAGGGCAAGAGGAGGAGCCGCGTCGACTGTCCATGATGGAATGTGTCGTGGAATTGTCACGGCAGATGTCCTCTTGCAAGGACTTAATCGTGGAGCCATCGCAACTAGGAAGCTTAAAGGGGTTAATCGGGACAAAGGACACGAGAGGGTTTATACTAGTTCGGCTCCTTACGCTGAAGGTAAGCCTATGTCTAGTTGGGTTGGTATTGCTTGAGGTTTCGATGACCAGGGAGCGAGATATGCTATGCCCGATTCTTGATTGGTTGTTTCTTGCCCTAAGCCGCTGCCGGGTCATCCCCTTATATACACGGGTTGACGCCCTGCAGCTTACAGAATCCCGGCCGGCTCATAAACAGTGTCCGGCTCGGTGACTAGTCAAGTCTACCTTATGATACAAGTCATGCCATTATGGCGGCTTACTACAACGGGCCTTAGGTCGCCTATGGGCCTTAGGCTCCTTGTTGAGTCGCCATCTTCATGCATGGACTTGGGCTTCTGTCTGGTAACTATTTATGTAACCCGGCCCCTCCTGGGCGGCTTACAAAAATAGTTATATCCCCAACATTAGGCCCCAGATTGATTTGAACCTGTTCATGTCAATCTTAAAATAACTTAAAACATAAATCTTCAATCTTGAGGCTGCATAAAAAGACTTTCTTTAGCCGGCGTGACGTCACTCTTTGGATCCGTGTTAACCCGTCATGGCGTCATCTTTCCTTTAATTCCGCCGAATCATTATGCAGATCTTTGTCTTTATTGCCCGTTCCGAGAATCGAGGCGTCGGGGCCGCTGGATAGTAATTCTTATCTCCTTGTTTCCCGCGCCGTCTCATTTATCCTCTCCCTATAAATAGGCGTGACTTTAGGTTTTTCATTCTTCTCCTTCCAGTCGTCTTCTTCCTCTCTTCTCTGTCACTCAAGCTCCGCCACCGCCGTCGTCGAACCCCTCGTCTTCATCGACCTTGGCCGCTGCATCAATTTGAATCCGACCAGAGAACGGCAGCGCCCCTCCGCAGCAGATCCAGTATTGTAAGTTTCCCCTTTCTGCATCTTGTATATATGCTAGGTTTGATAGTTCTTCTGTACAGTTCGCAGTTCATCCCCTGTTCTTCGTATTTCCTTTGCCGGGGCTTCTTTTGATCCCACCGTAGCATAAATCTCGTGCGGTACCTATCCCGCATCCATTTTATACACTAGCAGATCTTCTTTTCTTGCAAAGAATCCTCATTAGGATGCATGAACTTCTCTGTATCATGTTTTAGGTCTAGAAAGTTTTCCTTTCTAAACGACCATTTGATCCAGAATAACAGTTGTAACTTATGAAATCTGTTTTTATCACCCGGAACACTTCTTATGTTAAATGCCTTCAACATGACTGTTGAAACGTACGGTTTAAACACATCCCACTTGGTCTGTAAACCTTGGCACCTTCTCAGGTCTTCAAAACTTTGAACTGTCGCTAACACCTGTGGCGGCTTAAATAATGCTGCCCAATTATTCTTATGTCATTAGGCCCCTTTAAGCCGCTACCATTCAGCAATTTGAATATCTTCTTCCGGGTTAAAATTTAAACCGGAACTTCTTATTTTGCAATAGGTCAATCTGTTGTCATGGGCCTAAGCCAAGCAAAGCTCATGTAACCTGCAATTGGGTTCCATCCACTGTCACCAAAAGCAAGCTGGCTGAATTTGTGAAGTCTGGTCACTTGCCAAAAAAGGAAGTCATGTCTTATCGTGTTCCTAACCCATCTGAAGAAAAGCCTCAACCAAAAGACGGGGAAGTGATAGTTTTCACGGATCACATGAACCGGGGATTTGCCCCTCCCGGCTAAAAAATTTTCAGAGAAGTTCTGAATTTCTTTGACCTTAGACCTCAAGACATCGGGCCTAATTCCGTGTCAAACCTCTGCAATTTTCAAGTTTTCTGCGAAGTGTACCTGGGAGAAGAACCAAGTCTGCTTTTGTTCAGAGAACTTTTTTATTTGAACCGGCAAAACGAACGTGCCAACGGGCCGAGTCTTGAGCTTGGCGGCATCTCCATCCAGCGGCGAAGAGATTTTTTTCCTTATGCTGAATTGCCAAGTCACCGAAAATCGGAACGGGACGTGGTTCTACTGCCAAGATACATCACCGGTGATGAGAAGCCACTGCCGGCTTCGCGCCTGCGTCTCGAATCCAATCATCCACCGGCAGATAAGTTATCCGGTGTTGAGCGCTTGCCTCTCAACCCCACCATCAAGAAGATCAAAGCTCTTCTAGGAGCGGTTTAAATGGCATCGATCTGGTTGATGCGGGTCACTGGAGGATACTACCATTAAGCCGCGCTCGTGCTTAATGTGTACTTATCTGAGCGAAAAACATGACTCGATCGTCCTAGCTCTGATGATTTATCGACGATGCAATAGATGCTACCGTCCAAACTCCGTTGAAGGAAGGCCTCAGTAACGATAATGCCTTGACTTACTTCCTACAGAAGAAGAACCGGCTCTATGATAAGTTACTAATCTTCACAAATACTCTTTTATATGTTACCTTCTTATACTTATGATTCCTTATCTGTTTCCACAGGCCAGCGATGACTTCTGGAAGGTCAAGTATGACCATGAAGCTGCTAAACAGGCCAGGGCGGCCAAGAAGACTGAAAGAAAAACCGCCAGGATGGGCACCTCTAAGAAGAAGAGACCCAGCGCCTCTGATCTGCTTAAACTAGATGACTCTTCTTCGGATGAGGAAGAGGTAATCTTTTTCAATTTTCTTTAACTCCTTTGCCATTCCTTACTAACATTTGATCCTTTCAGGAGGATACTGGAAACAGTCAAGCAGCTGGCGAAGAGGTAACTATAATTTCCTCCGACTCGGAGCCTTTGCCAACACAAAAAATCCGAAGGGTGACCCGGAAAGTAAGGTTTTCACACCCTCTACCTTACCAAGATCCTCAATTTCTTTTGAAGCAACAACAATTTGAGAACCATAGGCAAAATCGGGCCACTCAAGACGCAGAACTCTCCTCCGGCTTACCCGATATAACCAGGAAGCGTCGAACTGAGGTCATCTCCGCTTTGCGTTCTGTTTATCCTTTGGCTGGTTTATTTCGTCGACCCCTCAATTCATCTAACTCCAATTATCAGGATACCTCTCTGTCTTCCGGTGAGTCGATGCAATCAAACATGCCAGCTTTTAAAACAGCTCCCGGGTAATGCCACCTTTCTTACTTTAAGTTTTCCCATACTTATTCGTTGGTACTCATCCTTCCACTTTGACTGATAGCCTGCAAGTGAAGCCTAGCAAGAAGGCCAAAAAGAATAATTTGTCCCGAGACCCGGTGATCACTGAACCGGCAATTGACTCATCCGTTCTGATAGCTCCACTCATCACCCACCGCTTTGAACCGCTTTTGATATTCGGTGTCAACCTCGACCGCCTGCGAGAAGGCGTTGTTCACGATTCGATAAGCGGAAACTCCTAGCCGGTCCATCTGTTGAACCGAAGTTGCATTCTTGAAAAGCCAATATGTTGAACCGGGCCAGCCAACTGTCCTTGCTCGATGCACTGCCAAGGAGGAGTTTTCCCAACGTCGGAAAACCAAACAGGACATCACTGATTATACTCACCTAAGCATTGGCGATATAGTCTCGGGCTATTTGAACCAAGTGCACAATAGCCGTGACCTAGAAATTGACATGGTGAAGCAAATACAACATAAATCTGAGGTATACCTTTATCCTTACTTACTGTATCAGCCCCCAAGTCTATTGCTTATAAATGAATATGCTATAGACTTAGAAATCTACTTACTATTAATTTTGTCCGGCTTAAATTGAATATATTTAACTCGGTGATAGCATTAAACTTTGAATTTGGGTTACACATTAGCCCCCAAGTGTCAAGTGCCTTTACTTGTAAAGTGCTTGAGACTTAATATACATGACCCGGTAAAATAGGTTAAGAAAGTCTTTTAAGCATACATTAGCCCCCAAGTACCAAGTATCTTTACTTGTAAAGTGGTTGGGACTTGAATGTAATCTTACCATGATTCTTACCATAACTTAATGTCGATGCAGGCCGCCATCAGTCAATTTGAGACAAAGATTGCTGATCTGAAGAGTCAGTTGAAAACCCAAGAGCTTGAAACTCAAAAAGCCAACTCCAAGTTTGAATTCAGTGTCTCTGAACAAGAGAAACTGAAGAAAAATTTTGAATCGGAGAAGAAAACTTGGGTTGAAGAGAGGGCTTTACTGGTGACTCGGGCTGAAACAGCAGAGGCATCTCTTGCCGAGGCAACCGCCGAGCTGTCCGGCTTAAAACGCCAGATATCTAAAATGGTCTCAGCAATCTTTGGTAAGTTACGATGTATAACTCTGAATATCACAATAATTACTTTGATGTCTATTTTAACTGTTAACTCCGGCTCACCTTATATTATAAACGCAGGCCCCAGGAGCATGAACCTTAAGCAGAATATGCTGGTCAAGCTTAAGGCGGTGTACACTCTGGTGGAACAACTATACACGGGTCTGGCGTGCTTTAGCCGTTGTGGCTTTATCAAATGATGCTCCTTACCTCCTGCAAGATGTACTCAAGCGGCTTGCCGTGTTACCTCAACGGATTCAGGAGTTAAGGCGAGCATCTGGTAGAGCCGGGGCCATAGCCGCCTTAAGCCGGGCTAAAGCATTGGCTCGAGCTAGATTTAGCGGCGTTGCTCTTGGATACCCGGCTTAAAGGAGGGCGGCTCTGCACTCGATCAATCAGACTTCACCACCTGTGTGAGAGTCGTACGTCCTGTGGCCACCATCATCGGCAATGATATTGATCTTACAAAGTACCAGCCGGGTTATGACAATGAGAACCAGAGGATTCCAACTCCACATTATGATGACATCAGCCTGATCCCTCCAACTCGTAAGCATACCTTCGCTCCTGAAGTTGACCCGGCCAGCTTAATGGATGATGAAGCTAAATTTGAAGCCTTAAGCGGCATTGACTGGACCTCGTCAACCTTCCAGGACAAAACAACCGAAGGAGAGGCGGGGAAGGATAACCCGGAGTCATCAAGCCAGCCAGAAGAATGAGCCGCCAGATGTGTTATGACTTTTGCAAAACAATGCTTCACTTACCTTAGACTCAGGGAGTCTTGTAGTAGGATAGAGAAAACTCCTTAACTCTGTCATGCCTTCGCGCATGTTTTGCGGTGCTTAACAATGTCTCAAGCCGCCAGCAATGTGCACTACCGGCTTACTTGAATCATCCAAAAGCTTTCTGCTTTACTCTGTGTATAAAACAAAAATTTTCCTTTGGCATCTCACCACATCCGGGGTCATGTAAGATAACGTTAACCCGGAGTAGGAACCAAAACATCATAAGTATCAGCTGGTTTAAGGCGTACCTTACCGGTTTACTCGATCCCAAAAAAGCAGACAGTTATACTTAACTTCTGAAAATTGGCACATATAATGTTTACCTGGCCCTTAGTATTATTTACTCTTATAGAATAAAGTAAACCTGATTTTCAAAGGCCTCTGATTCGAATACAATCAGTAGAACCGTCCCAGAAGGGTTAAGCTAAGATTCGGATACGATCATATAGCCCCCAATGGCTTTGGCAATGCCGATCAAATGGGTACCGACAGCTATGTTCTCTTTGGTTCAAATACGACCTATGTTTGAACAGGAAGCCCCCAAGTGACCATGAGAGTTGTTTAATGACGCTGATTCGAATACGATCCACGTCAGACCCAAAGAGGTTAAGCTATGATTCAAATATGATCAAGAAGCCCCCAAGTGGGTTCGGCAGTGTGCCAATCAGTTGGGTATCGACATCTATGTTCTCTTTGGTTCGAATACGACCTATGTTTGAACAGGAAGCCCCCAAGTGACCATGGCTTGATTCAGATATGATCATAAGCCGGACCAAAGGGAAAGCCGGATTCAGATATGATCCGCTCCCTGTTAGTCGTTTCCATCACCTGGTCAAGAAGACACATAAACCTTGTAGGATGGAAAAGAAAGAGGTCTTGCTTTATTGCTTTATATAATATATACATTGCTAAAAATAAAAGATAAGTATACTCTGAAAGCCAGCGGCTTAAGTATAGTAGGGCCGGAGATGCGCTATGTTCCACGGCCGGCGGGTCTCCTCCTCCGACTTACGTGAGTCTTTGTGCTCTCGAACATCGATGAGGTAATATGACCCGTTGTTGAGATTCTTGCTGACCACAAAAGGTCCTTCCCAAGGAGGGGATAGCTTGTGCATATCAGTTTGATCCTGGATGAGCCGGAGCACCAAATCGCCTTCCTGGAAAGTTCTGCTTCTAACCCGGCGGCTGTGATAACGGCGCAGGTCTTCTTGGTAAATCGCCGGCGGGGCTCTTGACAAGTCTCGCTCTTCATCCAACAAGTCAAGTGCATCTGTCGAGCTTTTTGTTATCAGCCTCAACGTAAGCCGCCACCGGGGTGAATCATGCCGGATGTCACTTGGTAGAACCGCCTCTGCTCCGTACACCATGAAGAAAGGTGTATAACCAGTAGACCTGTTGGGCGTTGTGTTGATGCTCCATAGCACAGAAGGTAATTCCTCCACCCAACAACCCGGAGTTATTGTAAAGGAACTAAGAGCCGTGGTTTGATACCCTTCAAGATCTCTTGATTAGCTCTTTCTGCCTGACCATTAGACTGGGGTTGAGCAACAGCTGAAACATCGAGCCGGATGTGCTCTTGTTGACAGAACTCTTCCATGGCACCCTTGGAGAGATTAGTGCCATTATCGCTTATAATTCGTGTGGAAAACCAAAGCGAAAGATCACCTTTTGATGAACTGAACTACCGTGGCTGCATCACACTTCTTGACCGGCTCGCTTCAACCCACTTGGTGAATTTATCCATCTGCGACCAACAGTGTGTCTTCTTATCTTTAGACCTTTTGAAAGGTCCAACCATATCAAGCCCCAGTATCGCAAGCGGCCAAGTAATGGAATCATCCTCAATTCTTGAGCGGCACATGAGCTCGTCTTGAGAATTTTTGACATCCGTCACATTTGCTCGACCAGATCCTCCGCATCGGCATGAGCCGTCAGCCAATAAAAACCATGACGAAAAGCCTTGGCTACCAGAGACTTTGAACCGGCATGATGACCACAATCACCTTCATGAATCTCATGAAGTATTTCCTGACCCTCCGTAGGTGATACACAACGCTGAAACGCCCCAGTGACGCCGCGGTGATGCAACTCGCCGTGAACAATCGTCATGGATTAGCACCGCCTGATGATTTGTCTCGCCAAGGTCTCGTCCTCTGGCAACTCTCCCCGGGTCTTATAGGCTAAGTATGGAACCGTCCAGTCCGGGATGGCATGGAGAGCCGCCACCAGCTGCGCCTCCGGGTCTGGTACTGCAAGCTCTTCCTCTGTAGGCACTCTGACAGAAGGGTTATGCAAAACATCAAGGAAAGTATTAGGTGGCACCGGCTTACGCTGAGACCCCAGCCGGCTTAAAGCATCAGCCGCCTCGTTCTTCCTTCGATCAATGTGCTCTACTTGATAACCCTTGAAGTGCCCAGCCACCGCATCAACTTCATGACGATAAGCCACCATAAGGGGATCCTTAGAATCCCACGTGCCTGACACCTGTTGAGCCACAAGGTCGGAATCGCCCAAGCATCTTACCCGGCTTAAATTCATCTCCTTGGCCATCCGGAGACCATGGAGTAAGGCCTCATATTCAGCTGCATTGTTAGTATAGGGAAACATAAGCCGGAGCACATAACAAAATGTGTCACCTCGAGGGGAAGTTAAAACAACTCCAGCCCCCGAGCCTTCCAACTGTCTGGACCCATCAAAGTGAATAGTCCAATACGTGTTATCCGGCTTCTCCTCTGGTGCCTGCAACTCCGTCCAATCATTAATAAAATCCACTAGGGCTTGAGACTTGATAGTTGTGCGTGGCATATACTTCAAACCGTGAGGCCCAAGCTCGATGGCCCACTTGGCAACTCGTCCTGTGGCTTCCCTATTCTGGATGATGTCTCCCAAGGGGGCTGAACTTACCACAGTTATAGGATGACCCAGGAAGTACTGTTTTAGCTTCCCGCTCGCCATGAACACCCCATAATCGAGTTTCTGCCAATGCGGATACCTTTGCTTGGACTCTATGAGCACCTCACTGATGTAATAAACCAGCCGTTGAACCGGATGCTCCTTGCCAGTCTCCTTACGCTCCACCACAATAGCCACACTAACAGCACGTGAGTTAGCAGCAACATACAATAGCAATGGCTCTTTATCAATCAGAGCTGCGAGAACCGGCGGCTCAGCCAATTGTCTCTTTAAATCCTCAAAAGCAGCATCAGCAGCCTCACTCTAGACAAAGGTGCCTGCTTTCTTCATCATCTGATACAACGGTAAAGCATTCTCCCCTAGCCGGCTTATGAATCGGCTTAAAGCTGCAACACGACCCGCCAGTCGCTGAACATCATTGATGCACGCCGGCTTAGCCAGAGAGGTAATCGCCTTGATCTTCTCCGGGTTAGCTTCAATGCCCCTGTTTGAGACCAGGAATCCCAAAAGTTTGCCTGCAGGTATACCAAATACACACTTGTCCGGGTTAAGCATCATCTTGTAGACCCGGAGATTATCGAAGGTTTCCTTTAAATCGGAGATCAAGGTTTCCTTCTCTCTGGACTTCACCACAATGTCATCCACATAAGCATGAACATTGTGCCCAATCTGATTGTGGAGACAATTCTGCACAAACCGCTTATAAGTCGCCTGGGCACTCTTGAGCCCAAATGGCATAGACACATAGCAGAAGGCTCCAAACGGAGTAATGAAAGCCGTCTTCTCCTGGTCCTTAACTGCCATCTTGATCTGATGATAACCAGAGTAAGCATCCAAAAAGCTCAACCGCTCGCAACCCGCAGTGGCATCGATGATTTGATCAATGCGGGGCAAAGCAAAGGGATCAGTCGGACAAGCCTTATTTAGGTCTGTGTAATCGACACACATACGCCAAGTGCCGTTTTCTTGAGCACAAGCACCGGGTTAGCCAACCACTCCGGGTGAAAAACTTCCACGATGAACCCTGCTGCTAAGAGCCGAGCGACCTCTTCCCCTATAGCCTTTCGCCTTTCCTCATTGAATCGCCGGAGAAACTGCTCGACCGGCTTATACTTGGATCAATATTAAGAGTGTGCTCAGCGAGTTCTATCGGGACACCGGCATGTCGGAAGGTTTCCATGCAAAGATGTCCGGTTCTCATGGATGAACTCGATGGCGCGCTTTCCTATTTGGGATCAAATTGGTGCGATGCTGAACTGCTTGGAAGAGTCACAGAGTGAAGTCAACCAGTTTTGTCTCGGCGGCCGACTTAAATTTCAAAGCCGAGTCTTGCTCTATGGTTGGCTTCTTCAAAGAGGTCATATCTGCGGGTCAACATTAGTTTGATAAAACTTCAACTCCTCTTCAAAGACAAGCGGATTCAGCATAAGCCGCATCTCCTTCCTCGCACTCCAAAGCCACCTTTCGACTCCCATGCACAAAGTGATGGTGCCCTTGTAACCCGGCATCTTGAGCTGCAGATAAACATAACACGGCCGTGCCATGAACTTGGCATAAGCCGCCATCCAAACAGAGCATGATATGGGCTTCGATTTTGACTACCTCAACCGTCGACTTCTCAGCCACGGAATCGTATTCGTCTCCAAAAGCCACTTCCAGCTCAATCTTTCCAACAGATCGCCGACTTACGGGCACCACCCCATGGAAAACAGTGTTGGACGTCCTCAAGTCCTTATCAGTCAGACCCATACGGCGAAAGGTCTCATAATAGAGAATATTGATGCTGCTTCCGCCGTCCATGAGTACCTTAGTGAATTTATATCCACCAACCTGAGGGGCCACCACCAACGCTAACTGACCCGGGTTATCAACCCGGAGGGGGTGATCTTCTCTACTCCAAATGATGGGCTATTCTGACCACCTCAGATAATGGGGAATCGCCGGTTCAACCGAATTCACAGCCCTTTTATGAACCTTCTGGTCACGCTTACACAAGTTAGTGGTAAACACATGGTATTGCCCACCGTTTAACTGTTTTGGATGGCTCTGATAACCTGACTGCTGGTGCTGCTGTCCTCGTTGACCGGACTGCTGCTGATTATAGCCCCCTTGACCACCTTGAAAACCGGAACTTGAGCCGCCACCCGGGCCATGGAAACCACCCGCTCCTGAATCGCCGCCTGACCCATGATTGCCATAAAAAATGTTTGAATTCTTGAACGCCTTCATGATCGCGCAGTCCTTCCATAAGTGGGTGGCAGGATTTTCTCGAGTACCGTGTCTTGGACAAGGCTCATTCAGAAGCTACTCAAGAGATGGACCTGAGCCACCAGATCGAGGAGGTCCTCTCCCCTTACGCTTCTTGTTATTACCTTGAGCATTAGCATTGGCCACAAACGCCGGGTTACCATCCGGCTTACGCTTCTTACCACCTTGACTTGTCGGCTGTTGCTGCTGACCCTTTCCGTTGCCATTCTTCTTTCCCTTCCCTGTCTTTTCCTCCTCAGACACGGGATCTTCAGTAGTATCAGAATCGGCACACTTAACCAAAGCCGCCATCAGCGTACCCATGTCATTGCAATCACGCTTAAGGCGCCCCAGCTTCTGCTTCAGCGGCACAAAACGACAATTACGATGGAGCATATGTACATGAGAGCGGCATCCATCTTATCGGATGAATGTGTTATTTCCTTGACCGGCGCACCCAATGAGTTGTGGATGACCCTCCTCCTGCTTACAATTGGTCAAGTCCACAATGGACATAGATTGCTTGCAAGTATCCTTAAAGTTCTGGATGAACCGGGCCTTTAACTCGGCCCATGAACTGACGGAATTGGGAGGCAAGCTTTTCAGCCAAGTTCGGGCCGTTCCATCTAACATCATGGTGAAATACTTTGCCATTGCCGCGTCGCTGACTTCCAATAATTCCATGGCCATCTTGTAGATTTCAATCCATGCCCCCGGCTGTAAGTCGGCCGTGTAATTCGGCACTTTTCGAGGACCCTTGAAATCCTTGGGCAGACGCACATCTCGAAGAGCTGGCACCAGAAAAGGGAAACCGCCGGTTCTAGTAGCCACCCCGGCTCCAACAGAAATCATTGGATACTCTGGGAAACCATCATACGCCGTCTGCTGAGCCGCTAATTGAGCCGCCCGTTCATCCTCCTGACGCAATCGATCCTGCACCGGATTATAGCCGCCGGGTTGGTTGCGACGCTGGGCATACTTGATAAAGCCTCGACTCCATGTGTCTGCGTAACTTTCGGACTCGGTTTGGTCGAGGTGCCACCCAAGGCTGATGAGTGGAATGAATCTGTCCCTGCTTTGTAAGAATAGGCTTCTTCTTTGTGCCAAGGCCGTCTGAAGAAGCTCCTAGCCCTCTGGGTTTCCACCGCCGTCGGTCGTCACCTCCTTTGGGAGAGCCGCCCGACGCGCCGATCTTTGCTATGAGGTTCTCGATCGGGTTAGAAAAGTGGCCCGGAGGGGTTGGTATGTATCGGGGCGGAGCCACGCTCCCGTGAAGAGGTGCTGTCTCTCGAGGCTGAACCGGCCCTCCGGGTGTCATAAATTGATTGGCTTCAGGCGGGTTGCTAGGACCAGCTCCGGGTGTCGTGAAAAGATTCCGAGGATCGTAAGCCGGAGGCAGACGGGACTGGGTTTTCTGATGCCTCCTTCTCATCACCTCATTGGATGCATTCAGATTCATGTTAAGCTGGAAAGCCTCCGACTGAAGTCGCTGCGCCCGTGCATCCAAAGCCGGCCGCTCTGCAGCTAGCCTGGTGTCCTCAGCCGCCAAGACCTCCTTGGCCCGGGCTATCTCCTCACGCACCTTTGCCACCTCTGGATTATGCTCATCCGGATTTGCAGGAATAACCGTGGAGGTTAACAAGGCCGTCAACTTGTCCATAAGATCTATCAGCACCTGAGCCGTCGAGCGCGCGGGGCCTCCTGCCCCGGCCGCTCCTAACCCGGACGTTATTGCTGCCGCAGCCGTCGAGTTTTGGCCAGGTTGGGTACCAGCCATGAAGACTCCTGCCCAGCTTGGCGGCTCATAGCAATCCGGAACGCTAGAGCCATCAGAACAGCCCCCTAGCATGCCTTCTTGGACCTGATACAGATAATCTGTTGAGCCGGAGGACGACTCATCATCTGATGGGACGGCCGTCTCTTTGCCATCTTTAGATCCTTCCGAAAGTGCCTCTCCATGAACACAGCCCACAAAGGCACGCTTCATCATAGGTTGAATCTGAGCGGGTCTTGCACGCTGAGCCATCTCAATGAGGTCGGTACAGCTGTCCGGCTCTGGGCCCGCTCACCAATCCGGCCGATGAAAACATGAATTCCGCCAAAGGGACTGGTACCGTACTCAATTGAGTCGGCGTCGGGCCCCAACCTTCGTTGTCGATGTAGATCTTGCCACGGCGACTCTTGGTCATCCGCCCACTCGTATCCCTTGAGCCCTTGAAGCTGCCCTTCAAGAACTCAAATCCACCGTCGCCGGCCCCACGGTGGCGCCAACCGTCGTGGAATTGTCACGGCGGATGTCCTCTTGCAAGGACTTAATCATGGAGCCATCGCAACTAGGAAGCTTAAAGGGTTAATCGGGACAAAGGACACGAGAGGTTTATACTAGTTCGGCTCCTTACGGTGAAGGTAAGCCTCGTCTAGTTGGGTTGGTATTGCTTGAGGTTTCGATGACCGAGGAGCGAGATCGCTATGCCCGGTTCTCGATTGGTTGTTTCTTGCCCTAAGCCGCTGCGGGTCGTCCCCTTATATACATGGGTTGGCGCCTGCAGCTTCGAAATCGGCCGGCTCATAAGCGAGGTCCGGCTCGGTGACTAGTCAAGTCTACCTTATGATACAAGTCATGCCATTATGGCGGCTTACTACAACGGGCCTTAAGTCGCTCAGGGGCCTTAGGCTCCTTGTTGAGTCGCCATCTTCATGCATGGACTTGGGCTTCAGTCTGGTAACTATTTACGTAACCCGGCCCCTCCTGGGCGGCTTACACAAATAGTTATATCCCCAACAGAATGGGTTTCTGTCAGATGCGCTCCGATGAAAGCTCGCGAAGGGAAGGTGGTGTGATGTGGATCTAGATCCTCGTCTCTTATATAGGCAGCTCATTTGCGCAGCTAGGGAGGTAAATGTAAAAATACCCTGGCTTTTCGCATTCATTCAACACGTGGAAGATGGCCATTATTGGGCGTGGAAGCCAAGGAGCGCGATGTTTACAAGAGGCCGGACACTATTCAAACAGGGACACCGGATTTGGAGAAGAACCCGCCTTGCAATACCGAAGACCATCTACGCGCCGGACTCGTCGTTGTTGAAGCCTGGTTCGGGGGCTACTGAGGGAGTCCTGGATTAGGGGGTGTCCGGATAGCCGGACTATGACCTTTGGACGGACTCCTGGACTATGAAGATACAAGATTGAAGACTTCGTCCCGTGTCCGGATGGGACTTTCCTTGGCGTGGAAGGCAAGCTTGGCGTCTGGATATGTAGATCTCCTACCATTGTGGCGACTCTGTGTAACCCTAACCCTATTCGGTGCCTATATAAACCGGAGGGTTTTAGTCCATAGGACGAACAACAATCATACCATAGGCTAGCTTCTAGGGTTTAGCCTCTCTGATCTCATGGTAGATCTACTCTTGTACTACCCATATCATCAATATTAATCAAGCAGGGTAGGGTTTTACCTCCATCGAGAGGGCTGAACACAGGTAAAAACATCGTGTCCCTTGTCTCCTGTTACCATCCGCCTAGACGCACAGTTCGGGACCCCCTACCCGAGATCCGCCAGTTTTGACACCGACACCAATCCATACCCAGAATCACATCCAAACCTTGCGATTCCAAAATTATCAGATCTGAGGGGAAAACATGCCTACCTATGGTCAATGGCATCTGAAAACATCCTTGGCTTGCCATATACTCTGCTCCTGGAGAGCTCACTAACATAGGTGTACTAAGAACTTTGGTGGGCAGTTTATAGTTATCCACAAATCCCCTTGATATGTATGAATGTAATGCACCAGTATCAAAAGGAACGAGTGCAGTAAATGACTTAACCAAAAACTTACCTATTGCTGCATCTGGCTGGGCTTCAACCTCCTCCACGTTAACGTGGTTCACCTGTCCCTTGTTGAAAGGGTTGGGCTTCTTCCCAGAGCTTCCATTGTTGTTTCCATTCTTAGCTTCAGGACATTCATTGGCGTAATGTCCAGTCTTCTGGCACTTGTAGCAAGTAACGTGGCTTAGATCTTTCTTGGCGGGTGTTGCCAGGTTGGAACGGTTCTGTCCGTTGCTTCCTCCATTACCATTCCCGTTCTTGGGGCCACTATGATTGTGCGAACTTCCTCCAGTGTGATTGTGACCTCAATGGTTATGCTGAAGGGGTCCTCCTGAGTTCGGTGTAAAACGGGGTCTCTGCTGAGCTCCAGAATTATACTTCCCTTGTCCATACTTCCTCTTGCGGTTGTCAATTTGCTGCTGCTTCGCTTCAATCATGAGAGCTCTATCTACCAACTCCTGGTAGTTATTGAAATTTTCCACCATCAACTGCATGCTCAGCTCATCATTCAGTCCTTCCAGAAACTTCTCCTGCTTAGCTACATCCGTAGCGACGTCATCTGGGGCATAACATGCTAGTTTACTAAAGTCATCCACATACTGGCCAACGGTGCGCCCTCCTTGGGTAAGTTGCGAAACTCACGCTTCTTCATGGCCATAGCTCCTGTTGATACATGGGCGGTCTGAAAAGCTTCTTTGGGCGGTCCCATGTAATAGTGTCGATGGGGTAAGTGGCTGTGAAGTTCTCCCACCAAGATGCTGTGGGTCCCTCAAGCTGATGTGCGGCAAAACGCACTCTCTCCGCATTTGTGCATCCTGCAGTGGTCAACTCGCTTCCAATCTTGCGGAGCCAATCATCTGCAACCATCGGCTCGGTGCTGCTGGAGAACACCGGTGGATTCAGCCTTGGAAAACGGGCTAAGTGATCAACAGGTGGTGGTGGTGGTGGGTTGTTGTTGTTGTTGTTGTTGTTGTTGTTGTTGTTGTTGTTGTTGTTGTTGTTGTTGTTGTTGTTGTTGTTGTTGTTGTTGTTGTTGTTGTTGTTGTTGTTGTTGTTGTTGTTGTTCCCCTGATTCTGATTCTGGACTAGTATCTGCATCAATGCATTCTATTGTTGGATCAACAGTGAGCTCCAGTGGGAAGGCAAATCCATTGTCGCGTCTCGGAGGCATCTGCTGGGTTTAGAAAAGGTGAGAAAACAGAGTACAATGAGGTCTAGGGGAAAACACTACCCATATGCACATGAGACAAACACAAACATATCACTCAATCAATCAAACAAGGGCATACAATCGGTCTAGAACTATGGTTACAAAAGTGCTTGGACTATACTATATACATGGGGGAATACTACTACTGATATGGTGGTCGACTAGAAAAATTGATCGGTCCAAGACTCCATGATATCCGCTCCAGCTTCATCTACATAGTCATCATCGCTATCGTTAGGGTCCGAGTCGGTGTCGTCGATGATGATGTAGTTCTCTGGGCAAGTGGAACCGTCATCTTCTCCTCCTGGTGTGGGGTCTCCCATGAATACTCCGATCTTCCTCGTTAGGTCGTCATTCTTCTCCACTAGTACGACGGTATCCTCCTCATAATCTTCATGTGTCGCCTTGAGTTCTTCCTCCAGCTCCGTGATCCTTGTCATTGCCTTCTTCAAATCTGTCATGCCTGCGCACATCTGGTTCTCCTGGCGTCGAATGCTGGTTTAGTTCCTGGATGAAAGCTGCAATTGATCTATCCTTCCTGGTGCCGATCATCTCCCATTGCTCATCTCGGCGCCCACAAATCTGGTAGATAGTATCCTTGAGATCCTTGTGGTAAACTTCCCCAATGCATCCCATGGTGATGTGGGCTACCATACTCTTTCCTAGACTCCAGGTTGGTGCATCAAAGGAAAACTCTATGGGCTCAGTGACTGGCGTGAATGTCCTTCCTGGAACTTGAACTTGAATCATCCAGCGCTCCTCTTCTGGTAAAGTGGCGTTGTAAGTCCCGGTGAAGCTTGCTATTCCGATGTTCAGGTACCTAGTGACTTCCTTCAAGTGGCGTCCAAAAGGGGTGTCTTCATCCGGTTGCGTGAACTTGATCCTTGCATCCGCCATCCTAAAGAGTAGAAAATGGAGAGGAGTTAGAAATGAGAAGAGAGTAGTGATCTAGGGCTTTAGCTTAGTGGTCGTGTCCTACAGTCAGTGTCCGCTCTGATACCATCTTGTAGCGACCAGACCTCAAACAGTCTGATCTTTGTGCATCAGTGTCATCCCTGGATCGGTAATGCTGACAGGCACAATACTTGAAGGATTTATAATAGAGTAGCAATCACACACTTATTATATCGAATGTCTCAAAAGAGAAATTATTACAATAAATATGGCTTAAGGCCATCTAATACGATAACAGCGGAAGGCTTGGAAGATAAAGTGAGCCCATCATCTCCAACGGCATCACTCAGTGAAAGACCACGACCTAAGGCTCCTTACTCGTCGTCTGAAAAGTATGCAATATGATACGTTGCAGCCCGAAAATGGGTCAGCACATGGAATATGCTGGCAATGTAACACAAGGGAGTAATGAACAGAATAAAGCTATCACTATATGCATATATGGTTGGTGGAGGCTGTATGGTTGATATGTTTTGCGAAAAGCCAATTTTCCCCTACAACAAAGGAATAAATCTTATTTAACTACAAAGTTGGTTGAAAACATTGAGAATGGTAAACCCTGTCTCAATCCCAATTAAAAGTAATTAATAACCCAAAAATATTAATTTAGAGTGATGAGATCCACATGATAATCCAAGAACCAAATACTCAAGGTGTCCATAACCGGGGACACGGCTAACCATGATTAGTTTGTACACTCTGCAAAGGTTTGCGCACTTTTCCCCACAAGACTCGATCTCCTTCGTTTGATTTCTCGCACTACAATATGTTTGAGAAACGGATGCCCGAGACACAGTCTTTCCGAAGAGGTCCCCTTAACCGATAGATAGGCCTGTACACCTACAATCCCCTACATCTACTAGCCCATCATAGAAAGGTTTCCCACAACTTACTCAACTATGTCAGAGCCCATAATGGCATGTGGCTGCACACGGAAGTTTCTAGCATGAATAATCTTATGATCGCTTTGAGCCTGGATGGCAGTCCATAGGAGAATCACACGGTACCCCGGGATTTCCAAAAATACAGACAACACTGGGTTCCCCGGGTGCCTCAATCCACCCAGATGTGTATTAAAGTTGCCACCTTAAGTTGAACCATTAAGTAACAACCTCACATCTGTCATGATTACACTCAAACCCAATCCATGCCTACGAGCATAGCATAGCAATATAAGCAACGAAGAAATAACTCCCATAGCTTTGATAATAAACAGGTAAATAGGTACTACCTCATCTACTTCCCAAACCCACAATTTAATCCAGATCCTAACCATGCAATTGTTTGAGGATTGATCTAATTCAATAAAACTGGGTAGTAAAGAGGTATGTTCAAAGTGTTACTTGCCTTGCTGATGATCCGCGAAACCTAGAGACTCGTAGTAGCACGCTTCGCACTCCGGGTACTCTATCGCAAACAAACAAGCATACAATAAGCAATCAAGCAAGGGGCACGGGTAAAACTCAAATAAGATATCCAACCAGAAAGTTCAACTTAAGAACTCCGATTTGCAAAAAGAATCAAATCAAACGAAGCAACAAAACTCAAACTTCGAAATAAACAAACTTCGTTTACTATTCTGGACTAAAGTCAAATTTTACAGTAGCAAAAACTTGTTTAAGTTGATTAAACAGAAAGAGGGTCTCGACACAAAACTCTAGGCGCTTGAATCGCCTGATTCCCATAAACGAGCGAAAAGATAAACTAAAACGAAAATCCGATCAGAAATCGCGATAAAAAATAATCGCGGAAAATCCGAGAAAAAGAAAAACCGACGAACAGGCTAACGAACGAACTTTCGCTGTCTGTGGCTAAACGGTGAAAACCATCCATTAAAACGAACTAACGAACGGGCGTTCGCTAAAAAAACTAAACCGAAAAAACCGATCTAAATAAAAAAACGCATCTAGGGTTTAAAAAAAACCGATCGCTTTTCTCAAAAACCGAGGTGGCGGCGGCTACCACCGCGAGGTCCGTGAGGTGATGGCGGCGGCGAGCGGCTCCGTGGCGGTGGTCGGCGGCGGCGGCGGCATCGGCGGCGGGTCGGCTCCGACGGCGGCAGCAGGTATGGCGGCGGCGTGAAATGGCGGCGCGCTAGGGTTTCAATGGGTCGGGTTGGTGGGCTCTTCCCCCTGCCTTGGCGGCTTATAAGCCCTCACCGAGGCGGCATCCGTGGCGGGTCGGCTCGGCTCAATGGCGCTGCTGGCTGGCGTCGGCAATGCGGGCTAGCGCGGCTAGGGTTTCAAGAGGTCGGGTTGGTGGGCTGCTGCCCGGCCTTGGCGGCTTATAAAGCCCCCCTGAGTCCCGAGCGATTCTGCCCAAAGTCGGTTTCCCCTTTTAAAAAAAATTTATTCCGCGAAGTAAAATGAATAAAAGAAATATAAACAGGCTCCAAAAATCCTGAAATAAACTTTCCCCATCCTTTAAAAATCTACCAGATAAGATCTACTATATTAAAGGATCCAACGTCTTCGACCACCTCGTTCGATCCCCCCGCCTCGTTCGACCTCCCATCTTACGATCCCGCACAAAAAAACCGCAAGGAACAACCCACGTTCGAGGACAACTGAAAAAAAGAAAACCTTCTCCGGCATGTCTGTCTCCGTCCTCAGATCTCAGCGCCTCCTTCCCCTTGTCCACCGGACGAGGCCCTCTCCAGCGGACGCCCCCCTCTCCGGCGACTAAACAGGTGCTTCCCTCTACTCCCATCAATTTAGCATCGCCCCGCCCATGGAGCTATTGCCATGCCCACAAGCGGCCATGGTCGGGACCGGCACCACACTTGGATGGAGAGGTCTGACAACGGACCAATGCGACGGTGGGGATGGCCGGATGGGGTCGTGGTGGTCTGACCACGACGGTGGATGCGGCGATGGAGGTCTAGGAGCAGGAGAGGTATGTCCGCTACAACTATGAAGGCGACGACAGAGACCAGGGAGGAGGAAAGGTATGCGAGCTACAACGGTGGAAACGGTGGCGGAGGTCAAGGAGACGGGGGATAGGAACGCTCTCAGGTCTCGGCAGTGTGTGTAGGGTGCTCGCTAGAATTCCCCACTCGTGGAAGCAGGCGAAGTAGCGCACCTGCGACCTAACATGACTGCTCTGAGTATTGGTTAATAAGATTTCCAACGCCAAATCTGGTATCACCTTGCCCATTCTGCCCTTCATCTCTAATTTTGAAAACAATCGGAGATGTCTGTTTCCTTATCGTCTGTTTGGTTGACTTCGTGTTAGCGTGGAGAGTTAAACTACTTCATATGACCAAGTACTCACTTCCCTGTTGGATTTCAGCTTCACGGAATGGATTATTTGTATGACAGGGAGGTTACAAGTGACGGACCACAATTTGCAGGGTGATTTACTTAGGCAAAGCTAGAATTTTTGTTTAGTTTAGTGTTAACCGCTGAGCAGTCTTGTTGTGTCCAACTTGGTGATAGCAAACTACTGCATACTTCAATAAAGACTGCCACGTCAATTTTGGTGTGTGCAGAGCTCTTCTACTTCTCTTTGTTCTCAAAGAATTTTGTACTGTAGGCTGTACTACTGAATTTCAGGGTCGCAGCAGCAAGGGCGAGGTGGCCGAGTGTGGGGAATGCAGGCATAGGCAAGATGATGTGCTGCGGTTACCAGCTACACACCTATCACAGCCTCCAGTCAGATTTAGGCGACTGGCATTTTGAAAAAATATACAAAAGATCATGCTGGGGCACGCGATGACACCTCACGCACTGACACCAAGTAAAACCTAGATCAGACGGCAAGGAGATATAACGGTAAAGAAATAATGGAAGAGAAATGAAAGAACCCATTTAAAGATAGGTTGTTTTATGAAAATTATCAAGATTATGTATCTTTGCGGTTGTATTGCTACAACCGAAGTTCATTTATTCATGCCCTACTTCTATCTATCTTGCATACATGTCTGAAAACACACATGCTTGCAGTATTTCTCATTGGATTTCCTTTCTCAATCAAATCAGATGGTTCTACTTATCAGCCTATCAGACTTGCTCCTACGGAAAAGGTTGAAGGGATTGAAAAAATCAGTCAATCACAACCACCGATGAAGGATTCGCTGAAAAGTTAAGGATTAGTAGTTCTTTTTTCAAATAATGGATTTGGTATTATATATATGCGAGGAAGGTAATAAAAAAATAGAAGACGCTAATAATACAAAAAAAATAGTTGGTTTCAACGTTTTTTTTTTGCGGGAAGTTTCAACGTTGCTATGGTTCCTTTTAAACGATGAGGCCCTCTCTACTTTCTTCCACACTACCTATCTATTATAGAGTAAACAGATCACAATTAAGAGTTATATAAACAGTGATGGTATTTAGTTATGAAAGTTGGCTAAGTAACTAAGTATCTTTTGTATATCTCATTTTTTTTTACATAAACCACATTGTTATGATAAAAATCAAAATTAACTTGTGCTTCATCCCTCCATTAATGATGCTATCTGTTCTATCTTTGTTGTTCCGTGGCAACGCACGGGCATTCGACTAGTTCAAATAAAATAGCGATAAAATTCCGAATAAAATTCTTATTTGATTTTAATATTAAATCTCCAATATTTCTTTATTTTGAGGAAGTCATTTTATCTTCTCTCTTTTATTTTCATAAAAAAATATTCGAAGAGAAAATAATTAAAATCAAACGATCCTATTTTCCAAATTTGAGAAAAACTCAAATATGAAAATAACGAAATCCCAAACTCTCTTCGTGGGTCCTTGAGTTGCGTAGAATTTCTAGGATCAAGCCAAAATGCAATAAAATATGATATGCAAAGTCGATCTAATGTATAACATTCCAAATTGAAAATTTGGGATGTTACACTTTCTCCTTTTCCGTCTTCCCACATAACCCTACCATTATACCTTATTCCACCATAGTGCTATAACCATGGCTTGCGCTCATGGACTGCATAACAGTTGAAAAGGCTAAAGCGCTTTAAAAAGTATGAACCAATTGCTTGGCTAAAACCTGGGTTGTACATGATATGAATATTTTGTGTGGGGAAGATGGAGCATAGCCAGACTATATGATTTTGTAGGGATAACTTGATTTGGCTATGTTATTTTGATAAGACATAATTGCTTGGTTAGCATGCTTGAAGTATTATTGTTTCTATGTCAACATTAAACTTTTATCTTGAATCATATTAAATCTGAACATTCGTGCCGCAATAAGAAGAATTACATTGAAATTATGCTAAGTAGCATTCCACATCAAAAATTCTGTTTTTATCATTTACCTACTCGAGGACGAGCAGGAATTAAGTTTGGGGATGCTTGATACGTCTCCAACGTATCTATAATTTTTGATTGTTCCATGCTATATTATATTCTGTTTTGGACATTATTGGGCTTTATTATACACTTTTATATTATTTTTGAGACTAACCTATTAACCGGAGGCCCAGCCCAGAATTGCTGTTTTGCCTATTTCAGAGTTTCGTAGAAAAAGAATATCAAACGGAGTCCAAACGAAATGAAACCTTCGGGAACGTGACTTTCGGAACTAACGTGATCCAGAGGACTTGGACCCTAAGTCAAGACATCAACCGGGAAGGCACGAGGTAGGGGGCGCGCCCTCCACCCTCGTGGGTCCCATGTTGCTCCACCGACGTACTTCTTCCTCCTATATATACCTACGTACCCCCAAACTACCTGATACGGAGCCAAAAACCTAATTCCACCGCGCAACCTTCTGTACCCGTGAGATCCCATCTTGGGGCCTTTTCCGGAGCTCCGCCGGAGGGGGCATCGATCACGGACGGCTTCTACATCAACACCATAGCCTCTCCGATGATGTGTGAGTAGTTTACCTCAGACCTTCGGGTCGATAGTTATTAGCTAGATGGCTTCTTCTCTCTCTTTGGATCTCAATACAATGTTCTCCCCCTCTCTTGTGGAGATCTATTCGATGCAATCTTCTTTTGCGGTGTGTTTGTTGAGACTGATGAATTGTGGGTTTATGATCAAGTTTATCTATGAACAATATTTGAATCTTCTCTGAATTCTTTTATGTATGATTGGTTATCTTTGCAAGTCTCTTCGAATTATCAGTTTGGTTTGGCTTACTAGATTGATCTTTCTTGCGGTGTTCTTTCCCAGTGAGAGTAGGGGCAGCAAGGCACGTATTTTATTGTTGCCATCGAGGATAACAAGATGGGGTTTATATCATATTGCATGAGTTTATCCCTCTACATCATGTCATCTTACTTAAAGTGTTACTCTGTTCTTTTGAACTTAATATTCTAGTTGCATGCTGGATAGCGGTCGATGTGTGGAGTAATAGTAGTAGATGCAGGCAGGAATCGGTCTACTTGTCTCGGACGTGATGCCTATATACATGATCATATCTAGATATTCTCATAATTATGCTCAATTCTGTCAATTGCTCAATAGTAATTTGTTTACCCACCGTAATACTTATGCTCTCGAGAGAAGCCACTATTGAAACCTATTGCCCCCGGTCTATTTTCCATCATATTAATCTTCCAACACTTAGCTATTTTTATTGCCCTTTTATTTTACTTTGCATCTTTATCATAAAAATACCAAAAATATTATCTTATCATATCTATCAGATCTCACTTTTGTAAGTGACCGTGAAAGGATTGACAACCCCTTTATTGCGTTGGTTGCGAGGATTTTATTTGTTTGTGTAGGTGCGAGGGACTCATACGTGGCCTCCTACTGGATTAATACCTTGGTTCTCAAAAACTAAGGGAAACACTTACGCTGCTTTACTGCATCACCCTTTCCTCTTCAAGGGAAAACCAACGCAGTGCTTAAGATGTAGCACGTTATATTCACATCGTGCAGCCTCTTTTCCCGGTCCTCCAACCATTACTTCACTCATGCATTAATTGAAGGAGGATGCATTGGCCGTTCAACATTTCGGGAACCGCTACTCCCTCGCTCGTCTGCATTAAAGCCGTATCGGGAACTGTGCCGCCCGCTGTCAAATCGAATAGTATTGCGCCGCCTGCTGCACGCCCGACTCAACACGCCTCCTCGCCTCCATCAAACCCCTCCGTTAAACCCGCATGCAAACCGAGAAACCTACTCCCGCCACACGTTCGTTCATGAGCGGGCCGGAATTAAACGCAACACCGGCCGAGCTCCTCCCGTCCGCCCTCGGTTTAACGAGGCGGGCGCTGCCCAGCTCCTACCGTCCGCCCTCTATTTACACGAGGCCAGACAGACAGCGGGCAAGAATTGCACCCATCCACCGCTCCCCCATCTCCGCCTTCACCATTTTCTCCACTCTTCCGATGGCTTCTGAGGAGCCGTTCTCTGGCATATTACCCGGCTGGGTGGCCCGCCGAGCCCTCCGGATACGGGCGAGGCCGCTCGGTGCTTCACCAACCTCGCTTGGCCTGACGGAGCCAGTTGCCGCCCGAAGCAGGCGCATGGTTCAGCAACTCGCCGCTCCAGTTCAGCTCGATGAGGAGTCGCGAGTTACTCCACGCCGGCACGGCGACGAGCACACCGGTACGGGCATCGTCGCTGCCATGTCGTACCGCGCCTCCCGTGTCTGTGGGTGCGCCTCCCGTGCCCGCGGCAGCACCATGCAGGCAGAGACAGAAGCCGGGTGCGTGGACAGCGACGAGTTGGTGGCCAGCTTCTCCGTGTCCGCCGCCATCATCGAGCATAAGTAGAACACGGGAGGCCGCCACCACTTGGGTCCCATGAAGGCTACCGCCGAGGCGACGACTGCGCATTCAGGTGGTTTCTTTGCTTCTTCGTCTCTTCCGAGGACCTTCGTCGACCCTGCAAAGTGTCTGCCGGACATGAGGAAGAGAAAGGGACCCGCGGGCGGCCATTTAGATTATGTACTCCCTCTCCAGCTGGCGGGAAACTTTTGTTCTAAGAATGGATAAATTTTATGTATCTATAACTAAAATAAGTCTAGATACATCCATTTCTAGGACAAGTATTTCCGGACGGAGGGAGTATTAATTATACCAAGATAACCGGATTGGCACCGCTTAGTTCATGTAAATGTAATGAAATCCATCATGTTTATATGAAGATCCGGCTTTTTTATACGAAATCCTTCATGCTTATATGAAATCAGTTCGTGTTTGCACGAATTTCATCTGGTTGGTTAGAGTTGTGAAAATGTATGCCGCTGGCGTTTGATCGTCCTCCGCGGAAGGAAACGGGAGGAAATTTGCCGCCTGTCGTTGGAGATGCTCTTATGCTGGAAATAATAGAGTGATATCCAATCCATTTGAGTTAATTGCGTGTATGATTATCCCTCTATAGAAAGTTAATTGCATGTACATTGTACACGTGACTTGCAGGGTGGCTACAACTTCGTACAGAAAGTTAAGAAGAAACAAGTCCATCCTTAATCTTATATTCTAAGTACTCTGTGGGTTCCACTATCAGTACAGTAGCGAAAGAAGTATATATATTAAATAATTAATATATAATATAAAAATCTAAAGTTAAAGACACAATTCGAACTTATGTCATCGCGTTGCGAGCATCCGGCGCTAACCAGTCCAGCACATTTTTGGTGTAGACCATGCTGCTGATATATCTCCATGTCTACTCTTATACTCCATCCGTTCCTAAATATTTGTCTTTTTCATATTTCAAATGGACTACCACATATGGATGTGTATGTAGACATATTTTAGAGTGTAGATTCACTCATTTTGCTCCATATGTATTCACTTGTTGAAATCTCCAAAAATAGAAATATTTAGGAACAGAGGGAGTAGAAAACACAGTTGGTGATGATGGTGTGCGTGCCATCCTGCATTATAGGCCGTCGGATTTATATCTAACGGATATGAAGAAAACTATGACAATTTTGCAAAAATATACCCATACCCCTCTCCACGTTCGCAAATACGGCCTTCCCTCGTTCATCCTTTTCTCTCACAAGATAAACTACTCATACAAATGCATCTTGGTGTTCCGTGCAACGCACGGGCATCTAGCTAGTTTATTTTAAAATAGTTACTGCGATAATTGGGTTGAAGTGATATATTTTATGTCTGCCCCGAATGATTTCGGATTCACTAGTAGTAACAAAGAAAAGGTTGCCTTGTTAATTAACAGAAAACAAGGTGAAAACTATCACATGAGGCCGGTAAAAACGAGGCACACTGGGTTCAGCGTCATCGTCACTACAGTTGTGCGCGCGCGAGAAGTCTACATATTGAGGGGGCTACTGAGCGAGGCACAGAGACACAATGTTCGAGAGAGAAACCAATTGACAGATTACGATCAGATTGAGTTGTCACCCTTCTGCTATCATTGTTGGGGTGGGGGGAGGGTGAGGGAGAGAAAGACGTATCGAGAGTGTGCGCGGTAAGCACAGAGGCACAACTAGCGAGTGTGTGTATGTGTGTGTGTTTGAAAGAGGAGTAGATAAGATTACTATCAAGATCGAGGTGCCGCCCTACTCCTTCGGTGTCGGGTAGTGTGTGTGTGTGTGTGTGTGTGTGTGTGTGTGTGTGTGTGTGTGTGTGTGTGTGTGTGTTTGAGAGAGAAGCCAGTCGATAGATTAGTATCAAGATCGAGGTGTCACCCTACTCCTTCGGTGTTGGGAAGTGTGTGTGTGTGTGTGTGTGTGGTTGTGTGGGTGTGGGTGTGTGTGTCGGGGGGGGGGGGCAGTGACACTTACATATCCCTGCTCTTATAAAAAACAGAGTTGGTGATGATGGTGTTCCTGCCATCCTGCAATATAGGCCATCCGATTTATACCCGACGGATAGGAAGGAAACTGTGGCAATTCTACAAAAATATGCCCACACCCCTCTCCGCATTTGCAAATAAGGCATTCCCTCGTTCATCCTTTTCTCCCACAAGATAAACTACTCATACAAATGCGTCTTGATGTTCGGTGCAACGCATGGGCATCTTGCTAGTAGGGAGAAGGAGTTTGTGTGACACATATCTAGCTATACTAAGGGATGTGTAGATAGCATTTGTGCGAGGCATACTTAAAGCATCACGAAGATAAACAAAATTGTGTGCATGCAAGTGCCGAAAAAATGAAGCGAGAAACAATGTGTGGGGGAGAGAGAGAGAGAGAGAGCGAAATCTCAAAACAAAAGGTGCTCTGTTGGAATCCCATTGTATGTATTCATATGGTTCCAGAACTCGAGTTAACCTTAGGCATATGTATGAGAGACATTATTATACTTTGAGACATTAGTGCCTGTGGGTGGGCGGAATTAAAGGGGTGGGTGTGTTCGACAGAGAGAGCGTGTGTGTTTCTGTGTGAGAGACTTGTAGGACGGGGTAGAAAGACGAATTCTAACCTTGACGGAGGGAGAGAAATACATGAAGTGCGCGTGTGTAATTCCGATGACCACAGGGAAATGAGATATGTATGCGTGTGAGAGAGATTGCACAATTCGTTCACGTATCACTATCTAGGGATCGTGGACATGCATCGCTTGAACATAAATCAATATCTACTTCGTATCGTGGTCAAAGGTACAATATTGATTCGACGCTATAAAGATTGGACACTCACATATCACATTTTTTCTATTTAAATAAACCTTTTCAGTTGTGCATGCCAAAGTTACAGTGATGTTTCTTCAAACAACCAATGTAGCTATCATGTACATGCACCATTGTTACTCTTGCATTCAAAATTATTAGTCTTGGATGATTTAAGGTTCTGTTATGAAGTAATATATGTAATATTCATATATGAATTCAACGGTGCATAATTTATGAAATGGAGGCTATGTAATCATATGAGGTAACACTTTTAAGTAGCGGACTACAATATCCATTTCTTTTTGTGCGCCTCTACACTAACACGTCAATGCATTATGTTTAAAGTAAATAACCAATTGCACTAAATTATCTATTTACATGAGAAATACATAGGCTGAGCGTTTGATCCCTTTTTTTTGTGAACACGCCACTACACCCGTATGATTGGTCACGCCCGTGTCAACGTCCAAGTTATCGGCGCATCATCCCGAGTTATTGTCTTTTCTGGAGTGGACACACCAGTTATTAACTGCTGACGCGTGCCCCGTGTACACAGTCTCGCATGACCTTCCCGCTAGCACGGTCCAAAATTAGTTGAAACTGGATACGAACGATCCCGCGGGCAGCAAAATCTCCCGCCTCCTTCTAAAATTTCCGCCACCTTAGTCTTTAGCATAGGAAATTCCCCTTTTGTCCTTGGTGCACGGAGACCAACAGTTACAATACCACACTCATCTACATAATAGGTCGGGGCTGCTTTGGTAACTTCTGGTTCCCCCCACTACACGGCACCCCATTTCCTCTCCCCTCCTACAAAAACGACTAACTCCACAGCACCAGAGCATCTCACATCACGTCGTCCGTACTTCATCGACCTTTCTCCCCTCCCATCTCGAAACCCTAGACTACTCATCCACCGGCGTACCAGAGCCCATTCACTGCCAGCGGCGTCCAACTCTCCGGATCTGCTTCTGCGGCCACATCTACCCCTCCCACCTCCCCTAGAAACAAGTAGATTGCTCATCCACCATTGTACCACAACCCATTCAGTGCTGGCCTTGTCCACGACGCCGGATCTGCTTCGTCGGTAGTCTCGTCAACCGCAGCGCATCTGCAGCGGCTCATTCGTACTCTCCACCGGAGACGCTTCGTGCACACCCCCTCGGAGCCGCCCCACCGACGCCCCCGTCGACGGTCTCTGATCCTCTTCGCCGACACCTTCCTCAACCCTATTGGAGCCGCTTCGCCGATAATATCGTCAACCCCACCGGATTAGCTTCGCCTATACCATTTTCAACCCTACTGGGGCCGCTTTGCCAACTCACAAGTCCACGACCTCAGATCCGCTTCCTCGCACCCTCATCCAACCTACGGGCAGCCGGCGCCCGTCCACGACCGCAGATCCGCATCGTCAACACCATCCTTAACCCAACCACCGGAGCAGCTTAACCTACGCCCTTGTCCATGGCCACAGATCCGCTTCGCCCACACCGTAGTCCACCCTACCGGAGCCGCTCTACAAACACCCTACTCGACGGTTCTAGATCTCCTTACCGGACCCCGACAACTAGTGCAGCGTCATCACCCTTGATGTTTCTAACCTGATTCCCACCGTCTGGCAAGATGCCAAGCACCCGCCACAGCCTAGGTACTTGTTACCTTTAAACCCGTCCAGCATCACCTGCCCAATGGACTTCAAATATACTAACAGGTCGCTGTTACCTGTTATGCAGTTGGCAAAAACTACAAGGACGATGTTTCTTCTAGATCTAACAGCTTGGCCAACCAAGATCCTGGACCGAGGCATTGCTATGATCTTGTAAGCGTGTCTCTCTCTCTTGTATTGTTCTGTGCCTGCCAGCGTGCTTTGCTAGGATTTTCGACCAGTAATCCCTTTGTGCACACAATGATTTCTACTACTGGTTGCTAAATTAGATATGTAGATGTCATACATGATACTACATCGTACCTCCGTTCCTAAATATAAGTCTTTCTAGAGATTCCACTATAGGCTACATACGGAACAAAATGAGTGAATCTACACTCGAAATGCATCTATATACATCTGTATGTGGTCCATACTGGAATCTCTACATAGACATATATTTAGGAACAGAAGCAGTACATTACACAAAATCGTAGGTGGCAGGTAGGAATTCCAGTACACTACATTAGGCTCCCTTAGAGTGCATGCTAGTCCAACACATAGAGTCATGGCTAGTTTATGCTACGCACACAATCATTAATTGGTGGTTTAAATATGCGCAAGGGATATGCAATGTATTATCATGTAGAGATGTCTAAAATTAGCCGTGCCAACTTGCAGATTGGGTTACACAATGAAAAAGTACAAGATGTATGTGGCTATTTCATGGAACATCGCAAAAAAAGGAGAGCCAGCGGTGAGCCTATACAGTGTGCTATGGTACGTCACTCCTCCATTGCAATCATCGTGACATGTTATTTGTATGTCAGTTCTATTGGCCAAGTTTCTTAGGGACAGTTATTACGAGTTATCCTAAGAAAATAAGCACCTGTGAATATAAGCTCCGTGTAATAAGTCAACCAGTTCTTTTCATTGCGTTTTCAGCTTATCTTTGGTATGATAAGTGAAAGTCTAGATTGCATTATATTTTGTCATTTTGCTGCCCATATGAAAATTAATTTGACTTGCAAACATCACAAATTGAACCCAGTGCAGTAATTAATATGATAGGAAAACAGACCATCACTATTTGCTCAAAATGCAAATACAAAGATACCATCTATTTGGCACAATCTACTTTGGTGAATGTTTTCCATAGAGATCCCATTGCCTAATTTAAACGAAAAACGCATGACCCACATTTAAATGAAGAACAATTATTTATTGAAATTCGATGGTTCAAGTGGCTGGTTATTATCATATAACAACACCACCTGAAAGCATCATATAGCAGTAGCAGCAGCTCGTAGCAACTCATCATACAACAGCAGCAACAGCAGCAGTGTGCAATTAATCATATACCAGCAGCAACTCATAGCAATTCATCATATAGCAGCAGCAGGAGCAGCTCATAGCAATTCATCATATTGCAGCAGCAGGAGCAGCTCATAGCAATTCATCATATAGCAGCAGCAGGAGCAGCTCATAGCAATTCATCGTACAGCAGCAACAGGAGCAGCTTATAGCAACTCATCATATAGTAGCAGCAGCTCATAGCAATTCATCATATAGCAGTAGCAGCAGCTCATAGCAATTCATCATATAGCAGCAGCAGCAGCTCATAGCAATTCATCATATAGCAGCAACATGAGCAGCTCATAGCAATGCATCATATAGCAGCAGCAGAAGTAGCTCATAGCAATTCATCGTATAGTGGATCAGAATGAAAATTTAGCAAAAAAATCAGAGGAGATTCTCACCTTGTTGGATGAGCTCATCCTTCAACAACACCTCAAGGCCATGGCCTGGGAGGTAGGGAGGGGGAATAAGGTGCCTTCTGCCGCAGTGTGCCATCAGCCGTAGTTGTGCAGTGCCTGCCGGAGTAGTGCGTTGGACGAACCACAGTGGAGCAGCTGCTGGAGACCATGAGAATGAGGGGTGGCACCAGAGGGAGGAGCAGCCAGGGAGATTTGCCCCTACCCTCCAGCCATGTAGCCTAGCTAGACAGAGCATCATCGAGGAACAGGCCAGATGGGACCAGTGGCGACGGCTTACTGGAGGAACCCTAGTGGTGCAGGCAGGGGATCGATGTAGAGGGAAAGGGGAGAGGAGATGCAAGCGGGCAGGGCAATGAACGCTTGCGTGTTTGTTTTTTCTTGAGGGTGAGGTGTGACGCGGGCATCACCAGTTGCATTTTGAGTGTAATATAGGCAGACAACAGAGTCATTTCACTATTCCCCTTCCCTTTAATTTTTAGTGAGGTTCTACCCGAAACACCCCCCTCCAAAGCGAAATTAGTTAAGCCCAAGCCCATAACTCAAAAATGACTTCTTTACATCTTTTATGGCTTATCTTGACAATAAGCCCTGAAAAGGCGGAATAGAACTGGCCCTTAACCTGCAATTCAATTGTGCGTGCAATGATGAATCACTCCTGCCTGCTATAGTGTACATTTAGGCATCATCATACATGGCATAACCTAATATATGTGCATTCCATTGTAGAATCTGGAATATGCAATGTTTATGTTAGTTCATACGTTCCACATGATGTTTAAATGCCCCTTAAATCTGTTCAGTCAAGTGACGGTCTTTAAGCCTCCTTCTTTGCTTCTTTTCTTGATATGTAAGATTTGCTCACACATCTGTTCAGTTGCTTGTTTGCATCAGCCAGCCATACTAGGACTGTTTGCTTTGATTACTTGTTGTTCTTGACCTAACACTCTAACAGAGCTTGTCAACGATTTAAACACTAAGGGCTGCTGTAGTGGGGCCTTTTCTAACTCATAGGTGACATAAAGGTTTGGCCGTACACTAAAGTAGGCTCTCCAAGAGTACCTGGAGATCCAGTTCGAAGGTATGACTAGTTTTTACATAGTGCAGACATTGTAAATGCTCATTTCATTGTGTGCAAGTGCAAGAGATGCGGCATGTTTCATTATGTAGTGTTGTTTTGTTATAATCTCATCCTTTTGTGTTCACAGACTGGAAAGTATGCATATTTATCTTCCAAGGAGACGAGTAACTAGTTTGTGTCACCTTGCAGAGGCGGTGCAATGAAGATAAGATTGAGGATTTCCAAGTACAAGATGTTAGGAAGAAGCCTTGCAAGAGAAGTAGGAGCTGCGCTGAGCCTCTTCAACCTGTTAAGGTAAGTCACTGTATCCAACTCAACAGTTCAATTCCTTGTTTGTTTCAGACATAGTTAATTTGCTCTTTTCAATTGCTTTATTTGTCCTCAGTTAATGAGATGCCCAAAGAATGATGCCTGATGTTGGGTACTTGTATAACTATTAGTTGACATAATTAAAGGCCTTACCATTTAATTACTCTGCCGAAGTGTGCCTGAAGCTTTGAAGTCTATTAACCAACTATTATTGAATGAGGCTCACTATCTAGTTTATACTAGGCTAATGATTGCATAGTTTTTCTTGCTGTAGTATGTTTGTATGAAATCCTCTGTTGCTCATTATGCTCCCTAAGACTTTAATTGAGCTACAGAATGGCCAACCGCTTGCTTACTTCTACGCAACGTGTTGTTTAAATTTGTAACTTGTATGTGTTTTGGATTGGGCCCCAACATCATGCTCCTCTGGTGAGCTAAGAGAGATTTCTGTATGCAGGCTGCACAGACTACCTTTTTATAATTTTTAAAATATCACCTGCTTATGCTTCATGACGTGTAACATTATTGTTAGTCCTGTTTTGCCATGTACAAAATAGTCTGTCTTGCTCGCTTCACTGATATAACTATATTTTTGCCCTAAAGATGTGTACTTACAGAAACATTTCAGGATGAAGTGACATCAACACAAAGATCTACGAGCAGTGCGGCATGGTCATTACCGAATGATTATGGATTGGAATTGGAATGTGCTGATATTCTCGAGCATCAACTAGAGGTGGCAAGACAACGTGTACATGATTCTGAACGTACAATCAACAAGTTGAGACTAGACATGCAGGTATTAGATGCAGGAGTCAAAAAAATGAAACAATACACTGAGGTAACAACGAAAGAATTGGAGATTTTGCAGACTGAAATTTGTGCTATCTAAATCCGGCCAATCCTATTTTCTGAAGAGATTATAGTTCAAATAGTAAGTTATGTTGATGCGCGTCCATGATGTATGAGCTGTATTTGCCCAGTGTATGTAATTTGTTGTTTGTGTATGCTTTATTATCACTGGTGCCGAACCATAATGCCCAGTGAGTATAATCGGCTGTAATTTCTTTATTGTATAGTGTAGGATTATTCTACGTTTCTATGCCTTAGTCTCTTTATTGTATAGTGTATGTTTTTTAGAGGTGATAGTTAGAGTAGGATAATTCTTTGAATATGCTATATCGTTCAAACGGAGGCCAACTCGCCCAAACGTTGTAGTGACCATGGCCCTTCATAGGCCGTACGTTCCATGGGCCATCTATGGGACGGACGATCCCTGGCCTTCTATGGCCGTCGGATCCGTGGGCCTTCTATGGGTTGTCGGATCCGTGGGCCTTCTATCGGCTATAGGATCCATGGGCCTTTCATGGGCCAGCGGATCCATGGGCCTTCTATGGGCCGTCGGATCAATGGGCCTTCTGTGGGCCGTCGGGTCAATGGGCCTTCTACGGGCCGTCTCATCTATGGGCCTTGTACGGGCCGTATAAGGGGCCGTATACGGGCTAGAGTGGAAATCGTACGTTTTATGGGCTGACCATAATGGGTCATTAATCGGCCGTATTTGATGATGCTATGAAAATGGCCCAACAGATTAACGTGCCACAAACGGGCCGACTGTATCCACGGGCTGAATTTGGCCCACAAGCTGAAAAGGCATGTAACGGGCCGTAAGTAAACGAATGCTAGAAATGAGCCCAAGAATAAATGGGCCCTGAGAAGGCCGAAAGATAACATGGGCTGGAAACAGCCCAACGGTATAATGGGCCGTTAATGGGTATAAAGTGATACACTGTTCATTACGGGCCAGTTTTACCATGGGTCGTTAATGGTCGAGGGTTACTAAGGGCCTCATATGGGCCGAAAGACGTCATGGCCCATACATGGGCCAAAAGTTAAAACTGGCTGGAATTATATTGGACGGCCCAGATGACGCTAGTGGGCCTAATTCGGATAGGCCGTAAACGGGCCCTGGATTAGTGGGGCTGTAAATGAGCTATATGCGAACTGGCCGTTAACAGGCTTGCCGTGGGCCGGCCCACCACCTTTTGACCAAGTCAAACGGGTCGGCCTTTTCACAGGAATGGGCCTCTGTTGGGCCATGCCATGTGTCGACATATCATAGGCGCTTTGGGTCCAATGAGTGGATGACATCTGTCCCAACGGCGAGCCGACACGTTTTCCCTCCAGCCAATGATGATTTTACACGTGGAAAATCCCCATTGGTCGGGGCTGTTAACGGGTTACCGGATCCAAAACCGGACCCGATAGCTTAACAACGTTCCGTTATGGTGGATGCCACATGTCGGTCACCCTTGACGAAAGTACTTCTGTGACGCGCGATTTATCGTCATGGAAGTGGACACTTCCGTGATGATAATTTTGGTAATGTCATGGAACACTTCTACGACAGCACAGGTATGACTATCTTGATTCTGTCATAAATTTGTCATGGATGTAAATGCATCACAGAAAACGTGACCTACTGTGAAAAACACGTATCATCACGAAAGTGTATTTTTTTGTAGTGAACGTGTCGTACACAGAGATGCTGAAAATTCTGCGGACATTGTGAACCCCAAGAGCTGCAGCTTAGTGCAGCCGACGAGAGGCTTGTGCAGACCTACAACCAGAAGTCAGTGTTGTCTATACCCCAGCACAAATTCTACAAGCTATACTGACCATTCATGCTTCCTTACATCTCCATCAACATGCCGAAATTCATATAGTTCCTGACGCACCCTAATCCTGATTGAAACATGTGCATATGTCTACTTATTATGATGTAGGGATTGAACTACTTTGGGATCAATATCGACGTGCACAGGTTCAACTACATATCGTAAAAGGGCTTCGAGACCTTCCAAGAGCAGCACAAACATGGCGCCATTGATCTTGATCTAACCATTCAGGTACTTAAGTTTCCTTCTATTCTTGGCCTTGGGACCACTTGACATGAGGAGTATTTTGTTCAGAGGAAGTCTAATGTCTGAACCTTATGCATCTCGGTAACTTACACTATGTCAGCTTGGTCACTTCTAGCGTGTCAGCATGACAACACTCACTTTGCTAACCTGTTTAACTCATATTATTTTTCAGCATAGTAACTTCAGTTGTTTCTACCTGATAATTCATATTGATTTAGCTTGATAAATTATATCATGCCAGCATTTTATCTCGAACCACTTTGAATACTTGTTTTTTTTACTTTAACCAGATAACTTAAGCAACTTGAGCTGATAAGTTAAGTTATAAACTTATAATATGTCAGCCTGATAACTTGTGAGGTATCAAAATGTTTAACTCTAACTGGATTCAACACTTATGTTTTACTTCGACTTGATGACTTATGCAGCTTGAACCTGATAATTTATAGTATGTCAGCCTGAAATAAATTCTAGTGTGTCAGCATAATAAGAACCACTTTGTTAGCCTATTTAACTCATTCTATTTTTTCAACATGGTAACTTGAACAATTTCTAACTGATAGTTCACATTGTTTTAGCCTGATAAATTATACCGTGTCAGCATATTTGTGATCTGCTTTCAACATTTTTTTACTTTCTAACCGATTAATTATGCAAATTGAGCCTGAAAAATTATACCGTGTCAGCATATTTAATTCGGTCTGCTTTACTTTTCAACCCGATTAATTATGCAAACTGAGCCTGATAACTTAATATGCTAGCTTGATAACTATGAAGTGTCACCACGTTTCACACTTGTCAGCATGTTTAACTCATGCTATTTTTTGCATGGTAACTTCATTTTAGCATGATAACTTATGATGTGTTAGCACAATAACTTGTATTTGTTTCGGCCGATAACTTGTATTGTTTCAACCAGATAAACCACATTTCTCTTTATCTTATCAGACGACGGGGAGCTCATGAACAGGGGCTTCTCTAGCTGTCGGATGGCCATCCCCCAATGTTCCTTCGTGCTCGTCGTAGTCACCCACTACGAGTCACTCAACCTCAGGGCAGCCATCAGCGCCACCAAGCTCGCCAGCACGCTCGTCTAGCTCGACGGCGCCATGGTGCTCACCTTCTACATAGGTGTGGCCTTCAGCTTCCTCCAGGCTGCTGTCGTCGGCCTCAGCGTGTAGCGCAGCCTCACCGGCTGGATCATCTCCAGCAGGTTCCAGATCCTCACTTTCCTCTACTCCATAAGAAACCAACCAACCATCATGCTTCTGAATTGCTGCTACAGTATGCACAACATGGCTTACCACTGATCGGCTTTGATTGATTTTACCTAAATTCAGGGTGTGGTCGCGTCCGGCATGTCCTTCGTGATGCTGACATGGTGCATCGACCGAGGACCTAGCCTGGTCAATGGGAAACTCTGACCGCACTAACCAGGTCAGCTACATCATGCTTGTTCTGAGATTCATCAATCCATGTAGTTGTACATTGGTGGAGTTAGTGAATCAAGAACTTATCGAATCGACCCGTAGATAACTCATTCCACCCTAGTGATTATCAAAGAACTTATTACAAGGAGTTTTTCTACATGATGGCCTGAGGGGCTGCTAAGTTACCTGGGCCTGTAACTTTTGACCGGGTGCTGGAACATACCCCGGTAATTCTCGCGAAAATAGCATGGTAATTTCGCACCGCATGGCTGGTAAGTTAAAATATCCCGTGCGTTGTTAACTTCAACTCGGGGAAAAAATATTTAAAACATACACCGATAACTCCTTCCTAAATAGCATTGTAATTTAACACACCACAAACATGATAACTTCAGTGTCTAGTGCATGGGGAGAAGATTGGGAAACCTTTTTTATTTGCCTCCCGTACCTTCAGTGTAAACAACATGATAATTTACGTAATGCATGCATGATAACTTAGGTATAAAAAAAGGGTAAGTTTGACACCAGGTGGAGCAATGTTGTTGAAAAACATACCCCTGTAACTGATGTGTAAATAGCATGGTAATATAGGTATAGTAGGCGTGATAACTTAAGTTCAACACTGCGGTAACTTTTGACCCGAGGAATTATTTTGCTTGAAACATACAAAAGTAATTTTTTTGTTGAAAAAAGTTTTTGAAAAAAATACCCTGATAACTTGTATAAAAACAACATGATAATATACGAACCACATACTTGATAACTTACGCACCACGGTAACTCTGTCCAAGGAGGGGAACAAGTTGTTGAAAAACATACTCCTAATAACTTATGTGAAAAATAACACCGCAATGTATGAACTACATACCCCATAATGTACGTATAAACACTGTGGTAACTTCGACCAAGGGGGGAAAAGGTTATTGGAAAACGAAATATACCTCCGGTAATTTATGTGAAAATAACACGGTAATAAATGAACCGCATACCCGATAACTTACTTACAAACACCGTGGTAAATTTGACCCAAGGGAAAATTATTAAAAGCCAATACACAAATTTGACTAAAGGGAAAATTATTAAAAAAAAACAACACCCTTGGTAACTTATGTGAAAATAGCACGGTAATATACGAACACATATCTGATAACTTATGTACGATACCGCCTTAAATTTGACCAGGGGAGAAAAAAGTTGTTAAAAAAATACTCCTCAGTAATTTCTATGTAAATAGCATGGTAATATATGACCCATATAGTTGATAACTTACACGAAAACACTGTGGTAATATGCATCTGAAAGAAGGGTATGGGATGATTATTTCTGTGAACCGGTGTGAAACGTGCAGAAAAAATGATAGAACTAGGGTGCATAGTCTTAAACCCGGAAAGTGAGGCTGCCGTTTTGGATTTTTTAGTTAATGATTGTCTTTTTTTTGTGCAATCTCATTTCAAGAAGATTCAACTAGTATGTAAGTTTATTAGAATCAGCAAAGGGAGCTAGCCTAGGTGGTTGTTGTGGTTACATTTAGTATGGGCGGGTGTGGGTTCAATCCCCTTGTTAGGCCTATTTTTTAACTGTTGATTGTGCGAAGGAGGGGGTTCTTTCGGGACGTGGTGGATCGAAGGGAAGGAGTGGTGTGGTACTTTTTGCAATCTGCCACACGTTAACAGTTATCACACTGTTGATTGTGCGTGTGCAGCAGCCCAGAAAATAAATCTCGGATCGAAGGAGGGGGTTCTTTCGGGACGTGGTGGATCGAAGGGAAGGGGTGGTGTGGTATTTTTTGCAATCTGCCACACGATTGACAGTTATCACAGTCCTTCTTTTTTTTCGATGACAAGTTTAGTTGTAAACTTGCCATCAAAAAACGTCAAGGCGGAATTGCTTCGTGCCACACGTGTGGCACTTATCACGGTCCAACCATCATGAGTGTACGGTTCGTGCAATGGCGCGACACAGGGGTCTGGAGCGGCGCGCGCGTAATTTTTTGCAGCGGCCACTGGAGCAGTGCTCCGCTGCGCGTAAAAAACTGGCTATTCCAGACGCTTTTTTAGCGCGGAGATGCTCTTATATAGACTAAAACACGGAGAACGACGTACGTATGGTCGTGAGAGTTTCACGCTCCCCTGCACGCCATTCCTCCCACGTTTCACACTCGCTAGTCACTTTGCTTTCAGTTCAGGTATACTATGGCATCGGTTCATTTCTTGCACCGGAATAGAGGTGCTTTGAGATTTACACTTTTGAGGAATAGACCTTGCCCGCGCCTTTCACACTTTGCTTTCAGTTGAGACGATCAAAGCAAGCATGTACTCGCTATTCTCCTCCTACTAGTACTACCTAGTACAAGTAGCTGTGGCCGGCCATTAAAGGTTTCACCGCCGATGGAGACGTGAGGGTGGCCGCGTCGTGCCTCGCCTGACATTTTGCCATTTTTGCGTCGATGCTGGGCTCGACGGTGCGCGTCCCTGGCGGATACTTTTGCCGGAAACGGAAACCAGGTGAGCCATCTCTAGGCACTAGAGTGCAGTACGTGTCGACCGAGAGAGAGACGAGCAGCTGGACGCGGCGGAGTCGATTGACCGACGCGACGGGCTTGCTTTCGCTGCCACTGACACGGTCGGCCCAGCCCCACCGGCTGCTGCTGCTATGACCGGCCGGACCTCACGCTCCTCTCCATCTTGGTTTGTGGTGAAAGGTGGCATGATACTCTTCTTTGAACCACCCAGCAAATGCTGGCCTTTAGTATTTGTATGCTGGGAGAATATGTACCGAGAGATGACCAAAGCGACAACCGACAAGGAGGAAAGCAAGGAAAGTGAAAAAAGAGTGAGGCAAGCGTTCGCCGGAAGAGTTTTATTTTGTAATTTTCTTGTATGAATTTACTGTTCACTCGTGAGCATGCGTGTAAGCAACCAGCTATTCCTCTCTCGATCTATTGGATTATCTCACGAATCAGTAGCAATTTGGTGTTACAGACTTGGAATTTGATACACGAATTGGGGACAGAGGAAGGAAAGTAAGAGCCGCCGCCGGGTTCGCCGTGATCCACTGAATACCTAGCTTCAGCAGGTGAGGACGCGTTAAGTCTTATAGTTGGGCCGCCTTTGTCTGATGGGCCGAGCCGGTGGCGGGGCCGGTCCGTTGCTGGATATTGGCGTTGGGCTGCTTGTGGCCTTGACACCCCCTCCTTCTTGCGATGAGGCTTGCCCCCAAGCCTCCGCAGCAGGAAACCGAGCTTGCAGTTCTTCCTTGTCTTTCCAGGTGTCGCCGATCGCTGCAGGGTCAGACCATCGAACAAGGACTTGTTCGACCATGCTGCCGTGCTTGCGACGCCATCGTGAAGCCAGGAACTGAGCTGGGACTACAGGTATATCAGTAGCAGTGGGAAGTTGCTGTTGAACTGGCTTACCTGGTAGGAGAGCTTTTCTCAGCAGTGAGACATGGAAAACAGGGTGGACTGTTGCATTTGCTGGTAGCTCTAGCTTATAAGCTACTGGATTAACCTTGGCGATGATGGAATATGGTCCATAGTACCGAAAAGAGAGCTTGTGGTTAGCTCGCTTGGCCACTGAAGTTTGCACATACGGCTATAGTTTCAGATAAACCTTGTCGCCGATCTCAAACACACGCTCAGAGCGCTTCTTGTCTGCCTGTTGTTTCATACGCAAGCGAGCTCGATGTAGATGTTGTTGCAGCAGGTCCTGGATGGTGGCGCGCTCGTCGAGCCAGGTTTGCAGAGCGGGAACAGAGCAAGAGGAGGCCGCGGTGATGCCCCAATGGCGGGGTTCATGACCGAACATAGCCATGAATGGTGTCATGCCAATGGCCGAATGCGGCGCGGCATTGTACCAGAACTGTGCCAAGGGAATCCAGTGGCTCCACCGCTTGGGGCACGAATGCGTGAAACAGCGAAGGAAGGTTTCGAGACATTGGTTCACGCGTTCGGATTGCCCATCCGTTTGCGGGTGATTGCCCGTGCTCATGCAGAGGTCAGTACCAGCATGGCGGAAGAGTTCTTGCCAAAAGTGGGAAGTGAAGACAGGATCACGATTAGAAACGATGGATTGAGGAAATCCGTGGATGGGGTAGATGCATTGCATGTAGAGGAGGGCAACGCGCGAAGCAGTCTAAGGATGGGCAAGTGGCAAGAAATGAGCGAACTTGGTCATTTTATCGACCAAAACCCAAATGCAATTGTACTGACATGATTGCGGGAGACCATCGATGAAATCCATCGTGATCATAGCCTAGGAAGTAGTGGGTATAGGAAGTGGGTGGAGTAGCCCTGGTGAAGCCACCCGCTCTGTTTTCGCCTGTTGACAGATTTGACAGCACTGGACGTACTGAAGAATATGAGCCTTCATCTTCGGCCACGCGAACAATCGCCTGACACGCTTGTACATGGCAGGGAATCCCGAGTGCCCTCCCACTGGTTTGTCATGAAACGCATAGATGATCTGCTGCTGCAGTGCTGTGCTGCCTCCAAGCCAGATACGGTCTTTGAAATGCAGGAGTCCTTGCGACAAACTGAAACGCCCTTTCGGGTCTGGTCGAACAGCCAGCTGTTCCAAGAGACGTTGAGCTTGAGGATTGGAGTTGTAACTTGCTACAATATCGTCGAGCCACGCTGGTTGACAGCTCGTGATCGCCATGGCATGTTCAGAGTGGTGCAGCCGAGATAGAGCATCCGCGGCTCCGTTATCCAAGCCCTTCTTGTACACAATCTTGTACTGTAGGCCTAGCAACTTGGTGAAAGCTCGTTGTTGCCATGGGGTCGTGAGCCTCTGCTCTTGTAGATGGACTAAGCTGCGTTGGTCTGTCTTGATGATGAACTCCGCAGATTGCAAGTACGGTCGCCACTGATCGATTGCCGCGATCACTGCCAGATACTCCTTCTCATACGTGGACAACCCTTGGTACTTGGGGCAGAGTGCCTTGCTCATAAAACCGATCGGGTGTCCGTCTTGCTGCAAAATTGTTCCAATGCCTGTATCACATGCGTCAGTTTCCACCGTGAACTGCTTCTGAAAGTCTGGCAGTGCAAGCACCGGTGCCGTGACTAGCCCTTGCTTTAGTATCTGAAAACTTTGTTCAGTCTTATCTGTCCAGACGAACGGTGCCCCCTTCTTGAGAAGATTGAAAAGAGGTCGAGCTAGGATCCCAAATTTCCTGACAAAGCGCCTGTAGTATCCTGCCAGCCCCAAAAATTGCCTTACTTCCTTCACATTCGTAGGTGTAGTCCACGCTGTCACTGCTTCGATCTTAGTGGGATCTGTTGCCACTCTGTCAGCGCTGATCACATGCCCCAGGTTAGTTATTTTTTTTGCTGCCCAAAGCTGCATTTGCTTCTCTTCACCTTCCACTAGTCACGGCGAAGGAGCTCAAACACTTGTCGGAGGTGTTCTGCATGTTCTTGCAGGGTTTTGCTGAACACAAGTATGTCGTCGAAGAAGGACAGGACACACTCGTGCATCAGGGGGTGAAGTGTGCCTGTGATAGCACCGTTGAAAGTAGCGGGTCCTCCAGCAAGGCCGTAAGATAGAACTCTGAATTCAAAGTGCCCAGAGTGAGTTTGGAAGGCAGTCTTGAACTCTTCTCCTTCTGCCAGCCGAATTTGATGGTAACCTGCCCTTAAGTCAAGATTGGAGAACCACTTAGCTCCGTGCAGTTCGTCCAATAACTCCTCGATTACAGGCACCGGGTACTTGCCCACTATAGTCATCGCGTTGAGCTGTCTGTAATCTATGCAGAGTCGCCACGTACCGTCTTTTTTCTTGACTAGGATCACTGGCGAGGAGAAGGGACTGTGGCTGCGCTGAATGACACCAGATCGTAACATCTCCTGTACTTGTTTCTCAATCTCATCTTTATGCTTAGGTTTGTGTCTATACGGCCTCAAGTTCACTGGTTGTGCTCCTGCCATGAGTGGTATTCGGTGATCGCAATCTCGACGTGGGGGAAGTCCAGTCGGGTCACCGAACAATAACTTTCTGAATATTGTCCGGTGTGGGTGTATACACCTCATCTTCTTCAGTGATCTGATACAGCTGCACAACTTGCGCTATCGAACCCTGTTTGTGCAAGGACTATAGTTGCAAGGCGTTGATCTCAGGGCAAGTGTCGGTGTCAAAACCGGCGGATCTCGGGTAGGGGGTCCCGAACTGTGCGTCTAGGCGGATGGTAACAGGAGACAAGGGACACGATGTTTACCCAGGTTCGGGCCCTCTTGATGGAGGTAAAACCCTACGCCCCGCTTGATTGATATTGATATTGTGGATGTTTACAAGAGTGGATCTACCACGAGATCAAGGAGGCTAAACCCTAGAAGCTAGCCTATGGTATGATTGTAAGGGTTGTTGTGATTGTTGTCCTCATGGACTAAAGCCACCCGGTTTATATAGACACCGGAGAGGGCTAGGGTTACATAGAGTCGGTTACAATGGTAGGAGATCTACGATCCAGATCGCCAAGCTTGCCTTCCACACCAAGGAAAGTCCCATCCGGACACGGGTGAAGTCTTCAATCTTGTATCTTCGTAGTCTTGGAGTCCGGTCGATGATGATAGTCCGGCAAACAATAGTTCGGCTGATGATGGTAGTCCGCTATCCGGACACCCCTAATCCAGACTCCTCAAGAGCCCTCGAACCAGGCTTCAATGACGATAAGTCCGGCGTGTATATTGCTTGGCATTGCAAGGCGGGTTCCTCTTCCAAATGATAGAAGATTGTGAACACCAGGATAGTGTCCGGCTCTGCAAAATAAATTCCACATTCCACGGTAGAGAGAATTATAATATATACACAAGTTCAATCTGCTGACGTTTTCCGTGGCATGACGTCACACCACTACCAAGCCATTACTCGAATCGTTGTTTACTTTACCACCTCAACGATTTAGCGGCGGTTTCTTTGGCACGCCTTGTCGGCAGTGATCGTGTTTCCTTAATCCGGGATTCTCATTAATACGGGCGTAGTAACCCAACCGCGCTTCGCCGCCACGCCTCTATCGGCGGCGAGTCCCAGACGGTCACGGAGTCGGCTCGTGGTATTCTCCCTCTTTATAACAGGACCAAGGCTCGTTTCCTTTCTTCAATCCTCCATCGAATCCTTTCCCGCTCCAAGTTCCAGCACCTAGAGCTCCAGATTCGAGCGCTTCGGACCTTCAACGATGTCCGGTTCCGACCCCCAGGGCCGGTGGATGCCCTCCTCCGTCACAGAGGAGGACGTGCTAAAGCTGCGGGATGCCAAGTACCTGTCTTTTGAGATTTCGCACAGGCTGCCTGCCGAAGGGCAGGCCATCCCTACCCCTGAGCCCGACGAGTATGTCGTCTTCGTATCCCACCTCCGTCGGGGTTTAGGCTTCCGATGGATCCTTTTGTGAGAGGGCTCATGTTTTACTATGGGTTAGAATTCCATGACTTGGCTCCGAGTCCATCCTCCATATATTCGCATTTATTGTTATCTCATGAAGCCTTCCTCCGATCACCCCACACTTCGCCCGTGGTCAAGACTTTCAATGTGGCGCCAAGATGATCGGGGCGCAAGCGGAGTGTGGCGGGCGGCCATAAGTAGGAGGGCCGATGCCCGTGGGTCCCGCTGCTCCTTCCAAGAGGAGCTCGCCTGTGGCAGCAAGAGTGGTTCTATATCACTGTTCCGAGGGGCCGCAGACAAAAGCCGCCGCCTTATTCCGCCGGGACCTCCACGACGATTGATGTCGTGGGTCAACCAAGGCTCAACGGGGTCCGCAAAGGACGTGCCCCTACCGCAGGGCCGGATTCGAGATCTCTTAACGAGGGAGATCGATATGGTGGTGGTGATGCAGGTTATGCTAATTAGGCGTCTCCTGCCCTGCAAACGCCGTCCTCTCCGGCTATGGGAGTTCAATCCGGAGGGCCCACGGATTCTCCATCACTTCATGGGTATGACACCCTTGGAGATGTATAACTTATTCTTCGGATCGCAAGAGGTGCGTCCGGAATTGACCGAGGATGCTGGACTAAGCTGCAATCGCCCGAATACTCAAGTAAGTAGTTCCAAGTCCGGACATACCGTTTGTTTGCCTTTCGATGATCCGCTTTATGACCGATCTCCTTCTACACAGGAGTGGATAGCAGAAGCAAAATTAATACGATGTCCGGCCCCCCTCCCCGAGACCGCGCCGGATCCCGTGCTGGTCCGGATGCTTGAGGTTGCGCCTTCGGAGGAAGGCGAAGGGGAAAGCAGGAAAGCTACTGCCTCAACTGAGGAGGCTCTTGAACGAGGGGTATCGAGAATCCCTCCTACCAAGGGGAGAAGAGGACTGACTCCGAGGACCCAGGGGCAAAAGCCCCTAAACGGGGGAAGAAATCTTCGCCAGAGGGTCCTGCGTCCGGGGAGGCCCCGGCCGCACAATCTCCCTTAATGAGTCAGCCCTCCAGCGAGCCGTAAGTAAAAAGAAAGGAGTTTTATAATAAGGGACATCCCTATTTGTGCTTCTGAGGATAACTAAAGTTTTTACCTTGTAGTTCGGATCTCCGTCCTTCGCAAATGAGCTCGTCTTCGGGGGACCTTCTTCCGGAGATGATGGAGAGCGAGATGCCTCCGTCCGAGGCGCCGTCGGATAGGGCGGACGAGCCTGAAGTGTCGTCATGGAGAGAGCCCCCGGGTTTTGGCAAAGCCGGATAGTTCGGCGCCAACTGGTGTACGGCTGAAGGATCTGCTTGAAAAGGCGTCTATCTCAGAAGATCAGCATGCATTGATGAGCATGGTGATTGAAAGGATTTCGTCCGCCAAGGCGGGTTGCACGATGCCGCCGAGTTTGTCAAGGGGTTTGAGGTATGTAAAAATGACGCACCTTTTAACAGTTTTGCATATAGAATGCGCCCTATATAGATAGTAGCCCCTGAGACTCGGTAGGTTGTCGAAATCGACAGCGTGCCGAGGATCAAAATCGCAGGTTTAAGTTCCCGTCGTGCTGATGCAGGAAGCGGGTCGTCCGGGGGCCAGCCGGACTGATGGAGTTGCTGAACTAAAGCGGCAACTCGATGCTGCGGATGCGGACATCACGCTGGTCAACAGGCGACTTGATAAGTCGCAAGGTAAGTGTTACTGCGCGGTCACGTGGTAAGGGAGCCGAAGCCAACTCCTTACAATATGTGCGTGAAATGCAGATAGTGCCGCTGCCGTGGAGAGTCTTCGGGCCGAACTTTCTCAAGCCAAGGAGCAGGCCAGAAGGAGTAATGCGGCAGCCTCGAAGGCGGCCGAGGAGTTAGCGGCGAAAGGCCGCACGCTGCGGGCAGGGAAGAGATAGCGAAATGGCTGTGAAGTTAAAAGAGGCTACCGACCGCAATGAGGCTCTTGTGAAGGAGCGCCTAGCGGGCAAGAAGACCGGAGAAGGCCACCGCCGGTTAAGGATGCCCGCTCTGCAATGCGGGCTATAAAGGAGGAGCTGCGCCAGGCGGAGATATTGTAGCTGGCAAGCCCTTTCTGCTGCGCCGAAGGTTTACGGATCCAAAGTATGCTCAGCTGGGCCAACTGTGGGGTTCAGAGGACCCTTATATGGACTTAGCAGCGAGTGCGGCGGATGCCGCTGTGCATTTTCGAGTCAGAAGGATCACAAGACGGAAGAGCTGTTTTGGTCTCAATTCCATAGTCCGGAGCGTTCACTTCCGCCGACCGACCGCTTGGCCGAGTGGGCTGAGCTAAATAGGTTGTCCGGCTAGCTATGACGGATATAGTGACCCATGTCCGGCGGATAGGCCCAAGCCAAGAGTTACTTTGGCTTGTTGCAGCAATTTCTTGGGGCGGTGCCGCATATCAAAGGCGATGAAGCGGTCGGCCTGCATAGAGGGTGCGCGGATGGCGCCGCCGTGTGAAGACACACGGACCGAGATGGATGCCACCGCTGTTGCGACCCGGTTCGATGATAACCGTTACCCGCCGAGCACTATTTTGGCGAAGTGCTGCGTGGTGCTCGTGTAATAGAGTCGCAGTGCTCAAAAATGTTACGCTCAAATGAACGCTTGTAAAATGATATTTATGATGTAATCGCTTTTATACTTGTGCGTTCAAGTAATAGAATATCTCCTATGCGGCCGCTCATGTATACGTGTGTATAACCCGAAAGATGGCGCTCGTCGGCTTCAGCCCGCACGCACAAGGTGCGGGGTGTTCGCAAAAATAGCGCTTTTCACACTTAATCCGACGCCTCGGTCCTGTAAAGGAGGTGGTAGCGTAGCAAACGAGGCAACCGGACTATAATGCTTTATCACTTTCACTTAGCCATGGAGTTTGAGGGTGGGGCTACAACATAGCCCCTGGGGGCACCGCGCTCTCCGAATTCGGGGCGCGCATGTGCCTGGCCGGGAAACGGCCCTTCGTCAAAGCGGAGGAATCCTAAACATTCCCATAGTCGATCGAGTGGTTGACCAGTCTCTCGCTGTATCATGACGATCAGTTTTCGCTTTCATCGAGGTGCTCGCCAAATTAACGGGGCACAATCGCAGAGTTCTCCGGAGCCGTGTTAGCCGATGATACGAAACGTAAGGCAGCAAAACACAGGGCCGGGCAAACCCAACATTTGACCTAAGACATGATTCGGAGCTGATGCATATAAGGCCTAACTCGAGACGCCGAACACTCCCGAAGGTGTTCGGTCTTTATAATAGCGGCAAAACAAAGCCTAAGCCCCTTGTGTCCAGTGCATCGGCAGATTCTTACAGCGCGCCGATGCCAAACGCCAGCCTCCACTCTGGTTATAATGATAAGCCAGGGATTATAGCAACAAGAGACGAGAAGAAAGGTTTACGTAGGGTCTTAGTCTGAAAAGAGTCCTTGCAACGGGTCCCTCTCTGCACGCCTGCTACCGTGTCTCCGTTGTGCCGTATCCTGGGCGGGTGTGCATGCTGTTCATCCGTAAAAGAGAGGAACTTGGTTGGAAAAGAAATCGTGCGAGAAAGTGCATAAAAATTGAAATATAGATTAATAAAGCTGAGCCTATGCTACCTCATTATGGCTTGTATGTGCAAACCCTTGTGAAGGGGTGTGCGGCTAGGTAGCCCCTAGCTTATTTATTCCGGACTCGTCCAGCCATGTCCGGGGTCTCAGGCGACCCTTTGGTGAAACGATGCCACGTGGACCGGGCATTTGAAGCGTAAAAGACGCGAAATGGGATATTGTATTGAAGCGGACGAGAGCTTCCCGTCCCAGTGGTGCTTAATAGCTGGCTTAAGGGCCTGGCGCCGCTCCTTTGAAGGAAGTGCGGCTGTGCCGAATTGTAATAGGGTCTATCCCCACTTGCGGATTGTGTCCAGATATAGCAGGTTTAAGTCACTGCCGCCGTGCATCAACACCTGCGTTAATTGCAGTCCGTCTATTATGGGATCCGATATCAGGGCAGTCTATCCTGCGCTTCCGGATACTTCTGGACTAATCCAGATGGTCGAAAGTGATTGGTTTTGACATCCAACCTTGGTCCACTGGAGTGGATCATGCGACACTTGTCTTAGCGAGTACCGTGTTGGCTTTCCGTACTATCACGTGAAGCGAGTTTACTGTTTTGACTTCTTGTGGGTAAGTCTTTTGACTTCCGGTGCTCTGCTGGTGGGGTTCGTCATCGTCCTCGCTTGGCGCATCGAGCCCCTTGTGTCCGGCGTTGAGTCTGCCGGACTGTTTAAAAACCCAACAATTTCGGTTGGTATGGTTTGCAGGCCTTCCGGGGGTACTGTGGATTTGACATATCCGATCTAAAATTTTGTTTAAATTTGATAGCTCGTCTCTATTCTCCTTAAGAGGCCGTGTTGTATTGTTCGGCCGCGAGCTTTTGAATCCGGCGTTGACCGTCGTGCCCTGCGGGCTTTTTTCTTTATTCCGGCGCTGACCTTTCCTGCGCCGTGACTTTCCGTTTCCATCTCTGATCTCGGATGTACTCGGGTCGCTGGTGCTGCATCTTGCTAGCCAGCTGTCTTCTCCTGCGCAAAAGCGCGTCATGAGGCTTGTTAGCGCGGCCATTGTCCTTGGCTTCTCTTTGCCGAGGTGTCTGGCGAGCCATTCGTCTCGGACGTTGTGTTTAAAAGCTGCTAGGGCTTCGTGTCCGGACAATGACTATTTGGTTCTTTTGGTAAGGAACCTGTTCCAGAATTCTTGCTACCGATTCTCCGGCTATTGGGTTATATGACTCAAATCGCCTCAGATCCGGAGGTCGGACATAAGTCCCTTGAAAATTTGTTCAAATGCGCCCTCAAGCTCTTCCCAACTTCCAACAAGTGTTTTACGGGAGGCTTTTGAGCCAATGCCGAGCTGGCCCTTTGAGCTTGAGGGTAGGTATTTTATGGCGTGGAGATCATCTCCTCTAGCCATGTGTATGTGTAGTATGTAGTCTTCTATCCAGACTCCGGGTCTGTTGTGCCGTCATATGCCTCTATGTTTATGGGTTTAAACCCTGCTGGAAATTCATGATCCAGCACCTCATCGGTGAAACATAGCGGGTGTGCGGCGCCCAGATTTGGGTGTGCCGCTGTCTTCAACACTTGTCGTGGTGTGTTGCTTCCTGGGTCCTCTTTTTGGCCCGTAGATGGACCTAGTTGGGCCGTCCGCTTTACCGGATTATAATTGCTTGTGTGCAGCCCGCTTGCTTTGGGCCTGTCATCGGCCGTCTATCCGCCAGCGGCCTCTTTATTTTTGACCGTGAAGGCTCGATGGCTTCCTCGTCAAATTCTGGCAACAACCTGCGCTTCGGGTAGCTCTTAGTTTGATGGCCATTGCCATATTTTTCTGCGGTCTTGAATACTTTGCTCCACTTCATTCTGAGCGTGTCTTCCGCTGTTTTGAGCTTCCGTTTCGCCTTCTTCAAACTTCTTGCAGTGGCGACTAGTTTTTTGCGTATGCTCTCATGCTCTGGTGTTGTGGCCGGACTGTTGATTGCTCCGTGAAGGGGTTGATTATCCGGCTCGTCCTGTTCGTCGTCCGCTGGCTTGCCCTGCTCTATCGCTGGGTCGTTAGGAAAGCTGCTTTGATCGAGGCGGGACTTAGGGCGGCGTTTGCGTCGCCATTTCGGTTCTTTACCGGCGAGATTATCCTCTGCCGCCTCCCGTTGTTCCTCGTTATCGCTTCCCTTCGGGGTGTCCACCATATATATGTCGTATGACGAGGTGGTCTTCCCAAGTCCTGTAGGCACTGGTTCTTAGGAGTCTCCGGCATCGTCGTCCATACCGTCGATGTCTTCGGAGTCGTAGTCGAGTATGTCGGTTAAATCGTCGACGGTGGCTACGAAGTGGGTGGTGGGAGGGATCTGAATTTCTTCGTCATCCGCGTCCCAACCGTCCTGGCCGTAGTTCGGCCAGGGCTCTCCGGATAGCGAGAGATGCTTCAATGAATTTATGATATCGCCAAATGGCGAGTGCTGAAAGATGTCCGCAGCGGTGAATTCCATGATCGGCGCCCAATCGGATTCGACTGGCAGGGGCGCAGGAGGTTCGGAGTCCGGCAGGGAGTCCGGCACCTCGGAGTCATGGGCTTTACGTGGGACAAGGTAAGTGTTTGGCTCCATCGCCGTGGAAATTGCGGCTCCCGAGGCGGTGTCCAGCCATCCGTCCTCGATTCGAGCGATCGGCTCCGGACTATGAGTCGGAGCGATCCGGTGCGACCTCAAGGTGCTGTCCGCGGCGAGTTAGGTCATGCCCATCGTGACAGCGCGACACGCCGGGGCTGTGGCTCAGATCCATCGAGGATCAAGTCCCGCGATATCGGCCGTGAAGTTTAAGCTTCAAACCTGACTGACGGCCAGGGGCGAAGCTTCGATCTGCTTCAGATGGCCAAGGAGTTGGCCGCGATCTGCGGTTACCAAATCTGAAGATCTGTCTGGGGAGAAAGGTCTCACCCAGACTGCGTCGTTGTTGATTGAGGAGGCCATCAAGCCTATCGGTGACGACACGAGGAACTCTCAATGAAAGCACCAATGTCGGTGTCAAACCGGCGGATCTCGGTAGGGGGTCCCGAATCTGTGCGTCTAGGCGGATGGTAACAGGAGACAAGGGACACGATGTTTACCTGTGTTCGGCCCTCTTGATGGAGGTAAAACCCTACGTCCTGCTTGATTGATATTGATATTGTGGATGTTTACAAGAGTGGATCTACCACGAGATCAAGGAGGCTAAACCCTAGAAGCTAGCCTATGGTATGATTGTAAGGGTTGTTGTGATTGTTGTCCTGCGGACTAAAGCCACCCGGTTTATATAGACTGTTGGGGAACGTAGTAATTTCAAAAATTTTCCTACGATCACGCAAGACCATGGTGATGGCATAGCAACGAGAGGGGAGAGTGTCCGTCCACGTACCCTCGTAGACCGAAAGCGAAGCGTATAACAACGCGGTTGATGTAGTCGACGCCTTCACGATCCGACCGATCCAAGCACCGAACGTACGGCACCTCCGAGTTCTGCACACGTTCAGCTCGATGACGATCCCCGGACTCCGATCCAGCAAAGTGTCGGGGATGAGTTCCGTCAGCACGACGGCGTGGTGACGATGTTGATGCTCCACCGACGCAGGGCTTCGCCTAAGCTCCGCGACGATATGACTTCTCCGGCGCAGGGCTTCGCCTAAGCTCTACGACGATATGACCAAAGTGGAATATGGTGGAAGGGGGCACCGCACACGGCTAAGGAACGATCCGTAGATCAACTTGTGTATCCATGGGGTGCCCCCTGCCCCCGTATATAAAGGAGGGAGGGAGGAGGAGGCCGGCCCTTAGGAGGGGCGCGCCATGGTGTGGAGTCCTACTAGGACTCCCTAGTCCTAGTAGGATTCCACCTCCCTTGTTGGAGTAGGAGAGGGGGAAAGAGGGGGAGAAGGAGAAGGAAGGGGGCTGCGCCCTTGTCCACCTGACCTGAGGGGGGCGAGGCCTCCTCCTTTGGCCTTTCTCCTCTATTCCCGTATGGCCCAATAAGGCCCATATACTCCCGGCGAATTCCGTAACTCTCCGGTACTCAAAAATACCGAATCATTCGAACCTTTCCGAACTCGAATATAGTCGTCCAATATATCGATCTTTACGTCTCGACCATTTCGAGACTCCTCGTCATGTCCCCGATCTCATCCGGGACTCAACTCCTTCGGTACATCAAAACTCATAAACTCATAATATAACCGCCATCGAAACCTTAGCGTGCGGACCCTACGGGTTCGAGAACTATGTAGACATGATCTAGAACTATTCTTGGTCAATAACCAATAGCGGAACCTAGATGCCCATATTGGCTCCTACATATTCTACGAAGATCTTTATCGGTCAAACCGCATAACAACATACGCTTGTTCCTTTTGTCATCGGTATGTTACTTACCCGAGATTCGATCGTCGGTATCCAATACCTAGTTCAATCTCGCTACGTAAGTCTCTTTACTCGTTCCGTAATACATCATCTCACAACTAACTCATTAGTTGCAATGCTTGCAAGGCTTTATGTGATGTGTATTACCGAGAAGGCCCAGATACCTCTCCGACAATCGGAGTGACAAAACCTAATCTCAAATACGCCAACCCAACATGTACCTTTGGAGACACCTGTAGTACTCCTTTATAATCACCCAGTTACGCTGTGACGCTTGGTAGCACCAAAGTGTTCCTCCGTAAACGGAGTTGCATAATCTCATAGTTACAGGAACATGTATAAGTCATGAAGAAAGCAATAGCAACATACTAAACGATCATGTGCTAGGCTAACGGAATGGGTCATGTCAATCACATCATTCTCCTAATGATGTGATCCCGTTAATCAAATGACAACTCATGTCTATGGCTAGGAAACTTAACCATCTTTGATTCAACGAGCTAGTCAAGTAGAGGCATACTAGTGACACTATGTTTGTCTATGTATTCACACATGTATTATGTTTCCGGTTAATACAATTCTAGCATGAATAATAAACATTTATCATGAAATAAGGAAATAAATAATAACTTTATTATTGCCTCTAGGGCATATTTCCTTCAGTCTCCCACTTGCACTAGAGTCAATAATCTAGTTCACATCGCCATGTGATTTAACATCAATAGTTCACATCTATATGTGGTTAACACCCATAGTTCACATCGACATGTGACCAACACCCAAAGGGTTTACTAGAGTCAGTAATCTAGTTCACATCGCTATGTGATTAACACCCAAAGAGTACTAAGGTGTGATCATGTTTTGCTTGTGAGATAATTTTAGTCAACGGGTCTGTCACATTCAGAGCCGTAAGTATTTTGCAAATTTCTATGTCTACAATGCTCTGCACGGAGCTACTCTAGCTAATTGCTCCCACTTTCAATATGTATCCAGATTGAGACTCAGAGTCATCTAGATTAGTGTTAAAACTTGCATCGACGTAACCCTTTACGACGAACCTTTTTTCACTTCCATAATCGAGAAACATATCCTTAGTCTACTAAGGATAATTTTGACCGCTGTCCATTGATCTACTCCTAGATCACTATTGCACTCCCTCGCCAAGCTTTAGTGGTAGGGTATGCAATAGATCTGTACACAACATGACATACTTTATAGAACCTATGGCTGATGCATAGGGAATGACTTTCATTCTCTTTCTATCTTCTGCCGTGGTCGGGTTTTGAGTCTTACTCAATCTCACACCTTGTAACACAGGCAAGAACTCTTTCTTTGACTGTTCCATTTTGAACTACTTCAAAATCTTGTCAAGGTATGTATTCATTGAAAAACTTTATCAAGCGCCTTTGATCTATCTCTATAGATCTTGATGCTCAATATGTAAGCAGCTTCACCGAGGTCCTTTTTGAAAAACTCCTTTCAAATACTCCTTTATGCTTTGCGAATAATTCTACATTATTTCCGATCAACAATATGTCATTCACATATACTTATCGAAATGTTGTAGTGCTCCCACTCACTTTCTTGTAAATACAGGCTTCTCCAAAGTCTGATAAAACCATATGCTTTGATCACACTATCAAAGCGCTTATTCCAACTCCGAGATGCTTGCACCAGTCCATAGATGGATTGTGGAGCTTGCACATTTTGTTAGGTCCTTTAGGATTGACAAAACCTTCGTTGCATCATATACAACTCTTCTTTAATAAATCCATTAAAGAATGTAGTTTTGACATCCATTTGCCAGATTTCATAAAATGTGGCAATTGCTAACATGATTCGGACAGACTTAAGCATCGCTACAGTTGAGAAAATCTCATTGTAGTCAACACCTTGAACTTGTCGAAAACCTTTTTGCGGCAAGTCGAGCTTTGTAGATAGTAATACTACTATCAGCATCTGTCTTCCTCTTGAAGATCCATTTATATAATATGGCTTGCCGATCATCGGGCAACTCCATCAAAGTCCACACTTTGTTCTCATATATGGATCCCATCTCAGATTTCATGGTCTCAAACCATTTCGCGGAATCTGGGCTCATCATCGCTTCCTCATAGTTCGTAGGTTTCATCATGGTCTAGTAACATGACTTCTAGAATAAGATTACCGTACCACTCGTGCGGATCTTACTCGAAGACCTACGAGGTTTTAGTAGCAACTTGATCTGAAGTTTCATGATCATCATCATTAACTTCCTCACTAATTGGTGTAGGAATCATCGAACTGATTCTGTGATGAACTACTTTCCAATAAGGGAGAAGGTACAATTACCTCATCAAGTTCTACTTTCCTCCCACTCACTTCTTTCGAGAGAAACTCCTTCTCTAGAAAGGATCCATTTTAGCAACGAATGTTTTGCTTTTAGATCTGTGATAGAAGGTGTACCCAACAGTTTCTTTTGGGTATTCTATGAAGACGCACTTCTCCGATTTGGGTTTGAGCTTATCAGGTGAAAACTTTTTCACATAAGCATCACAACTCCAAACTTTAAGAAACGATACTTAGGTTTATCGCTAAACCATAGTTCATACGGTGTCATCTCAACGGATTTAGATGGTGCCCTATTAAACGTGAATGCAGCTGTCTCTAATGCATACCCCAAAACGATAGTGGTAAATCGGTAAGATACATCATAGATCGCACCATATCAAAATAAAGTACGGTTATGACGTTCGGACACACCATTACGTTATGGTGTTCCATGTGGCGTGAGCTGTGAAACTATTCCACATTGTTTTATATGAAGGCCAAACTCGTAACTCAAATATTCTCCTCCACGATCAGATCGTAGAAACTTTATTTTCTTATTACGATGATTCTCCACTTCACTCTGAAATTATTTGAACTTTTCAAATGTTTCAGACTTGTGCTTCATTAAGTAGATATACTCATATCTGCTCAAATCATCTTGTGAAGGTCAGAAAATAATGATACTTGCCGTGAGCTTTAACACTCATCGGACCGCATACATTAGTATGTATTATTTCCAATAAGTCATTTGCTCGCTCCATTGTTCCGAGAACGAGTCTTTAGTCATCTTGCCCATAAGGCATGGATCGCAAGCATCAAGTGATTCATAATCAAGTGATTCCAAAGTCCATCAAGATGGAGTTTCTTCATGCGTTTACACCAATATGACCTAAACGGCATTGCCACAAATAAGTTGCACTATCTTTATTAACTTTGCATCTTTTGGCATCAATATTATGAATATGTGTATCACTACGATCAAGATCCAACAAACTATTTTCATTGGGTGCATAACCATCAAGGTTTTATTCATTTAAATGAACAACGATTATTCTTTGACTTTAAATGAATAACCGTTTTGAAAACTATTTTCATTGGGTGTATGACCATTTAAGGTTTTATTCATGTAAACAGAACAACAATTATTCTTTGACTTTAAATGAATAACCGTTTTGCAATAAATATGATCAAATCATATTCATGCTCAACGCAAACACCAAATAACATTTATTTAGGTTCCACACTAATCCCGAAAGTATAGGGAGTGTGCGATGATGATCATATCAATCTTGGAACTACTTCCAACACTCATCGTCACTTCCCTTCAACTAGTCTCTGCTTATTCTCGTAACTCCTGTTTGAGTTACTAATCTTAGCAACCGAACAAGTATCAAATACTCAGGGGCTACTATAAACACTAGTAAGGCACACATCAATAACCTGTATATCAAATATAACCTTGTTCTCTTTGCCATCCTTCTTATCCACCAAATATCTCGGTATTTCCGCTTCCAAAGACCATTTCCTATGCAATGTAAGCACTCAGTTTCATGCTTTGGTTCAGCTTTTGGGTTTCTTCGTGGGAGTGACAACTTTCTTGTCATTCTACTTGAAGTTCCCTTTCTTTCCTTTGCCCTTTTCTTGAAACTAGTGGTCTTGTCAATCATCAACACTTGATGCTCTTTCTTGATTTCTACCTTCGTCGATTTCAACATCACGAAGAGCTCGGGAATTATTTTCGTCATCCCTTGCATACTATAGTTCATCACGAAGTTCTACTAACTTAGTGATGGTGACTAGAGAATTCTGTCAATCACTATCTTATCTGGAAGATTAACTCCCACTTGATTCAAGTGATTGAAGTACTCAGACAATCTGAGCACATGCTCACTAGTTGAGCGATTCTCCTCCATCTTTTAGCTATAGAACTTGTTGGAGACTTCATATCTCTCAACTCGGGTATTTGCTTGAAATATTAACTTCAATTCCTGGAACATCTCATATGGTCCATGACGTTTCAAAACGTCTTTGAAGTCCCGATTCTAAGCCGTTAAACATGGTGCACTAAACTATCAAGTAGTCATCATTTTGAGCTAGCCAAACGTTCATAACGTCTGTATCTGCTCATATTGAGCTAGCCAAACGTTCATAACGTCTGCATCTGCTCCTGCAATAGGTCTGTCACCTAGCGGTGCATTAAGGACATAATTCTTCTGCGCAGCAATGAGGATAAACCTCAGATCACGGATCCAATCCGCAATATTGCTACTAACATTTTTCAATACAATTTTCTCTAGGAACACATATAAAAACATAGGGAAGCAACAACGCGAGCTATTGATCTACAACATAATTTGCAAAATACTACCAGGACTAAGTTCATGATAAATTAAAGTTCAATTAATCATATTACTTAAGAACTCCCACTTAGATGGACATCTCTAGTCATCTAAGTGATTACGTGATCCAAATCAACTAAACCATGTCCGATCATCACGTGAGATGGAGTAGTTTCAATGGTGAACATCACTATGTTGATCATATCTACTATATGATTCACGTTCGACCTTTCGGTCTCCGTGTTCCGAGGCCATATCTGTTATATGCTAGGCTCGTCAAGTTTAACTTTGAGTATTCGCGTGTGCAACTGTTTTGCACCCGTTGTAGATGGACGAGAACTTATCACACCCGATCATCACGTGGTGTCAGGTACTACTGAACTTTGGCAACGGTGCATACTCGAGGAGAACACTTCTTGATAATTTTAGTGAGAGATCATCTTATAATGCTACCGTCAATCAAAGCAAGATAAGATGCATAAAGGATAAACATCACATGCAATCAATATAAGTGATATGATATGGTCATCATCATCTTGTGCTTGTGATCTCCATCGCCAAGCACCGCCATGATCACCATCGCCACCGGCGCGACACCTTGATCTCCATCGTAGCATCGTTGTCGTCTCGCCAACTATTGCTTCTACGACTATCGCTACTCCTTAGTGATAAAGTAAAGCAATTACATGGCGTTGCATTTCATACAATAAGCGACAACCATATGGCTCCTGCCGATTGCCGATAACTCGGTTACAAAACATGATCATCTCATACAATAAAATATAGCATCACGTCTTGACCATATCACATCACAACATGCCCTGCAAAAACAAGTTAGACGTCCTCTACTTTGTTGTTGCAAGTTTTACGTGGCTGCTACGGGCTGAGCAATAACCGTTCTTACCTACGCATCAAAACCACAACGATAGTTTGTCAAATAGACTCGTTTTAACCTTCTCAAGGACCGGCGTAGCCACACTCGATTCAACTAAAGTGAGAGAGACAGACACCGCCGGTCACCTTTAAGCAACGAGTGCTCGGGCGGTGAAACCAGTCTCGCGTAAAGCGTCTGCGTAATGTCGGTCCGGCCGCTTCATCTCACAATACCGCTGAACCAAAGTATGACATGCTGGTAGGCAGATGACTTGTATCGCCCACAACTCACTTGTGTTCTACTCGTGCATATGACATCAACGCATAAAACCAGGCTCGATACCCTGTTGGGGAACGTAGTAATTTCAAAAAAATTCCTAGGATCACGCAAGACCATGGTGATGGCATAGCAACGAGAGGGGAGAGTGTCCGTCCACGTACCCTCGTAGACCGAAAGCGGAAGCGTTATAACAACGCGGTTGATGTAGTCGTACGTCTTCACGATCCGACCGATCCAAGCACCGAACGTACGGCACCTCCGAGTTCTGCACACGTTCAGCTCGATGACGATCCCCGGACTCCGATCCAGCAAAGTGTCGAGGATGAGTTCCGTTAGCACGACGGCGTGGTGACGATGTTGATGCTCCACCGACGCAGGGCTTCGCCTAAGCTCCGCGACGATATGACTTCTCCGCGCGAGGCTTCGCCTAAGCTCTCTGACGATATGACCAAAGTGGAATATGGTGGAAGGGGGCACCGCACACGGCTAAGGAACGATCCGTAGATCAACTTGTGTATCCATGGGGTGCCCCCTGCCCCCGTATATAAAGGAGGGAGGGAGGAGGAGGCCGGCCCTTAGGAGGGGCGCGCCATGGTGTGGAGTCCTACTAGGACTCCCTAGTCCTAGTAGGATTCCACCTCCTTGTTGGAGTAGGAGAGGGGAAAGAGGGGAGAAGGAGAAGGAAAGGGGCTGCGCCCTTGTCCACCGGACCTGAGGGGGGCGCAGGCCTCCTCCCTTGGCCTTTCTCCTCTATTCCCGTATGGCCCAATAAGGCCCATATACTCCCGGTGAATTCCGTAACTCTCCGGTACTCCAAAAATATCCGAATCATTCGAACCTTTCCAACTCGAATATAGTCGTCCAATATATCGATCTTTACGTCTCGACCATTTCGAGACTCCTCGTCATGTCCCCGATCTCATCCGGGACTCGAACTCCTTCGGTACATCAAAACTCATAAACTCATAATATAACCATCATCGAAACCTTAGCGTGCGGACCCTACGGGTTCGAGAACTATGTAGACATGACCTAGAACTATTCTTGGTCAATAACCAATAGCGGAACCTGGATGCCCATATTGGCTCCTACATATTCTACGAAGATCTTTATCGGTCAAACCGCATAACAACATACGTTTGTTCCTTTTGTCATCGGTATGTTACTTACCCGAGATTCGATCGTCGGTATCCAATACCTAGTTCAATCTCGTTACCGGTAAGTCTCTTTACTCGTTCCGTAATACATCATGTCACAACTAACTCATTAGTTGCAATGCTTGCAAGGCTTTATGTGATGTGTATTACCGAGAAGGCCCAGAGATACCTCTCCGACAATCGGAGTGACAAAACCTAATCTCGAAATACGCCAACCCAACATGTACCTTTGGAGACACCTGTAGTACTCCTTTATAATCACCCAGTTACGTTGTGGCGTTTGGTAGCACCAAAGTGTTCCTCCGTAAACGGGAGTTGCATAATCTCATAGTTACAGGAACATGTATAAGTCATGAAGAAAGCAATAGCAACATACTAAACGATCATGTGCTAGGCTAACAGAATGGGTCATGTCAATCACATCATTCTCCTAATGATGTGATCCCGTTAATCAAATGGCAACTCATGTCTATGGCTAGGAAACTTAACCATCTTTGATTCAACGAGCTAGTCAAGTAGAGGCATACTAGTGACACTATGTTTGTCTATGTATTCACACATGTATTATGTTTCCGGTTAATACAATTCTAGCATGAATAATAAACATTTATCATGAAATAAGGAAATAAATAATAACTTTATTATTGCCTCTAGGGCATATTTCCTTCATAGACACCGGAGAGGGCTAGGGTTACATAGAGTCGGTTACAATGGTAGGAGATCTACGTATCCGTATCGCCAAGCTTGCCTTCCACGCCAAGGAAAGTCCCATCCGGACACGGGGTGAAGTCTTCAATCTTGTATCTTCGTAGTCTTGGAGTCCGGTCGATGATGATAGTCCGGCAAACGATAGTTCGGCTGATGATGGTAGTCCGGCTATCCGGACACCCCCTAATCCAGGACTCCCTCAGCAAGCATCCACACGCTCGTGATGGCCTCGTAACTGTGCAGGTCCACGCGGGGTGGTAATCAGCAGGTGTTTGCCGCGCCAGTCCACACTCATCGGGCTGTGTTCTTCGAGCCAGTCCATGCCGAGGATGGCGTCATACGCGCCCAATGGTAATACCTTCATGTCTGTGCTGAATTCATGCGTCTGAGACACCCAGCTGCAGTGCGGTATGTGGGAGAAACAACAGAGCTCGCCTCCATCTGCGACCTTGACGCGGCAGGGTCGGCGAAGAGGGACGACGCCTGTCAGCACTGATGCGAGGCGTGCATTGATGAAAGACGTGGAGCTGCCAGAATCCACCAGCAGCAACACCTCGTGGCCTTGTAGCCACGCGTGGAGACGAATTGCTTTCGGGGACATGCCACCAGTAAGAGCATGGCGAGAGATCGCCATGGCTGTTTCGTCCAGAGCGTCGCCGAGTGGTGAGCTGGAAGAATCGCTGTTGGAGTCGAGGCCGAACAGTTCCAGTAGCTCTTCGAGAACATGGAGTTGAACGCTGGTAGGACAGCTGTGGTCCTGCCCCCAGCGCTCCCCGCACTTGAAGCATAGGCCCTTCGCGCGACGATACTCCCGCAGTTCCTTGAGTTTGGTGCCGTCCGCGCGGCTGGCTTTGACAGCGCGCCGATCCGTGGCTGTCGGCGTCGTTGGTGGCCGTCCTTGGGGTGGTGGAGGTGGAAGTGCCATGGGCACGCCCGCGCCGTTGCGGTGACTCCAATCCGGGACGGTGGTACGCACTGCATTGGGACGCGCACGCTCCCGCGAAGCGCCATCCGCCACTTCCTCCTGAAGTAACGCCAGAGCGCACGCGGTGTCGAGGTTGGGTGGCCGCTGCACCAGAACCACCGCGCGGATGTCGGGTCGCAAGTCCCTCGACAAAACAGGTAAGATAGTAGTAAGGATGAATGGATTCAGAATATGCAGATAAGTGACTAATGAACAGTTCAAATTGCTCAATGTAATCAGCTACGGTAGTTTTCTGTGACAGCGAGTAAAATTGGCGTATTAAGAGCTGGTGATGATCACAACCGACTCTCGTACACAACAGATTCCATAAGGATTCCCAATCGAACTCAGTCAACTTCCTCTGTACCGATTGTAACCACACCGATGCAGAACCAGAAAAATTCAGTGATGCCATCGGGACCCAGAATTTCTCATGGATCTCAAACATCTGGAAGTACTGCTCACAAAGTGTCTTCCATAGACACGGATTCTCTCCCGTGAATTGGGGAAACCCGATCGATGGATGAGCCTGACCAATTCCAGCGAGGATATGACTAGCATGCGCGTATGGAGATGTGATGGTAGACTGAACGGGGATTTGTGACTGACCGTTGGCCGGGGTGGCCACCGATGCGAACATCGGCGCCAGTCCCCGTGGCAGAACGTTGATGCCGCGGTTGATCAACCTGAGGGCGTCGCCCTCCGCACGCCTGCTGGTGCCGACGTGGTCACGCAGCTGCGCTGGTGGTGTGGGCGGTGGTGGTGCTGGCGCATCTGCCGGCCGCTCCTCCGTTGTAGTCGCGGGCCGCGCTTGAAGTTCAGCTACCGCCGCTGAGAGCTGATCCACGCGCCGCTCCAGATCGGGGCGCCACTGGCCCAGATCGTCCAACTTGACGGTGTGGGAGCGGATGTCGGAGTGGATCGCGTCGAGGGAGTTCGTGAGCTTGTCGAAGTAATCCTTGAAGGACGGATCCATGGCGCTGAGTCGATCCTCGATCGATTTCTGCGACCTCGCACTACTAGGGAAAAGCCTATACACAGAAAGTTACTAGTAGCGAGGGTTAAAAACCTATAGCAGTAGCGCGGGTTTTTAACCCTCGCTACTACTAAGCGGTTTCTACCGTGCCCCCCGGGACATGCCATAGTAGTAGCGCGGGTTTTTAAAACCTCGCTACTACTAAGTTTGATAGCAGTAGCGTTGGTTTTTAGCCCTCGTTACTACTAAGTGGTGCCATAGTAGTAGCGAGGGTAACCCCCGGATCGCCTTTTCAGTTTTAAAAAAATAAAAGAAAATGATGAAAATGTCAAAAAAATAAAAGAAAATAAGTTTCCCATGTGATATGTGGTCTAGTTGTTGGCAAAATTTGCAAATATGAATTTCGACTTTATTTGCAAAATCTCTCGAGAATTTGTAAAAATGGGCATAACTTTTGCATACTAACTCGGATGAAAAAGTTTTTTATATGAAAAATCATCTACTCGAAAAGTTACATCCAAATTTAACCGGGGAACCCCGTTAAACATTTTCAAAATCCTCAAAAACCAAACAGAAAAAAAGTTACGGGGCTTTTAAGATCTAGAGTGGAAAAAATCGAAAAAATTTCAAACTGTGGTCAAACAATGGTCAAACTAATTATTCTAGAATATTAGTGTTACTAAATAATTATTTTAGTTTTTTTCAATTTTGGTCAAATCTGGTCAAACTATGGCCAAACTGTGGTCAAACTATGGTCAAACTAATTATTCAAGAAATATCAGTGTTACTAATTTTTTAGAACAATAGTTTCAAACTCAAATAGTGAAATGTGTGACTTCATGCTCAAGCTAAATTCCTGAGGTTAATAGGATTGACATCTTACTATTGTCAGGAAAACAACAAGTGCAGACTTGGAAACGAGGGAGAATAGAATCCGGAAGTTAAGTGTGCTCAGGCTGGAGTAGTGAGAGGATGGGTGACTGTCCGGGAAATTAGATGATTTGGAATGATGAGGGGTGATTAGAGATTAAATTGAGCAGCAATGAGGGGTGATTAGAGATTTGAGGTTAAAATAATTCAGAAATTTGAAAATTAGGGAAAAATATCAAAATATTTTTTCGTAAAAATTCAAAAAAAAAAACCCGCGCTGATAGTAGTAGCGCGGGTTTCTACCCACGCTACTACTAAATGACGTAGTAGTAGCGCGGGTGGCACCCGCGCTACTGCTATACGTTAGCTGTAGCGCCTTATTAGTAGCGCCGGCCCCCGCGCTACTAATAGGCCCAAAACCCGCGCTGCTGCTAGGCTTTTCCCTAGTAGTGTCGCCTCGATCAGATGGCCCCGGGGTGTGGATCGAAGGCTCTGAATACCAGATGTAAGCAACCAGCTATTCCTCTCTCGATCTATTGGATTATCTCACGAATCAGTAGCAATTTGGTGTTACAGACTTGGAATTGGATACACGAATTGGGGACAGAGGAAGGAAACTAAGAGCCGCCGCCGGGTTCGCCGTGATCCACTGGATACCTAGCTCCAGCGGGTGAGAACACGTTAAGTAGCTGGCAGCGTCACACCCACTCGGGGCCGCTGGTCTTGCAGTTGGGCCGCCTTTGTCTGATGGGCCGAGCCGGTGGCGAGGCTGGTCCGTTGCTGGATGTTGGTGCTGGGCTGCTTGTGGCCTTGACAGTACGTGAGGTTTTTTCTTATGTATGTATGTGTGCAGCACTACGCAGAAGGGATTGTTTTTCCTATATATTTTTTTAGATGATGGATGGCTACCCGAGCCTCTCCATGCATTCGAAGTTGCACACCCCAATTCGTTTGCAAACTGTTACAAGTAAAATCGAGAGGCTGAAGAACTTCAAAAAACAAATCGAGAGGCTGAAATTAAGGAGGCATGCATGGCACCGAAAGATTATCCACTATAAGTTCTAAACGTACTTCTTTGTCACCCAAATTCGTTGCAAAATTGTTACAATTAAAATCCGGAGGCTGAAATTAAGTTGGCCTGGCACCGAAAGATTATCCAATATAAGTTCTAAACGTACTTCTTTGTCACCCAAATTGACACATTCGAAATAAATAACTCTTCGAAGCTCCAAATTAACACCATATATGTCTCCTAACCATGAAGTAGTTGCAATATAGACACGGGCACAACAAACTTTTATATGAGTATAAGGATTGTACATTTTTTTCGGGGAAAAAGTTCATGAGGAGCATTATCCATTTGTTCAAAAAAATAAATTGTCACAATTGCAATATGTATAGGGCGTGTTTGGAGGCATACACTCAGATATTGAATTCTCGATATGATTAGTATTTGATCAATTTTTGGCATTCAAGATCATTCATGTATCGAACGACGTTATCCATCTGTCACAATGACACAGTGTGAAGGCATGTTATGTCTGATCAAGCCAAATTCCAGTGCATGACCTTTTTTTACCGGCAAATGTACAAACTCAAAAGAAAAACAATGGCATAAATACTCCCCACACTTATACAGCTCCTCCAAATGCACATAATGTGTAACACTTACTACAGATTAACTCACACACATACCCAATAGCAAACCAAATACATCCAAGCATAAACACACATACCCAATACCAAGCGCATAGTTCCACAACTAGCAATACAAATAGTACTGTAGCTGCCGGCAGCAGCTTACTGAATTGTCTAGTATCACCGAAAAAAAACTTAATTGGCAAGTAGAAAGACAACTTAATTAGCATTACTACCAGGCTTTGCAGGATGCAGCTCCGTGGCTCTACGCCAGGCTTTGCTTCACGCCACCATTGTCGCCGACGATGTCAGTCGTCAAACCTCGATCCAGTAGTGTTGTTGGGTTCTGGTGGTAGTTCTTGCACACAAGGTAGACCACGGGCTGCGCCACCAGCGTCCCCGCCATGACCACGCACAACACTGCTGCCATCATCGCCACCGCAGCAAACTGGCCGAGGCCCATGCCGCCCATGGCGTCCTCCAGCGTCACCTGCGGGAAGGCCATCAGCACGGCTACGAAGCAGCCATCAAGCACAGCGAAGACGGTGGCCGCCGCCCAGAACTTTCCGGCGAGGAGCTCGCGGCTCCTGCACAAGGCGCCGAACCCTTGGGCGTTCTCGAGCAGCGACACCACGCAGGCCACGCGGAGCACCACGGCGAGGTACACCGCCCCGGCGATGCACGCGGCCCCGCCCAGCAGTCGCAGCGGCAGGACGATCTCACCCGGAGAATCGAGCAGGCGGAGCGTCCGCCAGGCGGACCCGAGGACGGCGGTGTAACCTCCGAACGCGGGGACTGCCAGCAAGAAGGTGGCGCAGTGCCGGAGGCGCTGGTCGCGATTGATTCTGCGGCTACGGAGGCGTGGGATGGCCATGGGGCCCGCCCGGCCGGCGCCCTTGTTGCGGTAGAAGGAGGTGACTGAGAGCACGAACGCCATGTTGTACCCTTCCATGACGGTCAGAGAAAGGTCGGGAATGTTAAGTTGCTGATGAGGGTGGCTAACTGGGTGATCCACAAGCTGGACATAGCTCAAGAGAGACGGCCGTTGGGCAATGAGGAAATGTGGCTGCGTCGAAGCCTGAAGCAAGCTCTCTTAGGACTGGCTGCGTTGGAACGCACCATTGATCGCCAACGATCGAGGATGAAGTGGTTAAAGAAGAGAGATGCCAACACAAAACTTTTCCAGGCCTTTGCAAATGGGCGCCGGGCGAAGAACTTCATCACACACATCAAAAAAGAGGGAGTCGTCATCACTGATCAGGAGCAGAAGGAAGAGGCTTTCTTCCAAGCGTATGAGAGGCTGATAGGGCAGGATATGGCAAGAGAGTATACACTGGATTTGCAATTACTTCAGGTGCACAGTCATGATCTTCGGGAGCTGGAGAACATCATAACCGAGGAGGAGGTTTGGGAGGTCATCAAGGAGCTCCCCCCTGATCGTGCCCCTGGCCCGGACGGATACATTGCGGCTTACTATCAAAGGGCATGGCCAATCATAAAAAAGGATGTCATGGCTGTCATGTTGGAGCTCTTTGTGGGAGATGGAAGGGGGTTTGGGAAGCTGAACAAAGCACATATCATTCTCATTCCCAAGAAGCCGGATGCGGAAGAAATTGGAGACTTCAGGCCAATAAGTTTAACACATAGCATGCCGAAGCTATTCGCCAAAGTCCTTGCAAATCGGCTCAGAAAGCAGATGCACATGATCGTTGAAGCCAATCAATCGGCTTTCATCAAAGGCCGGCACCTTCATGACAACTTCCTCCTAGTTAGACAAGTGGCAAGGAGGATTCATGCACGCAAATCGCCTGGAATGTTCCTGAAACTTGATATTTCGAGGGCTTTTGACTCCTTGTCATGGCCGTTCCTTTTCGAAGTCATGACCGCCAAAGGGTTTGGTACAAGATGGATGACATGGATGGCGATCCTGCTGCAATCTGCAACCACCAAAGTGATCGTTAATGGTGTCGCTGGGAAAAGCTTTGGACACGCGTGCGGGCTGCGCCAAGGGGATACTATCTCGCCTCTGCTTTTCGTCATCGCCATGGATGTTCTGACCAAACTCTTTCAACGAGCTATGGAGGCTGGTGTGCTCAGCTCTTTCAATGGAATCAAGGCCATGCAAAGGATCTCGATCTACGTGGATGACGTAGCTTTGTTCATCAAACCTACTGTCATGGATTTGAGCTTTGTGAAGGAGACCTTAAAGGCTTTTGGTGAAGCGTCTGGACTTAAAGTGAACTATCGGAAGTCGTCGGCTATTGTGATTAGAGGGGACGTGGATGACAGACATAGGGTGGCTGCACTGCTCCAATGTGACCTAGCGGAGTTACCATGCAGGTATCTTGGCCTGCAGCTTGCTATCAAGACCTTGACTCGCGCGGATTGGCAGCCCATGTTGGATAAAGTGAGGTACTTCGTGCCCGCCTGGCAAAGGGGGTTGATCCAAAGACCTGGCAGGTTGATCCTGGTGCAATCTATCATATCTGCTCGGCCGATACACCATCTAATGATTGTGGACGCCCTGGTCTAGGTGTTTGAGGAGATCAATAAGTGGATGCGATCCTTCTTTTGGTCTGGTAAGGACAAAGTTAACGATGGACAATGCCTAGTCGCATGGGATAAAATCTGTCGACCTAAGTGCCATGGTGGGCTTGGAGTGAAGAACTTGCAAATGCAATCTTTAGCGCTAAGGGTCAGGTGGGAATGGCTAAAGCGTACGGAGCCCGCGAGGCCCTGGCAGGGATTACCAATGATCGAAGACAGATTGGCGAGGGAGGTGTCTGACAGTCTGGTTCATATTCAAGTTGGAACAGGCGAGAGGGTCCTGTTTTGGAGGGACCGGTGGATACATGGATATTCAGTAGCTGACATTGCTCCAATCCTGCTTACGACGGTTCATGCGAGGGTGATCAATACTAGAACGGTGCAGCAGGCTTTGCTCAACAACAAATGGATGGAGGACTGTCAAATTGAGATCTCTTTCATGGCGCAAATGCAATGCATGCATCTTTGTCATGCGGTGGCGACAGTTGACAGACGAGAGACCGAGCAGGATGTCTTCACATGGACTTGCTCATCTACTGGCCAATACTCAGCTAAGTCAGTCTATTCCAGCCTCTGCAGTGGATGGCCTAAATCACCCCTGGCAAAGTGTGTTTGGAGAAGCTGGGCCCCCCTCAAGTGCAAAATCTTTGTTTGGCTTGCAATGCAGTATAGGATATGGACATCAGATAGGAGGGCCAGGCATGGGCTTCAGGAGGAGAGCTCAGCATGCTACACGTGTTTGCAAGATGAGGATAATGCTGATCATATTCTTCTACAGGGCCCATATGCTAGGGAGGTCTGGTATAGGACATGGGACACCCTGCAGATTAGCACACCTCAAGCACTAGCAAATGACAATACCCTGGAGTGGTGGTTACGAGCACGAAGAGGCTTCCTAGGGGCGGTCAGGCGAGGTTTCGATACCACAGTCACGGCGGTCCTCTGGGCTTTGTGGAAACAGAGGAATGCTAGAGTCTTCAGTAGGGTAGATCAACAAAATACTCCGCTGGGGCTTGTTACTAGTACGCTAAATGAGATAGCTGAGTGGTCGCAGGCGGTAGGTGGTGTTGGTGGACTACAACGGTTTATGAGGAGTTAGCCTAGATGTAGTTTATGTGGTGTTGGTGTTGGTGTATCCGTGTGGGCTGTATTTTCGTATTTGGACCACATTTCTTGTAATTATGCCTTCTTCTTCTATAAAAATATGGTACTCTTGAAAAAAGAATACCCTTCCATGACGGCGAAATCGCAGAGGAAGTAGAAGAAGGCTGGGGAGAAGAAGAGATGGAGAAGTCTCGAAAGGTCGCCGGAGACGAGGCTGGAGAAGACCGTGACGCATCCGGCGACGTGGGCAAGGAAGATGAATATGTTGGATACGTGGCAAAGGAAGCTGGGGAGGATGGCCCGGAGAACTCGGAGGGTCTCGCGGCGGATGCCGGTGACCCCGATGTCACCGAGATGCTGCTCATCGGGTTCCCACTCCATTGAGCTGGTATGTACCGTGAGGGTGGTTGTGGTTGTGGAGACAGCGAGATGGAGCGTTGCGCGCGCAATTAGTAGGCCTGGGAAGAGGAGGGAACAGAGGACGATGGGGAATGAGCATCGAACTGCTCACGCCGCGTCGTGGGGTGGCTGCTTCGGATCGGGCCGGGCTTGCTTAGCAATGGCAGCTCCCAACAGCGTTTTCCTCGTTTAGCTAGTCTATCGTCTCTCTTGCACCGCTGCATGCACCGGAATGGAATGGCATGGGATCATGGGCACATGCATGGGAGGGAGCGCAGAGGGCCTCACCGCGTCGTGCCTGCCGCTGGGACGCGCACGATAAAGCTTGCGCTTGGATGGAAATAATGGTGTGCAGACAGCTCGATCGTAGCATGCTTCTTGATTCTTACGGTGCGCGCTCGCCGTCATGAGAGATGTACTAGTAGCACATAGGGCCTTGTTGGATACTCTAACTCGGTTAGAGATTAGAGTTCTAACTCTGAACTAACTCCAATCAAAGAGGTGTGTGGATGACAGGATTAGATTGACAATAAATACACCTTTTCAATCATTTGGCTTCTTTAGACCTTTTTTCCTTGCCGGATTTGGTGTGGCCGGCTTTTATGTGGCCTCCTTCCGCTCACAATTGACATAAACAAATGATCTTTACAAATCACGGGTCCAAAACATGATAAATTTTATTTTGTCCATACAAATGAGATGTCCCACTTAAACATACAAGTCATCAATCAAGCTTAAAAAAAATTACACTCCATGAAACAAAGCATAAGCTAACTCATCACGAAAGGCATTCATGTTGACATCTTCAACAAGAGGTTCGTCTTCTGGCCATGCGGATGCAGAAGAACTAGGCATTGGTTTATAATTTTCATCCGCATCATAGGCATCAAATTCCTTATCTAGAATTCTACTCTCTCGAATGAAATTATGAAGAGCCATACAAGCAATAATAATTCTACTTTGCTTGTCCTCTGAATTTCATCTTCAACACTCCAAAGGATCGCTCAACGACATTCCTAACTTTGGCATGTGCATGGTTGAAGGTTTCTTTCATACCTTGTGGCGGCGGGCCGTTTTGCCATTTTTGCACATGCACTAGTAGAAAAACGACTTTTAGTAAAGAGTGGGGACTAAAGGTCCCCCCCTTTAGTCCCGGTTCAACATGAACCGGGACCAAAGGCCCACCACGTCGCACGAGGTGCGCTGTGATCTGGGGGGCCTTTAGTCCCGGTTGGTAAGGATTTTTTTTATTTTTATTTTTGAAATAAAGCAAAAACAGCCCGCCATCTTTGGGCACGGCCTATGCATTTACTAGAAACCCAATCTTTAGTTCGCCAGATGCAGGCCCGTGACGGCCCAAAGAGGGCCCCACAGGCGAAGACTTGCAATAGGCCCACAAAGGCCTGCTTAGAGAGGAGCTCGACACGGTAGCCGTGGCGGGGCTTATAAACAGTTGCGAGCTCCTCTCAACTAGCGAGGTGGGACTAAACATTGTGCACTGCGGGTGGCAGCGCACCATCTTTAGTACCGGTTGGTGGCTCCAACCGGTACTAAAGGGGGGGTGGGTCTTTAGTACCGGTTGGAACCACCAACCCGTACTAAAGGCCACCACCTTTAGTACCGGTTGGTGGCTCCAACCGGTACTAAAGACCCCCTAGTTCCGGTTGGAGCCACCAACCCGTACTAAAGGCCACCACCTCTTTAGTACCAGTTCGTGGCACGAATCGGTACTAAAGGTTCACCACGAACCGGTACTAATGAGTGCCGCCCGCCTGGCCGTTGGAACCGGCACTAATGGTCACATTAGTGCCGGTTCAGTTACAAACCGGAACTAATGAGTTTCACATTAGACCCTTTTTCTACTAGTGATGGTACCTTGTGCATATGTATGGTGAAAGGTAGCCCGGACGGTTTGGGTACCCCGCATCAACCACATAATACTTCCCTACATATTGTGAAAGGCACACAATGAGACCTAGATGAACAAGTGTGATTGGATAAAGAATGTTGCAAGACAGTTCAAGTAGCAAACCTAGCGGTGGATGTGGAAATTTTTTATGATGAGTAGTTATGGCATCTTTGAAAACTCTCATTTCATGTGCTGAACCAGGCCATCCCGACATCAGAAATGTAAATCTCATGTCGAAATCATAAACAACAAGCACATTCTGACTGGTTTCATTGTGTCTGTTCAAGTATGGAACCCTCTTACTCTTATCCACCACAACATTCACATGTGTCCCATCTATAGCTCCTATGCAGTCATTGAGGTGTGGCCAGAATGCTGGATTTTCTAAGTTTGGGTGCACCTCTGAAAATGTTGGGTCCTTGGGTACAATTATGTCATGTGCTAACCTGAGGAGGCATGTCAAAACTCTGTTAACTGTCCTACTTACTGTCTCCATAGACCTCCTAAAACAGTTCTGAGCCTGTCTAACTGACTGTGGTGATCCAACAATCCATAAAAACATAGCTAGAGCCTCTACAGATGTCGTATTTGAAGTGGACTTCAAGCCATATGATTGCACCAAAGTATTATGTAGCCGGTTAAACAAAGGTCTCTCAACCCTAAACATGTTATATTATTGGGTATCTCGGGCTAGTGAAGGAAATATGCCCTCGAGGCAATAATAAAGTTATTATTTATTTCCTTATTTCTTGATAAATGTTTATTATTCATGCTAGAATTGTATTAACCAGAAACTTAGTACACGTGTGAATACATAGACAAAACATAAGTGTCCCTAGTATGCCTCTACTTGACTAGCTCGTTAATCAAAGATGGTTATGTTTGCTGACCATAGACATGTGTTGTCATTTGATTAACGGGATCACATCATTAGAGAATGATGTGATGGACAAGACCCGTCCGTTAGCTTAGCATAATGATCGTTTAGTTTTATTGCTATTGCTTTCATCATGACTTATACATGTTCCTCTGACTATGAGATTATGCAACTCCCGAATACCGGAGGAACAACTTGTATTGCTTTCATCATGACTTATACATGTTCCTCTGACTATGAGATTATGCAACCCCCGAATACCGGAGGAACACCTTGTGTGCTATCAAATGTCACAACGTAACTGGGTGATTATAAAGGTGCTCTACAGGTGCTCTGATGGTGTTTGTTGAGTTGGCATAGATCGAGATTAGGATTTGTCACTCTGTGTATCGGAGAGGTATCTCTGGGCCCACTCGGTAATGATCATCACTATAAGCCTTGCAAGCAATGTGACTAATGAGTTAGTTACGGGATGATGCATACGGAACGAGTAAAGAGACTCGCCGGTAACGAGATTGAACTGGCTATTGAGATACCGACGATCGAATCTCGCGCAAGTAACATACCGATGACAAAGGGAACAACGTATGTTGTTATGTGGTTTGACCGATAAAGATCTTCGTAGAATATGTAGGAACCAATATGAGCATCTAGGTTCCGCTGTTGGTTATTGGCCAGAGACAAGTCTCGGTCATGTCTACATAGTTCTCGAACCCGTAGGGTCCGCACGCTTAACGTTCGGTGACGATCGATATTATGAGTTTATGTGTTTTGATGTACCGAATGTAGTTCGGAGTCTCGGGTGTGATCACGGACATGACGAGGAGTCTCGAAATAGTCGAGAGATAATGATTGATATATTGGACGGCTATGTTCGGACAACGGAAGGGTTCCTGGAGATTTCAGAGAAAACTGGAGTGCCGGAGGGTTACCGGAACCCCCTTCCCTCATGGAAGTTATTGGGCCCTTAGTGGGCTTTAGGGGAGAGAGAGGGCAGCAGCTAGGAGGTGGCGCCCCCCCAAGGGAGTCCGAATTGGACTAGGGGAGGGGGCGCGGCCCCTCTTTCCCTCTCCCTCCCCCTCTCCTTCCTTCCCCCTCCTAGTAGGACCAGGAAAGGAGGAATCCTACTGCTACCACTACAAAAAAATACAGTTCTGTGATGATACGTGTTTGTCACAGTAGGTCACGTTTTCTGTCATGCATGTACATCCATGAAAAATTTATGACAGAATCAAGATAGTTATACCTGTGCTGTCGTAGAAGTGTTCCATGACATTACCAAAATTATCATCACAGAAGTGTCCACTTCCATGACGATAAATCACGCGTCACAGAAGTGCTTTCGTCAAGGGTGACCGACACGTGCATCCACCGTAACGGAACGCCATTAAGCTATCGGGTCCGGTTTTGGATCCGATAACCCGTTAACAGCCCCGACCAATGGGGATTTTCCACGTGTAAAATCATCATTGGCTGGAGGAAACACGTGTCGGCTCACTATTGGGACAGATGTCATCCACTCATTGGACACAAAGCGCCTATGATACGTCGACACGTGGCACGGCCCAACAGAGGCCCATTCCTGTGAAAAGGCTGGCCTGTTTGACTTGGTCAAACGGTGGCGGGCCGGCCCATAGCAAGCCTGTTAACGGCATGGTCGCATATAGCCCATTTACAGCCTGCTATCCCAGGGCCCGTTTACGACCTATCCGAATTAGGCCCAGTAGCGTCATCTGGGCCGTCCAATATAATTCCAGCCCATTTTAACTTCCGGCCCATGTATGGCCCATGACGTCTTTCGGCCCATATGAGGCCCTTAGTAACCCTCGGCCCCTTAAAGGCCCGAGGTAAAACTGGCCCGTAATGAACAATGTATCACTTTACACCCATTAACGACCCATTAATCCGTTGGGCCGTTTCCAGCCCATGATATCTTTCGGCCTTCTCATGCCCATTTATTCTTGGGCTCATTTCCAGCATTTGGTTACTTACGGCCCGTTACTGACATTTTTTGCGTGTGGGCCAAATTCAGCCCGTGGCTACAGTCGGCCCGTTAATACGTTGGGCCGTTTTCATGTCGAAAACAACCTGTTGGGCTGTTTTCATAGAGTTATCAAATACGGCCGATAAACGGCCCGTTATTGTACATGAATAGTACGGCCCATGATAGGCGAAATGATGATACGCCCCGTAGAAAGCCCATGTATCCTACGGCCCGTAAAAGGCCCATGGATCGTATGGCCCGTAGAAGGCCCATGGATCGTACGGCCCGTATAGAAGGCCAATGGATCCTACGGCCCGTAGAAGGACCATGGATCCTACGGCTCGTAGAAGGCCCATGGATCATACGGCCCGCAGGAGGCCCATGGTTAAAATAGTCCGTGTGTTGCCATGATTATTTTGGCCTAATTTCCAAAAATAGGTTATTGTGGCCACTAGAAAAACAAAGAAAAAGAACTACAGTGACTAGAAGCAAAAAACTAAACAATACAATAACGAAATAAATAAGCAAGCAATTAATGCTAGCCTATTACCGCTATTACACATATTACATCCACTGGGCATCAAAGTCCGCCATCAGTGCAAATATAGGGAACAAAGCAGCATATTACATACACTGGCCGTCAAAATTGCCCACCAGTGCAAATAAATGCGGCAGCAAAACAAGAGCATAACTGAAACAACTTCAGAAGAGCTCAAGAAACGTGGTATCCACCATACTGGCAATAAGCTTAGCAAGCTTATTAGCTTTGTCCTGTTTGGCGCTAAAATCCTCCAACGCTTGCTGTTGTACCAGAAAGTATGCATCTGAATGCTCCAGGGACTTCCGCAGTCCTTCCGCTTCTTGTCGCAGCAGAGCTGATCGATGTCTTTCAGCTTGTAGTTGAGACTCAAGGAACCGAACTGATTCAGACAATGAGTTTGAATAGCTTGTGCAAGCGGTAGTGGCCAGTAACTCCAACACTAAACCAAGACAGGACTTTGGGGTTGTCTCACTGTCTTCGAGATAGTCTTCCTTAGCTGTTTTAACAGCTTTGTTGGAGACCAACAAGGATGTGTCACTATCCTGAATCTTATCTGCATTACTTCCTTTACCATTGCTTAATAAGGCACTCTTCCCCAATATTCTTTCGGCATTCTAAAAGAAGAAACAAGCAGACACATAACAGTTTTGCATGTACTAGTATATGAAACTCATTTCGGTGAACCAATTCATTAGTAAGGTGGACAGGATTAAACCACCAAGTCTTCTATTGCCAAGTACTAGTACATAATAAAAGCATCAAACAAACATATATCTATGTCCTATGGTCACTGCATTGTCTTGCCAAATTAAAATAGAGACACGGTTCAAATCATATCAGTTCAAGACAAAGCAGCAGTGAAAGAATACAAAGCGTGGGAAACTACACGGCACAACAAGATTTCAGATGGGTGCCACGGGTCTACATGTACAACAACACTATTGGCTCTGTTGTGATGCTAGTAATGTGCATGATATGAGAAGTCAACTATATACACAATTGAAATTGAAATCAACAGAGCTATTGATAAGAGCAAGCCTGTTAAAGAAACATGCGTGAACATACCTATTGTGCCATTGCAGTTTTGATGGGATCCTTCAATTTAAAAGTAAATTTGTATGAGTAAATAGAGTGATATAAGAGCAAAGCAGTATGCACGATAGCAATCATAGTTAAAAAAGGCGCGCCTAAGCGAGCGCTTAAGCGCGCCTAGGCTCTAGGCGTTGGCGAAACATTGTGCATAACTATGCTTAATCTGTGCATAACTGCGCATAAGCATGCGCTTTGGTTAGTAAAGCGCAAAGCGGTGGCAAAACGCACAATTAACGCCTAGCGCTTTTTCGAACTATGGTAGCAATGGAATCTTAAATTAGAACAGTTATTCTTCAGGTTTAGGCACTTGTTATACATGAACAGAGTACAGTAAGACGCAAGAATATAGTACTTAAAATTAGAAAATGAGCTTATAGACCTTACCACATTCTTGGTTCGGGACCAAGATAGTAACAAGACGCTCCCGATCATCGCCCAAAAATGTGTCTCGGGAGAACGTAAGGGAATTTGATGAGTTTCTTTGCCGGTGAAGTACGCTTTCTTGAGTAATTCCGATATCGCCACCAAGCATTCTTGAAGATAGCAGAGGTATTAGCATAGGTTACCTCATTCTGAGTTTCCAAATCGGTCCTTCTCTATAGAGAAAAATGGGAAAATTTGCTGTATTATAACCATCATGGAGGTAGGATGTATGGGACAAAGCAAAGTAATTGCCATGGATAACATTACTTACACATAACTCCTCGACAAACACCTGCAACTGGCATTTTCCTTTATCTTTAGTATAATATTTCCAAGATGGGAAGATACACACATACAATTTAACAACATCAAATGCGATAGATGCTAAACTAAGACTAGCTGGTTGTGCTTCCTCCACAGGAATACGCGTACTAACTGGTGGAGTTAGGGTTCGCCGTGGTAGTACTGGCCCTTTGGGCACTGGAGCTGCCTTACTAACTGCTCTTGTTTGGGAGCTCTGTGGTGGAGATGGTGTTGTGTCAACATGAACTGGGTTACTATCTGCTGGGGTTGGGGTTAGATTGGGTGAAGCTGGTTCTCTGTCCATCGCAAGTAGGGGTACAATCTGCGAGAGTTTGGGTTATGTGTGGTAGGGCTGGTTCTCGTGCATGTACAACCGGGGTGCTATATATCTCCACCAAGAGGTAGCACTGTTTTATTTGAAGACCGTGTTTTTAATCCGTTAGATGTTGGCATCACCCGCTCCAATTCAAATGGCTGATAAACAGGAAACATAGTTGAATGTGCAGACATTGTATGAGAGACGGATGCAATAGATAGTGTGGAAAAAGGAGGGCATGAAATAGTTGACATGTATATTGTTTAACTAAAACGGATAGCATGACATAATTTCACATATATGATGTCTATCTAAAATGGATAGCATTGCATAACATAATTCAAAGATATGATGAATAATTAAATATGATCGCATGACATAATTCACCTACATGTTATCTAAGTAATTAGGGTAACATCATTTAATTCACATACGTGATATATATGCTAAACAGAGGGCATTAGATATGATGTCTGAACTAAGAACATGGTGTTGAATATTGTGTATATGATGTCTAAACTATGCAATGCAAGACACCATATGCATGATATGAGCAGTATAACCATGCCAAGTTAGAGTATACACCTCGGTGGGGGAATAGGACTGGTCATCTCTCTCTCAATCCATCTCGAGGAGCTATCGGGACCCAACAAGAGATCTGCTTGACGGTAGCATCGTCTGATCTCAAGTCCTTGTTTTCACTCCAGATTTTCAATCTCCCACCCAAATGGCTGATTCACGTGAAGAGTAGTTTAATGTACAAACATTGACGACAAATGGAAATGTAATGAAGAAAAGGATGGGCAAGATATCATTCAAATATATGATGCCTGGTTAAACATGATGGCATTGCACATTTCACGTATATTATGGCTGGCTAAAAGACATGAGACTGCATAATTCCCATATTTAAATATATTATAACTGCGCACCTTCCCAGCCTTCTCAAGCCATTTGCATTTTTGGCCATTGGATCTTTATATCTATGCGTTTTTGGCCGTGTGATTTCTGCCAAGTCGCATCCGTGCTTGCTTCCTTCAGTAACCACGATGCAGTAAATGGGTGGGCCGCTGCTCTGGTAACATTTTTGGGCTTCGCTCATTGAATTGGGCCTGATTGGCTTCTCTCTCTCTGCCGGCCTCGTAGGGAAAGGAAAGGAAGAAAGAAGATACTACTAGAGCGAGCGGAGTCGTCCCGCGGAAGCTTGGGCGGGCGATTGAAGTGCTCCCTCGAATTGATGTGTTGAAGATAAATTTCCGTTGCTACAACCCATTAATGGCGCTATGGCAGTGAAGGTGCTTTACTCCCTGGTCGTCAATAAGATTAATGGTATTTCACTATAGTCCCCTCGCCTCCCTCCTGGTCCTATATAAACCCTCTCCGGGTCTCCTGTTGCAATGTCTCCTTGGGGATACATCCTAGAGCAGCTATGTGGCAGTCTGAAGGTGATTTTTCTTTTCTTTTTTTGCTGGAATGAAGGTGATTTTTCTTGTAGATCTGCAGTTTCTATGCCCCGCTCCTTTGTAGTGTGCATAGGTTTTTTTAGGACCACGAGTAACAAAGTGTGTGCATAATTTCTGATCACAAGACCACGAGTAATAAAGTGTGTGCAAAATGTCTGATCACAAGAGAAGAATGAGGAAGCGGCGGCAGCTAGTTTTGCTGTGGCGGACTCTTGGTGAGCTCCCGCCGGTGTCTTGACGCTCCAAGTTGTCCCTACGTTATTTTATTGTAAGGCATAGTGATTAGAACTCAGAAGGGATTGTGTCTGTTGTTCTTGGACATGCTATTGCAGAACAACATCTAGGACTACGAGTAACAAAGTGTGTACACAACTTCTGGTCCAATTTCCATCTGAGAGAGTCATCTTGGCTAGAGCATCCAAAATTCAGTTGCTTATATCAAGAACCTCAAGTACCTGTAAGATTTATTTCCCCGGTTCTTGATTGCTAATTAAGCCATCTTGTTGCATACAAGAGTTTATATTATTTCTTGTTATCTTGCTCCTACGCACAGGAAGTTGAACAGCAAGAGCACCTATAATATTATATTAGAGTTACACCATCAGATGCCCATGCTTGCTATTACGTATGTTTGTCAGTCCTTTTTGCTTGCCCTCTGTAGTTGCAGCATCAAGTATGGAGATAATTAAACACATGTGGGAAATAGGTTAATGTTTCGCATGTTTGACCTGACCTAAATACTGAGATCATGATCACTATTTATATAAGGGGAATATATGCATCCACCATATCACTGAACATGTCTTGTGATAATCCACTCTTTATGGCTTTACAATGGTGTCTATGTCAAAAAAAGAACTGGTGGGTGTCCTCTTACAAAGCAAAACCCATTTATAAACAAAGATGTATTATGGGTTGTTTTGCCGACATAACATTCGAGACTCCAGAGTATGAACCTTAAATTTTTACCTTATTAAGTTCATGAAATTTCCATATATGCATGTGTTACTATTATAATTATTCCCACGAGCACATTCATCCATTTTTTGTCAGATTTAATACAAGTGCTCTGGTCTGGTTCTGGTCTGTTGGTTTGGAGGATTCTTGGAGGCTTGTTATCCCTAATTCTGCATGAAACATGTTCGGGACAAATGTACATGCCAACTTTTTGGGTACTAGGGAGTAGCAGCCAAATAATTATTAGGAAGTGGCATACACAAAGAAAATGCACACAATTCTCTCTTACAAAGTTATTTGCAGGGAATGGGTGTGAGCATCTCACGCAATAGATTTCTTACAAAGAAGGTGTTGTTCAATTAAGGTATCTGCCCGGTAAAAATTCACATCCTACACATCTATTCGATCTCTTTGTGGATATATGTATACAATATCTTTTGGAAAATCCAAATTGCTAAATACTACCTCTGTACGCTTTTATAAGATGGTTTAGATCACTAAATTAGTGATCTATAACATCTTATAAAAGTTTACGGAGGGAGTACTTGTCTTTTGATGAACTAATACAGGATGCCCTCGTATCCCGAGAAGATCTATAACGTCTTATAAAAGTTTACGGAGGGAGTACTTGTCTTTTGATGAAATAATACAGGATGCCCTGGTATCCCGAGAAGACGTTAGATCATCAAAACTAGATCACACTATGACCTTAGTCACTTTATTGGACATATATGGCTCATGCAAATGCACTTGTATGCGAACAACTATATATTAGTTCATATAAATTTTACTTTCATGCTTTGTACCACCATTTAATTTAGAAATATCACTATCATTCTATTGTCAAAATAGACGGGCGCGGCAACGCGCGCCGTCATGGTCTAGTATGATATAGAAACTAAATAGGTGGCATTACAGAACATGTCTAAACTAATCAGATGACATATATGATGTCAAAAGTAGGCACTGCAAGGCAACATATGCATGATATGACTAACATCATCATGTCAAGGTAGAGAAAACACCTTGGGGGTAAATAGGAGTGGTCAGCGGCGTCTGAATCCGCCTCAGAACAGATATCTTCCTCTGGATTATAATCTGGAGTGGGGTGGGGAGGGTTTGCCATTGAATCCACCATGGAGCAATGTCTGGATGACATTGTATTGCCGCGCAAAACTCTTCTATTTTTCTCTACATGTTCAGCATGACTGTGTATAATATCTGACATGCATACGGAAAAAATATGGTGAGATTATGTAAGGAGAGCATGCAGAAATTTAGAGTGATGGTAACAACCAGTGGATGGATCCAAAAATAATGATAGCAGGCGTAAGACGTCAAGGCTGAAGCAGCACAAGACAGACATCGTCAATCTCAAGTGCGATTCCAATAGCATCTCCAATAGATGATGTAAAATAGATGTAAAATTTACATCACAAAAAACCACCCGACTACAACAGATGAGGTAAAAACTGTTGACTCTGAACTTAACTATCGAAACTGAAATTTACTTTGGAATCTGAATGTTACTGTCGAAACTGAACACAATGGTAGCAGAGAGGCACTTGACATGTAGTTTAGGGAGTGCATGCAGTTCATCTTCAACCTGCACCCCCTGAGCGCCAGTTTTGGGAGCACGATATCTGAATTTTCGGGATATAACAACGCGCGGGTTGAATTTTAGGGACAAGCCTAACGTGTAGTAATATTGTACTTGTACGTACCAAATCAATTCGCACTTCCCTCAACAAAAAAAAAACAAAAAAAATAAAACTATTCACACCACACAAAGAGAGAGTCTTACCCCGTTTTACTATAAAAATGCTATTTAAAGCTACTCATACCAACAATTTAGTGCAATAAAATGCTATTCGGTAGTATTAATCCATGTTATGTCCAATTAAATTTTTGCGCTTGCTGTATAATGCATGTAACCTACCCATACCAACATTTTAGTGCATTCCAAATGTCTATACTACCGTTGCAATTGGAACTGAATTTGAACTCGTTTCTCTATTTCAATAACAAATCTACAATCATGATTGTTGCCAACTTCAACCATCATTCGTGTATTACCTTAATAACACACCACATGATTACTACAGAGATAGATATGAACTATGTGTACTACATGAACTCGAATTCTGTTTTTTGAATAAACTTGATGTTGATTCCAAATAATAGTACATTTGATGTACTAACTATATATTCATAGTCTAAACCATGTTCCATATGTGTACACCGTGTTTATCACACATAGTATAGTGCCCCGCCCCCTACATTATGACAAGTATTTAGACCTGAGCTGCAAAAGCCACACATTAGCCCAAATTATGATCAATGTTCTGTATGTTATACATAGTACTAGCAAGATGCCCATGCGTTCCACAGAACATCAACATGATCAAGTGGAGGCCTAATTTGCAAATATGGAGAGGAGTGTGGGTATCTTTTTTCAAAATTGCCATAGTTTCCTTCCTATCCGTCAGATATAAATCGGACGGCCTATATTGCAGGATGGCACCATCATCAACAACTCCATTTTTTATAAGAGTGGAGATAAAATATATTATATGTAGTATAACATGTTCATAACCACACCATGTGCATCACCGTTATATATATTCACACATGCGTCGGTTTAAAACACTATGATAAATTCTTCAAACATCCGAATTCGCTTTTTATAATGAAGTATGATCTCTATTCTTCTTTTACACCCACACAATCCTCTTATCTTTGTAGCTAGCTAGCGCTAACTTTCTCTCATGCATGCAGACGCCCGCATCCCTCTAACCCTCCCTCAGCATTCTCTAGCTCCATCGCGCAAATTAGTCTTTTCACTTTAGGACGTTCACCCATGCTGTGTGTAGGCCACCCAACTCCTTCTTTACGGCACACATCGATCGATATGCCTCTCTAGCCAGGTGTGCCTAGATCAAAACACAAGCTTCCCCTCTTCTCTTATCACCGCCCATGCCTCACTCCCACCACTCTTTTCATCGATTCAGATCAAGACACTTCTCCCCTTGTAGGGGGTCCCAATGTGCGCCTAGGCGGATGGTAAAAGGAGATAAGGGACACAATGTTTTTACCTGTGTTCGGCCCTCTCGGTGGAGGTAAAACCCTACTCCTGCTTGATTAATATTGATGATATGGGTAGTACAAGAGTAGATCTACCACGAGATCAAAGAGGCTAAACCCTAGAAGCTAGCCTATGGTATGATTATTGTTCGTCCTACGGACTAAAACCCTCCGGTTTATATAGACACCGGATAGGGTTAGGGTTACACAGAGTCGGTTACAATGGTAGGAGATCTACATATCCAGACGCCAAGCTTGCCTTCCACGCCAAGGAAAGTCCCATCCGGACACGGGACGAAGTCTTCAATCTCGTATCTTCATAGTCCAGAGTCCGCCAACGGTGATAGTTCGCTATCCGGACACCCCTAATCCAGACTCCTCAAGAGCCCCGAACCAGGCTTCAATGGCGATGAGTCCGGCGCGTAGATTGTCTTCGGCATTGCGAGGCGGGTTCTTCTCCAAATCCCATATACTTGTCGAATAGTGTCGGGCTTCTGATAAATGCTGCGCTCCTTGGCTTCTACGCCCAATAATGGCCATCTTCCGCGTGTTTGAATTAATATGAAAAGCCAGGGTATTTTTTACACTTATCCCCCTAGCTGCGCAAATGAGCCGCCTATAAAAGGGACGAGGATCTAGATCTGAGTCAAACCATCCCCCCTCCGCGAGCTTTCATCGGAGCGCCTTCGACAAAAATCCATTCCATCATGGACAGTCGACGCGGCTCCTCCTCTCGCGCTCCCAGCCCTCAGCCTGGAAATTGGGAGACATGCTCAGTCCCGCATAGCGAGCTAGTGACACTCCAAACCAAGGGGTTTCTTCCCCCGGCCTTCATGGTTCTTGTTCAAGCCGGACTTTCCACCTACAAGGGCGGAAAGCAAGCGGAGAGTGTCCCCGATCCCTCTAAAGGAGAGCGGGTATGCTTTGTCTCTTATCCAGTAAGAGGACTCGGATTTCCAATTCATCCGTTTCTCCGGGGGCTCTTGGAGTTCTACGGCCTCCTGTTGCACCACCTTACGCCTGCCTCCATTTTGCACATCGCGGGCTTCGTGGCCCTTTGCGAGCTGTTCTTGGGCGTCGAGGCTCATTTTGCACTGTGGAAGAGATTATTCTGCCTTGTACCCCGTTCTCATGAGGGGTCAATATATCGAGTGGGCGGAGCCGAACTATGGCGCATCGCCGGGACCAGATATCTATCCGGAACCCCGAAAAAGGCGTCCGAAGACTGGCCTTCGGAATGGTTTTATATTGAAGACGCCCCACTGCCGGATCCTGTTCGGATTGGTCTCCGGGAGTTCAGCAATGCTCCTCTGAAGAAACGCCTGAGTTGGCGCCCACGGAGCTCCCAGAGGGAAGACGACAGGGACGTCCTTTACCTGATGAGCCGAATAAGATTGTTAGCTCATTCCAGACTGACCATGATCGGTGTCATGGCCACATGTATTATGCGGGGGGTGCAGCCGCTCCAGTATAGGGGCCACCTCTTGTGGTATTTCAACCGGGAGGACGATGCCACCCGTCATGGCCGTAAGGGGCCGGGATCGGTCACCGATCTGGTGAAGATTTTGTCCGAGATGTACAAGGGAGAAGAAGAGGATTTTCTCCGCGTCAGTCCATTGAGAGGATTTTCTATGAACAATCCTCGAAGCTGGGTAAGTGGACATTTATTTTTGTACACCCGATCCGTATTCCCATGGCTAGGTATCTCATTTTGTGATTTTGACGCAGGAACTGGGCCAGGCTGTGAAAGACATAAACAGCCCGCCTCCACAACCCGAGGATCCGGAACAGCTCCTCGATCCGGCCTCCCAAGAGGATCCGGACATATTGGTGGATCTGATTGATGGGGTATATCACCAACTGAGCATCGATAATGCCTTGGTTGCCATTACGGCCGATTACCTCGGAATACTTCCAGCCTCACAAGTAACTGAGACCGAGGTCCCAATACTCTGATAATGACCCATCCGTGCTTATTTTTGTCACCGTATACCAATGGTGTTTCACAGGGGGTGCCTTCGAGGCAGGAGGCCGAGCTCACGGGCGGCTAGCCAACAAGGGGCAGACGCCCCAAGAAAAAAAGAAGTGCGGTCCGGATCGAAACTCCGCCGCAACGGTATGGCGCGTCACCATATTTCCGTGATTGATTCTCGAAGGCGATTAACGCTGGTGCTCTTTTAGGAAAAAGAGCACTCGCGGACTGAGTCCGAGAGGTTGCCAATCGAACCTCCGCCAGCCAGCTCCAAAGCCGCGTCGAAGCGGAGGCGAGCACGAGGCGTCGTCGGATGCTCCTCCTGCAGGATGCCGACAGATTGTCCGCCACCAACTCCGAGGTGGAGAGCGCCATGAATCACAGCGCCGCTGGACAGTTCTTCGTGACGCATGTTTCTCCCAAGAGGCCTTGAATGCCTTCAATTCGGAGATGCGCACTCCGTGCCGCCAAGATGGTCTAGCCAGAGCCACGGGCAGTATTTAAAGGACATACGGGTGAGGAAATTTGACAGTTATATATGCCAGTAGTCCCCGAGACTTAAATAGTTAGAATAACTGATTTAAGGATCATTTGTTATGCAGGATCTTACAAAAAAGAATACCCGACTGTCCCAGGAGCTTGAAGAATGCAAGGCCCAACTTGAGGCGGCACTAGCACGCCATGGGGAGCCACAGAGACCCCTCCGTAATATATGCTTCAAAAGATAAATAGTTTGTGAAGTGTGGCGTGTGTGTAAATCTGACAAGAATATTGCAGATGGCACGGACTAGATCCGGACAAGCAACAGCTCTTGCGCTGGTTGAAGGCGGCGAATGTGCTTACAAGGGTGAGGCAAGAGAAAATAATTCCAAGATGCCAACACCCAGCTAGGTGAGGAACTAAAGGATGTTCGTGCTCAGCTGTATCGACTCATTAAGGAGAATCGGCGACTTCGTCGCGGCATTTATAGTAAGTGCTTGAGCGAACTTTGAAAAAGAGTTCGCGAGGAAGTCAACTAACATAGTTATGTCCAGAGGTACGCCACGGTCGTCTCAAGAGGAAATGCCCGGTTCTACGGGTGACCTTCTTCCCGAGCTATTTCAACTGCATGAACGAAGTTCGGCAGTGATGAAAGGCGCCGCCAGTGCCTTGTGGCCATCTATCTCCCCGCCTCAAGGCCTTGGAGGGCTTGCAGAGAAGCTTCAGGAGCACGGCGGCGCTCCGACTATGGAAGATATCGGCCTGCGTCAAGGCGCCAGGAGGCTCGGGCCATGGTGAAGACGCGGTACACGGCGGACCCAAACCACATGGCGAGGTCGGACTGTGGGGCCCGACGGAAGGAGATACCGTGAGTTTAGTGTACGGCCAAGTAGAGTTGGCCGCAAAGTATTCCCAGCAGGACTATAAACTAGACAGCCTATTAGACGGCATTGAAGAGGAATACAATCACCAATTTGACTATGTAACTTAAAATGACATGTAAAATGCCTTCTAGCCGGATTGTAGATCGCTTGTCGAGCAGACCTTTTCGCTTCAACCTCGGGACCCAATAGTCCGAGGTGTCGAATACCCTCGCGGTTATGTAAAAACCGGGCATGCGTGGAGACCAGGCGTAGGGGTCATGAGTGCTTTATCGCATAAGTGCCCAACTAGTTATGTTATATTACATGGTTAGTAAGAAACATCTTCCAGGAGAATAGTTCCGTTAGGGGTTCCTTTCTCGGAGGCATGCCCTAAAGTGCATGTCCGACTGCGAAAAAAGCAAAAAAGCATCTGGGGGCAGATAAATGAAAATATAAAATCGTCTTTTAGTTCACCGACCGAATATTCCTCAAGAACGCTTAGCTTTGGATTCACCCAGTCTGAGGTACGCGTCCGCTGACCCGCGGTAATAATCGCAGAGGTGCTCCTTTACCACCTAGCCAACAATTGGGAACGAGGGGTAAGCACAGAGCCGAGCAACCCAGCTTGGCCAAAACTTAAGTCATATCGATGCATATAATGGTGAATAAAAGGTACATGCGGAAGTGTGACACATGTGTTGGGCATAAAGCCCGTATAAATAAGCTTCTGTTAAAGAAGCCCCCAGGTATAATGAGCGCGGATAGCGCGTCAAGTGTGTGCGAACATTGTGCAAACGAGCCTTTAACGGCTTCGGGAAAAAAAGGAGGGAGAAGGAGAGAAATAAAAGACAGCTTAAAGTATAAAATTTAGACGAAGGAAGGAGACGAACTCAGAGTCCGGCGCTAGGCGTAGAATCTTCGGAGACGGGCTGCGTTCCATGGGTTCGGCTCGAGTCGGTTATCCGATGCGTTTCGCAGACGGTACACTCCGCCGGTCAGGACTTGGTCGATGATGAAGGGACCCTCCCATTTGGGCTTGAGTTTGTCCTTTTTCTTGTCCGGCAGGCGTAGAACTAGTTCACCAACATTGTAAGCTTTGGCCCGTACTTCCCTGCTTTGATATCTTCGAGCCTGCTATTGATAGAATGTGGAACGAGCTTTTGCCACATCACGCTCCTCCTCCAAGGTGTATAAGCTGTCCTGCCGATCGAGCTCGACTTCTCTTTCTTCGTACATGCGCACGCGAGGTGAGTCATGAATTATGTCGCAGGGCAAAACTGCCTCTGCGCCGTATACCATAAAAAATGGTGTGAATCCGGTAGTGCGATTCGACGTGGTCCGCAGTCCCCCAGAGTACAGAGTCGAGCTCCTCTACCCAGTGCATGTTTGATTCCTTGAGGGACCGCACTAGTCTGGGTTTAATGCCGCTCATGATTAGACCGTTTGCTCGCTCGACTTGACCGTTAGTTTGAGGGCGATAGACTGAAGCGTAGTCGAGGTTGATGCCCATGTTTTTGCACCAGAGTTTGACCTCGTCGGCCGTGAAGTTTGTGCCTTTATCAGTGATGATGCTATGGGGGACGCCGTAACGGTGTACTACCCCTGATATGAAGTCTATCACCGGTCCGGATTCAGCCGTCTTTACAGGCTTGGCCTCTATCCATTTGGTGAATTTATCCACCATGACCAATAGGTATTTTTGCTTGTGGGTTCCTCCTTTAAGGAGTCCAACCATGTCAAGCCCCCAGACCGCAAAGGGCCAGGTGATGGGTATAGTTTTAAGGGCGGTGGGTGGCATGTGGCTTTGATTAGCAAAGAGCTGGCAACCGACGCATCGTTGGACTAAGTCCTGAGCATCTACCCGGGCCGTCGGCCAATAAAATCCTGTACGGAAGGCCTTGCCTACAAGGGCCCGGGTTGCAGCATGGTGCCCACCGAGTCCGGCATGAATTTCAGCCAGGAGATTCCGCCCTTCCTCTTCGGAGGTACACCTTTGAAGGACTCTGGTTGTGATTTTCTTATAAAGCTCTCCTTCATGGACCTTGTAGGCTTTAGACCGCCGCACTATGCAGCGGGCCTCGTTTTGGTCCTCGGGAAGTTCCTGCCTAGTTAGATAGGCTAGGAATGGTTCTGTCCACGGGGCAATGACTGCCATTATTGCATGGGCTGAGGGTGTTATTTCGGTGGCAGAACCACCAACTGTGTCGTAATGTTCGTGTGGGCAAGGTGGTTGGGTCCGGGTTGTTATTTCCGGACTCTCCTCCCATAGTACGGATGGCTTGAAAAGCCTCTAGGAAGATATTTGGGGCGGCATTGCGCTTATGCCCAATGCGTGCTAACACGCTCTGCTGCCTGGTTGTTTTCCGGCTATATTGTGAAATTCGAGCCCTCAAACCGAGCTGACATTTTAGGACGGCATTGCGATAAGCTGCCATTTTCGGATCCTTGGAATCAAAGTCCCCATTTATTTGGGATATCGCATGGTTCAATCCTCGCACCTCTAGGCGTTGAATGCCCATGGAGACTGCCATCCGGAGACCATGTAGAAGGGCCTCAGATTCGCCGCGTTGGAGTCCGTGTACATTATTTGAAGTACGATTGATCTGTATCTCCGTTGGGGACGCCGAACGACACTAGTCCCCAGTGCCGCCAACATTTTGGAGCCGTCAAGTGCATGATCCAGTTGGAATATGCGCCGCATTTTTAGGGAGTTCGCTTCACCATTCGCAATGAAGTCAGCCAAAACTTGCGATTTAATAGCTCGCCGTGGCTTGTAGGTTATGTCGAACGGAGGAGCTCAATGGCCCATTTAGCAATCCGCCCGCTGTATCGCGTTGTTTATAATGTCATTAAGAGGTACTTTGGAGGCTACTATTATCGAACACTCTTGGAAGTAGTGTCGCAGCTTCTGGTATGCCATGAACACCGCGTATGCTATCTTTTGATAATGCGGGTACCGTGACTTGCATGGAGTTAGGACAGTGGAAACGTAGTAAACTGGTTTTTGGAGAGGGAACTTGTGTCCGTCCGTTTCTCGTTCGACAACGAGCACCGCACTTACAACTTGATGGGTTGCTGCGATGTATAATAGCATTGGTTCGCCCATGTTGGGCGCGGCCAGGACCGGATTTGTTGCCAATATGGCTTTGATTTCTTCGAGTCCGGCCGTGGCAGCATCCGTCCACTCGAAGTGTTCGGTGCGCCGGAGGAGGTGATAAAGGGGTAATGCCTTTTCTCCTAAGCGGGAGATAAAGCGGCTTAGAGCCGCCACGCATCCAGTCAATTTTTGTATTTGTTTGAGGTCTTTGGGGATATCCAATTGTGACAGAGCTCGGATCTTGGCTGGGTTTGCTTCAATTCCTCTACCGGATACAATGAAGCCCAAGAGCTTTCCGGCTGGTACGCCGAAAACGCATTTTCCGGTTGAGCTTGATGTCATATGTTCGAGGTTATCGACAGAGCCTCAAGTCGTCGATTATGGTTTCGACATGCTTGCATTTGACGACCACATCGTCTACGTATGCCTCCACTACTTTCCCGATCTGGTTTGCCAGACATGTCTGAATCATGCGCTGATATGTTGCGCCGGCGCTTTTGAGCCCAAAGGGCATTGTGTTGAAGCGAATGGGCCGATGGAGTGATGAATGCCGCTATGGCTTGGTCTGGCTCTGCCATCTTAATTTGGTGGTAGCCGAGTATGCGTTGAGGAAACACAATGAATCGTGTCCCGCGGTAGCGCCGATAATTTGATCGATGCGGGAGGGGAAGGGATCCTTTGGGCAAGCCTTGTTAAGGTCCTTAAAATCGACAAATAGGCGCCAGGATTTGTCCTTCATTGGTACCATTACCAGGTTTGCTAGCCAGTCCGGATGTTTAATATCTCTGATGAATCCGGCCTCCAATAGTTTGGCTAGCTCCTCTCCCATGGCCTGTGTCGGTGTCAAAACCGGCGGATCTCGGGTAGGGGGTCCCGAACTGTGCGCCTAGGCGGATGGTAACAGGAGACAAGGGACAGGATGTTTACCCAGGTTCGGGCCCTCTTAATGGAGGTAAAACCCTATGTCCTGCTTGATTGATATTGATATTGTGGATGTTTACAAGAGTGGATCTACCACGAGATCAAGGAGGCTAAACCCTAGAAGCTAGCCTATGGTATGATTGTAAGGGTTGTTGTGATTGTAGTCCTACGGACTAAAGCCCTCCGGTTTATATAGGCACCGAGAGGGCTAGGGTTACATAGAGTCGGTTACAATGGTAGGAGATCTACATATCCGATCGCCAAGCTTGCCTTCCACGCCAAGGAAAGTCCCATCCGGACACGGGTGAAGTCTTTAATCTTGTATCTTCATAGTCTTGGAGTCCGTTGATGATGATAGTCCGCCGATGATAGTCCGCCGATGATGGTAGTCCGCAATCCGGACACCCCTAATCCGACTCCTCAAGAGCCCCTGAACCAGGCTTCAATGACGATAAGTCCGGCGTGTATATTGCTTGGCATTGCAAGGCGGGTTCCTCCTCCAAATGATAGAAGATTGTGAACACCAGATAGTGTCCGCTCGCAAAATAAATTCCACATTCTACCATAGAGAGAATAATAATATATACACAAGTTCAATCTGCCGACGCTTTTTAGTGGCAGGACGCCACACCACTACCAAGCCATTACTCAATTGTTTTTACTTTACCACCTCGGCGCATTTAGCGAAGCGGTTTCCTTGGCACGCCTTGTTGAAGCAGAGATCGTGTTTCCCCATAATCCGGGATTCTCATCAATACGGGCGTGGTAACCCAACCGCCATTGATGGTGACGCTTTGGGAGATAAGCGAGTTTTACCAGGCCGTGGGGACGCGTAAGTCTTCGCCCGCCCATATAAGGGATAAGGATTCACCTTCTCACCCACGCCTTCTTCCTCCTTTGCTTATCCATCTCACAAGACTCGAGCTCCAGCGCCCAAGTTCGCAAGATCTCGCCTCAACCTTCTCCGACCATGTCCGGAGCGGAGGTAAATGGTTGGCCTCCACCGTTAAGGAGGAGCAATCGCCAAACTGCGCGGCACCGGATACCTTTCCGGCGACATCGCAGACCGCTGCCCGGCGAGGGGCAGCTCATCCCCACCCCTGCACCCCATGAGAGGGTCGCTTTCTTTCCCACTTCCTCCGCTGGATCGGGCTTTCCACTTCACCCCTTTGTCCGGGGCTCATGTTCTACTACGGCCTGATTTCCATGATCCGGCGCCAACTTCATCCTCAACATCTCGGTGTTTATCGTCAGGTGCGAGGCCTTCCTTCGCATCCAGCCCCACTTCGCTTGTGGCTCAAGACCTTCAATGTCAAGTCAAGGTAGTGAAGGGCATTCAAGCGGAGTGCGGAGGCGCCATGTTGGGAAGATGCCCAACGCCCTTGGTTCAAGGGCCTTCGTGGAATCCGTCAAGGGTGGCAATCGTGGTGGTTCTATATCACCGAGCCGCGTGAGCCTAAATGGGCGGCGGCCCCGAAGTTTAGATCTGGTATCCCCACGCAGCTCACCTCCCGGAAAGAGAAGGGCTTGCTGTGGGGCAGTTTGAAGGAGCCGACGGACTCCAAACCTCAGATCAAGAAGCTGGTGAAGAAGCTCAGGCTGGTTAACGTGGTCCAAGTCATGCTCGTCCGCGGATTCTCCCATGCCAAGAGCGGGCATTCAATCTATGGAGTTCGATCCGAACAGCACCAGCGCTGGACAAGCTCTTCGACACAACGTCTGAAGGCACATGGAAGGTGCTGTTCAAGGGCACCGGTTTCGCATCCGCGATCAAGATCGCGGATTTCGCCGCAGCGCCAGCCGACGAGGTAAGTGATTCTACCCTTTACGGACACTCGCTTTCCATAGTTTGACTCTATGCGGTTTTAATTTCCCTTTTCCTTTCACAGACTGGATGAAGAAGGCGGAACAGATTACCTGTCCGGCCCTATGCCGTAAAATCCAGAGACGCCGCCTAGCGAGATCGTTGGTTCCGCACCACACGTGGTGCCGAGAAGAAGGCCAAGAAGGAGGCCACGGGTGCTCGAAGATTGCCCGCTTTCAGGTGTCCGACGACTCAGGGCTGACTCCTCCCCAAAATGAGGAGGAGGAAGAGGACTCTCCCGCAGGAGGGAGAGAGGAAGAGGAAGGCTTCCCAACTGGGAGGCCGAAGGGTCCAAGAGGGAAGGACTATTCCCGGACAGCTCCACCAACATCAACGCTGGCGAGGAAGAATGGCCTTCAAGGGCCAGCCTCCGCGAGATCGTAAGTATCCGGATTCCTGAATGATTTATAATTTCTTTTCTCGCCACATAGTGTCATTCTAATGCCGCATGCTGCCCGTAGTCCGCCAGTGATGATCTCCCGCTTCATCGAAGCGGTCGCTGGCTTCGCCGGATGTAGATTCCATCCCGACCGCCTCCACCCTCGCGACGCCGAGGACGCCGAGGTGGGGTCCCTGTAAGGGACCCATCGGGAGGCCCGGAGGCGCCACAAGGCGCCCTCCGGACTTTGCGCCGACTCCACAATGTAACCCGCAGTGGTTCCGGAGTCAGCCGGGCGCCCTTCAAACGAAGGGCAAGACCGTGATGCCGGCGGCTTCCGTCCAACCGGAGGCGCCGGGTAATTTGTTGGAGGCGCTGCAGAGCGCTTCCATCGAGGAAGAACACCGCACTATTATGAGTGCGGTGATTCAGAAGGTGCAGCTCGCCAAAGGTGGGCTGACCGAAGCCTGCAATAGCCTTCTATCAGGCTTTGAGGTAAGAAGTTAAAAATATGCAATGTAATACCGCATAGACAGTAGCCCCTAATGCTCGGTTCGGTGTTCGGAAAGAAAAGCTGGACTGAGGATCTGAAACAAGATATACGCAGGGTTGCTAAAAAAATTATGTCAATATGGGTTGCAGGCTGCGCTGCTGACCTCTGCCAGACCGATCATGGAGGTCGGTGCGTTGAAGCAGAGCTCGAGCGGTCCGGCAAGAGCTCGGCCGCCAGAAGCAGCTCCAAGACAAATAAGGTGAGTAACACCACTTTGAATTTGTACCTTGTAAAAGGATTTAGGTTGCACAAAAAGTAACAAGGATAACATGGGTACTGCAGGGCCACGAACGAGGTGGCGGCCCCAAGGAGGCCGTGTCCGCGCCAACGCAATGCGCCATGAAACAGGGGAGCAAGAAAAGCAGGAGGCGGGGTGGCGGTGGTTCAGCAAGAGCTCCTGTGCTCTCATGGAAAAGCATGAGAGTTTGGAGCGTGACTCAAAGACTCGAGAGTCCGAGCTTGCCTAGGCTCTCGAAAGTGCTAAAACCGCCAAGGCCGAGGCCCATAAGTCCCTTCAGGAGGTTGAATTGATGAAGAAGATAGCGGCGGTAAGGCATTTTTATGCAAAGCAAGCATGTGAATGTAAATTACGTGTTACTTACCCGGATTCGAGCTCTCGATGCGCTTGCAGATCTGCCGCAGCGTGTCTCGATGCAGCCGATTCTACCGAGCCGAGGAGGGAGCTCAACGGAGAAGGTCTTCGTCTCAAGATGCCGAGGCCGCCATCCGTGTTTTCTAGCGACCAGTCAAGCAGCTGGTCGAATCTCACAAGGTGGCCGAGCAGGCCATGAAGGGCCTCATAGTCCGGGCCGTGGCTCGAGAGGCCATGCCTGGAGCTACTTCGCCTCGTCGGCGACGGCTGGTGGATGCGCCCTCGGGTGGAGGTTATCAAGCGCCCGCCTGTATTGAAGGTGCTCGTCGGGCCCTTGCCCGCAAAGGTGCATTGGGGCAAGCTAGATGCGGAGAAGCTAATCACCGACGCGCCACCAGCGGGCAAGGAGCATCGACGCCCAAATTTACTATAAGGCTGTCTCAAGGGTGCCCGCAAGATTGCGGATGGGTGCCCTGGGATGTAATTTTGAGTGAATTCGCAATGTGTTATCCTGTGCGCTGAAAAATTTGTTCATATGCGCTAAGCAACGCTTGTTTAATTTAAAATATTACCTTCAGGCGGCCGCTTATTAAATCTGAGAGATGGCAAGTCGTCGGCTTCGCCCCATGCCACGAAAGTGCTGGGTGTTCGATAAACTTAAGCACTCTTGTTCCCATTTTTGGGTCCATCTAGGGAGGCGCCAACACAACGTAACAAGGCAACCGGACTTATAGTGCTTGAACACTCTCACTTAGCCATAGAATTCTATAATTTTAAATTTCGCGAAGCCCTAGTATTCGAAGACCAATTGGGGCGCTATCCACGCCTTCATCGTACATAATCCGAACTTCGCTCAAGCGGCGAGGTCTTTAAGGACCCGAAGCACCTCTCGAACAGCGATCAGTCTCACGCCTTATCATGCCGGCCAGTTTTAGCTTTCCATCGAGGCGTTAACCTGCTCAACCGGGCGCAATCGCAGTGGTTCTCCCAGGCTACCTTAGCCGATAGAACGGAACGTAAGGTGCCAAACATGGGAGCCGGGCAAACCCAACTATTGACCCAAGACATGATTCGAGCTGATTCATATAATGCTATAAGTTCGGGTGCCGACTTGTGAAAGTGTGCGGACTTTATCACACCATAAAGCGGAGGACATAAGCCCTGGTGTATTTGGCCGTACTAAGATGGACGGGTGCAACATGTTGTAAATGAATATATATATATATATATATATATATATATATATATATATATATATATATATATATATATATATATATATATATATATATATATATATGTATGTATGTATGTATGTATATAAAGTGATGCAATTATAGGCAAAAGTGCTGTATTTTATTCAAAAGATATGCTATCAAGCAGAATGATACAAATAGTGCGGAAAGCAAGGGATTGGACGAATTAAAGGCGCTCTCTCCAGGGGGTAGGCCATGAATGTTGTATTTAACAAATTTAATGCTCGTGATGGAGACCACCGAGTGTTCGTCACGACCTTTGTCCTTCCCTCGGCTGTTGCATCATGAGTTCGACGGGTTTGCCGCGGACTGAGTTCTGTAAAAAAAGAGAAAATAAAAGAAAAAGAGCGACACACTTGGGAGCCCCTGTGTGGTCGAACCGCACTGGGTCTGTTGTGGTTGTGCCTTCCCCTATGCCCATGGTATCTGTATGTAATTATGTACGTGGAGAGTTTGTCTTACAATTTTGCGAGGGCTGGGGTTAAATGATTGCTACGCGTGTGCGGAACGCGCTGTGGCCTTGGTTGATTTTGCTCCGGCGCTGTTGGTCGGTCCGGTCGCTTAACGGCCGGACTCGATAATTGCCTTAAAAGGCTGCTCTGTACTTCGCCACGAGAGCCGCTGTATGTTCCTCCGCTCGAGGAGCGCCCAGCTTCCATTGACCGTGATGACTCCACGAGGGCCTGGCATCTTGAGCTTAAGGTATGCATAATGCGGCACCGCTGAATTTTGCAAACGCGGTTCGTCCGAGCAGAGCGTGATAGCCGCCATGAACGGGACTATGTCAAAGATTAACTCTCGCTCGAAATTATCCGGGATCCAAGACCACTTCCAGCAGTAATCGAGCCTGCATAATTGGCCTCGACACCTGGTATGACGCCTTTGAAGGTCGCCGTTGTAGGTTTAATCCTTGAAGGGTCTATGCCCATCTTGCGCGACCGTATCCCGATAAAGCAGGTTCAGGCACGCCGCCGCCCATCGGGACTCTCGTGAGGTGAAATCCATCAACGATTGGGTCTAAAACCATCGCGCGAATCCGCCATGGCGGATATCTGGTCGGATGGTCTCTTCGATCGAAAGTGATTGGGCAAGAGGACCATGGGTTGAATTTTGGGGCGATCGCTCCATCGCAGATATCGCCTTTAGTGCACGCTCCGCTCCCTCTTGGGAATATGCGTTGATATCATGTTTACCGTCCGAACTTGAGGGGGAATCCTTTGTCCTCTCGTTGTTCGGCGGCCGGGTCTCTTCCTCGCCATCGCTGTAGCCCTTGTCACTGTTTTCGGCGACACTTGCTCGCTGCTTGAATACCCAACAATCTCTGTTGGTATGGTTAGCTGGCTTTTCAGGGTTCCATGTATTTGACAAGAGCGGTCGAGTATTCGGTCCAAATTGGACGGGCCCGAGTGGTTCTTTTGAATGGCTTCTTTTGAATGGCTTCTTCCGCTGACGGGTTTGGAGCCTCGAATCCGTATTGACTGCCGATCCTCATTGCTGTCGCCAGCACGCGGCGCTTTGTTTTTGTTTCGACGCAACCTGCCATTGCGGTCCTTGGTATCCGGACTGCCAGCGCTTTTTGCCGAGGTTGTTATCGCGAGCGAGCCAGCTATCCTCTCCCGCATGTAAGCGGGTCATGAGGGATGTGAGGGCTGCCATGGATTTCGCTTCTCCTGCCCTAGGTGCCGGGCCAGCCACTCGTCATGATGTTATGTTTGAAGGCAGCGAGTGCCTCGCATCCGGACAATGACTATTTGATTTTTCTTTGTTAAGAACCGTGTCCGAATTGCTCGCCGATTCGTCTCGGCTGCTGGATTATGTGGCTTAGGTCATCTGCGTCGGTGATCGCATATACGCGTTCTCGGAAGTTGTCGAGGAATGCGGCTTCCGTGTCTTCCCATCATCCAATTGACTCTGCGGGCAGGCTGTTAAGCCAATGCCGAGCTGGTCCTTTAAGCTTGAGCGAGATATTTGATGGCGTGAAGATTGCCGCCATGGGCCATGTGTATATGGAGGAGATAATCTCAATCCGGACCGCTGGGTCTGTTGTGCCATCGAGATTCGATATTAACGGGTTTGAACCCTTCAGGATTTGATGATCCATTACTTCGCGCTGAAGCATAGTGGGTGTGCGCCTCAGATTGAGCAATATCGCGACGTAGCTCGAGAGAGCGTTGTTCGCTATGTTCGCCCGCCGAGTAGTTGTATCCGTGCGACGATATTCGCCGTGGGTCGGGGCGCCCACGTGATCCATAGATAGATCTGGATTGTCTTGCCTTGTCCTCCAATATATCTCGCAAGTCCGGTCCGCGCTCCCGTGGCTTCCTGATTTTAGAGCGATGCCGGGGTACGGTTTTGGTGGAGGGCTTGCACGCCTCTCTATCGCGGCCATGAGGTGGTCCGTCTGTCGTATCGTGCGCTGGTGATGCTGCCTCCTCTAATCGGGGGAGCAACTTGCGTTTCAGGTAACTTTTGGAGGGGCGTTCGAGTTCATACTCTCCGGCCGCGAGGACCTCGGTCCATCTGTCGGCCAGTAGGTCTTGATCAGCTTGAAGCTGTTGTTGCTTTTTCTTTAGGCTGTTTGCCGTGGCCATTAGCCTGCATCTGAAACGCTCTTGTTCGACGGGATTCTCAGGCACGACGAATTCGACGTCGCCGAGGCTTGCCTCGTCTCCGGAGGGAGGTAAGTAATTGTCATCCTCGACCTCTCGCCCGCCGCCTCTCCCGAGGGCTTGCTTCTCCCCTCCTCGCGCTGGATCGTGGCCGGAGGGAGTTGTCTTTGGCACTTTCTCGGGTGTTATTATCTCCCGTGCCGGAATCTCCATTCTTGCCGTGGCGGATTTAGAGCGGCGCCACGACGCCGGCGCTTGGGCTGTTTCTTTAAGGAATCGCCTCCGCCGCTTCTTCGCCGCCCCCATCTTTTGGGGTGTCCACCATGTATATGTCGATGACGAGGTGGTTTTCCAAAGGTCTCGTAGGCACCGGTTCTTGGTAGTCTCCGCATCGCCGCCCATACCGCCGATGTCTTCGGAGTCATAGTCGAGTACGCCGGTTAAATCGCCGACGGTGGCTACGGGTGGGTGGTGGGTGGATCTGAATTTCTTCGTCGTCCGCTGCCCCACCCGCCCTCGCCGTAGTTCGCCAGGCTCTCCGGATAGCGAGAGATGCTTCATGGATTTATGATATCGCCAAGGGCGAAAAGCTGAAAGATGTCTGCGGCGGTGAATTCCATGATCGGCGCCCAATCGGATTCGACAGTAAGGGCGCAGGAGGTCCGGAGTCGCGCAGAGTCCGCGCCGGAGTCATGGGCTTTATGCGGGACAAGGTAAGTGTTCGCCCATCGCCGTGGAGTTGCTGCTCTCGGCGGTGTCCAGCCATCCATCCTCGATCCGAGCGATCGGCTCCGGACTATGAGTCGGAGCGGATTCGTATGGCGGCCTCAAGGTGCCGTCCGCGGCAGAGTTAGGTCATGCCCATCAAACAGCGCGGCACGCTTGGCTGTGGCTCTGATCCATCAAAGATCAAGTCCCCGCGGATGTGGGCCGTGAAGTTTAGGCTTCCAAACCTGACCTGACGGCCAGGGGCGCAGCTTTCGATCTGCTCCAGATGGCCAAGGGAGTTGGCCCGCAGCGGGTTACCGCCAATCGTAAGATCTGTCCGAGGAGAAAGGTCTCACCCAGGACTGCGCCGTTGTTGATTGAAGAGGCCATCGCTTATCGGTGACGGCACGAGGAACTCTCAATGAAAGCACCAATGTCGGTGTCAAACCGCGGATCTCGGTAGGGGGTCCCGAATCTGCGCCTAGGCGGATGGTAACAGGAGACAAGGGACACGATGTTTACCTGTGTTCGGCCCTCTTAATGGAGGTAAAACCCTACGCCCTGCTTGATTGATATTGATATTGTGGATGTTTACAAGAGTGGATCTACCACGAGATCAAGGAGGCTAAACCCTAGAAGCTAGCCTATGGTATGATTGTAAGGGTTGTTGTGATCGTAGTCCCACGGATTAAAGCCCTCCGGTTTATATAGGCACCGGAGAGGGCTAGGGTTACATAGAGTCGGTTACAATGGTAGGAGATCTACATATCAGATCGCCAAGCTTGCCTTCCACGCCAAGGAAAGTCCCATCCGACACGGGTGAAGTCTTCAATCTTGTATCTTCATAGTCTTGGAGTCCGGTTGATGATGATAGTCCGGCCGATGATGGTAGTCCGGCAATCCGGACACCCCCTAATCCGGGACTCCCTCAGCCTGTCTCTTGGGTTCGGAGAAACGCCGAAGAGCTTGTTTGACTGGCTTGAATCCTTTTAGGATATTTAGGTTGTGCTTTGCCAGCCGGTGTGAGATTACTGGCATGTCTGAAGGGTGCCAGGCAAAAATGTCCCAATTTTCGCGTAGGAATTCTCGTAATGCGGCATCCAGGTCAGGGTTTAATTGTGCCCCGATGGAAGCCGTTTTTGTAGGGTCCATTGGATGGACTTGGAATTTGACTATTTCGTATGCCGGTTTAAAAGAGGTGGACTTGGATCTCTTATCGAGTATCACATCGTCCCTTTTCACCGTGGAGCGCAGCGCAGTGAGTTCCTCTGCCGCTAGGGCTTTGGTTAGTGCCTCAAGGGCAAGTGCGGCTGTTTTATTTTCGGCACGGAGCGCTATGTCCGGGTCACTACCGAGAGTGATAATTCCGTTGGGTCCGGGCATTTTGTGCTTCATGTACCCGTAATGGGGTATAGCTTGAAAAATTGTGAATGCCTCTCGCCCTAATAGAGTGTGATATCCGCTGCTTAACGGGCCACTTGGAATGTGACCTCCTCGACCTATAATTTTTCGGCGCGTCAACACCACATCTAGTGTGATCTTTCCTGACAAAGATGCTTCCCGACCGGGATTATTCTCGAAAGGTTGTGCTGCTTCGCTCAATGCGGCTCCACTATTTCAATTTTTCAAGGGTTTCTCAGAGATGAGGTTTAATCTACTGCCGCCGTCCATGAGTACTTTGGTAAGGCGAAGTCAGCCCACTATTGGACCGAGGACCAATGCGGCCGGTGCTCGGGCTGTTCGAATTTAGGTTCGCCATCGGGCGTTAAAGGTAATAGCCGTGTTACCCATGGATTTATTGTTGCTATCCGGTAGACTTCGCAAGGCTGCGGAGTGTTCGTTTCCGCATATTATTTGATCTGAAAGTCTCGAAGACTGCTAATACCGTACTGGTATTGCTGGGCTGGTGCTCCGGAGCTAAGACCTCTTCGCCACTTTTGGCCACCTGCTGTAGTATCCAACATGCTCTAAGGCTATGAGTTGGAGTGGCGCCCTCTGCGCTATGAATTTTGCAGGGTCCATTGAGCCATCCCTCCAGTACGGTTCCATGCCCTTTGGGGGGTTTTTGCTTTTTGGTATGTAACCTAGGTGCCTGGTGAAGATGCACCCTTTTATTTCAGACTAAGGTCGTATTCGGAGCCGGATTATCCCAAAATTTGATTTCGGTTTTCCAGCGCTTCCATCGCAAGATTTTCGCATTATGGACGCCAAGTCAGCGAAGCGTGTAATTTCAATGACGACTTAAGGCGCTTAGGATTCCCTTGTCCGCAATTATTGGAGAAGAATGAGATTGCGCCCTCCTCGCGGCAGTCCTTTATCCTGTCCATAACCAGAGGAATCGCCCAAGAATGATGTACTGCTTCACCGGCTCTTGCTGGATTTGGGATAGATCGCTTATGTTTGGGTGGGCGGTGGAATTAAATTCAACCTCGTCCGATCTAAGATTCAGGCCAAGAAGTTTCCAACTTGGAAGCTTGGGTTCTTGGAGGTTGTCCAATGAATCTAGCCCGCGCCTCGACTTTAAGTTCAGGGCTTGAGAGTGTCCTCCTCCGCGAGAATCCGCATGGAGGGGTCAGAACCGACATAGCTAGTCCTTAAGGTAGGAGAAGAGTCACCGTATTTTTCCTCTACCACATCAACGTGGTGGGTAGCCTGGGGAGAGTCGATCTCTATCAGATCGGTTTTAGACCCTATCTGATCGTAGTCTGTAGCGACTCCCAGGGCGGCGATGCGATCCAAGAGCTCGTTCAAGGAAGAGAGCTCCATCGATCTAACTGCTCGGCGAAGTTCCGAAGTTAATGTGAAGATTGCTTTCGGCGACCCGAGAAGTCATCATCGCAGCGGCGGCCAACAAGCAGTCATAAGAAACCGCTTAGCCGGAGAGTTTGGCCAAGGCCAAGGCCTTTAGCAACGGTGCCGTCTCAGAAGACGGGAGAGGCATCCTTCCCGACAGCGACGACACACAGGAACTCTCAATGAAAGCACCAATGTAGGTGTCAAACCGCGGATCTCGGTAGGGGGTCCCGAATCGTGTCTAGGCGGATGGTAACAGGAGACAAGGGACACGATGTTTTTACCCAGGTTCGGGCCCTCTCGGTGGAGGTAAAACCCTACTCCTGCTTGATTAATATTGATGATATGGGTAGTACAAGAGTAGATCTACCACGAGATCAAAGAGGCTAAACCCTAGAAGCTAGCCTATGGTATGATTGTTATTCGTCGTACGGACTAAAACCCTCCGGTTTATATAGACACCGGATAGGGTTAGGGTTACACAGAGTCGGTTACAATGGTAGGAGATCTACATATCCGTATCGCCAAGTTTGCCTTCCACGCCAAGGAAAGTCCCATCCGGACACGGGACGAAGTCTTCAATCTCGTATCTTCATAGTCCAGGAGTCCGGCCAACGGTGATAGTTTGGCTATCCGGACACCCCCTAATCTAGGACTCCCTCACCCCTCGATATAGTATGACTCTCGAACCACCTCCTAGATGCATCCCTCTCTCTCTATCCTTCTCCCCGTGCCTCATTTGCTTCTAACACACACATGCATGTATACCGATCGATCTCCCAACATATACCTAGGTCGACTTTAACTATTCCCCCATCGATCGATCGCACCTCACAAGTTATGTCTCCCTTTCTCGACAAAGGACGATTGATCTTCCTATGTTGTTATGTCTGCTTACCACAGCCATATCTTTCCCCCCTCATCATTCGTGCATGCCTCCTGACCCGTCTCTCACACGCACGTGCATAGACAGGCAGCCATCCCCTCTCCTATTGATATTGCAGGCGTGCCCTCCGGTTGTCTAGCAAGCCTATCCCAGCATTTGTTAGAAGCAACTCCACTACCACCCCCTCTAAACATGATAGCTCTGTCTCTCTCCCAACCTTATTCCTCTCCTACACATATGCATGGATGCTGATCGATCTCCCTTAATACATGAGGTAGATCGATCTCCCTTAATACATAAGGTAGGCCTCTCTCCTTCTCCACACATATACCAGCCAGGGTACCTCTATAGTTAATTAGGCCTCATCCCCCCACCACACACCGATAGTCGAGCGCTGTAGGTAGGTATCCATGCCAAAGAGACAAACCGCACATGTCCCCTCTCTCGTTCTAGTAGGCCAGCCACTCTATATCTTTGACGTGGGCACACACAAATTCGATGGCACTCTTTATCGACCGCGCGCGTGCACACACACACACACAAACATCATCCCTCTCTTCGATTCTATGGACACCTCGAGTCGATGATACCTCCACTCTCTTCTCGTGGATCGCCCCCTCTATATATATGATATATTCAGGACTCTATTTCACACACATTGCATATGTTACATTTTTTGATTGACCCCCCCTAAAAAAACTCTCACGAACCACACACTATATCTCTCTACGTTTGTATCTCTCTCACACAACCCCTTGTAGGTGGTGTACGTATACAAGAAGAGAATAGGTCCACCATGCACGTACTCACGCTTCATGCACAGCCACACCCGCGGGTACACGACGGATCTCATTTCTGTATGAAATGGCAGCCCACGTGCAAATTTGAATGCGTGTAGCGGTTGTTTACCTACGGAGGTCGTGTACCACGCATGCACGAAACAAAGTTTGACTTGATGCGTTGGCGCGTTATTTTTAAATAAAGTTACATCGCTCAATGGCACGTACACAGAATACAAAACAATTTTTATGGAGAAAAAGGTAGTCCGCTCCACTATATACAATGGAGCCTCCCTGCCTGGTTTGACTCTCTTCAGAGTATCTCACACAAAGCTGTGGTGGCCTCTCTCTCTCTCACGGTTGGTCACTGATCCGGCCGCATCCCGTCCGCCGGTGGAAAGGGAGGACGTGCACCATTTCTATGTTCGACGGCGCCGAGGCAGCACGTCCCGATCTGCGGTACACGCCGTTCTCTCTGACCAAGCTCCGGCGCGATAGGGCCTACGCCACCTGCTCGGTGCCGCAGTATGGGAAGATTCCGACCGCCGTTGCTCACCTAGTTACATCTCGACGACCTCCAGGTATCCCCTCCGGCCTTTCTCCACTGCCCGTTGATGTCTACTACGCAACCTTCTTCTTGTAGACGTTGTTGGGCCTCCAAGTGCAGAGGTTTGTAGGACATTAGAAAATTTCCCTCAAGTGGATGACCTAAGGTTTATCAATCGGTGGGAGGTGTAGGATGAAGATGGTCTCTCTCAAACAACCCTGCAACCAAATAACAAAGAGTCTCTTATGTCCCCAACACACCCAATACAATGGTAAATTGTATAGGTGCACTAGTTCGGCGAAGAGATGGTGATACAAGTGCAATATGGATGGTAGATATAGGTTTTTGTAATCTGAAAATATAAAAACAGCAAGGTAACAAGTGATAAAAGTGAGCGTAAACGGTATTGCAATGCTAGGAAACAAGGCCTAGGGTTCATACTTTCACTAGTGCAAGTTCTCTCACCAATAATAACATAATTGGATCATATAACTATCCCTCAACATGCAACAAACAGTCACTCCAAAGTCACTAATAGCGGAGAACAAACGAAGAGATTATGGTAGGGTACGAAACCACCTCAAAGTTATTCTTTCCAATCAATCCATTGGGCTATTCCTATATGTGTCACAAACATCCCTAGAGTTCGTACTAGAATAACACATTAAGACACAAATCAACCAAAACCCTAATGTCACCTAGATACTCCAATGTCACCTCAAGTATCCGTGGGTATGATTATACGATATGCATCGCACAATCTCAGATTCATCTATTCAACCAACACATAGAACCTCAAAGAGTGCCCCAAAGTCTCTACCGGAGAATCAAGATGAAAACGTGTGCCAACCCCTATGCATAAGTTCATGGGCGGAACCCGCAAGTTGATCAACAAAACATACATCAAGTGAATCACGTGATATCCCATTGTCACCACAGATACGCATGGCAAGACATACATCAAGTGTTCTCAAATCATTAATGACTCAATCCGATAAGATAACTTCAAAGGGAAAACTCAATCCATTACAAGAGAGTAGAGGGGGAGAAGCAACATAAGATCCAACTATAATAGCAAAGCTCGCAATACATCAAGATCGTGCCAAATCAAGAACACGAGAGAGAGAGAGAGAGAGAGAGAGAGAGAGAGAGAGAGAGAGAGACAGAGAGATCAAACGCATAGCTACTGGTACATACCCTCAGCCCCGAGGGTGAACTACTCCCTCCTCATCATGGAGAGCGCCGGATGATGAAGATGGCCACCGTGAGGGATCCCTCCGCAGTGGTGCCTAACAGGTCCCGATTGGTTTTTGGTGGCTACAAAGGCTTGCGGCGGCGGAACTCCCGATCTATTCTGTTCCCCGAAGGTTTTAGGGTATATGGGTATATATCGGAGGAATAAGTACGTCAGGGGAGTCACGAGGGGCCCACGAGGGTGGAGGGCGCGCCCTAGGGGTGTGGGCGCCCGCCACCTCGTGGCTCCTCGCTTTTCCCCGACGTGCACTCCAAGTCTATCAGGTTGCTTTCCTTCCAAAAATAACTTCTCCAGAAGGTTTTGATTCCGTTTCGTCTCCGTTTGATATTCCTTCTCTTCGAAACACTGAAACAAGGGGAAAAAACAGGAACTGACACTGGGCTCTGGGTCAATATGTTAGTCCCAAAAATAATATAAAAGTGTAAAATAAAGTCCACAAACATCCAAGATAGATAATATAATAGCATGGAACAATAAAAAATTGTAGATACGTTGGAGACGTATCAGCATCCCCAAGCTTAATTCCTGCTCGTCCTCGAGTAGGTAAATGATAAAAACAGAATTTCTGATGTGGAATGCTACTTGGCATAATTTCAATGTAATTCTTCTTAATTGTGGTATGAATATTCAGATCCGAAAGATTCAAGATAAAAGTTCATATTGACATAAAAGTAATAATACTTCAAGCATACTAACTAAGCAATTATGTCCTCTCAAAATAACATGGCCAAAGAAAGTTCATCCCTACAAAATCATATAGTTTAGTCATGCTCCATTTTTGTCACACAAGAATGCTCTCATCATGCACAACCCCGATGACAAGCCAAGCAATTGTTTCATACTTTAGTAATCTCAAACTTATAAACCTTCACGCAATACATGAGCGCGAGCCGTGGACATAGCACTATGGGTGGAATAGAATATAATGATGGGGGTTATGTGGAGAATACAAAAAAGGAGAAAGTCTCACATCAACGAGGCTAATCAATGAGCTATGGAGATGCCCATTGTCGGTGTCAAAACCGGCGGATCTCGGGTAGGGGGTCCCGAACTGTGCGTCTAGGCGGATGGTAACAGGAGACAAGGGACACGATGTTTTACCCAGGTTCGGGCCCTCTCGATGGAGGTAAAACCCTACTTCCTGCTTGATTAATATTGATGATGTGTGTTACAAGAGTGGATCTACCACGAGATCAAAGAGGCTAAACCCTAGAAGCTAGCCTATGGTATGATTGTTGTTCGTCCTACGGACTAAAACCCTCCGGTTTATATAGACACCGGATAGGGTTAGGGTTACACAGAGTCGGTTACAATGGTAGGAGATCTACATATCCGTATCGCCAAGCTTGCCTTCCACGCCAAGGAAAGTCCCATCCGACACGGGACGAAGTCTTCAATCTTGTATCTTCATAGTCTTGAAGTCCGCCGATGACGATAGTTCGCTATCCGGACACCCCTAGTCCGAACTCCTCAAGAGTCTTTGAACCAGGCTTCAATGACGACGAGTCCGTGCGATATTGTCTTCGCATTGAAAGGCGGGTTCTTCCTTCAATAATTTATAGAAGATTGTGAACACCAGATAGTGTCCGCTCTGCAAAACAAGTTCCACATAACACCGTAGAGAGAATAATTTTTGCATAGATCTGCCGACGATTCAGCGGCGTGACATCGCACTACCACCAGGCCTTTATATGAATCGCTTTTTATTGTTCCACCTCAGCGTGTTTAGCGAGGCGGTTTCTTGGCACGCCTTATCAAAGCGTAGATCGTGCCCCTTATTCCGGATTCTCATCAATACGGACATGGGTAACCCAACCGTGTCCGTTGGCCTGCCTTCTCTATCAAAGGCGAGTCCTAATCGACCACGGGGTGGGCTATTGGTACTCAACCTCTTTATAGTGAGACCAAGGCCCTCTTCTTTTTACACCCTCCATCGAGTTCGCCTCACGCTTCGAGTTCCAACACCCAAAGCTTCAGATTTAGGCGCTTCGGACTTTCGACGATGTCCGGCTCCGACCAGACGGCCGATGGATGTCTTCTCCGCACACGAAGAAGATGTGCTAAAGCTGCGTGACGCCTGTATCCGACCGGCGAGATCTCGTGATAGGCTGCCTGCTCCAGGGCAGGTCACTCCCACTCCGAGCCCGGCGAGAACGTGGTGTTCGTGGTCCCACTTCCTTCGGGCTTAGGCTTCCCGACGACCCCTTTGTGCGGGGCTCATGTTTTATTATGGGCTTGATTTTCATGACTTGAACTGAGTCCATCCTCCATATCTCGCCATTCATTGTTGTATGTGAGGCCTTCCTCCATATTACCCCCACTTTGGATTGTGGCTCAAAACCTTCAAGGTGGAGCCAAGACGATCAAGGGGCAGCAAGCAGAGTGCGGAGGGGCGGTCATAAGCAAATGTGCTGATGCTCCGGGTCTCCGAGGGCTCTTTTCAAGAGGAGCTTGGTTTGTGGCAACGGAGTGGTTTTATATCACCGCCCTGTGGGCACCAAATGGGCGGCGCCCCGCCTTCCGCCAGTCCACCACAGCAGCTGGCGCCATGGGTCAATAAGGGCTCGACTGGGGCCATCCGAGGATGTTCCCCTCGCTGCAGGGCCGATTCGAGATCTCCAGAAAGAGGGATCAATCTGGTTGCAGTGGCGCAGGTTATGGTGATCCGCGCCTTCAGCCCTGCAAACGCCGCCTCCGCCTGTGGGAATTCAACCGAGGGACCACGAGCCTCCAAAATTTTATGGGCACGACGCCCGTGGAGATGTATAAACTGTTCTTCGGATCACACGAGAAGTGTCCGGACTTGACCGAGGACGCAGGACTAAGCTGCAATCGCCCATATGCTCAAGTAAGTAGTCCTATAACCGGACAAGCTGTTCATTCATTTATTATATATATATGCCCTTTAAAGGAGCCATTTCTTGAACAGGAGTGGATAGCCAAGGCAAAGTTGATATGGTGTCCGGCTCCCCTCCCAGAGACCACGCCGGATCCCATGTTGACCAAGATGTTGAAGGTCGTGCCCTTTGAAGAAGGCGAAGGGAGGAGCGGGGGAGCAACTGCCTCTGCGAGGGAGGCTATCAAGGAAGGAGGGATTAAGAGTCCCACCTTCCGAGATGAGAAGAGGACCGCTTCAGAAGATCCGGAGGCCAAGGCCTCAAAGAAAGGAAGGGAATCTTCGGCAGAGAGTCCGGCGCTGGGAAGTAACGCAGCCGCATTATTTCCCCAAGGGATCAGCCTCCAAATGAGCCGTAAGTAGAAAGAAGGGTCTTGTAAATAAGGAGCATCCTCAGATTTATTTATGAAGATAACCGAAATTGTACCTTGTAGTTTGGACCTCAGCCCTTCTCGTAAGAGCTCGCCTTCGGGGATCTTCTTCCGGAGATGATGGAGAGCGAACGCCCACCACCTGTCGCACCATAGAAGTGGACGACCCGAGGTGTCGCCGTGGAGGGTTCCCACAAGTCCGGCGGGGCGGAAGGTCCGCGCCGAGTGGTGTGCGGTCGGAGGAGTCAAGGATTTGCTCGGCGAAGCGGTTATCTCGTAAGATCACCGTGTTTCTAATGGGTACGGTGATTGAAAGGATTGCATCCGCAGAGAGCGGATTGCACGGCCGCCGAAGCTTATCGACGGGTTTGAGGTACGCAAAAATAATGTACCTTCATCGCTTATGCATATAAAATGCGCCATGTATAGATAGTAGCCCCGAGACTCGGTATGTTGTCAAAATTGACGACGCGTCGAGGATCAAATTTCGCTTTAACATATCGCCACTCCTAAACAGGTGGCGGGCGTCCGGAGGCCAGCCGGACTGATGAATATGCCGAACTAAAGCGGCAGCTTGATGAGGCAGATGCGACATCGCGCTGGTCAATAAACGGTTTGACGAGTCACAAGGTATGCGACTTCTATGCGGACACCTGGTAAGGGAGCTTGACGCCCATGTCTTACTGTTTGTATGCTTAATGCAGATGGTGCTGCTGCCGCTGAGGAGCTGCGGTAGCACTCGCCGAGCGAAAAGAGCAAGCCAGAGAGTAATACGGCCGCATTAAAGGCGTCAAGAGCTAGAAGTTGAACGGGCTGCTCATTGTCAAGAAAGAGGAGATGGCCGATATGGCCAAAAATTAAGGAATGCTACCGATCGCTATGAGGTTCTTGAAAAAGAGCGTCAAAGCGGAACAAGAGGGCCTAAAGAAGGCCGCCGCCGAATCCAAGAATGCCCAATCGGCTTTGAGAGTTGCCAAGGAGGAGCTGAGTCAGCCGGGCAATTATGGCTGGAAAACTGTTTCACGCTGCGGAGGAAATATACAGATCCAAAGTATGCTCAGTTGGATAAAATATGGAGTTCAGAGGATGCTTATCTGGACTTGGCGGCGAGTGCTGTGGACGCCGTTGAGCACTTCCAGGGCCAGAAGGGGCACAGAAGGGAAGATCTATATTGGTCGCAATTCCATAGTCCGGAGCATCCTCTGCCGCTGATCGATCGGTTGGCCGAATGGGCCGAGCTGAATCGATTGTCCGGATTTGCCATGAAGCATGTCTTGGCTCACTTGTGGCCGGACGGACCCCAGCCGAAGAGCTATTTTGGTTTAGTGCAGCAGTTTCTTGGTGCGGTGCCGCCAGACGACGCAATGAAGCGATCGGGCGGCATTGAGGGAGCGCTGATGGCTCTTGCCCGTGTCAAGACATACTGGGCAGAGATGAAGGCCACCGACGTTGCATCCCGTGATTCGGACAGAGGTCGAGTACCGCCGAGCACTACTTTGAAGAAGTCCTGCCGGCGCTGCTTAATAGAGACGCAGTGCTCAAGGATATTATGTTTAAATGACATGTATGATTTGTGAAAACAATTTATCAATGTAATATAAGTGCTTTTTATACTTGTGCGTTCAAGTAGTAAACTACCCCCATGCGGCCGCTTATGTATATGTGTATATAACCTGAAAGATGGCAGTCCTTGGTTTCAGCCCCCACGCACATAGTGCGGGGTGTTTGCAAAAAAGCGTTTTCACACTTAATCCAACGTCTTGGTCCTGCTAAGGAGGTGATAGCGTAGCAAACCAGGCAACCGGACTATAATGCTTTATCACTTTCACTTAGCCATAGGAGTTCGAGGGTGGGGCTACTATATAGCCCCTAGGGGCACCACACTCTCCTGAATTCGGGGTGGATATGTGCCTGACCGAAAACCGGTCCTTCGTTAAGGCGGAGGAATTCTAAACATTCCTGTGAGTCATCGAGTGGTTGACCATCCTGACCGAAAACCGGTCCTTCGTTAAGGCGGAGGAATTCTAAACATTCCTGTGAGTCATCGAGTGGTTGACCAGTCTCTCGCTATATCATGACAGTCAGTTTTCGGCTTTCTCTACCGAGGTGCTCACCCGGCCGAACCGGGGCACAATCGCAGTAGTTCTCCTGGTGCCGCGTTAGACGTGAAAACGGAACATAAGGCAGCAAAACTCAGGAGCCGGGCAACCCAACATTTGACCAAAGACATGATTCGGAGCTGATGCATATAAGGCCTAACTCGAGACGCCGAATACTCCCTAGGGTATTCGGTCTTTATGAAAATGGGCAGAATAATGCCCTAAGCCCCTGGTGTCTAGGTACGCGCAAAAATTCTGGTGCGGCCAATGCCAAAGCGCCAGCCTCCTCCTCGGTTATATTAAGGAACCGAGGGGATGTATATCAACAAGAGACAGTGAAAAAAGGTTTACGCAGGGTCTTAATCTGAAAAGAATCCTTGCAACGGGTCCCTAATGCACATCTGCGCCTGTGTCTCCATTGTGCCGTATCCTGGACGGGTTTAGCACGTTGTTCATCTGTAAAAGAGAGGAACTTAGTTTGAAAGCAAAAAGGATCGTGCGAAAGATGTACGTAATATTAAATGAACAGAGTACGGTTCGAAGAAGTGAATAAAATTGAGCTTTATTGTCTCTTGTTATACATGCATGCGGCCCCTCGTATGGGGATGTGCCGCTAGTAGGCGCCGGACTCGTCTAGCCGTGTCCGCGGTTTGAATGACCAATTCAGGTTCTTTGCCTAGCAGAGCCAGATAGTTGTGGGGCTGTCAAGGCAGTCTCCCTTTTTCCCATGCTCGAGTAACACTTAATACTTCCTTTTAACGAGATGATGCCGCGTGGACCGGGCATTTTAAGTGTTAGAGATGCATAATGCGGTATTGCGTTAAAGCGGGCGAAGCTTCAAGGCCCAATAGTGCTTGATGGCTACTTTTAAACGGGCGACATGGAAGAGTAACCGTCATGACGGAAGTTGTCGGATGAACCAAACACAACTTCTAGCAAGATGGAGCCCGTGCAGAGGGCGATGGGCGGGCAAGACTCCTCTAAAGGAGGTGTTGCTGCGCGAATTTTGGTTCGGTTTATCCCCATCCTCATGGATTGTGTCCTCGATATATCAGGTTTATGTCATCGCCGCCATCCATGAGGACATGTGTAAATTGGAACCGCTGATTATAGGATCCAATATCAAGGCAGTCCATCCTGCGCTCCGTGATATTATCGGAATAGTCCTGATGGTCGAAGGTGATTGGTTTTGACAACCAGCAGCGCGCGCGCTTTTTAGGGGCGCCGCTTTGTTTTTCCTTTTGGTCACGTGAAGTGAGTTTACTGTTTTAACCTCCCGTGGGAAAGTTTTTGTTTTCCGGGTTCGCTTGTGGTGCTCGCCATCATCTTTACTTGGTGTGTCGAGCCCCTTGTGTTCGGGCGTTGATCTGCGGACTGTTTGAAGACCCAACAATCTCGTGGGTATGGTTTGCAAGCTTCTGAGGTACCATGTATTTGACACAGCCTATCCGTAATCTTGTTTATGTTGGAGAGCTCGTCATCAAGTATCCTTTAGGGCAGTGTTTTGTTGTTCGCCGAGAGTTTTGAATCCGGCGTTGACCGCCGATTATTCGGCCATTTTCCTTATTCGCGCTGATCTTTTCTGCATCGTGATTTCCCACTTCCATCCCTGATTTCGATGTACTCGGTCATTGGTGTCTGCATCTAGCCAGCCAGCTGTCCTCTCCGTGCAAAAGCGGGTCATGAGGCTTGTTAATGCGGCCATTGTTCTTGGCTTTTCTTGGCCGAGGTGTCCAAGCGAGCCATTCGCCTCGGATGTTGTGTTTGAAAGCTGCTAAGGCTTCGCGTTCGGACAATCGACTATTTGGTTCTTTTTAGTAAGGAACATGTTCCGAATTTCCGGCTGACTCTCCGGCTGTTGAGTTATGTGACTTAGATCGTCTCAGATCCGAGGGCGGACATAAGTCCCCTGAAAATTTGCCCAAATGCATGCTCGAGCTCTCCCAGCTTCCAATGGTATTTTCGGGAGGCTTTTAAGCCAATGCCGAGCTGGCCCTTTGAGTTTAAGGGTAAGTATTTTATGGCATGGAGATCGTCTCCTCTAGCCATCTGTATGTGGAGGATGTAATCCTCGATCCGCATCTGTGGTCTGTTGTTCCGTCAGATGCCTCTATGTTTACGGGTTTGAATCCGCTGAAATTCATGATCCAAAGACCTCATCGGTGAAACATAGGGGTGTGCGCGCCTCTATATTTGGGTGTGCCGTGATCTTCGGAATTTTGGCATATTGCATTGCTTTGATGAGCCTGCTTTCTTGGCCCATAGATGGACCTAACTGGGCCATCCTCTTGATGTGAATCCTTATGCGGATCGCATATTGGTTTGTGTGCGACACTATTCACCACTCTCTTTTTGCCGTGAGGTCGTCCATCAGACCGGGTGGCCTTCTTGCTTTTTAATTGTGGGGGCTCTAAGGCCTCCTCGTCAATTCGGCAAGAGCCTTCTTTTCGGTAGTTTTTGTTCGGCGATCGTCATTGCATTTATCTCATGGTGCTGAATACTTTGCTCCATCTAATCCTGAGTGCATCTTCCGCTGTCTTGAGCTTCCGCTTCGCTTTTTCAGGCTACGCGCAGCGGGCGGCGAGCCTTTTCTCGGAGGTCATTTTGTTCCGATGGTTTGTCCGGTGTGAGATCGTCCGGACTGTTGTCTTTGCCGGGACAGATTGTTTATCCAAGTTGTCTTGTTCGGACGATTGCTCGATAGCTTGTTCGTTGTCCACCGTTCGCCTCGCTCTATGGCTGGGTCTTTGTTGAGGCGGACTTTGTTCGGCGCTTACGCTGCCGCTTTGACTGCTTTTCGAGGATTTATCCTTCGTAGTGTCCCGCTGTTCCTCGCTCTTCATTTGCTTTAGGTGTATCCACCATGTATACATCATGGGGTGAGGTTGTCCAGATCCTATAGGTGCTGGTTCATTGTTGTCTCCTACATCGCCGCCCATACCGCCGATGTCTTGAGTCGAAATCGAGCACGCCGTGTAGGCTATCGGCGATGGCTACGAAGTGGGTGGTGGTGGGCATTGAATTTCTTCATCGTCCGTGATCCCAACCTTCTGACCGTGGTCCGCCAGGCTTTCCGGATAAAGAGATAGACATTAGTGAATTCAGGATGTCGCCAAAGGGCGAGTGCTGGAAGATGTCCGCGGCCATGAACTCCATAACAGGCGCCCAATCAGATTCGATTGGCAAGGGCGTGGAGGGTTCGGAGTCCGGAGAGGAGTCCGGCACCCTGGAGTCGAGGTCTTCGCAGCGAGAGGGATGGAGTTCGCTCGATCGCCGAGAGATTAAAGCCCCGAGGCGGTGTCCAACCACTCGTCCTCAATCGGGGAATCCGCCCGGATTAAGGGTCGGAGCGGATTCAGTGCGGCCTCGTGGCAATCGCTCGCCGCGAGCTAGATCATGCCCATCAAGACAAAGGCGGCACGCCGGTTGCAGCCCGAATCCGTCGAAGATCAAGTCTCCGCGGATATCGGCCGATAGTTCAAACTTCCAAATCTGACCTGATGGCCAGGGCGAAGTTTTCGATCTGCTCCGGATGGCCAAGCTTAATTGCCCGCAGCAGCAAAGCCGCCGAATACGAAGATCTGTCCAGGGAGAAAGGTCTCACCCTGGACTGCGTCATTGTTGATGATCGAAGGAGCCATCGAGCCTATCCGTGACGACACAGAGGAACTCTCAATGAAAGCACCAATGTTGGTGTCAAAACCGGCGGATCTCGGGTAGGGGGTCTCGAACTGTGCATCTAGGCGGATGGTAACAGGAGACAAGGGACACGATGTTTTACCCAGGTTCGGGCCCTCTCGATGGAGGTAAAACCCTACGTCCTGGTTGATTAATATTGATGATGTGTGTTACAAGAGTGGATCTACCACGAGATCAAAGAGGCTAAACCCTAGAAGCTAGCCTATGGTATGATTGTTTTTCGTCCTACGGACTAAAACCCTCCGGTTTATATAGACACCGGATAGGGTTAGGGTTACACAGAGTCGGTTACAATGGTAGGAGATCTACATATCCGTATCGCCAAGCTTGCCTTCCACGCCAAGGAAAGTCCCATCCGGACACGGGACAAAGTCTTCAATCTTGTATCTTCATAGTCTTGGAGTCCGGCCGATGACGATAGTTCGGCTATCCGGACACCCCCTAGTCCGGAAGTCACTCACCCATCGATTGATGTTAATGCAAGGAGTAGGGATTGCCATGCAACGAATGCACTAGAGCTATAAATATATGAAAGCTCAACAAAAGAAACTAAGTGGGTGTGCATCCAACTTGCTTGCTCACGAAGACCTAGGGCACTTGAGGAGGCCCATTGTTGGAATATACAAGCCAAGTTCTATAATGAAAAATTCCCACTAGTATATGAAAGTGACAAAACAAGAGACTCACTATCATGAAGATTATGGTGCTACTTTGAAGCACAAGTGTGGTAGAAGGATAGTAACATTGTCCCTTCTTTCTTTTTCTCTCATTTTTTTGGGCCTTCTCTTTTTTTATGGCCTTTCTCTTTTTTTATTCCTCACTTGGGACAATGCTCTAGAAAATTATGATCATCACACTTCTATTTATTTACAACTCAATGATTACAACTCGATACTAGAACAAAGTATGACTCTATATGAATGCCTCTGGCGGTGTACCGAGATATGCAATGAACCAAGAGTGACATGTATGAAAGAATTATTAACGGTGGCTTTGCCACAAATACTATGTCAACTACATGATCATGCGAAGCAATATGACAATGATGAACGTGTCAAGATAAACGGAATGGTGGAAAGTTGCATGGCAATATATCTCGGAATGGCTATGGAAATGCCATAACAGGTAGGTATGGTGGCTGTTTTGAGGAAGATATAAGGAGGTTTATGTGTGAAAGAGCGTATCATATCACGGGATTTGGATGCACCGCTGAGTTCGCACCAACTCTCAATGTGAGAAAGGGCAATGCACTGCATCAAGAGGCTAGCAATGATGGAAGGGTGAGAGTGCGATAATCCATGGACTCAACATTAGTCGAAAGAACTCACATACTTATTGCAAAAATCTACAAGTCATCAAAACTAAGCACTACGCCGCATGCTCCTAGGGGATAGATTGGTAGGAAAAGACCATCGCATTCCCCAACCGCCACTCATAAGGAGGACAATCAAAGAACACCTCATGTTTCAAATTTGTTACATAACGTTTACTATACGTGCATGCTACAGGACTTGCAAACTTCAACACAAGTATTTCTCAAATTCACAACTACTCAACTAGCACAACCTTAATATCACTACCTCCATATCTCAAAACAATCATCAAGCATCAAACTTCTCTTAGTATTCAACACACTCATAAGAAAGTTTCTACTAGTCTTGAATACCTAGCATATTAGGATTAAGAAAATTACCATTCTGTTTAAGACCCTCAAAATAATATAGGTGAAGCATGAGATTTCATCTATTTCTTCAAAATAAAACCACCATTGTTCTCTAAAAGATATAAGTGAAGCACTAGAGCAAACGACAAACTACTCCGAAAGATATAAGTGAAGATCAAAGGGTAGTTGAATAATTATGAAACTATGTGAAGACTCTCCCATTTAATAATTTCAGATCTTGGTATTTTATTCAAACATCAAGCAAAACAAAATAAAATAAAACGACGCTCCAAGCAAAACGCATATCATGTGGTGAATAAAAATATAGCTCCAAGTAAAGTTACCGATGAACGAAGACGAAAGAGGGGATGCCATCCGGGGCATCCCCAAGCTTAGGCTCTTGGTTATCCTTGAATATTACCTTGGGGTGCCTTGGGAATCCCCAAGCTTAGGCTCTTGCCACTCGTTATTCCATAGTCCATCGAATCTTTACCCAAAACTTGAAAACTTCACAACACAAAACTTAACAGAAAATCTCGTGAGCTCCGTTAGCGAAAGAAAACAAAACAACACTTCAAGGTACTATAATGAACTCATTATTTATTTATATTGGTGTTAAACCTACTGTATTCCAACATATCTATGGTTTATAAACTATTTTACTAGCCATAGATTCATCAAAATAAGCAAGCAACACAATGAAAACAGAATCTGTCAAAAACAGAACAGTCTGTAGTAATATGTATCAAACGTATACTTCTGGAACTCCAAAAATTCTAAAATAAATTGGTGGACCTGAGGAATTTTTCTAGTAATCATCTGCCAAAATAATCAACTAAATAGCACTCTCCATTAAAAAGTTGAAGCTAATCTCGTGAGCGCTAAAGTTTCTGTTTTTTACAGCATGATCGTAAAGACTTCACCCAAGTCTTCCCAAAGGTTCTACTTGGCACAAACACTAATTAGAACACAATATAACATCTAAACAGAAGCTAGATAGATTATTTATTCCTAAACAGAACCAAAAAGCAAGAATCTAAAATAAAATCGGGTTGCCTCCCAACAAGCGCTATCGTTGAACGCCCCTAGCTAGGCATGATGATTTCAATGATGCTCGCATAAAAGATAAGAAATGAGACATAAAGAGAGCATCATGAAGAATATTACTAGCACATTTAAGTCTAACCCACTTACTATGCATTGGGATTTTTTGAGAAAACAACTTATGGGAACAATAATCAACTAGCATAGGAAGGCAAAACAAGCATAACTTCAAAACTTTAAGCACATAGAGAGGAAACTTGATATTATTGCAATTTCTACAAGCATATGTTCCTCCCTCATAATAATTTTCAGTAGCAGCATGAATAAATTTAACAATATAACCAGCACATAAAACATTCTTTTCATGATCTACAAGCATAGAAATTTTCCTACTCTCCACGTAAGCAAATTTAGTCTCATCAATAGTAGTGGGAGCAAACTCAACAGAATAAGTATCATGTGATTGAAAATTAAGACCAAGATGACAAGTTTCATGGTTATCATTATTCTTTATAGCATATGTGTCATCAAAATAATCATCATAGGTAGGAGGCATGCTTTCATCATAATAAATTTGCTCATCAAAACTTGGGGGACTAAACATATCATCTTCATCAAACATAGCATCCCCAAGCTTGTGGCTTTGCATATCATTAGCATCATGGGTATTCAAAGAATTCATACTAACAACATTGCAATCATGCTCATCATTCACATATTTTAGGCCAAGCATTCTATGTAATTCTTCTTCTAGTACATGAGCACAATTTTCCTTCCCATCATTTTCACGAAAGACATTAAAAAGATGAAGCACATGAGGAATCCTCAATTCCATTTTTTGTAGTTTTCTTTTATAAACTAAACTAGTGATAAAAACAAGAAACTAAAAGATTCGATTGCAAGATCTAAAGATATACCTTCAAGCACTCACCTCCCCGGCAATGGCGCTAGAAAAGAGCTTGATGTCTACTACGCAACCTTCTTCTTGTAGACGTTGTTGGACCTCCAAGTGCAGAGGTTTGTAGGACAGTAGCAAATTTCCGTCAAGTGGATGACCTAAGGTTTATCAATCCGTGGGAGGTGTAGGATGAAGATGGTCTATCTGAAACAACCCTGCAACCAAATAACAAAGAGTCTCTTGTGTCCCCAACACACCCAATGCAATGGTAAATTGTCTAGGTGCACTAGTTCGGCGAAGAGATGGTGATACAAGTGCAATATGGATGGTAGATATAGGTTTTTGTAATCTGAAAATATAAAAACAGCAAGGTAACTAATGATAAAAGTGAGCACAAACGGTATTGCAATTCTAGGAAACAAGGCCTAGGGTTCATACTTTCACTAGTGCAAGTTCTCTCAACAATAATAACATAATTGGATCATATAACTATCCCTCAACATGCAACAAACAGTCACTCCAAAGTCACTAATAGCGGAGAACAAGCGAAGAGATTATGGTAGGGTACGAAACCACCTCAAAGTTATTCTTTCCAACCAATCCATTGGGCTATTCCTATATGTGTCACAAACAGCCCTAGAGTTCGTACTAGAATAACACCTTAAGACACAAATCAAGATCGTGCCAAATCAAGAACACGAGGTAGAGAGAGAGAGAGATCAAACACATAGCTACTGGTACATACCCTCAGCCCCGAGGGTGAACTACTCCCTTCTCGTCATGGAGAGCGCCGGGATGATGAAGATGGACACTACTCCCTTCCATGCGGTTCTAGTAGTAGTACTACTCGTACTACTAAACCTTGCGCTTGGCTCTTCGCCTCTTCGTGAAGCCAAACAATGATGGTACTCCGCATGTTCGGTACTACAATGTATGCCTCTGGCAATCTGACAACGAATGAACTGATGCATGTCCACCGCCTGGGCGAGGGTATGTTGCATTAGTCAAAAGGCGTAAGCGAGCTTCACCTTGTCCTGCAAGCTTCTCCTCGTTCTGCGAGTTGACGGGACACACCAACAAGTAGTGCTAGTCCATACTCCCTCCTTTCCGGTTAATATGGCTTAATATTTTTTGCGGGTAAATGAGTGTCGATGTCAAAATCGGCGCATCTCGGGTAGGGTGTCCCGAACTGTGCGTCTAGGCGGATGGTAACAGGAGACAAGGGACACGATGTTTTTACCCAGGTTCGGGCGCTCTCGATGGAGGTAAAACCCTACTCCTGCTTGATTAATATTGATGATATGGGTAGTACAAGAGTAGATCTACCACGAGATCGAGAGGCTAAACCCTAGAAGCTAGCCTATGGTATGATTGTTGTTCGTCCCCACGGACTAAAACCCTCGGTTTATATAGACACCGGAGAGGGCTAGGGTTACACAGTAGTCGGTTACAATAGGAGGAGATCTACATATCCAGATCGCCAAGCTTGCCTTCCACGCCAAGGAAATTCCCATCCTGACACGGGACGAAGTCTTCAATCTTGTATCTTCATAGCCCAGAGTCCGCCAAAGGTTATAGTCCGCCATCGACACCCCTAATCCAGACTCCTCAAGAGCCCCTTTAACCAGGATTCAATGACGATGAGTCCGGCGCGCAGATTGTCTTCGGCATTGCAAGGCGGGTTCTTATCCAAATTCTGTGTACCTGTTCAATAGTGTCCGGCTTCTCGTGAATATTGCGCTCCTTGGCTTCCACGCCCAATAATGACCGTCTTCCACGTGTCAAACGAATGCAAAAAGCCAAGGTGTTTTTACATTTACCCCCCTAGTTGCGCAAATGAGCTGCCTATAAAAGACACGAGGATTTAGATCCGAATCACACCATCTTCCCTTCGCGAGCATTTATCGAAGCGCATCCGACAGAGATCCATTCCATCATGGCCAGTCGACACAGCTCCTCCTCTCGCCCTCCCAGCCCTTGGCCTGGAGGTTGGGAGAGATGTTCAGTCCCGCACAGAGAGCTAGTGATGCTCCAAACCAAGGGATTCCTTCCCCCATCCTTCATGGTCCCGGTTCGAGCCGGACTTGCCACCTATAATGGCTGAGAGCAAGCGGAGAGCGTCCCCAGTCCCTCCAAAGGAGAGCGGGTATGCCTTGTCCCTTATCGGATAAGAGGGCTCGGATTTCAAATTCATCCGTTTCTCCGGGGGCTCCTGGATTTCTACGGCCTCCAGTTGCACAACCTTATGCCTGCCTCCATATTGCATATTGCGGGCTTCGTAGCCCTTTGCGAGCTGTTTTTGGGCATCGAGGCTCATTTCGCGCTGTGGAAGAAGCTGTTCTGCCTTGTGCCCCGTTCTCAGGAGGGGTCGATATATCCAGTGGGCGGAGCCGAACTATGGCGCATCGCCGGGACCGGATATCTATCCGGAACCCCAAGGAAGGCGTCCGAAGATTGGCCTTCAGAATGGTTTTATATAGAAGACGTCCCCCTGCCGGACCCTGTTCGGATCGGCCTCCCCGAGTTCAATAATGCTCCTTTGAAGAAGCGCCTAAGCTGGCGTCCACGGAGCCCCCAGAGGGAAAATGACAAGGACGTCCTTTACTTGATGAGCTGGATAAGGTTGTTAGCTCATTCCAAACTGACCATGATCGGGGTCATGGCCACATGCATTATGCGGGGGGTGCAGCAGCTTCAGTATAGAGGCCACCCCATGTGGGATTTCAACGGGGTGGATGATGCCACCCGCTGCGGCCGTAAGGGGCCGGGATCGGTTGCCGCTCTGACGAAGATCTTGTCCGCATTGTACGAGGGAGAAGAGGAGGAGTTCCTCCGCGTCAATCCAAAGGGCGGATTTTCTATGTACAATCCTCCAAGCTGGGTAAGCGGACACTTCTTTTTGCCCATCTGTTCCATATTCCCATAGTTAAGTACCTTATCTTGTGATTTCGACGCAGGAATTGCGCCGGGCCGTAAGGATATAAACAACCTCCTCCACAACCCGAGGATCCGAACGGTCCTCGATCCGCCTCCCAAGAGGATCCGGACATATCCGTGGAGCTGATCGATGGGGTATTTCACCAACTGAGCATCGACAATGCCTTGGTGGCTATTACAGCCGATTATCCTGGACTGCTCCCCGCCTCACAAGTAATCGAGACCGAAGTCCCAATACTTCGAAGATGATCCATCAATGCTTATTTTTGATCACCGTACACCAATGATGTTTCGCAGGGAGGATCCCGAGGCGGAATGTCGAACCTGCGCGACTAGCTACTGTGGGACCGCGAGGGCGGGTAGGCTAAAGAGACACGTAGTCCGGGTCGAGGCACCGGCGCAGCAGTAAGGCGTGCTGCCTTATTCCAAGGTATTATTCTTACGATGCATACTAACGCCCGTGCTCTCCTTTTTTAGGAAAAGAGGGCTCACGGACTATATACGAGAGATTGTCAATCGAGCCTCCACCAGCCAGCTCCAAAGCCAGTCCGTAAGCGAGGCGAACACGGGCATGCGCCGACGCTTCTCCGACAGAGGATGCGACAGACTGTCCGCCACCAATTCCGAGGTGGAGAGTGCCATGAATCACAGCGCCACGGACAGTTCTTCGTGGACGCTTGTTTCTCCCAAGAGGCATTGGATGCCTTCAATTCGAGATGCGCACTCCGTGCCGCCAAAATGGTCTAGCCAGAGCCACGGAGCAGTATGTGAAAGACATACGGGTGAGAAAATTTGATGGTTATATATGTCAAGAGTTCCCGAGCTTGAAACAGTTAGAATAACTGATTTAAGGATCATTTGTTATGCAGATCTTACAAAAAGAATACCCAACTGTCCTGTGAGCTGGAAGAATGCAAAGCCCAACTTGAGGTCAAGACTAGCCATGCGGGGGAGGCCAAGGAGACCCCTCCGTAATATACGCCTCGAAGATAAGTATGTTGTGAAGTGCGGCGTGTGCAAATCTGACAATATCATTGCAGATGGCGCCGGAGTAGATCCGGACAAGCAACAACCCTTGCGACGGTTAAAGACCGGCGAGAGCGTGCTTACGAGGGTGAGGCAGGAGAAGAATAATATCCAATATGCCAACACCCAGCTGGGCGAGGAACTAAAGGATGTTCGTGCCCAGCTGTCGGACTCCGTGAAGGAGAACCGACGGCTTCGACGCGGCATTTTTAGTAAGTGCTTGAACGAACTTTGAAAAAGAGTTCGGCGAGGAAGTCAACTAACAGAGTTATGTCTGTAGGTATGCTCACAGGTCGTCCTGCAGAGGAAATGCCCGGTTCTACGGGTGACCTTCCTCCCGAGCTCTTTCAACTGCACGAACGAGTTAGGCAGGTGATGAAAGGCGTCGCCCAGGCCTTGTGGCCATCTGTCTCCATGCCCGAAGGCCTTGGAGAGCTTGCAGAGAGGCTTAAGGGAGTGCAGTGGCGCTTCCAATTATGGAAGATATCGGCCTGCCGTCAAGGTGCCAGGGAGGCCTGGGCCATGGTGAAGACGCGGTACACGAAGGCTGACGCAAACCACATGGCCGAGGTCGGACCTGTGGGGGCCGATGGGAATGAGATCCCTATGAGCTTAGTGTACGGCCAAGTAGAGTTGGCCACCAAATATTCCCAACAGGACTGTAAACTAGATAGCATGTTGGATGGTGAGGGAGTCCTGGACTAGGAGGTGTCCGGATAGCCGAACTATCATCTTTGGCCGGACTCCAAGACTATGAAGATACAAGATTGAAGACTTCGTCCCGTGTCCGGATGGGACTTTCCTTGGCGTGGAAGGCAAGCTTGGCGATACGGATATGTTGATCTCCTACCATTGTAACCGACTCTGTGTAAGCCTAACCCTATCTGGTGTCTATATAAACCGGAGGGTTTTAGTCTGTAGGACGAACAACAATCATACCATAGGCTAGCTTCTAGGTTTAGCCTCCTTGATCTCGTGGTAGATCTACTCTTGTACTACCCATATCATCAATATTAATCAAGCAGGGTAGGGTATTACCTCCATCGAGAGGGCCCAACCTGGGTAAAACATCGTGTACCTTGTCTCCTGTTACCATCCGCCTAGACACACAGTTCGTGACCCCCTACCTGAGATCCGCTGGTTTTGACACCGACATTGGTGCTTTCATTGAGAGTTCCTCTGTGTCATCACCTATAGGCCCGATGGCTCCTTCGATCATCAACAACGACGTGGTCCAGGTGAGACTTTTCTCCGGGCAGATCTTCAGATTCGGGCGTTTTGCATCGCGGGCCAATTTACTTGGCCATCCGAGCAGATCGAAGCTACGCCCGGCCATCGGTCAGATTTGAAGTTTGAACTATACGGCCGATGTCCGCGGAGACTTGATCTTCGACGGATTTGAGCCACAGCCGAGCGTGCCGCACTGTCTCGATGGGTATGATCTAGCTCTGCCGCAACAGCATCCGCTCCGACCATTAATCCGGAGCCGGATTCGCCGATCGAGTACGGTTGGTTGGACACCGCCTCAAGGGCTGAAATCTCTACGGTGATCGAGCCGAACACCCTCCCTGTCCTTTGCGAAGACCTTGACTCTGTGGTGCCGGACTCTCTCCGACCAACCTCCGCGCCTACCAATCGTGATCCGATTGGGCGCCGTCATAGAGTTCACTGCCGCGGACATCTTTTAGCACTCGCCCTTCGGCGACATCTTGAAATCACTAAAGTCTCTCTCTTTATCAGGAGAGCCCTGGCCGGACTACGGTCAGGAAGGTTGGGATGCGAGCGACGAAGAAATTCAACGCCCACCCACCACCCACTTTGTAGCCACTGTCGAAAGCTTACACGACGTGCTCAACTTCGACTCCGAAGACATCGACGGTATGGACGACAATGTAGGAGACAACCATGAACCAGCACCTATAGGATGCTGGACAACCACCTCATCCCATGATGTATACATGGTCGATACACCCAAAAGAAGTGACGACGAGGAACGACGGGACAATATGAAGGATAAATCCCTCGAAAAGCAGTCAAAACGGCAACGTAAACGCCGCACCAAGTCCCGCCGACAAAGACCCAGCCATAGAGCAGGCGAACCGGTGGACGATTTAACATGCTATCGAGCAACCGTCCAACAGACAACTTGAGAAACAACCCGCCCCGGCGAAGATAACAGTCCGGACGATCTCACGCCGACAAATTGTTGGAGCAGAAGAACCTCCACAAAGGCTCGCGCCACTGCACAGAGCCTGAAAAAGCGAAGCGAAGCTCAAGCAGCGAAGATGCACTCAGAATCAGATGGAGCAAAGCACTCAACACCATGAGACAAATACGGGCGACGCCGAACAAAGAACTACCCAAAGAGAAAGTTATTGCCCGAATTTGATGAGGAGGCCGTAGAGCCCCCACAATCAAAAAGTAAGAAGGCCACCCGGTGGGATGGACGACCCCACGGCAAAAAGAGAGCGGCAAATGGCGCCGCACACAAGCCGATACAAGATCCGCATAAGGATTCACATCAAAAGGATGGCCCAGTTAGGTCCATCTATGGGCCAAGAAAGCAAGCTCTTCAAAGCAATACAACACGTCAAATATCCGAACATCACGACACACCCTAATACAGGGGCGCCGCGCACCCCCTATGTTTCACCGATGAGGTGCTGGATCATGAATTTCTAGCGGGATTCAAACCCGTAAACATAGAGGCATACGAGGAACAACAGAGCCTGGAGTCTGGATCGAGGATTACATCCTCCACATACACATGGCTAGAGGAGATGATCTCCACGCCATAAAATACTTACCCCTCAAGCTCAAAGGGCCAGCCCGGCATTGGCTTAAAAGCCTCCCTGAAAATACCGTTGGAAGCCGGGAAGAGCTCTAGGATGCTTTTCGGGCAAATTTTCAAGGGACTTATGTCCGTCCTCCGGATGCAGACGATTTAAGTCATATAACTCAACAACCCGGAGAGTCAGCCCGCAAATTCTGGAACAGGTTCCTCACCAAAAGAACCAAATAGTCGACTGTCCGGACGACGAAGCCTTAGCAGCTTTCAAACACAACGTCCGAGATTTAATGGTCGCTGTACACCTCGCCCAGAGAAGCCGAGAACCATGGCTGCATTAACAAGCCTCATGACCCGCTTTTGTGTGGGAGAGGATAGTTGGCTGCCAAGATGCAGACCAGCGATCCAAGTACATCCAAGTAAGGATGGAATGGGAAACCACGACGCAGCAAGGACCAGCGCCGGATTAAGGGGAACGGTCCAAAGAGCGCGACAGTCAACGCCGGATTCAAAAGCTCACGGCAGAACAATAAAAAACCACCCCTTAAGGACAATAGCGATGAGCTATCCAACTTAAACAAAATCTTGGACAAGATATGCCAAATCCACAGTACTCCCGGGAGGCCTGCAAACCATACCCACAGAGATTGTTGGGTCTTCAAATAGTCCGGCAGACTCAACGCCGAACACAAGGGGCTCGACACACCAAGTGAAGATGATGGCGAGCACCACAAGCAGAGACCCGGAAAACAAAAGAATTTCCCACAAGAAGTGAAAACAGTAAACTTCCTTCAAGTGACAAAAGGGGAAAACAGAGCGCACCCATTGAATTACGCTACCGCACAATCTACCCCAATGAGTACCAACACCGGTTGTCAAAACCAATCACCTTCGACCATCGTGACTACTCCGAAAGTATCCGAACGCAGGATGGACTGCCTTGATATTGGATCCTATAATCAACGGATTCCAATTTACACAAGTCCTCATGGATGGCGGCAGTGACATAAACCTGATATATCAGGACACAATCCGCAGGATGGGGATAGACCCAACCAAAATTCGCCATAGCAACACCTCCTTCAAAGGGGTAATGCCAGGCCCATATGCCCATTGTACGGCTCCCTACTGCTAGAAGTTGTGTTCGTCTCATCCGACAACTTCCACCGCGAAAAGTTAACCTTCCACATCGCCCCATTCGAAAGTACCTATCAAGCACTACTGGGGCGTGAAGCTTTCGCCCGCTTTAACGCAATACCGCATTATGCATCTCTTACACTTAAAATGCCCGGTCCACGCGGCATCATCTCATTAAAAGGGAGTATTAAGTGTTACTCGAGCACGGAAAAACGTGAGACTGCCTTGACAGCCCCACACCTATCCGGCTCCTCTAATCAAAGCACGTGAATAGGTCAATCAAACCACGGACACGGCTAGACGAGTCCGGCGTTACTAGCAGCATGCCCCCATACAAGGGGCTGCACGCATGTACAACAAGAGACAATAAAGCTCAAATTTATTCACTTTTCGAATCGTACTCTGTTTATTTAATATAAAGTACATTTTTCGCACGATCTTTTTCTTTCTTTTCAACTAAGTTCCTCTTTTTTACAGATGAACAACGTGCTACACCCGTCCAGGATACGGCATAACGGAGACACAAAGCAGACGCAGAGGGACCTGTTGCAAGGATTCTTTTCAGATTAAGACCTCACGTAAACCTTTTTTATCGTCTCTTGTTGATACACATCCCCGGTTTCTAGCTATAACCGAGGAGGAGGCTGGTGTTTTGGCATCGGCTGCACCAGAATATTTGCACGCACTGACACCAGGGCTTAGGCATTATTCTGCCCATTTTTATAAAGACCGAATACCTTAGGGAGCATTCGCGCCTCGAGTTAGGCCTTATATGCATCAGCTCCGAATCATGTCTTTGGTCAAATGTTGGGTTTGCCCAACTCCTGTGTTTTGCTGCCTTACGCTCGCTTTATCGGCTAACGCGCACTGTGGAGAACTATCGCGATTGTGCCCTTGTTCGCCGGGCTAGCACCTCAAGAGAGAAAGCCAAAACTGACCGTCATGATATAGCGAGAGACTGGTCAACCACTCGATGACTCACCGAATGTTTAGAATTCTCCGCATTAACGAAGGACCGCTTTTCGGTCAGCACATACGCACTTAATTCGGGAGAGTGCGGTGCCCTGTGGGCTATATAGTAGCCCCACCTCGAACTCCTATGGCTAAGTGAAAGTGATAAAGCATTATAGTCCGCTGCCTAGTTTGCTATGCTATCACCTCCTTCACAGGACCAAGACGTTGGATTATGTGAAAAGCGCTTTTCTTTGCAAACACCCCGCACTATAAAGCGTGGGGGCTGAAGCCAAGGACTGCCATCTTTCAGTGTTATATATACATATACAACAACGGCCGCACAGGAGTAGTTTACTACTTGAATGCACAAGTATAAAAAGCTCTTATATTATATTGAAACATTGTTTTCAAAAATCATACATGTCATTTAAACATGATATCCTTCGAGCATCAAGGCTCTATTAAACGAGCGCCTGCATGACTTCCTCAAAATAGTGCTCGGCAGTACTGCTTCGTCTCAATCTTGGGACGCAAAATCGGTGGCCTTCATCTCCGCCAAGTATGTCTTGACACGGGCCAGAGCCATCCGCGCTCCCTCAATACACGCCGACCGCTTCATTGCGTCTATACGCGATACCGCACCAAGGAACTGCTGCACTAAGCCAAAATAACTCTTCGGCTGGGGTCCGCTCGCCACAAATGAGTCATGACATGCTTCATGGAAAGTCCGGATAATCGATTCAGCTCGCCCATTCGCCAACCGATCGTCAACGGAAGAGGATGCTCCGGACTACGGAATTGCACCAATATAGCTCTTCCCTTCGTGCCCCTTCCGCCCTGGTGCTCAATTGCGTCCGCAGCCTTCGCCGCTAAGTCCGATAAGCATCCTCCTAACTCCACAACTTGTCCAACTGAGCATACTTCGATCCGTGATATTTCTCCGCAGCAGAAACGGCTTTCCAGCCGCAATAGCCCCGCCCGACTCAGCTCCTCCTTGGCAGCTCTCAAAGCGAACGGGCATCCTTGATTCGGCGGTGGCCTTTTTCAGTTCCTCTTGCTCCGCTTTGACGTTTTTTTCAAGAACCTCGCAGCGGTCGGTAGTATTCTTCAACTTTATGGCCATATTGGCCATTTCCTCTTTGCTTCGCAGAGCAGCCCTTTCGCTTTTAGCTCCTCGGCCGCCCTTAAAGCGCCGCATTACTATTTCTGCTTGTTTTAGCTCAAAGCGAGATCCGCCAGTAGCTCCTCCACAAAGAGCGCACCACCTGCATTAAGCATACAAGTAGTAATGCACGGGCGCTAAGCTCCTTTACCAGCGTCCCGCGAAGAAGTCGCGATACCTCGTGACTCGTTAAATCGCTTATTGACGAAAAGCGATGTCCGCGATTCGCTTCGCAAGTTGCCGCTTTAGTTCGGCAAATTCATCATCCGCTGGCCACGGACGCTTCGCCACCTATTTAGGAGCGGCGATATGTTATAACTAAGATTATGATCCTCGCACGCTGTCAATTTTGACAACATACCGAGTCTCGGGGCTACTATCTATACAGGCGATTCTATATGCATAACTGTCAAAAGGTACATCATTTTTATGATTTCAACCCCGTCGCAAGAAGCTTCGACGGCTTCATGCAATCCTCTCTCGCGGATGCAATTATTTCAATCATCGTACCCATTAGCGCACGGTGATCTTCGAGATAGCCGCCGCGCCAGCAGATCCTTCAGCTCCTCCGATCAAGACGCCATTGGCGCGGACCTTCCGCCCCGCGGACACGGGAAACCCTTCGCGACGACACCTCGTGGTCGTCCGCCTCGCTTGAAGGTGCGACAGGAGGCGTTGCTTCTCCTTCATCTCCGAAGAAGATCCCCAAGACGAGCTCACCGAGAAGGGATGAGATCCGAACTACAAGGTATAATTTTGGTTATCTTCGTAAATACATATAGGGATGACCTTTATTACAAGACCCTTCTTTTTACTTACGGCTCATTGGAGGGCTGATCCCTTGGGGAAATAGTGCGGCTGGGGTACTTCCCACGGACTCTCCGATTTAAAATTTCTTTCCCACTTTGAGGCCTTGACCTCCGGATCTTCCGAAGCAGTCCTCTTCTCTCCTTGGAGGGAGGGACCTTTGATCCCCCCTCCCTCGAAAGCCTCCTTCATGGAGGCAGTGGCTCCCCAACTCCCCCTTCGCCTTCTATAAAAGGCGCGGCCTTCAACATCTTTGTCAGCATGGGATCCGGCGTGGTCTCTGAGAGGGGAGCCGGACACCTTATCAACTTTGCCTTCGCTATCCACTCCTGTTCAAGAAACAACTCCTTTAAGAGCAAGTTTATGATAAACGAACGGAAAACCTGTCCGGGTACAGGACTACTTAGTTGAGTATCTGGGCGATGGCAGCTTAGTCCTGCGTCCTCAGTCAGGTCCGGACACTTTTCTTGTGATCCGGAGAACAGTTTATACATCTCCACGGGCGTCGTGCCCATAAAATGTTGGAGAGCTCGTGGTCCCTCCGGATTAAATTCGCATGCACGAGAGGGGCGACGCTTGCAGGCGTAAGGCACCAATCAACATAACCTGCGCCATCGCGACCAGATTGATCTCTCTTTCTCCTCGACACGGCCCCCGCAAGAGAGGAACGCCCTGACGGCCCCCACGAGCCCCTTGTTGACCCATGACGCCAGCCGCTGTGGTGGACTCTGAGCGAAGGCGGAAGCGCCACCAATTTGGTGCCCCCGGGAGCGGTGATATAAAACCACCCCTGCCACAAACTAAGCTCCTCTTGAAAAAGCCTCGGCCACGGAGCATCAGACACTTGCTTATGACCGCCCTCCAAGACTTCGCTTGTTGCCCTCGATCATCTTCGGGTCCACCTTGAAGGTCTTGAGCCACAATCCAAGTGAGGGGTAATATGGAGGAAGGCCTCACATACGACAATGAATGACGAGATATGGAGGATGGACTCAGGATTCAAGTCATGGAAATCCAGCCCATAATAAAACATGAGCCCCCGCACAAAGGGATCCGCTGGAAGCCTAAACCCCGTGAGGAAGTGAGACACGAACACCACGCCTCGCCGGGCTCGGAGTTGGAATGACCTGCCCCGAGCAGCAGCCTTTGCGAGATCTCGCTGGTTAGATACCTGGCGTCTCCCAGCTTTAGCACATCTTCTTCTGTGACGGAGGAAGACATCCAACGGCCGAGCTGGTCGGAGCCGGACATCGTCGAAGGTCCGAAGCGCCTAAATCTGGAGCTTTTGGTGTTAGAACTCGAAGCGCGAGGCGAACTCGATGGAGGGTGAAAAAAAGAAGAGGGCCTTGGTCTCATTATAAAGAGGTTGAATACCAAGAGCCCTCCCCGTGGTCGATTAGGACTCGCCTTTGATAGAGGGAGTGCCAACGGGCACGGTTGGGTTACCCACGTCCGTATTGATGGGAATCCCGGAATAAGGGGGCGTGATCTATGCTTTGATAAGACGTGCCAAAGAAACCGCCTCGCTAAATGCGCTAAGGTGGAACATTAAAAAACGATTCATGTAAAGGCTTGGCCATGGTGTGATGTCACGCCGCGGAATACGTCAGCAGATCTGTGCAAAAATTATTCTCTCTACGGTGGTATGTGGAACTTGTTTTGCAGAGCCGGACACTATCCTTGTGTTCAAAACTTTCTATGAAGTATTCGGAGGAGGAACCCGCCTTGCAATGCCGAAGACAATATGCTGCGTCGTGCTATCGCCGTCATTGAAGCCCTGTTCAGGGCTACCGAGGAGTCCTCGACTAGGGGTGTCCGGATAGTCAACTATCATCTTTGGCCGACTCCAAGACTATGAAGATGCAAGATTGAAGACTTCATCCCGTGTCCGGATGGGACTTTCCTTGGCGTGGAAGGCAAGCTTGGCGATACGGATATGTAGATCTCCTACCATTGTAACCGACTGTGGTAACCCTAACCCTATCCGTGTCTATATAAACCAGAGGGTTTTAGTCCAGAGGACTAACAACAATCATACCATAGGCTAGCTTCTAGGGTTTAGCCTCCTTGATCTCGTGGTAGATCTACTCTTGTACTACCCATATCATCAATATTAATCAAGCAGGAGTAGGGTTTTACCTCCATCTAGAGGGCCCGAACCTGGGTAAAACATCGATCCCTTGTCTCCTGTTACCATCCGCCTAGACGCACAGTTCGGGACCCCCTACCCGAGATCCGCTGGTTTTGACACCGACAGATGGTATTGAAGAGGAATATGCTCAGTCAAATTGACTATGTAATTTAAGATGACATGTAAAATGCCTTCTAGCCGGATTGTAGATCGTTTGTCATGGCGGACCTTTTCGCTTCAACCTCGGGACCCGGTAGTCTGGAGTGTGTCCGAATACCCTCTCGGTTATGTAAGAATCGGGGCATGCATGGAGACCAGGCGTAGGGGTCATTAGTGCTTGAACTGACAAGTGCCCAACTAGTTCTGTTATATTACATGGTTAGTAAGAAACATCTTCCAGGGAGAATAGTCCCGTTAGGGGTTCCTTACCTTGGGAGGCATGCCCTAAAGTGCATGTACGGACTGCGAAAAAAGCAGAAAAGCATCTGGGGGCAGATAAATAAACAAGTGAGAAATCATCTTTAGTTCACCGACCGCATATTCCCTTAAGAACGCTAGCTTTCGGCTTCACCCAGTCTAAGGTACACATCCAGCTGACCCGGCAGTAACAATCGCAGAGGTGCTCCCTTTACCGCCTAGCCGAACAATCGGGAACGTAGGGGTAAGCACAGGAGCCAGGCAACCCAGCTTGGCCAAAACTTAAGTCATATTGATGCATATAATGGTGAATAAAAGGTACATGCGGAAGTGTGACACATGTGTTGGGCGTGAAGCCCGCATAAGTAAGCTTCTGTTAAGGAAGCCCCCAGGTATAACGAGCGCGGATAGCGCGTCAATTGTGTGCGAACAAGGCGCAAACAAGCCCTTAAAGGCTGTAAGAGAAAGGGAGGGAGAAGGAGAGAAATATAAGACAACTAATGTGTAAAAAATAGACAGAGGAAGGAGACGAACACAGAGTCCGGCGCTAGGCGTAGAATCTTCGGAGATAGGCTGCGTTCCATGGGTTCGGCTAGAGTCGTTCATCCGATGCATCTCGCAGACGGTACGCTCCACCAGTCAGGACTTGGTAAATAATAAAGGGACCTTCCCATTTGGGCTTGAGTTTGTCCTTTTTCTTGTCCGACAGGCGTAGAACTAACTCGCCAACATTGTATGTTTTGGCCCGTACTTCTCTGCTTTGATATCTTCGAGCCTGCTGTTGATAATGCGGAACGGGCTTTTGCCACGTCACGCTCCTCCTCCAAGGCGCCCAACTGTCCTCCGCCGATCGAGTTCGGCTTCTCTTCTTCGCATACATGCGCACGCGAGGTGAGTCATGAATTATGTCACAGGCAGAACTGCCTCTGCGCCGTATACCATAAAGAATGGTGTGAATCCGGTGGTGCGATTCGGTGTGGTCCGCAGCCCCCAGAGTACGGAGTCGAGCTCCTCTACCAAGTGCGTGTTAGATTCCTTGAGGGACCGCACTAATCTGGGTTTAATGCCGCTCATAATTAGACCATTTGCTCGCTCGACTTGACCGTTAGTTTGTGGGTGATAGACTGAAGCATAGTCGAGCTTGATGCCCATGTTTTTGCACCAAAGTTTGACCTCGTCGGCCGTAAAGTTCGTGCCGTTATCAGTGATGACGCTGTGAGGGATGCCGTAACGGTGTAATGCACCCCGATATGAAGTCTATCACGGTCCGGATTCGCCGCCTTAACAGGCTTGGCCTCTATCCATTTGGTGAATTTATCCACCATGACCAGTAGGTATATTTGCTTGTGGGTTCCTCCTTTAAGGGTCCAACCATGTCAAGCCCCTGCACTGCCAAGGGCCAGGTGATGGGTATAGTTTGAGGGGTGGGTGGCATGTGGCTTTGGTTAGCAAAGAGCTGGCAGCCGACGCATCGTTGGACTAAGTCCTGAGCATCTGCCCGGGCCGTCGGCCAATAAAATCCTGTACGGAAGGCCTTGCTTACAAGGGACCGGGCTGCGGCGTGGTGCCCGCCGTGTCCGGCATGAATTTCAGCCAGGAGATTCTGCCCTTCCTCTTCGGAGATACACCTTTGAAGGACTTTGGTTGTGATTTTCTTATAAAGCTCTCCCTCATGGACTCTGGTGGTGCTTTTCTTATAAAGCTCTCCCTCATGGACTTTATAGGCTTTAGATCGCCGCACTATGCAGCGTGCCTCGTTTTGGTCCTCGGGAAGTTCCTGCCTGATTAGGTAGGCTAGGAATGGTTCTGTCCACGGGCAATGACTGCCATTATTACGTGGGCGAAGATGTTACTTCGCTGGCGAGCCTCCGTTGTGTCGTAATGTTCGTGTCGGGCAGGTGCGGTTGGGTCCGGGCTGTTATTTCCGGACTCCTTCCCATAATACGGATGGCTTGAACAGCCTCTAAGAAGATATTGGGGACGGCATCGCGCTTATGCGCCAATGCGCAAGACGCCTCGCTGCCTGATTGTTTTCCCGAGCTATATGGTGAAATTCGAGCCCTTCGAACCGAGCTAACATTTTTAGGACGGCGTTGCAATAAGCTGCCATTTTCGGATCCTTGGCATCAAAGTCTCCATTTATTTGGGATATCGCGAGGTTCGAATCCCCGTGCACCTCTAGGCGTTGAATGCCCATGGAGACTGCCATCCGGAGACCATGTAGAAGGGCCTCGATTCGCTTGCGTTGTTGGAGTCCGTATACATTATCTCGAGTACGATTGAACTGTATCTCCGCTTGGGGACGTGAACGACGCCAAATTTCCCGCACCGCCAACATTTTGGAGCCGTCGAAGTGCATGATCCAGTTGAATATGTGCCGTACTCTTTAGGGAGTTCGCTTCATCCATTCGGCGATGAAGTCGGCCAAAACTTGCGATTTAATAGCTCGCCGTGGCTTATAGGTTATGTCGAACGGGAGGAGCTCAATGGCCCATTTGGCAATCCGCCCATCACGCCGCGGTTGTTTATAATGTCGTTAAGAGGTACTTCGGAGGCTACTGTTATCGAACACTCTTGAAAGTAGTGTCGCAGCTTCCGGGATGCCATAAACACCGCGTACGCTATCTTTTGATAATGCGGATACCGTGACTTGCATGGAGTGAGGACAGTGGACACGTAATAAATTAGTTTTTGAAGGGGGAACTTGTGTCCGTCCGTTTCTCGTTCGACAACGAGCACCGCGCTTACAACTTGATGAGTTGCCGCGATGTATAATAGCATTGGTTCGCCCATGTTAGGCGCGGCCAGGACCGGGTTTGTTGCCAATATGGCTTTTATTTTTTCTAGTCCGGCCGTGGCATCCGCCCACTCGAAGTGTTCGTGCAACCGGAGGAGGCGATAAAGGGGTAATGCCTTTTCTCCCAAGCGGGAGATGAAACGGCTTAGAGCCGCCATGCATCCAGTCAATTTTTGTATTTGTTTGAGGTCCTTTGGGATATGGAATTGTGACAGAGCTCGGATCTTGGATGGGTTTGCTTCAATTCCTCTACCGGATACAATGAAGCCCAAGAGCTTTCCAGCTGGTACGCCAAAAACGCATTGTTTCGGGTTAAGCTTGATGTCATATGTTCGGAGGTTATCGAATGTGAGCCTCAAGTCGTCGACTAGAGTTTCGACATGCTTGGTTTTGACAACCACATCATCTACGTATGCCTCCACTGTTTTGCCGATCTGGTTTGCCAGACATGTCTGCATCATGCGTTGATATGTTGCGCCGGCGATTTTGAGCCCGAAGGGCATTGTGTTGAAGCAGAATGGGCCGTATGGGGTGATGAATGCCGTTGCGGCTTGGTCAGGCTCTGCCATCTTAATTTGATGGTAGCCGGAGTAAGCGTCGAGGAAACACAATGATTCGTGTCCTGCGGTAGCGTCGATAATTTGATCGATGCGGGGGAGGTGGAAAGGATCCTTTGGGCAAGCTTTGTTGAGGTCCTTGAAATCGACGCATAGGCGCCAGGATTTGTCCTTCTTTGGTACCATCACCAGGTTTGCTAGCCAGTCCGGATGTTTTATATCTCGATGAATCCGCCTCCAATAGTTTGGCTAGCTCCTTCCCATGGCTTGTCTCTTAGGTTCGAGAAACACCAAGAGCCTGCTTGACGGCTTGAATCCTTTTAGGATGTTTAGGCTATGCTCGGCCAGCCGCGTGGGATTCTGGCATGTCTGAAGGGTGCGAGGCAAAAATGTCCCAATTTTCGCATAGGAATTCTTGTAATGCGGCGTCTACATCAGGGTTTAATTGCACCCCGATGGAGGCTGTTTTTGTATGGTCCGTTGGATGGACTTGGAATTTGACTATTTCATCTACCAGTTTAAAGGAGGTGGACTTGGATCTTTTATCGAGTATCACGTCATCCCTGTTCACCGTGGAGCGCAGCGCACAGTTCCTCGGCCGCTAGGGCTTCGGATAGTGCCTCAAGGGCCGTCTGGCTGTCTTATTTTCGGTAGCGAGTGCTATGTCCGGTCACTAGCAAGAGTGATGATTCCGTTGGGCTGGGCATTTTGAGCTTCATGTACCCGTAATGAGGTATAGCTTGAAAAATTGTGAATGCCTCTCGCCCTAATAGAGCGTGGTATCCGCTGCTGAACGGGGCCACTTGGAACGTGGCCTCCTCGACCTGTAATTATCCTGCGTGCGAACACCACATCCAAGCAGATTTTTCCTATACAAAGACGCTTCCGATCGGGATTATTCCTCTAAAGGTTGTGCTGCTTCGCTCAATGCGGCTCGGTCTATTTCCATATTTCAAGGGTTTCCTCGTAAATGAGGTTCAATCCGTTGCCACCGTCCCATGAGTACCTTGGTAAAGCGAAGCCATCCACTATTGGATCGAGGACCAATGCGGTGGTGCTCGGGCTGTTCGAATTTAGGTTCATCAACGGCATTAAAGGTAATAGCCGTGTCCTCCATGGGTTTATCGTTGCTACTTGGTAGACTTCGCAAGGCTGTGGAGTGTTCGTTTCGCATATTATTTGATGCGAAAGTCTCAAGACTATTAATACCGTACTTGTATCCACTGGGCTGGTGCTCTATGGATTACGGGGTTAGAAGCTCTTCGCCACTTTTGGCCACCTATGGAGTATCCAACATGCTCTAAGGCTATGAGTTGGTGTGGCGCCCTCGTACTATGTATTTTACAGGGTCCATTGAGCCATCCCTCCAGTACGGTTCCATGCCCTGTAGGGGTTTTTTGTTTTTTGGTGTTTAACCCGGGTGACTTTCGATAATGCACGCTTTTATTTTGGACTGGGTTTGTATTTAGGGCCGGATTGTCCCAAAATCTTACTTCGGTTTTCCAGGCGCTTTCCATCGCACAGCACTTTCGTACTATGGACGCCCTATGGCGTTGAGGATTCCCTTGTCCGTGCAATTATTGCAGAAGAATGAAATTCGTCTTCCTCATGCGCAGATCCTTTATCCTGTTCATAACTAGGAGGAATCGCCCAAGAATGATGTCTTTGTTTCCTCGGGCTCTTGCCTAATTTTGGATAGATCGCATATGTTCGGGTGGGTGGGTGGAATTAAATCCGAAACCTCACCCAATCTGAGACTCAAGGGCCAAGGAGTTTCCGAACTCAGAAGTTTGGATTCTTGGATGTTGTCCAATAAATCTAGCCCGTTGCCTGACTCTAAGTTCATGTCTTGAGTGACGTCCTCCCCTCCGCGGGTATCCGGCTTAGAGGGATCGGGAATCCGTACATAGCTAGTCATTAAGATAGATGAAGGGTCGCCGCATTGTTCCTCCACCACAGCAACGTGATGGGTGACCTGGGGAGAGTTAATCTCTCTCAGATCGGGTTTAGGCCCAATCTGATCGTAGTCTGTAGCGACTCCCAGGGCGGCGATGTGATCCAAGAGCTCGTTTAAGGAAGAGAGCTCCGTCGGATCTAACTGCTCAGCGAGTTCCGAGTTGACGTGAAGATTTCTTTCGATGACCCGAGAAGTCATCGTCGGCGCGGCGGCCGAATAGTTGGTCATAAGAAAACCGCCTAGACGAAGAGTTTGGCCGATAGCCAAAGCTCCTTTAGCAACAGTACCATCTTTAAAGACGGGATGAGGCATCCTTCCTGATGGCGACGGCACAGAGGAACTCTAAATGAAAGCACCAATGTCGGTGTCAAAACCGGCGGATCTCGGGTAGGGGGTCCCGAACTGTGCGTCTAGGCGGATGGTAACAGGAGACAAGGGACATGATGTTTTTACCCAGGTTCGGGCCCTCTCGATGGAGGTAAAACCCTACTCCTGCTTGATTAATACTGATAATATGGGTAGTACAAGAGTAGATCTACCACGAGACCAGAGAGGATAAACCCTAGAAGCTAGCCTATGGTATGATAGTTGTTCGTCCTATGGACTAAAACCCTCCAGTTTATATAGACACCGGAGAGGGCTAGGGTTACACAGAGTCGGTTACAATAGGAGGAGATCTACATATCCGTATCGCCAAGCTTGCCTTCCACGCCAAGGAAAGTCCCATCCGGACACGGGACGAAGTCTTCAATCTTGTATCTTCATAGTCCAGGAGTCCGGCCAAAGGTTATAGTCCGGCCATCCGGACACCCCCTAATCCATGACTCCCTCAATGAGAGAGCTTTATTCATATATAAGCATTCTTAGGATGATCAACCAAGACACTGGTCACTAGGAAGCGAGGTACCCCGCAAAAAAAGAAGAAGTAGGAAGCGAGGTGTTTCATCAAGCCAGCTCTTGGCCACATTCAAATCGCAGCAAGAACGGTTCGCACAAAGATGCGCCGCAAGGTTTGCTGACCTGTTTACATGTTGAATAACAAAAAAAGAGGAAATATTACCGAGTGTTCCTATTTGTAACAGGATATGAGCCAGAATTAAGAGAGAATTTTGCGTGTGTTCCATGAAATCAACTACCATTATCACATGCGAGAACCCTCGAAGAGAACCAAATGTGTTGAAGATTGCTTTATCACATTTTAAAAATATAATAAGAGTGCAGACGCTCCTCCATCCGGTTCCTAGTACTAGTATAGTACCTCTATAGACTATAGTAGTAGTACTAGTAAACTTTGCGCTTGGCTGTTCGCCTCTTCGGGAAGTGCAACAATAATAGTACTACTAGTATAGTGTATGCTTCAACAATCGACACTGAATTAATCGCTATTGCCGTCCACCGCCTGAGCGAAGGACAACTTGCATTATTCAAAAGTTTCTGCTTATCCTACGAGCCACCGCGCGCAAGCTTCTCCCGTTGAGGGAGTCCTGGATTAGGGGGTGTCCAGATGGCCGGACTATAACCTTTGGTCGGACTCCTGGACTATGAAGATACAAGATTGAAGACTTCGTCCCGTGTCCGGATGGGACTTTCCTTGGCGTGGAAGGCAAGCTTGGCGATACGGATATGTAGATCTTCTCCCATTTGTAACTGACTCTATGTAACCCTAACCCCCTCCGGTGTCTATATAAACCGGAGGGTTTTAGTCCGTAGGACGAACGACAATCATACCATAGGCTAGCTTCTAGGTTTAGCCTCTCGATCTCGGGTAGATCTACTCTTGTACTACCCATATCATCAATATTAATCAAGCAGGAGTAGGGTTTTACCTCCATCGGGAGGGCCCGCACACAGGGTAAAAACATCGTGTCCCTTGTCTCGTTACCATCCGCCTAGACGCACAGCTCGGGACCCCCACCGAGATCCGCCGGTTTTGGCACCGACATTGGTGCTCTCCTATTGAGAGTTCCTACGTGTCGCCATCTTTAGGCCCGATGGCTCCTCCGATCATCAACAACGACCACGGTCCGTGGAGAGACTTTTCTCCCGGATAGATCTTCGTATTCGGGCTTTGCACTTCGGACCAATTCGCTTGGACATCTGGAGCAGATCGAAGCTACGCCCGGCCATCGTGTCGATTTGGAAGTTTGAACTATACGACTAACGTCGGGGAGACTTGATCTTGACGGTGTTCGAGCCACAGCCAAGCCGCCCGCCTGCATCACGATGGGCATGATCTAGCTATGTCAACGAACAGTACCCTGCAGAAGCCGCACAGTCCGCTCTCGACCCTTAGTTCGAGCCGATCACGCGATCGAGGATCGGTGGCTGGATACCGCCTCGGGGCTGCAATCTCTATGGCGATCGAGCCGAACACCCGCCTTGTCCTTTGCAAAGCTTGTGACTCCAAGGTGCCGGGCTCCCCTCGGACTCGAACCTTCACGCCCCCATAATCGAATCCGATTGGGCGCCGATCATGGATTTCACCGCCAGACATCTTTTTCAAAGACTCGCCTTCTGGGTGACATTCCTCAATTCACTAAAGTCTCTCTCTTATCGAGAGCCCTGGCCGGACTATGGTCAGCAAGGTTGGGATGCGGACGACAAAGAAATTCAAAGCCCACCCACCACCCACTTCGTAGCCACTGTCGATGATTTAACCGACATGCTCGACTTCGACTCTGATGACATCGAGGTATAGACGCCGATGCAGGAGACGACCAAGAACCAGCGCCAACAGGGCACTAGAAGGCCACCTCGTCGTATGACATATACATGGTGGAGACCCCAAAAGAAGGGAACGGCGATGGAACAATGGGGGATGACCCCTCCAAGAAGCAGCCTAAGCGCCCAGCATCGGGCGGGCGCCGCCTAAATCCCGCCAAAGCAAAACGGTGATTCCGACACGGAGACAATAACACCCTCTGACAAAGTGTCAAGACAACCCCTCCAAGGAGGATTCAGCAGGAGGATGGAGAAACCATCCCTCATGAGAGGCGGCGATGTGAGAGGTAGAGGACGATAATTACATGCCTCCCTCCAAGACGGCAGGCAAGCCTTGAAGACGCATTTAATTTGTCGTGCCTGAGGATCTCGTCGAACAAGAACGTTTCAAACGCAGGCTTATGGCCACGGCGAGCAGCCTCAAGAAAAAACAACAACAACTTAGAGCTGACCAAGACTTGCTAGCCGACAGATAGACTGAAGTCCTTGCCGTCGAAGAGCACGAACTCGAACGCCCCTCCAAGAGCTACCCAAAACGCAGGCTGCTACCCCGATTAGAGGAGGAAGCACCTAGACCTACATCACCAGCGCATGATACGGCCGACCGCCACCTCGTGGCCATGGACAGAGGCCTCTCGGCCCTCCACTCAAGCCGCACTCAGCGTCGCTCAAAGAATACCAAGGCACGGGAAATGCGCCAGACCTGTGAGATATATTGGAGGACAAGGCAAGGCAAACAAGATCGATCTATGGATCGCGTGGGCGCCCCACGACACGTGAAAATAACCGTCATGCCGGATATGGTAAATCCGGCCGCGCCGAACAAAGTAGACAAAGCTCGTTTGAGCTACGTCGTGATATAGCCCAGTACAGAGGCGACGCACACCCTCTATGCTTCACAGATGAAGTAACGGATCATCAAATCCCCGAGGGTTTCAAACCGGTAAACATCGAATCATACGATGGCACAACAGATCCTTCGGTATGGATCGAGGATTATCTCCTTCATATCCACATGGCCCGCGGTGATGATCTACACGCCATCAAATACCTCCCACTCAAGCTTAAAGGACCAGCTCGGCATTGGCTTAACAGCTTGCTAGCAGTAATCAATTGGTTGTTGGGAGGACCGGAAGCCGATTCTCGACAATTTCTGTGGCACCTATGTGCGACCACTCAGACGCCGATGACCC